>OX457108.1:5096575-6312194 GCA_949752805.1 Deilephila elpenor
TTTTTATATTGTGTTTTAAATTTATAATTCTGTAATTTATATTCAAAGTAATAAAGCTAGACATATTTTTGTTTGTATTAAAAACATGTGTTGTTTATAATCATTGTTATCACTATAATGTAACGATTTGTTGATGTTTAATCAACTACAAAACATTGTTGCAATGTGCAGAATATAATAATTAACAGTTCCAGTTGTAATTTTGATGATAAACCTGGATATGTATTACAAAACCTATTTTAATGCACTAGCATGAGATATATATTTTTTAAATCAGAGGGATACTTTTGAGACATTCTTTTGAAACCATGAGAAGGCCAACATTGTATGTCGGTGTTACTGGCCTATGGGTGTTGCATTCTTATATCTGCAGAATAATTAATCTGAAATTATTAAAATAAATTCAGCACAATATTGTGATATGAGAACTTACATATTCTACAACCAAAGATATGGCTTCTTGACTATTCAGGTCTGTCTACAAAATTACGCAACTCGGGAATAGTTTAGATTGTTTTGTACACTATCCTTTATGCTCTTATCATGCATTTAAAATACCAATGTGGGTGACTATGAATGTATGCACTATGTGGGCTGCGATCGTTGCCCCTGGTCTCTAAATTGGAATGGCTGTGCATCATCCTTTTGACCTGTACAAGTGGATTAAATAAAGCAAATGCAACGGCTAGATATTCAACGTACATTCTAGAAAGTTGGTAATTGATTAGTAAATAGTTGAGTCATTGAAAAGAAAATAATCGCTTTACAAAGAGATTCAAATTATTTTATATTTTATGATAGGCCAATGCGATCTCGGAAACTTCTTTCTTTTTCTTTTTCCGTTAATCGTGTGGAATCAAAAGAAGCTTTTTTGGCCACACAATTACATCCTTCTACAATCTCGAAGCGAGGCGAGATGAAACATTTGGCTAAGCCGGCATTATTGTTTTGAATGGGTAAAATTTATCACCTCCGGAAAATCGATACTTTATCTAGATGACACTGCACTCAGCAGTCAGCACCAAGTGCTTTGTTGTGCCAATATAAAAACGTCACGAATAGTTTCGATCTTGTCTTTTAGCCTTTTCTCATATATATATTTTTTCTTTGTAGTGCGTGTTTGTGGACTCTACGAACATGAAGCTGTATTACACGAGTGATAATGGAAGGAATATATACAGATCGGACTTGTCGTTCTCTCCAACGGAGCTGGCCTTCGATGAAGAGTTTCCCGACAAATACGTCATTCTCGATAAGGTGGATTCGAACAGAAAGGTGAGTTATTTTGCTTACGTAACATGGTATGGAGGTTTGTGTGTTTGAACTTTGAACTTTGTGCAGATATTGAATACTTGGCTGTGCAACTGTATAGTTTTCAGGCTTTCGTTGTAGCAGAGGTTTTCTAGACTTATTTCAATATCATTGACATCTTCAGATGCGCCAAAAATTAGATATTAAATATTTTTAGCATAAGATTTATTTATTTTGTTGGTGAGGCGAAGCAAGACTCCTAGAGATCCTATATTCCATGTTTATGTTTGTTTAAAAGGGAATAAAAAATATTATTTTTATGTTAACCGTGGGTTCTTTCGCGTAAGAACATGTGTCCATCATATTGATCCGTGTGAGTTGTGTTGTTAAACCTGAAAGTTCCTCTTAGTTTCAGCTTCGACACAAAACAAGCATTCTACAGTGAAGTTGAAACAATGGCTATAGGCTGCTAAGTGTCTTTATTTATAGACAAAGATTGCCATTTAATATTATGATCGGCGCATTTTGTATTGCATGTTTTCCTTGCACATTACAATAACTAAATAGGTTTTCCTCAATGTATTTACTTATGCGCATTTAATGAAATATTTAATTTGACATATGCGCCCTATGAAAAATGGAATTTATTATGGAAATTGCGATCAAGTTACTAAATAATTGCTGAGTCGTTTTTACGATTTAAGTAATCGATCATCATAATCTGCAGCCAAAGGTAGTCTCTACTGCTAAACATATTCTTCAGTCATTTTCACGGTGACCTTTTTTTTTTTTTTTTTTTTTTGTCCAAGAGGAAAAGCTATTAAGCTCCCCTTTCGGTACCCCGGGGGAGGCCGAAAGGGGTATGTCAGTGTCTCTGGCCTTCCAACCCGTCACATTGCGGATTGTGGTCGGGCTGGGACCCTAACAAAACCTATGCCAGCATACTGACTAAAAACCCCTCGGTGACCTTCACATTGTTGAATAATATTAATTGTAAGCTTTTTTGATGTATTTCACTGATTACCACGTGCTTTCCATTGTATTAATTTACCCATATAAAGTTCTATTTACTTTGGTCAACGTAATTCTCCAATGCGGGCTAGGTTGTGATCCCAGTCTAATAATATCCAGAATTGGGGCAACTATTTGCGCATTACTTTTACGTAGAAACAGTAATCAAATTATATACTGGTTATTTGTATTATGAAAAACGTTTATCAGAAATTCGAGTAGTATTTGTAAAATACCGAACAAAATATACGACATAAATACATACATTGAGATTGATCAATTTGTTATTTGAATGACATTAGGTACCCTTATTATGACCTTTTCTTTTAGGACTAATATGAAAACAAAGTGAAAACAATATGTTCTTGGCAAATATTTTCGCTTGCATTACCTGTCCTTATGATGATAAATTATTATTTTTGCAACACAAAAGAAAGTGGAGAAAAAGTGAAAGATATTTTCGTCTCATACGTCGTATTTACGGACAGCTAATGTGATCTTATATGTTGTACACTGAGTAATGATGGCATATTTTAAAGTGATTTCAAGGCCCTAGGAAAAATATTTGTTGTTCTGATGAGTCAATTCCTCACAATTGGCGAAGGGTGTGATTTTTCAAAATGGACACCAAAGTCAAACGAAATATGGCTTTAATGAAAATATATTCGATATATGCACTAAAAGGGAAGCCTATAGGAATCGAGTTGTATAGACGCTTTTTCATTACATCCTATGGTTGTCCGTAAAAGTTATTTTATGTACTAGTGATCTTCCAAAATCCAGACACTATTCTTCCCTAAATTTCAAGAATTTTAAACTTATATATTTGTTGTAGTTATACCTGACTCTCGACGGCGGAAAGACGTTTAAAATGATACAGAGCTTCGTGAAGACGTTCTTCTGGTCTTCCGGTCCCGGGTTCTCGAAGGTGTTCTATGTTGAAAGATGGAAGCCAGATGGTGCTAGTACCGTGTTTAGTGCAAGCGACCCTACAGACTTGACAAATGCTCAAGTGTTATTTGAAGAGGCCAAGGACTTCCAGATCAAAGGAGATTATATGTTCGCCACCAAGCAGTCTAAGGAGGTAAGTTTTAATATAGTTTTTTAAAATTTTAAGTCCCTAGTAAGCAGGTGCGATGCTTGAATATCTGTTTGGTACAGTTCATGAGTATGTTTAGAAAACATTAACAATTAGCAACGGAAAGTAATTAAAATAAACTATATATTTTACAATACAAATTAACGATACATAATTAAGAAAAAAACCTAATTAAAAAAATTAAGACAGTCATAGTGGGAAAATGTTTTGCTATAATAAATTTGATGTGATTTTTTATCTGAATGTATGGTGACGTAGTCTATTCTTATTAGCACTACCTGCCGCACTCGAGATATGTCTATTAAATAGCTCCTAAGCATAGAAAAAATCAATCCTAGGAACTATTTTATTAACATTACATGTTTTGTTGTATAGCAGTAAGTAACACGTAAATGCCTCATATTATTGAATCCGTGAGTACTAAATTAGAATGTGGTCGCGAAAAGCCGACGAACTCTAGGGCGTAAAAGTCAAGTCTAATAGTCTATCAGATTCAATCGTAACAAAGGCAATTGTTTAGTAGGTGGACACGAGAAATAAATAGTGACAAGTGACACAGGGCACTGGCCTTACTGTGACGAAATGCCCCACATCGCGTGTGGTCTACAAATATCGATGACTTTTACTTTGTTTACAATATTGAGTAACAATACTTAGGCAGTAAATTAATTGAATTGAGTTATATAAAAATGTAAATAAATAAACATAAGATAACTCGAGAGAACGTGCCGCTAATTAACTTTGTGCAATGATGTGTAAACGTGGTTGCTATTCAGACAGTTCAGAATACGTTTAAATGGAACAGTTTATGCTAGATGGATATCATTACAATAATATAACATACATATGCTTATTTCGAAACCATCGATGATTGGCGAACTTATCGCCAGACCGAACATAAATTCCAATTCTGAATAATCGGATTTTACAAACCGAAAATCTCAAAGCCAATTGGCCGACCTGTGCAACAAACAAGGAAAGCCACGGTTCACAGCGGTTGTATAAAAGAGATTATTTCGACATGGTTGGCAAGATATGTTTTTGTTCTCGTTGTTTGTTTGTCCTATGTGTAGGGCATTATTCGAGTTACCGATAGCGATAATCTTATTGTGTCGTTTATTATCAATATCATGTACGTATGAATTAATTTGTAATCTTTGTCAACAAATGTACATTCGTGATCCAGTACAAATATTTTTGCGTTCAACAGTTTTATTTTTGAGTCCTCCACATATTGGATGCGTGCATTACAAACATTTGAGCTCGTTTGAGTGCCATATTTCTATCTTGTTTTCTTATGAAAAGTTGTTAAGTAAAATTTGTACTTTTTTATTTTGATAACATTTCCTGCAATTAGATTGCATGTACGTAAGCTGATACTATGTTACGGAAATGAAAGTTATCCGTCTGTGAAAGTTTCATGCAAATCGGGTTAGGTTCTAGTTTTGAAGAGTACACAACCCGTTCTAGTCAGTGTAGTCGTCGTTCATATATGCATTCAAAAGATTTCTGACGTATTACGTGGGCGAATGTCGATAACACGTGCGTGGCAACCCTACAAAGTACAAGCGTCATATTAAAAATTAAATTAGAAAAAATACGCAAAAGCTAAATATAGATATTGCGCCTTTTTTACTTCATTCTTTGATGAACTATAAAAATTTTGTACCTTTCTATTCTTAAACCGTTAGGTCTAATTTGGAGTGTTTTTAAGAGGGAAAATCTTTTAACTGGAAACATAAATTATATCTGGCGAGTATAATATAAGTATATATACTCATAAATATTTACTTTGCACCGTCAATTTATTCACGTCAGGTATCCAATTATTAATGTAGCAAAATAAACACAAGCGTGAGACGTAATACATGGCTTTTTATGTCTACACGTAAATAGCGGAACAATGCCTGCATAATGAAATGAAAAGTGATTCATCATTCGATCGTCCTTCACAAGGACTCTACCTGTGTACATATTACATAAGTTTGTATGTGAAGAGAAAAGTAAACAACCCACAATTATTTTTAAAGGCACCTCCGAATAATATTTTGCAAACACGTTGTATGTTTTGCAAAATATTTCGCTGTGTGTTTTTCCATTGTTTCACATAATAACTTTTAGACTATAGCCTGTACTTTTAAACCAAAGAAACCAGAAACAAAAGAACTTAGACGATTTCAGTCTGCTGCCACCAAAGCAATTTTGACGAATAAAGGATTTAGCATTGAATTTTTTACACGACCCACTTTGTTTAGTCATCCTTTTTAGGTCTTGATCTGTGTTACTTGTTACCCAAAATAAGTAAAGTATATTAAAAAAAAAAAACGATCTGCTGAACATTCCAAAATGGGATTTATCATTTGCGGCCGTAAGTTGTTGGCTATACACAAACATTTCGTTTGCCACTACAGAAATGATGATTAATAAAAAAATACATTAATTGAAGACATGATCCATGATGGTTAAACCATACAAGCACTCAGCAATCGAAACTAAGGTCTTGAGTTTGGTAGCCAGTGTTTTCTGCCATTTCAATACCATGACGAATAAAAATATGGCTTTATTTAAAATACAAAAATAAATAAATAAAAATGTATCAATAGTAACGAATATGACGTATCAAGTGAAAGGTCCTTTGTTCACATTGCTACTCGTCACACCGCTACAATCGCGACTACGTCCTATTATATTGTTATCAGTCGTTGCACTGTCGCGTGAGTGTTTTGTTTATTATGCTATTATCAATCATTTTGCTTCCATAATTATTAAGGAAGATAATGTTTTGTACGAATAATATACAAAGACATTGACACATTCGCACCAGGATTTTTATGTTACGTCAGTAATTATAACTGATAACTGCCAGACTGTAAATAAGCTTAATAAATCAGTCTATATGTACTGCAGTGCATTTTGCTTTCAACTGTACCTCGTATATCAAATACCTATTTTTAATCAGCTATAAATGATATTTTTTGAAAAGTCAAATTTACGGCCTCTGGGTTTATCGGGTAAACGTTAGTTGCGTTATGAAGGCCGTCTATATATGTTGTTTTCTGTTAGCGGAGCATTGTTTTGTTTAACTAAAAGATTGTCTTTAATTGCATAATAAATGCAGTCAAGGTTTAGTATTTCCTTACTGATAGCGTCTCGCATGACACATCCAGCGACTTTCTGCGATCGTAACAGAGTGTTGCATAATAAATAATAATAAATACCTTTATTTGGTTAAGAGAAAATGAAATATTCTCCCTAAATCAAAAGGGATCCAGCTCAGCTTAATGCCGCAGCCTGATTTTCACCTGAATCCTTTACTACCTATTTTATTACCATTCATCAACTTTAGCAGATGGCCTCATGGTCGACGAATTTATAATCATTACGAAATAAACTAATCTATCCTTATTTAACAGGAAAAATAGTCAGCAAGTTATTTCAATGGCGCGATAAGGCGAACCTTGGACTTGCTTGCAAAGGACAGTGTAATTGCAGCAATCACGGAATCTAAAACTAAACAAGTATTTTTAAACAGAGCTCTAGAACTAGTGACACTTAGTTCTGTCTGGTGTTAATAGTTTATTTTCTGGGAGACGACTATTCTATACGGTAGTAGAATATTTTTATCCGGCTTGACAACGATTACCGTAGGTACGAAATGGTAGAAATACATCGTAATAACAATACACAGAAGTGAGGTCCGATTCGGTTCGGCGTGTGTTTATCTTATTTTGAACAGACCGGCATAAATTCAAACTGCATTATATTTAAACAAGAGTTTTGTCGTGCGCGTATTAAAATGTAAAAAATATGTAAATTTTTGCTAAAACTTTCTTTATGCAAATGATCATGTTATTTCGTTTTACCGTTGCTAATATTCATAGAGATATTAACAAAAACTGCTTCAGACAATATGCATCTTACTGTCATTATATTCATGTCCCCAATATTTGTAAATTGTTTTAAATGTTCACATAACATTGGCCATATTGTTTCCACATACCTGTTGCATTACATTATGCAACTCGACAACAATTCAGCATTGGTTTTTGTTTTGTCTTTTCTCGTTATTTTCCATAGTGCACAGAGTTTTAGTGTTACAACAGTTTGAGTAATGCTCAAGAGTCTTATAGCTTCGCATTAACTCACGGTTGTTAAATGTTAGAGCCGAACAAAGTACATGCTGGGTAAGGTTTCTTTAGGTATTATGAAATACTGCTCAGTATAACATACAGAATATATTCAATGTGACACAGTGCACGAAGAAGACTGAATTTTATTTTGGGCATGGCGATAGAAACGCTTCGTATCACATCGTTCGTTTGAACGATTGGTCGATAAAATTAATTAAATAAATGGCAATCTTTTCGGTGTTATACCTATCTCCATCGATCGTATATTACCGGTATCCAGTAAAAATTCTTAACTCTGAAATTTAATTGTAAATAAATTCGACGACATTTGTTGCCTGCATATTATTATTTTTCTTAATCAACATGTTTAATATTTTTCCTCATTGTGTTTTGTGCTTATTATTTTGAGGAAAAAGGTTGAAATAAACAATAATGCCCGCTTATACCTATTTTAATGTCCGGTTGAGGTAGTTTTAATAATAAGTTTAAATTATAATTATTTAAAATATTTATAATTACAGTTTAAAATGGTGATAAATAATGACTCCGTACACAAAAGAGCTACTCCAATTCTGAACGTATGAACTATTTGAATTAATATTGTTCGTATTGAGTACACAGGTAGTAAATAGTAAGTAAATACCCAGTAGTACGATTCTTTAAAGTTCGCCCTTTGTGATCGCACTGTACATTCATCACACTGAGCGTTGTCAGTCTCCCTGCAATAAAGCTGCGACCGGAGGAAGTGCCTTGTTGAGTGTGAACGAGCCAATTTGTCCATCTTGCTCGCTCCTTCAATGTTCGTAAATTGTCCAAATCACTACCACTTGCTCACTTTTATTCGTGAAATGCATAGGTATGAGTTTTATCTGCCCAAGAAGGTCTTATGAATTGTCATTGACTGTACTTGGATTTGCGACTTCATATTGTTGCTAATTATGGTTATTTTGGTTTCTGTAATTGCTATTTATAGTACAGGATTTAGGTTATATTTGAGTACAGTATGTTATGTTTTTGCAATGCACCGGATGGTAATAAATAATCTATTTTTTTCATCCCATAAGGTACGTAAGCGAATTTTGCATACATCAAATGACAAATCTGACTGCGTCAGTGGAGTCAGTTTTCTGTAAATAGCAGCAGTGATCGACATTCAGTAAAGGTTGTTAGAACCACTAGTTAACGATGTATAGTAACACTATGCATATATTAAAGCTTAATATTATTATAATCACATATTATGCATTTTCACCGCAAATAGTAATAACTAATAAGCATAACACGACAAAGCTATTAAAATTCAGCATAATATTCTAAGTATATGTAGATTTGTTGTTTGTTTTCGCTTATTAATTGTTTTTATTATTAGATAATTGTTGCTCCTACCAGTTTATTCATATAAATTTTGTAGCCTCGAGGTTATTCTAGCTTACATAATATGCGTAAATATTATGAAATATTTGGTGTAAACTTAATTCTTTATGATTCGACTCGTTAAATTATGAATTGTGCAAAATACTGAGGATTTGATTTGTAAAGATTTTGTAAATAGATTCTAAATTGACCCTTGATGATTCATCATTTAAAACATTCCTTGTTCATGTTATGTTTTAGAAGATGCCATGACTCTTCAGTTAACACCAACACATTGGAATATGACACTACTCAATGTTTATGTTTATAAAGATAACACTCCTTTTAGTCGTGCAATAGGATATTTTGATATTGCCATCGAGTCATGGTCGCTTCACTGATATTATCTGAATGTACCTCTCGAAAATAAAAGCATTTGTCATCGTATGTACATGTACATAATATTGTGTCGTGATTGGTTATCAAAAACAAGCTAATCGTTGTACTTAACGTTTATCTTCTTACATATCCACCCATTCGTACATTCTGTTGACGCAATAACGCCTTTTATTTTATCAGTTTCAAGTGTCAATAGGTTTTTAGTTAAAAATAATATATTATTATTTACTTCAGTATACATAGTCCATTAACGGTTTCATAAATTCGGAGACGGTGATACATCAGAATACCTATAAATTTAGCGGTTAAAGAGTTACAGTATCAGTATCAACCCATATACGTCCCACTGCAAGGCACAGGTCTGCTCTACAATCGAGAGTATGATTTAGTGGGACTAGGCCATATAGTCCTTCAGGCTGGCCTCGGTGCGGTTTCGTTCAAAAGTATTCTAACATGAAAACATAATCCGACCCCGCACGGTATAAGAGCAATTTAATGCACCATATTACCAAGCACTGAATGAGGTCAGGCTTCAATACCTCTGTATATCAGTAACTTGAGCGATGTTTATACTAACAAACTTCAATAACAACAACATTATGGTATACTTGGAAAAATATGCTAACACCATGCACAAAGCAGAATATTGTTGTTTATACATAGATTGAAACAAAGGAATCGTCGGTCTAAAGGTGCATATTCCTACGACTTCATTTTATTTATATGTCATGTAAAAGTCTTATCTGATGATAAACGATATCCAGAAGACCTGATAATTAGTAGGTAAAATCGAGAATTGAAATGTAGAAGTGGAATGGTGAAAGCAATTACTTGGCATCGGTTTTCAGTGAGGTACGGCCTCAGTTTACTCATTTACAACTTACAAATGATTAAAGACAAAATAGATTAGCCTAAAACATTGTATTGCTAGGATCAGTCGCTGAACACATGATCCAGTTTAAAACCTGAATACTGTTGTAAGTATTATTGGTAATTTTGTAGTGATGAAATCATTTGCGAGAGAAAATTATGTAATAGGACTTCATGAAGCATTTAAATATCCTCTTAATAAACGCATTAAGTGATAGATAAGTTTATGGGCAAGTATTTTAAGTGCTTTGTGACAATATTCTTAAAATGTCGCATGGAACTCTAATGGAATGAATGGGTATTGTTGTTACAGTGCCACTCAGCTGTTGTTAAGTATTGCTGAAGGACTTGTTACTCAATAAGTGTAAAAGTTATCGCCTTTTAAAATAATGCGTACGACCATCTTTGTTCTAACGAGTCTATTTCTTTGTAATATTGCATAGTGATGGTGATATTTTATAACTGCTTGGACCTTGGTATGCAAAGAATTTATGATTATTTGTGTAATAGTATTTGTAGAGTAACTTAAGCGCCGTTGGTATGGAAAGCAAATAATTAAGCTCAAATGTGCATTAGCCAGATTTGATTGGATCCAGAGTTAATCTGACGGTCCATATTCTCCTATATCATGAATAAATTAAAAAGGGCTTTTAGTTACTACTGTCACATATGCACAACTTATCGACAAAACCAGTTTAGAATTACACAAAAAAAAGCAATGATTTTGCGGACTAAGGAGATCAATAAAAATCTTGTAATAATATTTGCTGTCCTAATAGAAATCTAGAAGTTTTGTTATTGTATTTGTGTTGCTTTTAACCTAAGATCCGTGTTCAAGTAATACTTAAATCTATATACACGAGGTATTAAAGTGCATGTGTCCGAAGCGGACGTCCGCATCGTTATATTTTCCCGTTGAGTTTTATCCTCTTTTATTGATATGATTTTGGTTTCCTTCTTGGAAGCGGATTTAGCCGTTGATATCAAAAATTCGGAATCCATTTGATTTGTCATATTTACACATCTTTTTTATAGCGGTATTACTAAGATGTGTTAGTAAATTATTTATTTCTAAACATTTAGAACTTATTTGTTGGTTCCTGTCCCAATTTTGTTTGGAAATCATAATATATTGGTATTATTTCTACTAAGATATACGATTGTTTTTACTTTCTTCAGTATGCATTTTTACTTTTTAAAAGTTGGGATTCCTTTTGGCTTAAACTTTAAAGTCATTGCAATACTTTAGTAAATTTCAAGTTTTTGCTGCACTAAGAGACGACAAAAGAAACTAGTTACCCCCTTGCTGATTACACAATTTTTTTTGTAAATGCACATTCCTTTGTTATGAAGTAGAATATTATTAATCTCTCCTCATTTTTCTATTTTGGTGCCTGACGTGATAGATATTGACAGTTTTCAAGTACACAGTTGATAACAGTTATTGTATTTGAAAGTGGTTTGAATTCTTTAGGTTTTATTAAGGCTTTACTTCTATAATTATAAGTATTTTAATGGAGTGGTAGCAAATTTAAATTGCGCGGGACTGGCGCTATAGTAATTTAAACTTTGTATTTTTTATCATTTTTATACCTACTGATGTTCACAGATTCATTACTATAGTTTATCTGAAGTTTATTTGAAGCATTTTTATTTTGACACATTTGGCATCTCAGAGTTTTTACTCATCATTCATTTACATACACACTTACCTATGCGTTTTTACTGATTCACAAATACAGTGAGATCATTATAAAACAATTATATCCTTTGCAGCACGTTTGCTTTGCAATGTGGATTTGCGTGCAGCTGGAAATTACTTATAATTACTTCTCAACGCGTTGTAAGACTCTACCGACCTTAATCATAGGCAGTTTTAAAACCAACCTTTCGCACGACTTTTGAATTCAGTTCGAGCAAAGAAGAAAATGGCCTAACCACTCTCAATCGATTCTCTCGATTGTAGAGTAGGCCCGTGCCCTGCAGTGGGACGTATATGGGCTGATATAGATAGATAGATAGAAAGAAGAAAAAACATTCGATAACTAAAATAGTTTTTAAAACTGTCTATGAATGAGGCAGAACGTTGCTAGTGAGTTGTGGTAGGTAGGTGATAATTGTGCTGTTTCTTCTGATAATATACACATTTCTTACTGCGTTTTTTGTGAAATGTTTCGAGAAAAATCTAATGTGAATACGGAAAGACCAAAGCAATTAATTTTTGTAGATGTGGTAATAATCGACTAAATAATCTATTGGTCATTATTATTTTTTGGAGATGCTTTGGTGTTTGTCTTAATAATAGTTTGATTTAAGTGTTGTGTCTATTGTAAATGAAGGTACCAGTGTGAAATTTTCATCTAGAAATCAATGACACGGATTAGAATGCAAATGCAGTAATTAACCGAAGAATTTCATATCAAAACTATTATTCTTGAGCAACAATTTAGTTTACGTGTCGTCAGAGATGTTTTTTCCAATTCCGCGATTTTTAAGGCAACACATTATTGGTTGTTTAAGGATGAGAAAGATAATGACGCGCATAATTGAATAAAAAATAATAGTGCGCAACGATTTATCACTTATCAGTTATCAATGTTCAAATATTGAATTAAAATAACCCAAACCCAGCTTGAATTAAATCCCGAACAATTTAAATGCTACGACCTTTGACTTGTGGACTCGGAAAATTAATTAATAATCAAAGATATATTTCCTGGAATCTGAGAATTATAAACTCAATAATGAGTAACGAATGAATCACAAGGGACAAGAGGTCATTTCCGATAACAATAAGCAAGTAGTAACAAGCTCTGTGGTAAAGTGTACTTCGAGGTATTTGTACTACAGTTACTTGTTATGGTAGGTCCAGGAAAAGGTTACGCTTATATTGGAGAGACTGTAAGGGAAGAGTCCTTAGAAAGAATTGAAGGAGGTTAGGTATCTTTCCCCTGTAGTGAGTGGTTAAGTCAATGTGATGGCGTAGGTTTTTGTTAGGGACCCGAGTCGGCCGCAATATCCGCAGCGTGCCGGGCTGGTAGGTCAGTGACACTGACATACCCTTTTCGGCTTCCTCCTGGGTACTGAAAGGGGAGCTGTACAGCTTTTCCTCTTGACACAAAAAAAGTGGGTTAGTGACGACTGACGGCTGACTTATATGTATGTATATGTTGCAACTTACCGTTGAAAAGTGCGTGTTCGTAATGCTTTGGTACTATGTATTAATTTTCATATCGTATTATGTATTACATTATCCGGTCTTTAATAGACACTGTGGGTGTAATATTACAGATACAATTTTATTCTTGATTACAGTCGATATATTCAGTTTAGAAATATATATTGTGAAAGTTTGTAAGCATAAACTTATGTTCTCTAAATTAATAAACTGAATATGTATGTCAATAAATTCGCTATAGAATAAATATTTTCCTCTTTGACGCGTGATATCAAGTTAAAGCTTAATTAGGTCAAAATTACTATACCTATTGCTTCTGATAGGTAATCAAAACAGAATACCTAATTATGGTTAAACTTCGAGCTATTATATTACCAAGAACTCGACACTAGTGTTTATTAAGTTGCTTTATTAGAAATTTGCATGTAACGCAATATTAATAATGAGTAGCATACATACAAAATGATGTTCTTCGGAACAGTCTTGCTTTAGGATTGAATATTAATGTTTGATATTTTGCTGTCAGCAAATACACAATTGAATTACAGCAATGCGTGTAAATACCTATGTAGTATGAATATAAGAATCATGATGTAGGTTACTCTAACAAATAATAAACTTTAACTTATCAAATGGCCCAAAACGTGTACCTGTGTAGTGTGTATGCCTTTACAGGCATAGAGGTAGCCCTGAAAACGATAACGGAACAATACAACTTTTCGGTCCTGTATTTAGAGGACTTTAGGTAAGGTCTTTGCCAGGAACTGAGATCTTATGAGTTATGCAAAATATATTAATTAATATTGTTTGTGGCTTCTTCTTTGTTTGATTTATGTGATTCATCTGGTTTTTAACACAAATGCACCATGTGTATAATACCCACAAGAGTTATAATGGCCAATAATTACTTTGCTTACAAATACATTTGTGTCAATAAATTTGATGATTCACAATTTGATGCCTACGATAGTTAGCAAATTACAATTTACATGACTCATGGAGTCATTATAGTTTCGATGACAATGTTTAAAGTGTAAAACGTATGTCATTTTAACAATGTGTTATGTGCCTAAAAGAACGGGTTATTTTATTGTATTGTTTATATTAACACCACACTGATATAGAGTTAGTTTATCTAGGTATCGTTACTAGTTATTAGTTATTATTAACTATTATAGATAATTTACAAACCTAGGTAGTAAATTAGATTGCAGTATCTGCGCTAGAGGTGATTATGAATTAATCCATACACACGTTCCATGTAGACATATATAAATTAACCATATAGTTACTAAAACTTTACCCTAAATTCCCGAAATGTCTTTACAACTGTTAAAAGGTCCACTTTATTTTTAAAGAGGTAAATTTAAGTGGCGTCTACGTTCATAATACTATACAGTTGACGCCATTTTGACTACGCGTTGAGATTAATTTAATTTACAACTTACATTGCGTTTTCTAATAGCAATTGTATTTGTGTTGAAAGATAAAATGCCGGCTCGATATAATGGAGACATTTTTTTGGAATATTTTGTAATTATTTAGATTACGAGTAGAAGACGTGTAAATCTTAATAAGTTGGCTCGCCCCCTATCACATCGTGGGACGGGAAGGCTTGAGTTTATGTAGGTATGTATGAATTACCAAATATGACATAAAAAAGAGATAAATTTAAATGTAAATACTGGACCTATAGACATCAAGCATTATAATCAAAATAAAGGTCTGAATTTTGAATGATAGTGCTGTGATATTTTGCACCTAAGATACGTATGTTTATTCTGAGATTTAATATAAAACAAGCTCTACCTGTTTAGTAACGACCATGTGACGAGTTACATGATTATTCCTGCTCTAGATCGACAAAAAGTTGAAGTTGGTTGACACCTAGTTAACGTTTTTGCCTCAAGTTTATGTAAAAGTATAAGTTTCTTAGTGGTAAGATATTCATATCCGCCCGAATAAAGATCACTGTAGGAAACATCCCTCTGTGCCTCACATAAGTGTCGCATTTCGGATTCGTCCTGGTATATCCCGATATATCTAGATATACCTGGATGAATGCCATTTGTAGCCAGCTATAATCAGGCCAGCATAATTGTGACTACCAACGAGCGATAAAAATCTCGCGTCAATGGACACTCACTAGACTGCGCTGAACTTTGATTTAATCATGATAAACATAAAAGCAAATATTCTCTTTTAATTTTAAATCGTTTAGTTGTGCTTATGAACCCCTTAACGTTGGTATTTTTATACGTATTAAATTGGTTAGACATATTGTATTATATGGGTCTTTACTTCATATAACCTGATAAGTAAGTCGGGAATTGATTAAAATACAATAGGCGTGACCACTATGACGTAATAGGATGGAAATATTGGCGATATCAGAACGCAACACATAATATTCAATTAATTACAATTAGGTTTATTGAATCTGTAATTGAGATATAGGTTTGCTGATATGTACTGTTTGTCACTGGATTAAACCTACATGAGACATCAACGATTCATGAATGTTTCTATGAAAACTAAAACGTTATAGTTACTGCCTCGGTGGCGTAGTTGTACTACGTTACCACTGCAAAGCTCGGGTTTGAATCCCGTGTCGGGCAAAGTGATATTGGATTTTTCTATTCATTATCAGCCCGGAGTCAGGAATTTGTGCCCGCTATGGCGATAGGCTCGCCCCCTATCACATCATGAGACGAAACATACAAGGCGAAATGTGGGTGTCCTGGTAGTACTTCTGCCTACCCCTTCTTGGAAAAAGCGTGAGTTTATGTATGTATGTATGCTATTGTTATTTTTTAGTAATACGATTTTTATTTTATAGGCTTAGTTTAAATATAGCATAGAGCACAGACGTCGGTGCCTCAAATAGTATTATTTTTAGAATTAACCTTTCGTGTTAGTCTTTAAATGGACCTAATAGTTCTATCGCGTGTTACCTCATAAATTAACTTAATAGTGTTTTGGTAGGTCTTAAACATAAGAACTAGACCAATGCCAAAAATATACAAGGTTATTTCGTACGTCATGAAACTGAAACACTTAAAGTCGACTTTATGTTAAGCATTCTGAGTAAAATAAAATGAAATGTACATCGCAATAACCTACTTAGTTGAGGAGCCTCGCCGCAAATCATTGTAACTTTGAAACGTGTGTATTTAATTGTATGTCCGTTTCGAAATTATGTAAATATTCAAATTGCAAACACTTTGGTAGTTGTGTTTTTATTTAAAATAAGAAAAGGTAACTAATAGGCGACAAGTCGAGCATGAGGTCACTATTTTTATCTTATGACTTTCATGTTTCTGATACATATGTATAGTAAAAATAATAAATAAATACACCCAACAGTCACATACATAGTCCTGACCCTACACCAAGATCAAATCTTGTGTCGTGGGTATCAGAAACTGTGAGAGACTCTTAAGTCTTACAAACACCCACACCTGAAACACCTGACTGTGTATTACACAAACATTTGTCTCGTTGCGGGAATCGAACCCGCGGCCTCGCGTTTCACAGCCGGCGGCTTATCAACTGCGCCACGGAGGCTGTCAAAATAACGCCCAATTTCGCGTCTAGTTCAGCGATATTATAGCTTGTGATAGCCGTGATGGCGCCATTCAAGCAAACATGTTTATGATCATGACAAACTAATAAGAACCGGTATACATTTTCTGAAAGGAGTGTAGTTTGTATATGACATTCATTAGTTACATTGACCTTTTATTAATATGCATGGATATGCAAAACTCATGATTACTCATAATATAAATTAACATATAACTTTTAAGGAAATTTTTTTTTTTTTTTTTTCATTTGTCGGTTATGTTATATTTTCTTTGTTCTTACCATTATTATTCTTTATTATTTTGGATTGAAGACTTGTATTTATATTCGCATTTGTAGCGACCTTCTTTGTTAAGGTGTATGCGGAGGGTTCAGGGCCAGCAAAATAATTAGACTAAGCGATTCACGATCGATAAACGGGCGTAGCTTAGTATCAAGACATTATACATGTTATTATATTCTGTGGCTAATGGTGTTATTGGAATCTTTCTCTCGTAAAAGAGAAAGTAGATTACCAAATCTGCGTCCTGATCTGAAATCTTGTTTTATCATTAAACGTCCATGACCAACGATGCACTTTAATGTGCGGTGTAGCAATCTTGGTTCATCTTGAGCCAACGAGCGTTTATATTTAATAGTTAAATTGTCTATGTAAGCGCATGAGTCAGTTCATCAATTGCACCTTTCCGTTGCTAAATTGTAAATAAATAATAGTTGAGTATAGATAAATCAGAAGAATATGAATATTGTAGAAATTATGACACAAGGTGATCTTCTGGTCTTTAGCCAAGAGGAATTATCATGAACCACAGTTTATCGATGATTGTAAACCTTTCCTGAAGTTTTCGCTAGCGAACTGTATGAATAAAAAAATAAAATTGTCTTTATCTTTCAGCACAATACTCTGCACCTATACATCTCTCACCAACGGGGTCCATTCTACAAGGCCGAGTTTCAAACAGAGCTTGACCTGAGGAAGTTCCACATCGCGGATGTAACAGACAAACGTATATTTGTCTCTGTCATGCACACGGACTCCCTAGCCAACTTGTACGTGTCTGAGATCGGAAGGAACTTCTCGCAATACAACTTCGTATTGAGTTTGGAGCAGATTTTGTGCTACTTCCCCGATGGTAATTGGAGGAACAGCTGGTTGGAGTAAGTAAAATCCTTATTTGTAGTTCTATGGGTGTTAATGATATGGATCCTATACTATTCCTATTTTTTAAGGATTATTTATAGATGGATGAGGTTGAAAAGTAGCAAATGAAATATTTGTACATCATTAAAACAATATTTTGTTAGTAATTAGGATTTTTAACACGTATAAAACCCATGAGTTCGGTTTGTTGTCGATGATATAGTGGCTATTGAATTACGCTTAGAGGAGTTGAAAAAGTTAATGACGATTTCGAGTGGCGCCCACATTGTTATGCCACTTGGCAACCATGTAAGAGTAAATAAAGGTTATTTTAAACATTTAAGAGAGAGATGAAAGAATACTAATACCACTTAACTCTTAAATATACGAGTGTTAATTTTTAGTATTGATTACAAATTATTTGTAACAGTTTTCTTCAATTATTTGTAAGTTAAATGTTTTACTTTAACACAGAGTGCTCTATCATTATATTAATTAATTGTATTTCTAGGGATGTCACGGAAGACCCTTTCACCGACTTGTACCGCGTGGAAGGGCTGAAGGGAATCTATATAGCGTCTCGAGTTGATTCTAAAGCACCTGTTGCTAATATTGGACCGGAGCACCTGATTTCATTGATCACGTACGACCATGGTGTCACGTGGTCTCCCATCAAACCACCTACTGAAGATGAAAATGGTAAGAATTAGAAATAAATATAATCCTAGCCTAGGTCACAATATATAGCAGATAACAATATGTACGTCCGTTGTGATGCCTTTTTTATTTTTGTGTACGTTTTCCTCATCTAAAAAGCGTCTCTAATCCTTCTTTGTATTAGCTGCAGTTACCAAAGCAGGTGCTAATAACGTTAAGACAAAACAGTAACTTAATATAAAACAATAATTTATCAAATGAAATAAATGGTATTTTCCATTCAAATATTCATAAAACATGTTAAAACTTTTCACTGTAAAAAATATTCTTACTGTCTAAAAGTTTCGGAAAATTTATTTGAAACTACCAAATTAGCCGTTGTTTTGGATATTACACGTTATGGTGCTCATAACGCTAGTAATTTCCTGTGAAAAATAAACAGGTATCGCGGTTGTTGGGTGAATTCTTTGACCTTTGAGTAATAACGTCACGCGATGTGTGTCGTGCGTTCAACTCTAAACCTACGGGGACAGTCAAAATTTATCACGTTTTATAATTAAAATTGTTATTTCTATGAAATAATACGTATGTGTAACAAAGATCGTTAAGCTAATGCATTTGTTTTCTCAAAACAACTTTGTGTTGAGACGTTTATTGAATCTATTTATGCATTGTATAGTATTTTTAGGCTGTCACATGACACTTAAGGCTGTTCTAAACATCGGCCTTGAAAACAAAGCTTTCCTGCCTTGATAGAAACCCCACAGGATATGTTTCCCCTTTTAAACATTAGTTTAATAACAGATAAACAACTCTTGAATTGAGCATATCCGAGTCGGTCACGCGATCTCCGTACGTTCGCCTCGACTTGATGAAAACATATTTTGTATGTGTAGAATGTCTTGGAAGTATTACTGCGGCCTTGAACCAGCAAATGAATGGCTTTCCTTTGTTAGCGTGATGTGAGCCATTTAGGGGGTAGTTTGCCCTAGAATTTCACTTTGTTGTTAAAGCTATTGATTAAAGTGGGACTTTCCCAAATTTTGTTTTATAAATTAGCGGCACCTACTAGTTAGGGGTGATACTAGTGCCTGCCACAAATTGACTTAATATTCATTACAAGTATAATAGATATGACCGCCTTGGTGGCCTAGTTGTATTATGGTAGGATTACAAAGTTGAGGTCTCGGGTTCGAATGCCAGGTCGGGCAAAGTGATATTTGATTCTTCTATTAATTATCGGCCCGGAATCGGGAATTTATGCCCGATATGATGATAGCCTCCCTCTCTATCACATCCTGGGCGAGAATACACAAGGCGACATGTGGGTGTCCATGTAGCACGCCTGCCTACCCCTTCTGGAAAATAAAGCGTGAGTTTATGTATGTAAGTATGAGAGGGGTTAAGGCATAATTTCCAGTCCCTGGCTACTCATATAAGATTAATCACACCAAAATATCTCAATAAATACACAGAACATAATAAATGCTGCCACTACACCAAAGACCCCACTAGATCAATACGGTGATTGCGAAAACGTTCTTGTAAAATAAGATGAATTAATTTCCATTTATTTTCCACTGATCAGGTAAGCCGCTAAACTGCCACATCGAGAACTCGTGCAGTCTACACTTGTGCCAGAAATTCAGTCAGCTGTACCCAGTGACGAGGTGAGTGTTATCGCGGTCGCGTGATACAAAACAATTATTTTGTACTAACATTTTGAACTCCAGTCTCAACCGATACTGTCACACTTGATTAAACATTTAATGAAGTGTGTTCGTCTTGTGAATTGGTAGTAGATGACAATCAGTTGTTACCATTATGTCGTTAGCATTTGTATAAAGAGAAACACAATGCTATGTTCAGTGTTTCCAGTGTCTCTAAGTAAAAATAATAAAGAATATTTTCGTTATTTACATTCGACTTAATTAGCACTATTAGTAAATAATAAATATTAGAATATTAGACTCCATATTAGAATATGGAGTTTTGCGTATAATAGTGGTTTTTAATTCTTGTGTTTCTTCGTTTATATGTTTCTGTTGTTTTTTTTTATAAATAACAGGAAAGTTACTTAGTTTAGTATTTGTATGTTTTTGCTTAATGATAACTTACTTGACCTGATGTTAATATGAGCTGATATAGTCTTATATTAAACTTGTTGTTTATATTTAGATATCGTAATTAAGGAAATGGCTTGAGTTTTGCACGTAAAAAGTATTGTAGTGAGCGAACAAAACAGCATTGAAAATCGTATTGATTTGATACTTATTTAGAACCAATTCAGCATTACTCTTCGCACTATAAAATTCTGTAAACAAGCATGCTGAACGCACTCGCAAGCTGAAGTGTCGTCCGGCAACCCGCCTGTGATTAAACCAATAAGAAATTTTAGATTATTACTCAGACTTACAATTTTACATGCTTTGAAAATTTCCAAATACTTATTTGGACAAGGCTTCGTTTCACAGTCTTGATATGCCCTGTATATTAACAGCCTCCGGGGCCCAGTTAGTTGGACGCCGGCTGTAAAACGAGATGCCGCGTGTTCGATCACCGCATCGAGACAAATTTTTGTGTAAACAAGTATTTGTTTTGGGTCTGGTTGTTTGTGAGACCGAAAAGTCTCTCGTAGTTTCTGATACCCAGGATACAAGACTCGATCTTAGTGTGGGGTCAGGACTGTGTATGTGACTTTAGGGTGTATTCATTATTTATTCTCAATGTTTCTCTCCTTCGTGTCTGAGTTTTGTAGGATCGAATGGAAGTTTCTCGAAGTTTCATTGTAAGTACCCATGACACAACAATCAACATACACACATCGTAATAAGGGGTCGTACTATAAGAGAGACCGATGGTTTTATTTCTCACTGCGCATATAATATCAATAAGGATAACGCGCAAATGAAATGCATACCTATAAACATGTTGACTTAGGTCGTCAAACTCAGCAGAATGGACTAGAGTATAATTAAATTATCGCTGGACATTATCGTGTTGCACTTGATATTGAGACGCGCAAGGATTGAATAGCAAGACATTATCCGTCCGGTTTGAAGACGTCAATACATGTATATGAATACATAGTTATAACATAGGTATAATTTGATGATCATACTCGTCGTGAGTCAGATCAGATTAAGACTAATGTTATAAATATTATACAAACAATTTTGAACTTTATTGCAATAGTGCTAAGTAAATTATACATTTGCAAAATATTTAAAAAATATGTGGTTAAGCCAAATAGTCGTAAAAAGTTTAATTCCTCTTCGGGTATGTGCATATTGTGACCTAACATTTTCGTATTCGAGACGCTGTGTACATCACATGTTCTTATTAATACAATTTAGGACAAACACAGTTTTACGTTTAGTCATCTTATACTCAGTGGTCACTTTGTTTCATCATGTTTTAAATTACTGGCTATTAAGGGAATCGTAGCTAATGACAGCATTCAGGTTTTTAAAAATAAGTTTTATACGTGTTAATTTTACTTATACGTTAGTGTGTGAATTTTACTTATAATTATAAGTTCTGTTTTAAAGCAAAAAAAAAGGAATACTAATATGACACCCCTTTTAATTGCTAAATCATATCATAAAGTGCCATATAGTATAGGTATGCGTATAGTTTGTGTCCATTAAGTTAATTTTAGAACAAGATGTATATAATGCTCACAGTTTGTACTGTAACAGAGTGTCAATTACAATTAAATCACACTGTCACGTAATTTTTAATGTTTTCTTTATGCGTTTTTGTTAATAAAACATTATTTGAATTACGTTTCAGTGAAAAAGGTTATTAAGATAAGATATAGTATGTATATCTTATAATATAATGAAAACAATGCGTGTTTGTGCGTTATCGCCGGTTAACCATAACAGCGGTAGCGGAGGTTTGTTTTACTTTGAAAACAAACAACGCGCCCGCAAAAGTAGGTTCATTTATATGAAATAAGTGGCAAATCAATACACGCGCGCCACCTTAAAACGAGCGGTCACCTTTGGTTATGAACACCCACGATACCTGAAGAAAAGGCAGGCTCTTTTTTGGGAGGTCTCTTAAAGGATTTTGTAAGGAAAACCTCCACCTCATCGGAAGGGACCGCCATCTATCCTTTTGGTTGGGATGAAATCGTATCATAGGGCGAACATTTTACCCACATACATGTGTAACATTATTGAAAGACATGCATGAAATACTCATACAATTGACATTTTTAAAACATTCTAAAAACATATTAAAAGACTGCACAGCATTTTTCGCAAGTTCCGTGTAGTCACATTAAAGCCTAGTCAGAAAGTATACTATACACAAAAATATAACTTGTCCACAGCCCTCCTGGAAATGTCGTTACGAACGGTCCGAGGTAAAACGTCACGAGTGCACATTGAGTTGTTATCTAGAATAGTTACTGTGATTAACACTACAGCTTATACTTTTATTTTGCGCACTGCACGGGTTGATGTCTTATTGAGTGGATTTATTTCAATTTATATATTATTATGTTTGTATCTCGTTTATTGTACATAACACTAACTGTATACTATGATGTACATACAATGCGTATCATGAACGTACGCCATACGGTCATGAAATAATAAGTGGTTTATTTATTTTATGTGTCATCCGAATGCTTATCTATATGATTTACGCACAAACATAAATTTAAAATGCACACTTTTCTATATGAGAAGTATTGGCAGTAATATGGTTGATGGATGGATGTATTAGCTGGAAGAAGGCAGTAGAATTGTCACTCTATAAACCTTAATGCAATACAATTAATACGCTCCAATGTTTTCCTATTCAAAGGTCTGCAAGCATAATGAGTTCTAAATCAGCACCAGGAGTGATTATGGCGACGGGTGTCATGGGCAAATCTTTGAAGGGCATACCTGGCGTGTACATGAGTAGAGACGCTGGCTTAACATGGAAACGGATCCTGAAAGATTACTACTTCTTCAACTATGGTGACCATGGTGGCGTCCTAGTGGTTGTCAAGTATTTCAAATCCCGCGGGGAAACCAGGAGAATTCTATACTCTACAAACGAAGGCATCGAATGGAATTCATATCAGTGAGTCATTTATTACGTTAATTATAATTAATTATTGAGGAATGACCCGCTGTGATAATATTGTACTTTGCAGGTTCAATGCCGACGACCTGCGTATCTACGGACTGATGACGGAGCCAGGCGAAAATACTACAACATTCACAATGTTTGGATCAGCAAACGACCAGCACCAATGGATTATTATCACTATTGACTTGAGGAACACATTCACTCGCAATTGTACAGCAGATGATTACAAATTCTGGTCGCCGTCTCCTCCCAATTCCTCAGTATCCTGCGTGCTAGGCTCTAGGAATATTTTCCAAAGAAGACTCGCTCATACCAATTGTTACAACGGAATCGAATACCAAAGACCGGTAAAGAAGGAGGTATGCGAATGCACGCGAAGAGATTTCGAATGTGACTTTGGTTTTATGTTGTCAGGCGAAGAATGTATTCACAATAAATCGGTTAAATTCGATCCTTATTCAATTCCACCAGAATGCAGGCCAGGACAGTATTACAAACGAACCAAAGGCTACAGAAAGATTGATGGCAATGCGTGTACTATCTCTGGTTACATGGCATACGCACCAGACACAATTCCTTGTCCGATCGAAGCGCCCACAGAATTTATGTTGGTTGCACTACGCGACAAGATTGCCAGGATAGATCTTTCAGATAACACAACGATTTACCCAATCGAAAATCAAAAGAACATCGTTGCAATTGAATTTGACTTGAAGAACAACTGCATTTACTGGGCTGATATTGAATCGGACAAGATTATGAGGCAATGTTTTGGCACCGGCACTCCTCAAGAGGTAGTTGTAGACACTGACTTGGCAAGTATTGAAGGAATGGCCCTGGACTGGATTTCCAACGTTCTGTTCTTTGTTGATGGACTGAGGAAGAAAATTGAGGCGGTCAGAACTGATTTGACAAGCGAAGGAAGGATGAGAGTAACTATTTTGGACTACACAGTTTTATCCAAGCCCAGAGGTATTGCCGTCCATCCTAAAGCTGGTTATTTGTTCTGGACAGACTGGGATAGGAGTGCTCCATCGGTTTCTAGATCAAACCTTGATGGTTCCAATGTGAAGAAACTGTTTGGCAACCCAATAGTACAGTGGCCGAATGGAATCACCATCGATCAAATGTCGGAGCGGATTTACTGGGTCGACGCAATGGAGGACTACATAGCCAGTTCTGATTTGAGTGGTCGTTACCTAAGGAGGATATTATGGAACGATGACAAGGTTATTCATCCGTTTGCCGTCGCTGTGTTGAAGGATAAGATGTACTGGGACGATTGGAAAGCTAAATCCATATTCATAGCGGATAAAGACACTGGAGCAAACGTGATCACCATCAACAATTCCTTCTCCGGTCTCATGGATTTGAAAGTATTCGCACATTCGGTTCAACATGGAAGTAATGCTTGTTCGTATAAGAACACGAGTTGCGACGCTTTGTGTTTGGGCATGCCGGGCAATTCCTTCAGTTGCCTGTGTCCAGATGGCTTCAGGAAGTTGAACGGCAAGTGCGTGTGTCCCGATGGAGCGGAACCTTCGGCGAATATGACGTGCCCCAAGTCTGCTGGAGCTACGTGTGGTCCGGTTAGTATAAAGTTGTTTGCTGTAAATTAATAGTTTTGTATTATCGATTCTACTATTTGCCAAGAATTCCTTTAATTTCGCTATAACTGTACTTATTATCTTTCTGTAACAGTCCGTTTTTAACCACCGCTGGTAAAAGCCTCCAGTCTTTGTAGTTCTGTACTGACCCCATGCATTGCCGGCATACTTCGTCATTTGAAATTACAAATAAAATAATTGAAGATTCCGGTTTTGGAAGTCTTATATCCATAACTTCCCTCTTAGGACCACTTCGCGTGCAAGTCCCGGAACGCGTGCATCCCAGCAGCCTGGCGCTGCGACGGCAACAACGACTGCGGCGATCTGTCGGACGAGATGGGATGCTTGTGCACGCCGCCCATGATCGCGTGCGACAACACGCGCTGCTACATGCCGCACTGGAAGTGTGACGGAGATGTCGACTGCGCTGACATGAGTGATGAGAAAGGTGAGATTTTATATTTGTTAGGGAACCAGCCTCGGTAAAACATCTGACCGAAAACCTAGGCGTATCGATTCTAACACCTAAGGCACTGGAAGGGGGACTTAAGGTGCTTTACTTTCGATAAAATAACAAGAGAGTGAGAATCATTAAAAATGCTGTGTGATATTTAATATTTCAAGAAATTACCATTAATATGTAAAGAGAAATTACCCATAAGATTTTTTAGATGTGTTTACACAATTACGTAGATTCGATAATTTCCTGATATTTCTTATATAAGCTCTCACGGCTCAGTAAGACGCATTAATTTGTCGTTATCTTACAACTCAGGGCTTGATTAAAAACGTTCATCGAAAGTGTTTGATAAATAACTCAAACACTTTCGATAAACGACAACACTCAGGAGAGCTTCTCAAAACATTTACAAATTATACTAAAAATGGGTTTGGTACAAGTATGTTGGTAGGTAAGTCCTTGAACGCCAGACAGGGAAATGAGTCACAAAGTCGGGATTTTATCATTTGTATGTCAATGTGTTGGCTAGTATTAATATTAAATAATCACCGTCACTCGGGAAGTTGGAAACCCAACTCTTTTACAATATGAGTGAATGTGATTTACTCAATTGATTGCACCACGACTTGAAATGTGTTATATATTATATTTCATCACAATCATAAGATAAGGAGCAGTAAAACCTTGCTAGAGGTCATTAAATACTAGGCATGCCTTTTAAGTTCTGTCGTTTCCATATTTCCCGGCAACTTTTAATTGGGAACTGTTTTATATTCAAATGTGTTTAAATTTTGAATCTCAAAACAGTTTAAAGTATTAGGATTAATGCTATTGTTTAGTCACAGCATCGATTGGAAACTGTCAGGTTACGTACGAAAAAGAATCTTTCGAAGGAAAATATTCGTGCAATAATTTTCTACAACTTTAGAAGAGGCCTGACACGGCTTCAGTGTTTTGAAGAGCTAACGCCTGTGTTCAGTGATGAAGCCCCATGTCTGCGGACTGTCGAACGCTGGTATTTAGAATTCCAGCGTGGACATACTAGTGTTAGTGACAAATCTCGCGAAGGACACCCAAAATCCGCCTTCACTGAAGATAACATAATTGCTGTGAGACAACTAAACCTCGAAGATCGTCATGTGACGTATCGAGAGATAGAGGCTTTATTAGGCATCTCAGGGACAACCATTCAGAAGATCTTGCATAAAGCGCTTGGTGTAAGAAAGCTAGTTTGCCGTTGGATACCGCATCTGCTTTCCGACGATCACAAGGCGGCCCGCGTCAGATGGTGTGAGAAAACTCTGCAAAGGTTCAACATAGGACAGTCAAATCACGTCTACGACATCATCAGTGGTGACGAATCTTGGATCTATGCCTACGATCCTGATTCCAAACAACAATCTGCAATGTGGGTCTTTCAAGACGAGCCAAAGCCGACTAAAGTTGTTCGTTCTCGAAGCACTTCAAAGAAGATGGTGGCCACGTTCGTTGGAAAAACCGGCCATGTTGCGACTATTGCACTTGAAGATCATAGACCGGTTAACGCAGTGTTGTATACCACAGTTTTTTTTACCATAAGTCATCGTCGAACTTCGAAAATCTAACTCAAAGCGACGCATCATGCTGCACCAAGACAACGCAAGCTCACACAGCGCTCGTCAAACGATTGAGTATTTGAAGCAGGGAAAAGTAGAAATTCTTGACCATCCTCCATACAGTCCTGACCTAAGCCCTAACGGTTTCTTTACATTTCCTAAATTAAGAAAAGTCTTCATGGTTAAAGGTTTCAGTCCGGCGAAGAAGCAGTCGACGCTATCAAGTCAGCCATTTTGAACACCCCCACTTTAGAGTGGAATAAATGTTATAATAACTGGTTTGAGCGAATGGAAAGTGTGTTAAGCTATTTGGTGAATACTTTGAAAAACAATAAAACGTACTATTCGGACTGATTAATACACACAAGCCGGCATACCTATACAACAAGTTAATTTGGAGACATGACCATTACAGCTACTCTGCTCGTTCGACATCTTATCCGCTCTCGACGCCTCATCATAAAACTGCTGCCTTTAGGGGGTGTTTCAAATTCGCGGCCACTCACTGCTGGAACGTTTTACTTCCTCCATATGTAAGATCCCTTAAAACAAAACAAACATTTAAATTACACTATAAAAGATATTTGTTAACAGAACAAAAAAAATAAAAATATTTTCCAAAGTAAATTTATACTTACACATGTTTTATGACCTATGTGTATATGGAACGATTTCAAACTCCAAGCAGCTTCGACTATCACTATTCTATGTGATACTCAAATATATCCCTCATGGCGTGATTGAAATAAGAACGGTATATTTTACGGCGCGAAGCTATAACGTTATACCCACTTTAGGTGTTATTTGTTTGTTTCCAATTGTTGGTTATGTTATTTATTTGCACACGCAGGGCTCACTCTGCAACTTGCGCCTGCGACGGCGTGTACATCGCAACTAAATTATACAATAACGTCGCAGTTGTGTGCTCGTGCACAATGTCGATTGTGAAACAGATGTTATTTTAAAATATTGAACATTTTATTATTTATTTTACTATTTCTGTTTTAATGTTTTTGAGTAGTTGGTTTGACGTCTGTACGTCACTTAAGGTGGCCACTGAAAATCAGCGTTGTGTTGTGGTTTGCACCACATCATAACATAAAGCTGAGTGGCCACCTACCGGTCACAGTCGCGATCAGCCATTTTTATTGTGTATGTTTGTTTTCATGCTTATTGTTACGTGTTGCAACTGTGATCAATAAATAGTTTTTCTTTCTTTCTTCTTACTATAGGGTTCTAGTTGTGTTTTTTTCTTCAAACGACAAAACTTAAAAGGCATGCCACGTAACATTAAAATCAAATCAGGAGGGGTAAAACCAAGCCGTGGATTGAAGCTACAGTATCAATAAGTTAGTACCGCTGACTGAGAATATCGACATATACGTATAGTAAGTTGTTACTGTAGCGTTTCATTGAGTGACTCAGATTGTCGGATATAATATAGGTAGGAAATTCGTATCCGCCTGGATGAGTAGTACCGTACACGATAAAAGTTTGTCTGCCGTTCCCTATCAGCAGGAAAGGATTCGGGAATCTCGATGATAATGAAAATATTGTCGATGTCAAGGTCTAGATTTATCTGTTAAATAAATTACATACGGACGCAGAGTTCATATAAATTGATACTGAACGTACACGTAATTGAGAGATATTTTGTTCCGTTTGCTCCAAATTTGTTTCTTATAATGGAACTTTTTATGTTATTATGAAGCTTTTTATGCCAAATAAAGACTGGAACGATACCTAAGAAACATAATTGTTAGTATCATTGAGTTTTTAAAGTAGGAATTTAGAGCTCAAGTCTGATCTTGGCAATGAGACAAATATTTATGATAACCAACAAAATAGAAAACAGGTATTTCTTTCGGATCTAAGCCTTTCTGTGGTACAAATTATTTTTAGATTCTTTATACCTAAGACAGGACACGTGCCTCGTTGTACCATAAAATTGGGCGAATTCGATTTTGTTTTAATTTTTTTATTACAATTTGACCCAGATTTTTAGTGCCGATAATTTTTCCGCCAACCTTTACCACTCCAGTGGGCGGATATTATATCAATAATGGTTTTTCCAGATTGCGGCCATCACAATTGCAGCGAGAATCAGTTCCAATGTGGCAACGGGCTTTGCATAGAGAAACGGTGGGTGTGCGACGGCGACAACGATTGCAAAGACGGATCCGATGAACGTAATTGTACGGTGAGTAAATAATTTAAATTTAGATCTTTTTACTTTTTCATTTTCGTCTCAACTTGTCGTTACTATACAATGGTCGGTTTAATTAATTAAATCACTCTTAAAACTAAACCACCATCCATTCTACACATTCTATAAAGCAATATTTGGGACTTCATTGCATATTCATTAAGCCGAAATAATATATCCACGCGAGAGCATAAAGAATTGTATAACGTGGAGGATATTATTCTGTCAAATATTTAATCGCTCCATACTTTGATAAATAAAACTACCCTACAAACCGTTAAGAAAATATTACCTGATTGTACATTAAGATGACTCACATTTTGTTATAAAAACTAACGTCCGCCGTGTCACACAATAGTCTTTTTGTAGCCGCCGTAGTGTTCAAATGTGAAAATAAAAGTTAGTAATTTGTGTACGGTAATTGTGATAGCCAAGTATAATATTACTATAGTAAGGAGTTACTAACCTGTGACCTAATTTCATGACGGCCTTACTTACCTTCCATTACAAAGTTTTTCAAATTCGAGAGTATTTTTTTCACCTTAAATCTTTTAATCCTTCTCTTTCAATCTTCCCCTTCATTCCATTGTTTTGATCAAAAACACCGGCTACAGCCGGCATATTAATAGTTCTACAATATCCACCTCCAAAAGGTGCAAGTGAAGCGTCCGGACATCATTAGTTGCACCGGCAACGGGTTCTCCTGCGGCAACGACACTAGTCTCTGCGTGCCCAACTCGTGGGTGTGTGATGGAGATAGCGACTGTCCCAATGGCGCTGATGAATCGGAGGAAAGATGCAAAAATTCCACGTGTGCCCCGTATATGTTCAGGTGTCCTAGTGGAAAATGTATCTTTAAGACTTGGGTGAGTTTTTTCATGTCTTATGTTGGACTTTGGCTCTTACAATAGACTATTTACACGGTACTGCAATTATTACAGCGCGAATTATGTATAAAAGATTTTGTGGTTTTAACTTTTTTATTAGCGTTTTTTGTTGTTTTTTTGGTCTTGAAGTATAAGAGATTACTTTAATTATGTTGGATAATAACAGTTCAATATATTCGTTTAACTTAGTGTAGGACGCCCTCCAGCTAGGTGGAGTGACGATTTGCGATAGGTCGCTGGCAGATGCTGGATGCGACAAAACGAAGACAGGGTGAAATGTCGCAATTTGGAGAAGGCCTATGTCCAGCAGTGGACAATAAAAGGCTGGTTTTGATGTATTCCGTTTGTTGAGATAATCTAACCTACCACATACCTGGAAATACAACATAGTATCGCGGTTAACGCTACTGTTATGATACGTACGATTATGTAATTTTAAAATTAATGTTAATCTACCCAAGGTCTGTGACGGCGAAAACGACTGCAGCGATCACGAATCTTCAGACGAGCAAAACTGCACCAACATTGGCCATTCGAAGCTCCTACCTGACCCCACTACTGAAAGACCTAACTTCCCAGCAAACACTACTTGTCTCAACTGGATGTTCAAATGTGATAACGGCAACTGCATCCCTGATTGGTGGAGGTGCGACAGTATCGACGATTGCGGCGATCACTCGGATGAAGTTGGCTGCGGATTGGTATTACCCGAGCCTAAGTCAGTGATACCTGAGCATACGATGACCACACCGAAGTGCGGAAAGAATCAGTTCACGTGTTCGCCAGGTATGTTGGGAAGGGTTTTTTTGAGTGTTGTTCTTATAGGATTGATTTTTTGCCAAAGTGGTATAATTGTGTTGATAGAGTGAAAAATACCCATTTTAATATAAAAGATTAATCATATTTTAGCTAACCACGAAAATAGGCAAATTCTATTGCCTCACAGACATGCGATGTAAAGCGATTGCTTTGTTATCGTTACAAGCAGTGAGTGAGATTGCTGAATGTTCCAAAATGTTTGTTCTTTTTCCTTCTCTTATTGTGTGGAGAAGCCAGCAATTTTTCTACGATTTAAGTTTTAGAGATGTTTCTGGGTAGTAGCAATCATTTAGCATCTGATGAGCATTTTGTAAATTTTTCGGGTTTATGCAATAAAATATATTATAGCATTATATATCAACGAAAGTAAAGTTTTGAACACACAATAAATTCCAAATGCTAATGTAGAAATGTTCTGCAGGCGTGTGCATCCCGCTGGCGTGGGTGTGCGACGGCCCCGAGGACTGCTCGGGCGGCGAGGACGAGCGCTCGTGCGGCGCGCGCGCGGCGACGGCGCCGGCGTGTCTGGCGCGCGAGACGGCGTGCGCGGACGGGCGCGGCTGCGTGGCGGCGGCGCGGCTGTGCGACGGCGTGCCACACTGCGCGGACGGCAGCGACGAACTGCACTGCCCGCTGCATGTTAGTATAACAATATTTCATTACATTTTTCCCACAACCCACACTAGGCTACCACATAACCTCCTTCCACATCCTTTTTCCTTCCCACTCCCCCCCGATTTTATGAGCTTGCAACACATCTAAGATCCAAGCGTTGTGGATGTTCGTGGGCAGCAGTAACCATTTACCATCAAGTGACCTGTTTGCTCGTTTGCCAGACCTAAAGTATTAAAAAAAATCTTATTGTGTAAAATCTGACTTTCGGCAACTAACTGGCGCAATGTGCTATTACATGAGACTCCTCAATCTTTTTCAAAATTTTTGAAAACCACCATGGTTTGTAATGGTATAATCCTATATATTCAGGTGCACAAGCCAGTAGCAGAGTGTCCATCAGGCTACATCCAGTGCGACGAGGGTCTGTGCGTGGCGCAGGCGCAGGTGTGCAACGGCGTGCAGGACTGCTACGACGGCAGCGACGAACTTAACTGTACTAATAACAGTGATAACCGCATGTACCAGGTACTGTACTATAACTTTTGTTAAATGAAATTTATTTTAGTAAATAAACATAATTTATCAAATATGTTATAAACTGACTGAATGAAAAAGTGACACAATTTTATTGATACACTGTTTATTACATTATTTGTTGTAAGTGAATTGAAATTAATTTTTGAATGAAGTTAACGAATGAAAATCCTTCATAAGCTAAGCCATTATTTTATACACTGTGGTGTAAAAGTGGACTTAATTTCAGTGACAATATTTGGCACTCAACGATTAGGTTTACAATATGTAAGAACAAAACAATACATACAAATAATTTCGGCGTCTTTTAAGAGATTACACGCCCTATTTTTCAAAATGTACAGTATATAAAACATACTGTTTCCTAAGTATATTTTTTTATTAACAAAATATTTATTTACCTAGTTCTTGAGCATCGGAGTGGATCAAACATCGATAAACTCGACCAGTTTCCTGATCTCGTGCTGGATGGCGCAGCAGAAGATGGTGCTGTACAGCTTCCTGCCTTCCATATCCAAAGTCAGTGACGGCAAGTGGACGAACATGACGTGGACCAACGACAGTGTATACTGGTAATTATTTATTTACTGTTATTGTGCATTCCTGCACTTTTTAAATGTCTATGTTATGCATATGTAAAAGCGATTGTTGCAGTGTGATAATTCCAATTCTAATAGAAATATAAAAAAAGAATTGGAGGAAATATAAAAGATGTTTGACGTGTTAAAGTATATTAAATTGTAATATTTTTTTAAGTTCCAAAAACTTAAAAGGGAGAAGAATAAATAGATATTTATTGGGTTAAATAATGAAACGCATATTGTATTTTTATTTGATTTTATGTTGATGAACAATTACATTGTTGATGAACAATTTTCGTTATTACAGGTTTACTGATCTAGAGCCGTTTACCAACTATAACGTGACGTTCTACATTCGTGACAGCAAATCGAATAGAACATACGCGTCTAACAAATACGTCAACACTACCACTGGTGTAGGAGGTATGTTTTGTCTACTTATGTAACTTTTTTGAATTCTAATTACTGAAAATAACGGGAGGCACAGATCGGTCACCTCATGTTATTGGAGCCTGTATCACGAAACACAAAATCATTTTTTAATGAGGAGTATGTAAACTTTTACTCTCTCACTACAATTCACTTAATGGTATATGTGGTTTGTCACGCTAGTCTATAAACAGGAGCAAACCAACTGAGAACCTACTACTAAGGAATGCATGGCGCTGTATTCCGCTCGTCAACACGAGACAGGCTAACGCCCGAATACGTAGCCATTTAAATATTAAGTTAAACTTAATTACTCACGTCTACATTTAAGCGGGACTTACGAAAAGGCAACATAATATTTAAGTGGCGTTTGAGTATTCCATCGTTAGTCTCTTAATCCAATTGAAGATAGAAATAATTGGCAGAGTGTCAAGACATAATCGTCTTAATTAATCGTCGGTTAGGTTATGACTATTAATTGTTATTGTTGGGTGTACTTATTATTAATCTCCTTTTCTACAGTACCATCACCACCAATCAACCTGAGTGTACGTCAGTTGATTGGCAACCGCGTGGAATTACTATGGGATCGGCCGACCAACTCCAATGGCGTCATACGGTACTACAAGGTGTACTACTCACCCCCCTTCCCGCCTAGCATGAAGCTGGTACTGCCCAACGATACTAAGACGCAGACCTTTAACCTGAAGGCTTATTTCGTGCCGAATACTGATTATTCGTTCTGGGTAAGTGGATTCATATGCTGTTTGTAGTTAGAAATCTAGATGTAGTAATAAATTATTCTAGTTTGGTTTCATTAATCTCTAGATAGATGTAATGTTTTATTATGACTTTAAATGTGTTAAATATTGACAAAATTGATGTTTGGAAGATTGTTAATGGTTTTAAAATTAACATGAAATTTAACACACTTTTCCATATAAGCTCCTCAAACTGCGTAGGTATATCATTTGATTTTTCTGTCAACCCTATTAAAGGCTATAATTATACATATAAGGTTATAATTTTCATACTGTGAAACTAGGTTCGATCTTATAAACGTCGCCCTCATCAGTAGCACTAAGCTCAACAAATTGGACACAATTAATTACATCTATCTTTTTCACCTTTCACGTACATAGGCAAAATGCATGAGTTTTATATTATTTTATTTAAATACCAGGTGCGCGCAGTAAACGACCTATACAGCTCAAATTCGTCTGAAGTGATGCACCTAACGTTCGACATCGGCGGCGATGTGGACGAGCTGGTGAACGTGAGCATGTCGCGTATCAACCCCTCTACTGTGTACCTGGAGTGGCACAAGATAAGGGGGGTGGAGGGGTACAGTGTGCAGGTCAGGCCGCCCATGTACTACGCCAAGCCAGAGGCACTCACTACCACCAATAATAATATTACTGGTGAGTTTTGTTGATATTCGACTGGGATGTTGGGATATTGTTTGTTTTCAGTAAAGGCGAAACCTATAAACTATTGATCCGTGTGTAGCTTGATTAATGCCTAGGTAATCACATGCTTGGCATATACGTAGTCGCCCGTGGATTGGGCCAAAAATACAGGGTATATCAAGACCGCGACCGAAAACGAAGCCAGGTGGTAGTATTAGTGACTTCAGACAAAATGCAATGAAAAAGTTCGCAATTTTTGGTAATTTTTTACTTATCGTCGTATTTGGGTGATAAATACATAGTTTTCCTAAAATAATGATGTACACCTTTTTATTTTTTAAGACGCAATGGTACGATAGGGTTTAAATTACTATTTTCGCAATTACTAGGTATTTACTACCCAAAAACAATGATTTTCAAAAAGTCGCTTATTTTGCGAATTTTTTATTTGCATTGTGTCTGTAACCACTAAAACTAACACCCGGCTTAATTTTCGGTCGCAGTCTTGATATACCCTGTATATAAATAAATTCACCCAACAGTCACATACTTAGTCCTGATCCCACACTAAGATCGAGTCTTGTGTCGTGGAAATTAGAAACTACGAAAGACTTCTTCGGTCTCACAAACACCCAGAGCCGAAACGAATACCTGTGGATCTCCCAAATATTTGTTTCGGTGCAGCAGGCTGTAAGTCGCAGTTAACGTCGGAAATGGTCAACGATATTTAATTTAATCATATTAAGCGTTCTATTATTTTAAAATGAATTTCGTAGATGTTCAATTTACATTATCACGTACCATTGTTGGATTACAGTCTCTTCTACTGCGGAACTCTTGTTAACGCTTATTTCTTTATATTAATATACTTATATTTTTCAGTGACTGACCTCCCACCCGGTGTTGACCTATTCATCGACGTACGAGCCTTTAAGAACTCGATATACGGAGTGCCTTTCACAATCCCGGTGAAGACGGAAGGCGAACCGGATGTGATGCTCAATTTCACAGCCATTCTACTGACGGACAAACGTACGTCCGTACAACTGATATGGACCCCGCCCGTCGACAAGCGATATGAGAATAAGGATCTGACTTATGAAGTACACTATTCTAATATGATTCACAAGATTAATCCGGGAGAGATGTCTAATGGTGAGTTTTTTAGCGTATTCTAATTTAGTTATGAAATAATATGTCATTAAAATTGACATTACGAGGGGTGAACATCATTTTCATCGATTTTCATAAGTATAAATGTAGGCGGAAATTGTAATTCAAATAAAAATTATACCACTTCTACCCACTCAAGTTCAAAACGAATGTCATTTTTATATAAATAGCCGATTTTGAGATGTCATACGCCCGAATACTGGAACGACATTCAAATAATAAGTTGCTCTTAACAGCGCACCGCTCACAAGCCAGTACATTTAATCGGGATTAACGTAGTTAAGCGCAAGTTATATTTAAGTTGCGTTCCAGTATTTGGTCGTTAGTCATTCTGTTTCAAGCAGTCGAGACTTCAAGTTGAGAGAGAAGTGTTGATAATGTATAATTTTGATTGCGACTGAAAATGTGTTAATTAAATCCAATATAAGTGATATTGTTCTTTATTGGTCTCTAGAAATCTCAATTTTTTTTTGTACAGACACAAAGATAGTGACGAAGAATACGAGCGTGGTGATCGATAATTTGCATCTGTGTGAAACTTACGAGTTCACCGTGGCGCTCGTGGGCGGACCGTTCGCGCCTTACAAGGGCATCGTCACTAGAGAAGATCCCAAGTGAGTGTACTAACACTTCTATTTTACCTATTGCTTTCTTTCCATTATATGTTGCTTTCTATAATACAATACGGCTTATTGCAAATTAATCGATATTTTTAAAGATAATTCAAAACTGTGCCAAACTCGCTATTTAGTTAAACTACCGTCTGGCAAAAAAAAACATAATAGGTGATCAATGAAACTGTAGTTGAATTTTTTAGTTATTAGAAATCATGTTCATTTTGCAATTGATTTCAAAATAAAGGCATAATGAGTATGACATATTTACAATAGTAATAAGATAAATATTTGTTTGTTACTCAGAGCGCCAGTGAAGAACCTGCGTGTAGAGTACAACGAGAAGAACGGCGACATGACGATCTCGTGGTTCGCCAGCTGCGACGCGCTCAGGACCCCGGTCACTTACTTGGTAAGTTGGAAAACATGCATATTATCTATTTAATAAAATGTATTTTATTTAGGTTGGTAAGTTGTCTTAAAAACCAGTGATGTGTTCATTGAGGTATACTGGAACGCACATTGCGAGCAAAATATATTTTTTTATTGATTTATTTACATATCACATTATATATAATGCCGTAACAGCTTTAAAAACGATGTCGGGACTATACTATATTACTCTACATGCAGTTACTTAAACTACACATAGAATAAATTAAAACATAACAAGTATACCTAATTAACAAGAATTTTCCAACAGAGATTAAAACATTAAAATTTATAATCCTCCTTCAATGCATCTTTGTGCCACTTTTACGCATTACGCGTGTCCAGTATGTACGCGCGAATCTAGTGGAGCACAGGGAATTTAGTGTCACCACGTGGAAGTGGTAAGAAAAGTACAGTACCAACCCGCTCTTTTTAAAACTCCGTCGCAAAAAGAGGGGTGTTATAATTATTTTCAATATTTAGTTGGTGGTGTCCCCTTTCGTGTAACGTATGAATGGTATCACGTATTTAATATTAGGCAAGTTTTTTGTCAAAACATTATCTGGCAACATTAGATTAATGTTTTAAAATGGCTTATTAATATTCATATTGTTCCAGATGGAGGTAGTTGAAGAGTCTACGCAGAAGAAGAATCGTTTCGAGCTGATTCCGTCCGTGGTCTCTCAGTACCACCACGTCATACACAACGTTCCGTTCGGCGGCAGATTCAACATTTGCGTACATGTAAGTCGTTTTGATTTTTAAATAATATGTCAGTATGCATTGTTATTGTTGGTATATCGTAAACCTTACTGCAACTTGTTTTAGAAAATAATTTATACATTTGTTGAGTGATCTGTGATATGTTAGGTTCGATATCCAGGGCGTGCAATTCACTGATTGTAGGGGTTTTCGTTTTGGAAATTGTACTATGGAATGTGATTAGCTTAGATGTATGGACGCCCTCTGTAAATTTTGAGATGAAATAAATGAGAATTAGCAAAATGTATGGAATCTGGTACCGGCAACAATCGGAATGAATGATACACCGTTGGAAAGGTATTTTATGTAGATTAAGAATTACTATGGCGCTAGTCCTGATTCACATCCGATCTAAGTAATCTTACTTGATAATTACTATTTTGTTAATTCATGCTATTAAGTAGATATACATACTTTATATATACTTTATTGTAATTTTTACTTTATTGTAATTTTCTCCATTATGACATATTATTATAATTACTAGTAAGTTTTCATTATCTAGGTGAATAAAACAAGTTCAAAGTGAGTTTTATAATTGTTTCATCTATAACGATGCTATGTAAAACCAATGCTGACTCATTATAAGCCTCGTGTCTGGCATATCCTAAAGATAGGATAATGAATACCTCCTATAATGCACACAGGAAAACCGCTCGGGGCCCGTGCGAGAGCTTGCAAAACATGTAGGTATTATAATGTTATGTATTTTTTGTTATTTCCTTTTATCAATAAGTAACAAAATATTGTTATGTTCTCACATTTCAAGAGACACCAGCGATATATATTTGATTCTATTGCAATCTAAATATCTAGGATCTTTTGAAGACTGTATCTAATGACAATTTGTAGGGATTTGTTGCCATATTAGATTTTGTACTATTGAAAATACCTATCTAACGATAGTAAATTCATCTTGATTGGACACGTGGGATTGAGAAATTGAGTTTTGGTTAATGCAATTTCTGCTTGCCACGTTCGGATTCGTAGGTGTGAGCCTTATGAATTTTGCTTCCATTGTTTGAAATTTCGACATTGTGTATCCTCTTAAATTCTATTCTATTTCACTTTTATACGAGTATTAATTACGCTGTTTACATTATTGATGTTTGGCAGTAATCTTCAGAAATACCCCTTGTATTCGGTCCTACATTTGGTTAATATTTAAAGTTACATTTAGTTGTATTTTTCTATTCCATTGTCCCTCCATGTGAATGTGACATTGTATCATCAGGCGGCGGCGCCGGGCGCGTCGTCAGCGTGCGTGGGCGCGCGCGCGGGCGTGGTGGCGGCGCCGGGCGCGCTGGCGGCGTGGCGCGACCACCAACAACTCATCGTCACGTGGGACAAGCACCAGCCGCACCACGCACTGCGCAACGACGCGCCACGGTAATGCCGTTACTGTTCTACAACTCTACTCTTCAATATCACATTGATTAATTAAGACGTTGGTTATAATTGCTTAAATTTTTAATTTATATCCTGTTTTCGAACGAACCGTCACGAAGAGTGATACTTCATATATAGTGCTTTGTATTGTGTAGTAAAATCAGATTTATTGTTGATATTTCATACTTGATACAATATTTGTAAAAAGAAATAACTACATGCACCCAGACAGATATCATATCATCAAATTAGTCAAAGATAACCCAGACATAAAAATCCTAATTTTCTATTATTTGTACAATGTATAAAACATGATGCCCTGATAATACATATTATTTAAAAACTGAATCTACTTTTCCGACTGCCCAAAAACTAAGATCATAATAATGACTGCATCAATTTCAGGGCGAAATACGAAGTGGTAGTATCAACGAAAGAGATCCCTGAAGACTTACTCCACCCGCCGGAAGACGCAACTCGACTAACGGTGGAAAACCCGCCCGTGTCAGTCGCGGCGCCCGACAGTGAAGGCCCCGTGTACGTGAGCGTGCGCGCTATTACTAACGAAGGATATTACAGCGACTTCAGCGAGGTCGAGACTATTAGGATGCAGTGTGAGTATGGTTATTGTTTTTTTTTTTTTGGTTGATTATTTACCATAAAGGCGCGATTCGATAAGACAAGTCTTTTACATGCAAGTATGACGTCACATTTGCATACAAGTTGCTTAAATTAGAAAAATGTTTTGGAAAGAGATAATTGCATGAAAGTTTTACTTGAATACAAGTGGAGAGTTACGTCAAAACTGGGCTGTGATACAACATGTGGTAAGTTTAACTCGCATTGAGACAAGTCTTTGTCGTGAGTGTGTGTTTCAGATATTAGTGTTAAATTGAAACTTCTAGTTTTTATATTTTGTTATTGACTGTATTTTAAACGTTTCTAATTTATTGTATTTAGTAGTTTTATATATTTTTATTGACTTGTAATAGATAAGGCATTTATAAATATTGTGTGTATCTTTTGTCCAGTGCCGCTGGAGGTAGTGTCTGCGTCGGCGTGGTCGGCGTGGTGGTGGGGCGCGGGCGCGGCGCTGCTGGCGGGCGCGCTGCTGGCCGCCGCGCTCGTGCACGTGGCGCTGCGCCACCGCCGCTACGCGCGCGCCTTCCTGCCGCTCAACGCGCACACGCCACGATACGACAGCCGCCGCGGACAGGCCACCATCACCGAGCACGGTAACTATTCTCTTTCAAACACACTTCTCACTCATTACACCATACCATACACCAATAACTCACACGCACTCTCACCTCAACCAAAGAACGAATGCTTTAGCAAGAAAAGAGCGGGGCGGGATGGAGACGCAACGCACGCGGCACGCGTGCGGATAGTTTTGAGTTGTAATGTATGAGTTGTAATGTATGTGTTGTAATGTATGAGTTGATATGCAACACGTCACATAGAGGCGTCACTTCAAGCGGGAAGGCGACGCGGTGCATGGGTACGACGATATGCGACATGTTCCATACTAAATGATACATTACAACTCAAAAATACACGTCCGCGCCGCGCTTCAGGCACGTCGACGTCCTAACCCGCTCGCTGGGGCACAACACCGCACCATACTACACCACACAAACGCTTACCTTACACCCTGCCCCCTCACACGCACACGCCTCACCTCACACTCTGCCCTCACACGCACACGCCTCACCTCACACTCTGCCCTCACACGCACACGCACACGCACACGCACACACCTCACCTCACACTCTGCCCTCACACGCACACGCCTCACCTCACACTCTGCCCTCACACGCACACGCACACGCACACGCACACACCTCACCTCACACTCTGCCCTCACACGCACACGCCTCACCTCACACTCTGCCCTCACACGCACACGCACACGCACACGCACACGCTTCACCTCACACTCTGCCCTCACACGCACACGCACACGCACACGCACACACCTCACCTCACACTCTACCCTCACACGCACACGCCTCACCTCACACTCTGCCCTCACACGCACACGCCTCACCTCACACTCTGCCCTCACACGCACACGCCTCACCTCACACTCTGCCCTCACACGCACACGCCTCACCTCACACTCTGCCCTCACACGCACACGCCTCACCTCACACTCTGCCCTCACACGCACACGCCTCACCTCACACTCTGCCCTCACACGCACACGCCTCACCTCACACTCTGCCCTCACACGCACACGCCTCACCTCACACTCTGCCCTCACACGCACACGCCTCACCTCACACTCTGCCCTCACACGCACACGCCTCACCTCACACTCTGCCCTCACACGCACACGCACACGCACACGCTTCACCTCACACTCTGCCCTCACACGCACACGCACACGCACACGCACACACCTCACCTCACACTCTGCCCTCACACGCACACGCCTCACCTCACACACTGTTATAGAGGACAAACCATTCACTCGCTCCGGACATACTATTTATTCTAGTGTTACCACCAATATACATTCACAACAAGCTTTTGAAATACTACATGCCATCCATCACACCCATTAAACCACATCTCTGCTCAAGTCTCTAAGTTTTGACCCACTTACTCACCCCTACCACTACTAATTACTCTACAAATACAAATAAAACTACAATGAATACTTACAAAACACATTTTAATACTATAAATAATGTATTGTTACAGATGACGACGACGTGCCGCCGATCCACGGGTTCTCTGACGACGAGCCGCTGGTGATCGCGTGAACTCGCGCGCCAAGCCATTGTGATGTAACCGTGATCTTGTCATAAACATAGTATTTTATATTTATTAATTAATACATACGCGTTTAGATCCGCATGTGAATTTCGAGGTTGTTCGTAGTCACAAAAGGAAATCTTAGCGAAAAAGTACAGGTATTCTTCCCATAATTTTTAGACGATCAGAAATCTATGTAAGTATTTTTATAATCAATGTGCCCTAAGTATTATTACGTTACTGTGTTTAGTTCTTATGACGTCGCCGACAGATTCGCTTGATGAAAATCGATGGTGACAAACGGGCTGTAATTCGTAAGACTTGTTTATTGTACGTTATTATAAAGTTTTATTTGGCGATATTTTCTAAATTGTTATAGTTATAACCGCATCTATCTCACTCATTGTTATTAAAGTTCGACACCAAAGAGCGAAGAGCGTTATGTATTAAGTACAATTCATTTATTTATAAATAAATATTATGTGTTGAACTTTGTATAGTGAAATTTCATTTGTATATTCGTGTAGGATATCGACATTCCCAATTTTATTAGGTTTTTTATTAATTAGTTCCTAGTATTCGTTTAGTGTCGCGTCGTGGTTATTTGCTCACATGAAATTGTCAATGATTATAGAAGCTGGACTCGCACATAAAATGTAAACGTGATTTAAAAATAAATAAAACTTTCAAAAAGTATTTTGTGTTTTTGATTTAACACTCCTTTCTAGGAAATATAACAAAATCTTCACAACAGTTCAATAAATGTATCAGATTTTCACGAATGAATTCATAGTAACATATATTAACATGCCTTACCTAGTTCAGTCTTCATTCATGAATTCTTGGGCTTGCATCGCCCAATCCATAGCTGGCAGAAACACTACTTCGGTGTTTCGTGATATAGCCACTCCCACCAGCGCGTCTCGCCCGTTCACATTGCATATCATCGGCCCGCCTACACCGCTCTGAAAGAAAAAAATAGGATATACAAAAAGAAATAAATACGTCAGTACGTCATATTGAGGAATTTAGATTTATAAATAATAAATACACCAACAGTCACATAGACATGACCCCACACTAAGATCGAGTCTTGTATCGTGGGTATCAGGATGGGATGGTTCGTACAAACATTTGTCTCGGTGCGGGGATCGAACCCGCGGCCTATCGATTCACAGCCGATGTCCAACCAACTGCGCCACGGAGGCTGCCAAACCTAGATTTTAATTCAGATTTTACGGACTAGAAGTGTGCCTCAGAATTCCTTTAAAGAATTTAAAAAAGAATGTCATGTACATTGCCACAAAAGGTACACCCAAGATCAATGTGTAAAAAATGTAAGACATAAGTTCATACCACAGTGCCGCGAGATTTTACAGAGGCGCAAAACGCGTTATTCGCACTATTTACTTTCCTTGCGGAGGATATTTGCTTGCACTCGTGCATTCTTGCCCGTTGCCAACGTGATCGCTGACGCAGTGCTGCAAAAGAAAATATCGTATAGTAACATTGAAATCAACAGCATCCAACAAAAATTTACAAGACAATACATACATACATACATACATAAATTCATGCCTTTATCCCCGAAGGGGTAGGCAGAGGTGCCACCAGGACACCCATATTTCGCCTTGTATGTTCCGTCCCATGAAGTGATAGCGGGTGAACTATCGCTATATCGGGCATAAATTCCGACTCCAGGCTGATAATGAATAGTAAAATCCTATACCCCTTTGCCCGACCCGGGATTTGAACCCGAGACTTTAGTTTTGCAATCATACCGTAGTACAACTGCGCCACCGGGGCAGTTATCAGGGCAGTCATTTTCAACATCGGCACACAAACTAAAAAAGCTTACCTTGATCAAATCCTCCCCAGCCATACATCATGCAATCTTTCCCTTGCCGCGGCTCCGCGAGACAGGCCGTTTGAATCTCGTCGCATAACTTGAATGGATGTGTCCACGTCTAGTTATCAATAAAATAATTAGACTTTTATTTATTGACGACTTTCGTTGAGCAATAGATGTGACGCCCGCTGTTAAACGAGTGGCAACAGGTTCGATCCTTGCAACGAGACGCGTGTAAGCAAGTATTTCTTTCGGTTCCGGGTATGGCGGGAGAAATACCCGGGATACGAGACAACTTTGTTTTTGCGGGATTAAGACTACTACTTTCATTTTAGACAGTAAATCTTTACGCTGTTAATAATATTCGATTATCTCAATACACAACCAAATCTATCACAATCCCGAAAGAAAAAAATATAAAAATAATTTCTAACAAGTGATAACCATTGCCATGATATCTTAAATTAATTAATTCAAGTAGAAACAATCAGAGAAACTTAATGCTTTAATAAATTACTTCACAAATCTCGGGTAACTTATTTCTCGTAATGAAAATAGCTTACCAAAATAGCTAAATTATGCGCAATACTGCCCGGCCGGAACTTAGGATGCAAATGCACTGCGGGCGTTCGTTTTCTCGAGGTTTTTTTTTCGATCAGCTTCCACAATCCAGCTATCACGGTAATACCCTCCGAAGGAATACTAAAAACAAAGATTTCCATATTTGATAACGTAATAATATTATTTTTAAGAAGAAAAATACTTGATTTCGACGGTTTTTTATTAAATACTTTTATTTTGCACTCAGTGCAATGTGAATTTTTAAAACTGAAGGTGAGGTATTTTGAAGTTCAGTTCATGGTCGCATGTTGGTTATAAACCGGATATGGCTGCCGGTTGCTGGTTTATGGTGGTTTGATTCCTAGGGCACAGCTCCGACTAGATTTTTTGTGGTATGTGAAGTCTGCCTACCCGCACTAGTCCAGAATGGTGGACTATGGCGTAATGTATATCAATCGAGCTCTCGATTGTAGAGGAGTCCCGTGCTTAGCAAAGGCCGATTATGAGTTTCTACTCACTGTATCTACAGAACAGTATATTGGACAGATATTGGCAAAAGCTAATTATCGATTTGTGGTCACGGCGCGGACTATCCACGATAGCTATAAAGTATCCTATACGTCGGGATGTTAAAAAAAAAAGGAAAAGGAAACCAAATCCGCAATTAAATCCATAGAAAATAGTTTTATTTCCACGTGCGAAATTCGAGTACTTATGTAACTATTATACAGTACAGGTATTTTGAAAAATATTACATTATCACGTTATTTACTATAATCCTTGTATAATTCATTGCTACTAGATTTCAATCAAAAGAAATACGGATTAACATAAACCTGACCGCGATGCCAAAAAATACAGTAAGTACTTGAAGGTAATTACAAAATTCTATCACCATACCTTTTTCAGGAGCTCTTCACACTGTTGGAGTTTTAAACAAAATGGCTCCTCAAGCACACGGGAATTTCTTTTATACCTTCGCTTAGTTAAGTCGGTACTTTGCAAATATTTTATGTCATTTGTCATCCAATTAAACTATAGGACTATGGTGGCCGGTGGGTACCGTACTTGAGCTGACAATATGACAAAAAATATCGGATGCATTTCGAACATACGGGAATATGAAAACTGTTTGATGACCGGTTCAATCTACTGACCATTTAGGCCAATAGCCTATTGGTAGCGCACTGGACTTATAAGTGAACGACAGGTCATAGGAAATTGGACATTTGACATTTGAAAGTTATCCATGCATTTTTAGTTCACCATCGCTAATTTAAACGGGAAAGGAAACCATCGTGGATTATCTTTTATGCCCGAGATTACAAAACATGAATTTTAAAAGTATGTGAAGTCTATCAACCTACAGTTAACCGCTTTGTTGCACCTATCCCCTCATCCATAAAAGAGACCTACGCTTAGACTTATGTAAGAAAATCAGGTAATTAATGGTAATACTAGTATTCTGTGTTAATACTTACTCATAAACACAATCGGCAGCAGTGATAGCGGCGCGGGGGTGTATTAGAGTGCCGTAGCAGAGAATGTCATCAGGGTCATTCGCCGGAGTCACCACTATCAACCACGTATGGGACCCTTGTTCCGCATCGCCTATTTGTACGTCTAAGGACAAATATGTACAAGTTTATTTTATGAAGTGTAAAGCGCGTGAGGCTTATTTTCTTGTATTTATCATTTGACAATCTGAGTTTTTGTTACCTACCGTTTTTATAGGTGATACTTTGGATATGTTACCGAACATTTTTATTGTAAGAAATTATTATATACGTATTTGGTTGTTAACATTTTAAATTAATCATCATCTCAAAACTCAATATGATTGGAAAATATTTGCGTCAATTCAGTAAGCGGTTTTGGACTTGCAAGGTTATTTAGGGCCCAAAAAATGGGACAAGGATGTTAGGTACTTTGGGGAGTGGGACAGGGACACGAAATCCTTTACCGCACTCACATTGAATACTTCTTAAGAATATTGATATTGTACAAACAAATACGGTAAATAATGACATCACCTACCTTTTTGCCTCAATTTTGTTGGAGTCGATGTTTGTCCGCATCCGCTGAACAACTGAAGGTTCTCTTTAAAACTATCAATGATTCTAGGGCTGGTGGTAATTGTAGACATAACAGTTTCTTCATCGTCACTGTCCCCACTTACATTAGTTTGGTCAGTCGTTCGTTTGGACATTTTGTTTTTATCACGCACTAAATTAAGCAGTTTGAAACCCTGCAATACTTCGAAATTGGGATTTGATTGAAAAGTTATAATTTGACTTTCTGGATCGTACTTTTTCTCTGGTGTCGTTTTTATTTTAATGGGCTGCTTTCGTTTCTTTTTCTTGTTACCTAACGAAAAAAAAAATAGTATTAGGTTTAATTAGTAGATTATTGATTTTTAGTGTGATTTCAGTGTATTTCTTGGAAGTAAGATGATTTAAATTTTGGCCTAATTTAGGAAAACAATTAATTTAAAGCTTCGCAAATTATTTTTCTATGTATTTCGCGTAATGTCTTAATGCAGCTCTTACAATAATCTAAATCTCATCACAGAAATACGTACGTAAAGCTTTCTTTAACGGCGACGGCTCGTAATTGTTACAAGGTTAGCGATAAGCGCTATTCGGAGAAACTCTCGCAAAATTAAAGTAATAATAATTATCCGGGGTATTCGTAAATATTTATACTTATACAAAAGTCAATATCGGTTGCCAATATAAAATGTGTTTTGACCTTATCGCTTGATGGCTTTAGTAAAATTTTATTCATTAATAAAGCATGCTTTACTTTGCGTTAGACTTATAAAAAGGTAAGGAAGTTAATGAAAGTAACTGAAGTTTACCTATTTCAAGTAGTCTAATCTGTAATAATTATCTGTTTTTAATGCGAGCATACCTACATAGATAATACAGTTTTACATTACTGAATTATATTATGTATATTATAAACAGGTAAAATAACAGACTATTTTTATAATATGCAGACTTTACTCACAATTTTCCTAGTTTAATATACGCATGATATTTACCTTGTCGAGGATCTATTGATCCATAGCCAAAGGACGTATCCGAGTCATCAACATCGTCATAATCAGCATCCTCTCCATACGACTGCTCACGGTTCTTCACATTCCAGCTGACGGGTCTCCGTCCATTTTCAGAATAAATACCTATCAATCCTGGTTTCGGAAGTTCGTCAGCATACTCCTGAACGTAATCGTCTTTATAATCATATTCTACTGGTTTAGGAGGTTTCCTTGTTGGGTGGAAATTGGAATTCTTAATGTTCCAATAAGGATCTTCGTCCTCTTCAGCTGTTACTATTTTGGTTTCAGTGGCCGTTGGCTTTGTTCGACGTTCTTGAGCCCGCCTGCGTTGTAAAAGTACATTTCTTTGTTTAAGTTCGTCATCGGACCTTTTATATCGTTCGTGTGGACTGTTTTTTTCAGGGAAGTAGAACTGGGTATCGGTATTATGATCTTGAGGTGGTCTTGTAACTTCCTTTTTAATCGGAAACGGTAGTACGCAACATATAAGTGATGGATCCTTTGGGCCAATTTTGACGCTTCTGCAAAAAAGTTATTTATTTAAAATACAATCGATTTTGTGTCAGTTATTAGTTTGAAAAATCTCATCTGAGTTGCTTACGACTGAAACACCGAAATAACGCCCTCTATCACATTTGGTGATAGAAATTAATTGAACTTACTACTGATGGCACTTCTACATGTCTTTTCGGATATACAGGTGTGAGAATATTAATGAATTTCCATATAATAACTAATGTAATATTTTAAAACTCACTTTCCATACTCCTCAGTGTAAATAAATCCATTGTGTTTCATGCAGTCCTGTATCTTGATGTAGGTGCAAATACTTTTCTTTCTTTCAGTAAAGCTGTCCGTATGATCGAAAAATATCGGTTCAGTTATATTGTTTACGGTTTCCGTAGTTGCATCAGTAGTTGTCGGAGTTGTTTCAGCATTGCTACCAGGTGTATGAGTAATAACTTTAGAAGTCGGGTCTGGTACATAGAAGAAATCTCTTTCAGGAAATTTGATTGCAAACCGATCTTGCGTAGTACTTGAAGCAATCGTCTTTTTTGTAGTCTGTTCATTGTTTATGAAACGGTTGGTTGAGGTGGCAGTGTTAAAACTGTTCTTAGTTCCATCGTCACTAGGCCACACAATTTTATTGTTGTCTTGCTTTTTAATCGGACCAAACACAATTTTATGATCAGCATTAATTATTTTCTTTTTCTTTGTTTGCTGACGATCAGGTCTCATCTTAAACTGTCTTACGGTTTTAGGATTACTAACATGTTTCATTGTATTAAAATTGTTATCGTTAAAAACTATAAGTGTTGCATCCGTGTCGAATTCAGTTAACTCTTCAAACTGAGGAGGTGGTATTGTTTTACCATTGAACTCACTCACTTTGCTGTTCAACCACCAAAATTCACCATTTAACTGTGCGTCTATGGTTGTGGTAAATAAAAGCCAGATAACAAGCTTAGTCAGCATTATGCAAATGTTGTTTATGTGGAACTACAGTTATTAATCGTGTGAATTGCAACAACTTCCGATTTATGTGCAACAATTACGTCCGTTTGTACTGCGGCTGAATAAGCGGCGTCCGATCGCGCACGTGAAACGATTATGAATGACTGGTCGATGCTCTGAGCTCGTTTGTCTAACTACAGTGCTGTGATGTAACATGGTCATGCAAGTCCATACTACGATGACCTATATTTTAAGCACCAATTTCCCTCTTTCAAGAACCTTGAGACAGTTGATAAAATGTGTTCATTTTTCAGATTTTAACATATTTCTTTGCGCTTGTAAGAGGTTCATGCCTTGGGTATACGGAATTCCATGTTAGGACACACGTCCTATAATACTATAAGGGAAATATATTGCTGTATTACATATTTGCTTTTATTTTTACCGTATAAGATTTGTTTTAGTTGTTGAAATGAATCACTTCTAATACAAAATATTTAAGTATGTAAAAAAAATCTACAAGGTTGATATTTCATAATTTAAAAATCTATACATATTATATTTCATATATTAAAATAATGGGACATTACATACATCTTGGGATCAGGCGGTGTGGTGTGTATAATTGTGAATAGGTACGCAATTGGATGACAATAATTTGGGCATTATTTGCAATTTGGCTTAGTTAATAACAAGGAAAAAGATAACGTTGGAGTCTGCTAGCAGTTTCCTAAGCAATTGGTTTCAAGCTAATATTTCGCACGCAGTTATTAAGGTTACTCAATGCAAGTCGCTTTTAACAGGTCGCTGCCGAAATTTTTGGAGGAAGCAGAGATAACAGAAATGACGTATTTCTTCTAGAAGGGATAAATTGTAACGATAAATAACAGTAAACCGAATTATTACAACTTAGCATAAACTTGTATCGTTTATTGCGAATCTGTATTATTAGAACCGAGATAATGTCGCCCCTGACATACATATTTAAGTTGCGGTAAACATTATGATTCACAAGGTTCAAGGGACGGTTTTATTTAATTGCAATAACCGATTTAACAGGAAAATCATCGGTAAGCTTAGCTTTTAAGCGACTAAACAAAAGTGTTTCTATCTTAGGCACCAAAATAAATGTAGCATGAATTTTAAAAAAGAACGCACTCAAACATAGACACAAATTATTAGTGGCAAATGTTCCACCTGATTGTTAAGTGTACTGTTGTGCTCTTTATTGTAAAGTGATAAAATAAATCAAAATAGCAGAAGTATGTGATTGTTTCTTTAAGTTTTTGTTTTATATTCGGTTAATCATTCATTTGTTCTTAAAATAATGTAAGTAAAGATTTAAAAAAAAAATCCTTCAGGCGTCGAATATTTAGCGTTAAAACAGTACCTATTGTATTCCTTTTTTCGGAAGCTGAATAAAATTTCTTCTGATGAGTCTTGCCGTTTTAGGTACATATGTATTTTAGGAAAGGTCCAATACAATTGTACTTCATTATAAATAATTTATTTATGTAGGTAATTGCGTTGTGGCCTGTCGGTAACGGACCAGACGCGGCTGCCTACATGTTCACGGTGGTCGCGGGTTCAAATCCCAGGGCACACCTCTGACTTTTCGTAGTTATGTGTGTATTGATAGTCAATCACCACGCACTTTAACGGTGAAGGAAAACATCGTGAGGAAACCTACATACCGTAGCGATTTTAAAGAATTTCTACGGTATGTAAGTCCGCCAACCCGCACTAGGCCAGCGTGGTGGACTATATGGCCTAACCACTCTCAATCGATTCTCTCGATTGTAGAGTAGGCCCGTGCCCAGCAGTGGGACGTATATGGGCTGATATACATATATACATATATAGGTAATTATTTCCTCGGCACATTGATGCAATATCCGTTGATAAAGTTTAGGTTTTTAGATAATTAGTTCAAGATAAACCACTAAATGTATGAAGTATTCATGGTCTATCTGGGTAAACCACTGCCGTTTGACATTAACTAAGACCGACGACCTTACCGTTCTCTCTTAGGAAAAGGTGTCTCGATTTTATCCAGTAAAAGGTGGCCACTTACTGTCGGATTTAGGGCCACAATATGTACACATGGTAATTAATTAGATGGAAAGAAAGAAGCTATTTTATTAAAGACAGCACAGTATACAATACAGTGTAAAATAGGACACGTAAAACCTTGAAACAATACTGATAATAATAAAATTCAAAAACAAACTTAACTACTTCTAATCTATAATAATTTGTACTGAAATAGTATGCGATTTACTCCGTGGATCCACTGCTAAGGACGGACCATCTTGACGATTAAGAGGGCATTAGACTTCCACGCTTACATAGTGTGGGTGCTTTTACCACAGTTTTTCATTTTTGATGAGATACCCGTACAGGTTTAATCGAAACGAGTTGTTTCATCCCTTTTAAATTGGGGTTTATATGTATAACTAACTTTGAATATAGACGTAGGTATCTTGTTGAATTCAAGTGCACATATTTACTGCCTTTTTCTTTCTCAAGGATCTAGGATATACCATACATACATATTATCACAAATGGCAATCCAAGACAATATGTCTATGATCTGACTCATAATTGTCAATTAAAAGTGATCTAGATAGAATTATATTGGAGAAGGTCACACGGCTGTTGCTTTCTAATAAGGCATGGAACCTAAAGCATGGATTGTCGTATAACAATTGTAATATTTATTTTTTCTATCGCTATTTTTTATAAGTGCACGATTACTTAGTATTGAACCTTTGAGATAGCGGTCACAGGTAAGACAAAAGTACTTCTAGTTTCTCAAAGTTATCTTCTTCTTCCCCTATCCTTGTATTCTCACAGATACAAGTTTAGTAATTGTTATGTTAAAAATATATTTTATTTTACAACCCATGCTATGAACGTAATATGTTACGTTCTTGCCCGTGGGCAGGATTGTCGCTGTTAATTAGGCCAAATCACGATATTATTCATATATTTTATTATTTTATTTATTATTTTAATGAAGATTCTCAGGACATTATACCTGCTATAAACAATGATGCTTTGTTTTGTAAAATTTTGATCTCTATGGATTAGTATGCAACAGTTAATGCATTCAGCTAATGCTGTAACGCATTAGAAGATAACTATACCCCAGATGGCCTGTAATATAATCTAATTCAATTATCCATAATCCATATGCATTGCTAATGTTTTTGTACTTATTTATGACTGAGATATGATTATTTCTGTATCAAATGCATCAGAACAACGATCGGACGCTTAGGAATTATGAATATATATTTTGTGACCAGATTCAGACGGAAAGATTTAGCAAGAAGACGGATAGTAGATGCTGTGTAGAAGAAAATAGTAAAATAGTAAAGGTAGTAGTCATAATAATGAACTTTTTACCTGTTCTGGTGTGGAGATCGTAGACAAACTTAGTCTGATACGTCTTTAGATTAGAAGGACCGACGAGTTTCCCACAGTAGCTCCCTGAGGATGAATGAGAGAAACTGAAGATGATAACCATTATTCATTTGTACAGCGATGCACTAATCTAGAGTCTAGACGAGTAGAATTAGAGTAAGGAGCGTTCATGAATGACAGTGCATTATTAATTCCGATGTCTACGTTGTTCGTGTGAAGCTACAAACACTAAATTAGGTTACAGTAGAGAGATACTCGCTGGAAGTTGTTCGCGCAAACTCCTGATAAGAGTTACGCTAAAAACTTCGTGCAGTTCCCAAATTGATTTCGATAGAAACTACGAACTTAGCCAAGGAATTGATAACTTAGTTTACTGCAAGCTAAAGAGAATTTGTTTTCTAGCATTCATTAAACTTTTGAAAGTGTTACAACTTGTTATCCATTTTAGAGAACCGTATAATTTGTTGCGACAAATTTGAGGGCAGGTTGTGGTGGAAATCGATTTAGTGAACTAGAATGTCAGTAGTATCTAGGTAGTGATTGAGTCATTGACGAATTTCGAATGTTGCTACTGCATATTTATTAAGTGAATTTAAGTGGACAAGATCTACGGCTTAATTACTACTTACCCTTAGGACATAGTAAAGTCACGAATGAATTTATTCTTCTCAAGTTAACATTTAATTATTTTTACTTGGTATGATCAACATAGCGTACAATTATGAAACTGTACGCATATTTCACTAGGAAATTCAAACAACCATAGAAGCAGTCAATTGTGATCTCGACATAATCGGGTTTATGCTTATATGATTAATGTGCAACTCCATATGTTCGATAACTTATGGAATTGACTTCCCTTTGCGGTAATTCCGGAGTTTGCAACCTTCAACACATAATACTACTTATTCGTGCACCTAGAAATGCCTTGGCAGCGGTTTGCTCTTGATATCAATGTAATATTTATTATTTCTTATTAGCCTTCCTGACTTATTAACTTACTCAAAGTCAAGGCAACATGGCTTTATTTTTTCATTTTAAGGGATATTTATGTTTTATAATTGTGACCATCCCCTTGCCGTGTCCATGCTTTTGAAGATGTTGTTTGCCTCAAGTCTAAATTCTGACCAAGTATTAGAAGGACTATTTTGGCATAGAATGGCACTACTTCTCATGCTAGAAAATTACGCTCTAATATTTAGAGCGAATTTCTACAGACGAAGCTGAAGGCAAGAGCTAGTGATTAATAAATGAGTTGTGGGTTTTACCCGTCGCGTCGCCTCTTGCTTTAACCCATAATAGGGTCCGATATAAAAGTTACGCAACAATTCGCTGCATTATGGCAGTTGCGTGTGTCATTAATGGTAACTGAGTGCTTTTCATTTGATTCATTCAAACTAGGTCGCAGGTGATGAATGATCATTATTCCTAGAGATTGTTGTTTGTATGGGATGTGGTTTTGTATTTAAAATATCAAGCATACTATAAATACATTAATATAGTCATGTTAGATGGTTACGGCAAGATATGTGTCTTGTGGATACACTTAATCTATAAAATTGACAATAGGTGTATAGATCGGTAGGTTATTGATAAAAGAGTGAGTTCACGTTTGACTCCCAAATAGAGAAAAACGGCGATAAAACGCTGATTCCTCAATTGTGAATCAATCGTTATCGGAAGAAAATCTTTGAGATTTTTACAGCTTCTGTATAGTGAAAATGCAGTTTCTGTAGGAAACCGAAAAGTTTCCCGAAATTCTGAGAATGAGTGCGACTGATTGATGTAAACTATATTTTTTTTATATTCTTGGATGCTACGTAGGAATATAAAATATTATAAGAATTATGCTAATAGTTTTTTTCTAATATGATGGGAACCAGTCAGCCCAATCATGACGTTATGTTTTAGATTAAATCATAAAATTAAACGTATGCCCTATACTTAGAATTTAACTCCGCGCCTCACGGTTGACTGCCTTTTTATGCTGTTATTGGACAATTGACGCGGTTTTATGTAATGGTCGCTGAATTTGTTTATTTTACTTGGTCATTACACAACAAAAAAACGCATATTGAATCTGAAAATTGTTCAGAATCAATCTCATGTTTTAAAGGAAAAAATATTCATCTTCTTCGTACCTTTAATTCTATCCGACACTCTGTTAATCGACGAATCAAAGATTTAAACATATTAATTAAATAATTTTCACATTAAATCAAATAAATTATATATGTACCAACACAAATTATCTATTGTAGTTTAAGCAAAGCAGCTAACAGTAGTTGTTTTTCTTTAAAAAGTCGCTTTGATCGTCATTTACCTGCTGACATTTCAATTCGAATTACAATGGTTACAATAACTTCAATTAACGTGAATATCGACCATGATCACACAGTGGCCATGTCTGGCTTTATAATTGGACACCAAACTGGCAAATAACTTAATAAAGTCAGATGGTACATATCCAGTGCATGTCCAGCAAAGCCTGAATCACACTAGTGAAATGGGATTCAAGTTGAATCCTTGAATGTTGAATCATTCAACATAATATGTGTGTAGGTCGTTAGGAAAATGCTCTCAATTTCAAACTTAATTGTAATATGTTAACTGAAAATATAAATTCGTTGTAATACGTTAATTGAAAATATTTAAGAATATCGTCAAATAATTTAAAATTATATTTATTTATTACGGTACAGTCTTAACGAATATTCATGGAACTATAATGGAAACAATGTTCTTTTTTAATATTTTTATTAGTCACAGAAAATTTTTTTATTAGTCACAGTCGCAACGTACGCAAGCATATCAAGTTAATATAAAAAATATTAATGAAAAAATGGCTTGTCACGGCTGTGAATAGGTGCCTACTCAGCTTAATGTTATGATGTGGTGCAAACCACTACACAACACTAATTTCACTGGACACCTTACCTTTATTCTCTTTGTTGCATAACTTTTCATTAAAAAGAAAGCAATATAATATGAACTATTACATTATTGACGTAGTTGTATTACGGTACGGTTACAAAGCTGAGGTCTCGGGTTCGAGTCCCGGGTCGAGCTAAGTGATATTGGATTTTTCTATTCATTATCAGTCCGGAGTCAGAAATTTGTGTCCGATATGGCGATAGGCTCGCCTCCTATCACATCATGGGGCGGAACATACAAGGCGAAATGCGATTTGAATCACTGGTGCTTATACGCAAGTTAAATCTTTATTTGGGCATCAGAGTTCAATCAATCTATATCTATATCAGCCCATGTACGTCCCACTGCAGGGCACGGGCCTACTCTACAATCGAGAGAATCGATTGAGAGTGGTTAGGCCATATAGTCTACCACGCTGGCCTAGTGCGGGTTGGCGGACTTCAATCAAACACTTTTCTTAAGTAAATAGTCGTCAAACGATATATTATAAGTGGTTTTGTATGTCTGTAATATGGTGCAAATAAATTATTTCTATTACTTTTCTATCTTTCTTTAAAAGACAACGAGTGCTTTAATTTCGCAAAGGAAAACACAGTTATTTAAAATCCACTTATTTACAATTTAACACCATCTTCTTTCAAGATAAAAGCAACATTATACCATGAAGAGAGTAAATGAAAAATAACATTTAGTATGCACCGCAAAGCTGGAGTGTTTTAATAAAGTTCGTTCTAGAAATTAGAATGCATAATATGACGTCCATTCGAGTCTTTTTCAGCTCACTATTGTTTGGTATTATGTCTTGATAGTGAAGTCTAGATAAACGTAATTGTAGTTTTAATGTAAAAATTAATTTAAATGTCTCATATAGGTTGAAAATTAAATATATAAACATATAATAAATTCCAACATGTACAAGTTCTAGTACAAAAAATATTAATATGAGTTGCATGTAGGAAACTCATAATAATATTTTTTTCAAAAAACTCACACATATAGTATATATTGCTCAATTTGGGATTTGAATTTAATGCCAAGATTTCACAGTTCACAGCCCAAATTTGTCGCCGTATAAAAATATTCCAAAAAAATAAATTTAACAGTTGAGTTCAATAACTCAACGATAGGCTCATTCGGAAATAGAAGATATTATAGATTGGATTTCTTTTTTATTTATTCACGAAACACATAACTCCTATTACGTGGAAAACAACTTCGCAAACAGCCTTCCAGAGAAATAGGAGCAAATTAAAATTCCACCGCGACAAACGGAAACAATGCACCCAGGCGTTGGAATTGGAAACGATATTTGTACGAAATTCGTTCGGCCGAGAGAGATTTGTGCGGCGCGGGAATGTCTATAGGCTATATCTTCGGAACCTTGGCCAAGGCCTATACTCTATAGAAAGGGAATATTTTATTGCCGGCCGTCGGGCAACGTTCCAGAATTCACTTAATAACGCTTTAAAATTGATTGTTAGGTAATTGATGTTTCGGGGTATTGCAGAGAGGTTTTTAATTGTCTTATATGGAAGAATTGTTAATAATTAAAGTGTATATTAATAGTGGTACGATAAAGTGGTTTGTATTCGCCAGTCAACACAATAATGCCGGTCTGCTGCAAACCATGTTTCGAAGTATTGGAGAGAGGTTTCTAATTTTCTTATATGGAAGAATTGTTAATAATTAAAGTGTATATTTATAGTGGTACGATAAAGTGGTTTGTATTCGCCAGTCAACACAATAATGCCGGTCTGCTGCAAACCATGTTTCGAAGTATTGGAGAGAGGTTTCTAACTGTCTTATAAGGAAGAATTGTTAATAATTAAAGTGTATATTTATAGTGGTACGATAAAGTGGTGTGTATTCGCCAGTCAACACTATGGTCTGCTGCAAAGCACACATGCACAAGAAGAACCTAGAATACAGCTATATAAGCACTTACATGGGTCACTGTCACGAGTTTTTCACAATCGTGTACGGTAATCGCGACCGGAGAATGAGAATATTCCGTACCATCAGCTAACTTCGGACAGAATACAACACGAAACTAGGTTTTTTTTATCAGATTTTAATCAGGTACATAAAAGGTATGAACCTAACATAGAACTATATGCTTATCAAAATGTTATGTGTTCATTAAATAAAAATGTCTTTCCTGTCCTTCAGTTTTTAATCATTATATGTACGGCTTACCCACATTTATTGTGTTCATTTAAAAAATATCTTTTTAGTCGTCTTTTCTATACTATATACTACTACTGCGAATTTATCACGTCCTGTCACTTTGGTCTCTACACCCTTTTTATAAACATTTGAAAAATATTATTAGTTATGGCATTTCACATTGCCACCATTATTCAAGTCCTATGTATTTTGTGGCCTGCCACCGAAGCGAAGTGCATACGTCTCCTCCGTTATGAGTTGAATCAAGTGTCAACATAATGAAATTCCACTGCGGGCATAGATAATCGCCATACGTTCAGCCGGCAGCCGGCAGTAAAATTACGGATGTTCATATTAAACAGGCGAACGTAAATAAAACTGTAGCGTGGTCCGAGATATCACTTGCATAATTCACAAACAGCGTCATTTAAATTCACTGCAGGCGGCATCCAGTAATATACATAAAAATATGCTCCGCCGTTTGACTTCAGCTGGCTTAGGTTACGCGGAACGTTGCTACTCGCTTTTTCATGTTTAAGCTACTGGAAAACCATTGTGTTATTATAATGATGAGGTTTTCTCTCATAATTAAGCCTGTGAAGTATCTACATAATGAATCTTCAGAATTCATTTTCAAAATGTCTTACTGGACAAAGTCCTCTATAATAAAATCCTCTAAGTATGGAAAATGTTATGTCTATATACAGGGTATATCAAGACCGTGACCGAAAATGAAGCCAGGTGGTAGTATTAGCGGTTACAGACACAATGCAACTAAACATTTTGAAAAAACAGCGGCGGATTACTTTTTACAGTATTTTAAAAGTCATCATGTTTGGGGGATACATACCTAGTTTTTGCAAAAATAGTAATATAAACCCTTACATACCATTGCGTGTTTAAAAATAAAGTGGTGGACATCAAATATGACGATAAGTAAAAAAATTACTAAAAAAGAATTGACGATTTTTTTTGGGAAATATTTACTTGCATTGTGTTTGATATCACTAATACTACCACCTGGCTTCGTTTTCGGTCGCGGTCTTGATATACCCTGTATATTATTTTATTATTTTAGGCTGTGCGTTGTTGTAAGAAGATGTAGTAAACATGCGAAAGGTGAAAAAATGTGAAATACCTACCAATATCCAATTAGTATTTTCTACTTTCATCCGACTCAAATGTTCAATGGTTCCCTTCATAGATAATACACTATATAGGAAAGTTCCCTTGCAGTTTTTGTTTTTTAGCCTTAACGCGGCCCTATTTAAAAACCACAAACCCAAGCCAATGTAAAACATTTCGCAAAGTATGTGTAAATAAAACAATTAGACATACCAAAAACAAGTGCCATTTTCTTTAAAAAACATTTTGCAATTTGTCGTATTTACAATCTGACAAATAACAATTCCCAATTATCAAATGAAAATAGACCTTAGATCATTATGTTAAGGTAGAAATTCATTGGGAGGGGGATATTGGGGTTTTCGGACAAATCCCTTTTGGCAGTAAAGGGAGTGTGGTCGACCGCGGCAGGCCTTCTCTTTAGCATTCATCCGCGTCGAAAGGCGACCTGAAAACTGTTCATATTTAATAACATACTTTTGTGTTACCCTGCAGATGGTTTTTTAATGCTATAGCTGCCGGGAATTTTTGTCCTTTTTTTCGTTTTAATGGCGTAGAAACATGCGGCCCGCCTGATATACGAAACATACCTGGAAATTCGCTAGTGGTTTTTTTAAAGCTAGGGGACGGATGAGCTAGAAAATTAGAAGGAAAGGTTTTATGGGTCACTGGCAACGGCACTGACCGAATGCAACATGACAGCAAGGTTATAATTTTGCTTTTCTGGAGTTACGAGAACTTTTTACCTATTTTTACTGTAAGGTAGAGATAAATTGTAAATGGAATTAATTTAAATCTAGATAAATTTTGTTTTATTCTATTTTGATAGCCTGCGACCATTCACATTAGCTCAATGTTTTCTCCGCTTGTTTACAGTATAATCGGTTCTATGACGTCATAATAAAAGGAGCAGTTATGAAAATATATTAATTAAATATTACCAATTAATTTAAAATTTCTAACAAATGTACCTCATAAAATAACGCAGCAATTAACGGTGTTTTAATGTTTTTTATCTCGTTTGTGGATATTTATTACTGTCGGGATAAATACGTCCGGGGTAAGGATATGAAATTTCGTCGCTCCATTTAATATCAAATGAATTTCCGCACGACAATGATGAATGGTCATTGCACGAACCGTTCAATTCCATCCGCAAATATTTAGTTTCAATTTTATTGATATTGGAAACGGTTTATTAATTATTTAGGTGAATTTGTGCGCAAGTGATTCAACTAATTGCTGCTTAGTTTAGTTCATTTATAAATAGCTGGTGCTATTAATTGGTGTTTATAAAGTAAATGAATCAATAATGCGTTTTTCACTATGATTTAACTCCGTATTGGTAAAAAAGTACCCATAGTCATTATTATAACGCAATTCCCATATTATATTGTCAATTGATAATAACAAGAAAAATAAGTATTTGTAAGGAGTACGTACGAAGCCAATTTCTTCGCCTTTAAACTACAATAAAATAGTTTAACTGTTTCCTCCTCGTTAGTGCGTAACATTGACTATTTGAAAAATCCTCGTAACGACTCGTGTGTTTTACTTTGTACTTTAAAACAATAGTAACGTGTATTAGAAGAAAAATACACTTTTACTAAATACATATTGATAAATTAAAATACTTGGAATTTGTTTTAATTATATTTTTTATCCAATTTTAAACTAGGCTGCACCAATTATAGTGTTATTGAATCTATTATTGTTTTAAATTATATACGGTTTCATTTAGGAAAAGTAAATTAACAAAAAATATCAACAAGCGCCAACATGAGAATGAAAAGTTTCCTTTATACAGACCTCTATTTAACTGAGCATTTTAGTACTAAAACTCAGAGTTAGAGTAAACAGATCAGAATCCACGAGCCCTCCGTATTCAGATGTACCCCCAGGGAAGGAGGGCCACTAAAGTACGGTTAGTGAAGGTAGCGCCGCTAACTGCCAAACTTGCACCACTAATTAAACTGTGTAAGTGAGATTTATTTGTATTAGCCCGTCATTACACACAACTTAGTGTTTCGGAGTTTGAAGTGGACTCAGGTGGATAGGGGATATATTGGTTATATTAAAGGAGATAAATGTGGCCCGCTGATGAGGGATGGACCAAGTTATAATTACACACACAATCAAAATTTAAAATGTTGTAAGGTACCTTGAAAATGTGTACAAATGACGAATGACACAATTTAATGACATATTTAGAACATCGAATAATGCGTTGGAGTATTGTTTGTACGAGTAAAATACGGTTGTATCATTGTATCAGCTCATATAGGACCCACTGCAGGGCACGGGCCTCCTTTACAATCGAGAGTACTATTGAGAGTTAGGCCACATAGTCCATAAAGTAATATACAATAGAACATAATATTATTTCCATTTGTGGTCTCGTCTGCACTTCTTTCGCAAAATATAATTAAATGTTCGTGGCATGCTTATGTATGTATAACCGTAGCAAATAGCAATATCATTTACAAAATTTAAGGCTTATTAAAACCTCAAACCAACATTAATATTGAAGGAACGTAACCCCCCGATAACTGCTTATCATAATTACAAAAGCAATAATAATAAACAGTCATTATAATAGTAAAAGAAACTGCAAAAGCGGAATGCAGGGTGGCAAATGAAAATTACCGGTCGACTATTGTCTTCGCTGGGGCCTTAATGAACAACAAACGAACCGAAACAAGCACTTTGCAATGGCTTTCTGCTGTGTGGACACTGTTTCAACGAATGGAAATGAACTTGTGCTATTGTTGGTCCATATTCAATTGTGTTGTATAACGTATTACTAGGAAATATTGTGGTAATTGGACGTAGGTTGACCTTTAAAGTTGGCAGTTCGTAAATTATTTGTGATAAGCAGGTTTGGTGGTTTTAGGATTCGAAGTCGCCATAAGTTATTGGTATTTGGTTAATTAGTAAAACGTGTTATCGGTAATATGATTGCATACAAAATTCTCTTTGTCCCCGTTTTTTATTAACACTGAGTTTTATAATTTAGACAACTATTTCTTAATAATAATCTTTTGTCCATTTGTTAGTATCAAAACTAGTTTTTTTAAATGCTATTTTCCTTAAAACAGTTACAAAAGTACGGTGTAAAGTACCAAATAATATTTCCAATTAATCAATAAACTTGGCACATAATGTAAAAAAAATGCGTAAGTAAAAGCCTATTTGACCTTTATTAGGAATAAGTTCCCAAAAACCCCAGTGATGTTTATAAACATACATACTAATATATTATCAATTTATGCGGCCAGTCATGGCTGAGAGCCGCCAAGATTGAATACATGCAAAGGCTTTCCTTGGCCAACTTTCGTCCAATATTTTTAGTTCCCTCGGGAGTTCTGACGGTTTCAAGCAAGTTTGCCTTGACGTTCATTGCTTGATTTTTATTCTCGGTAAATATTTAAACACTTTTGATGAATTAGGTGTTTTAAAATTTATTACACTTTTAATTTGTGTTATCGCTTTGATTTTATGACGACGGAAATGTGAAATAAAATGATTCCTTTGGTGGAGCATTTCAATGTATTTAGAATATTGTACACCTTTGCACATCTTATTATTATGTATACTGATTTTGGTTTTTTATAAAACTTAATTATAATATTTAAAAAGATTAAACCATCAATTCCTGTGTTTGAAAATTAGATAGTGTAGAATGTATAGACTTTTAAATCAAAACAATAAGTACTTCATTCTTGACTTTTAATTAAGTTTATTAAAGCTAGACCTTGGCATTTACAATGTCGTATTATAATATATATTTTACTTCAATTTATTTGTTCAATCTTAGTAGAGATTTATACGCTTGCCTGTACTCTTTTGATATAAATACGTAAAGAACAGGATTAATACAAGGCGCAGAATATATAAAAATGTACCCGATAATGTTGAACGTTGGCGAAGTTTCAATATGTTTGTAAAGCAGTTTCGTCACCGTTATAGGCACATAACAAAAGAATAAACAGATCATTATAGCGTATACCATCGTGCGAAGCTTCTTGTCCTTCTTTGAGGGTAACTTTTTCTTTGCCGTCCTATTTTTCTGTTCAACAGGCATCTGACTTACACCGTCATGCTGTGCGTTGGAATTGCTCATTTCCTGAACATCATACTCATCTGTGTTATCCGAAGATGATGAACTTCCACCCTGGCCGTATTCTGTGTTAGTGTGGTAATCTGTAGTACAGTCAACTTCAATGGCCCCAGGTACTCGATTACTGGATCTCTTCACCGACTTCTTCACGACTATCAATATGCGAACGTAGCACCCGAGTATGACGATGACAGCTACAAAGAGTAATATCGTGAGGAAGGTTTTCTTAGGGTTATTATTATATATGTCTGGGACCATGGTGCACGAGCCAGTTTTTGGGTCCAGGCTCATACGTCCCCAAACCTCGAAGAATGGTAGGAGTAGTGCTCCCGTCGCGAAGATCCATAGGATTGAAATCATAATGTAGATGTTTCTTCTTGTGTATATGCTGAAAAAGTAATTAGGTACTATGAAAATATAGAATTATGAAAAATATAGATATTACCATATTTTTTACGAGTTTCATAGTGCCTTGTAGTTTCTACTGTATAGGTAATATGCGGATGTTAATGTGGACTTAAAACTACGTGCTTATTAGATGTACGTATTCATTTATGTATTCATCACTTAAAAGCTCTAGATAGCCTATCCATAGAATATTATAATCTGATAAAATTATTAAGTCCTACTTGACAGTCGAAGTATAGTGTTATGAAATAATTATCTGTTTATGTTTAACTTTCTCCTTAATTTTGTACACCATTTTGGTTACATTAAAAAGGCTTATTAATCTGAAATTTATGTTCTATTACTAAACTTAGGCTTTAAAAGTTATTAAGTAATTAATAAACAAAACTTACGTGCAGTAGTACATGGGATGGCAGATCAACACATATCTGTTGATAGCGATCGCGACCGCCGTGTACAGTGAGACTATGACGAACACGTAGTTCAGCAGCGGGAAGAGCCGGCACAGCACCTTGCCGTGGACCCAGTGGTGAGTCCAGTACGAAAACACCACCATCGGCAGTACCAACGCGCAGAACAGAAGGTCCACCACCGATAAATTGATTATGAATATCGCTGTTGCGTTTAGGATCTGGAAGTAAAGCATTGATTTGTGATATGATGGGTTTAAAGAACGTTATGATGTTAATCAATGAGGTGATTGGAGGATTTGATAAAGATAGCAGGTCTTTTGATACAAGCTGTTTTAAATAGAAGTAGCATGGGCGTGTTTAAGAAAAGCCTATTTTCAGTAGTGGACATATTAACAAGTGATGATTATGAGGAATTTAGAGTTTGTTGTCTGGGTTATTGGATCTCTAGACTTACAGTAAGTATACGTTCAAAAGACAGTAAGGTGACTACTACATAGGCGACAGTTAAACACAAAGAAATAAAACTAAGGTATTTACCCAGGACTAAGCTCATGTGTTGAGAAGAAACGAGCGATGGCTACCTATATCTACTTGAATTAAAAAAATGATGATTTTGTGATTGTTAAAGAAAATGAAAATACAAAACATTGATTCTCTGACCAGGGTCAGGAGATTCCAAAGTGAGGCTTACTAAATATGACTAATTTTATGCATGTCTAAAATTTTGTTCGTAAAGTGGTGTCATTCACCGCAAACCACAGGTGACGGATGCTTTCCTAGGTTTGTTAAAAAATGACGTATACATTACTAATTGTATGTTATATACAATTTATGTGAGATCGTGAGCTATTTTTTATTACTTCAAAGTTAGCTTCATTGTGCATTCTTCATTGTTCAAGTTTATCTTCTCTTTTCCTTTTATCTTAGATCTATGCATGCTAGCTTACAAAGCCACAACTTGGTCTCGTCTACCTTAGCCCGAATGAAGCGATTCTAAAATTTTAAGTAGGCCACACTATTAAGCTGTGGAATATATTACCGTACCATTTGTATCACAATAGCCAATTTTGTCGTTTTATGAACAGTGTTAGTAACAAGGAGGGGGCGATGAAGTAAACACATTGATTACAGAGACGGTAATTATCGTAACACTTTTAAGATTTTAGAAGCCGTATTTTAGATACAAATCAATTCAATTATTTTAAAAGACGTTTTAATCAAATATAACAAAGAAAAAAAATCGGGCTTAAACACTTTTACACACACACACACGCTACAAAACCATCAAAATATTTTCATTAAAAATATGCTAGAGTAATCGGACCTTGGTTTTAATAAAAATAGTAGTGGGGAAATAATGAAATAGTTATTCGGACCATTCGAAACTATTTTCTCTAATAATTTACACACATTATTCTGAAATAGGATTTGATAAAAAAATGCATAAATACCATTTACCTTTTTAAATCGTGCCAGCGAAACAATCGTGATGAGGTTGCCGGGAACTCCGATTAATACGAAAATAACACAACACACTGACACAAATTTCAGCAACGGGTCAGGGTAACCAACGAACAATTCCACAGATCCTAACTCCTCATCCGATGCGTACTCTTCTAAACCTATGATAGGCCCACTAGAATTCATTGTATTGATTTTAATTAACCCTTTATTATATTGTAATTGTAATGATGCGTCCTACCCATCTGAATGTTTCACACTAAATAATTAAACTGTCTTTATTTGACATAATATTTTCCTCAATAATAATTGCGTATTGTAGGTTCACGTAAAATCCCGTTGATATACATATGTTTTGTGTCTCTTTAGGGGAATAGTTTATTGCAAATTATATTCCAGTTTTGTTTTGTTTTGATTGTATAATAATTATGCGCAAATTAGGTAAAACAATTTTCTGTTATAGTAGAATAGCAACATATGGCAGTAGGTACTAGGTAGGGAACATTGCACTGATGGCCAACGGGGCAAAAAACTTCATGAATGTAGACCGCGCACTGGTGAGCAAAGCATTAGACGTCCATCTATAAAGGTAGAAACTGGAAAGATGACCTAGTTCAGGTTGTAGGAAGTTACTGGATGGAAGCCGCCTCAAGAAAGTTGTGGTGGAAATCCCTAGAGGAGCCCTATGAAGTGGTTTTCTTATGGCCAAGGAGGAATATGGTTTCGGGTTGGTTCGATGTGAAACTTTTTCGTGTGGTTTCGATGTGGTTTGATATCGAAATAAAATTGACACATATTCAACTATTTATGCAAATACATTTGCATAAATAGTTCAATTTGAATATATGAGCCATGCGTGAGCGTGGTGAATCAGAGCCAGAGCCTACTTGAGCATTTCTGAGTTTATGTCCATTACGTGATAGATACCAGAACGTCATAATCTTTATCCTTAAGCTTATTCACTTTTTCATGTGCCTAATGAATGATTCTACTTTTAATTACAAGCGGTGTGCGCGGTACAGTTATAATATGAACATAACCTAACCCTTACATGTTTAGTCATGAAGGGTTTTTTTAAGTTGGGCATTTATTTAATACTTATTTATATCCCAATAATCAGAAATATTTCTTTGTAAAACCTAGGTCTAACCAAACATCTTTAACATAGATTGAATGTAAGGTAGCATTACCTGTGTAACATAACATCTTTATGCTTCCTAGTCTTAATTTGATTCGAATTTGTTTGTTTATACGTGTTGTACATTTTCACGCCTTAAAGGACAAAGGGCATTTTCCGTCCAAAAATAAAGGCTATTTCTAAGGGAAAATGAAAGTATGGTATAAAAATGTTGCTTACCAACATGAATAAATTACAACATCATGGCATTATGTTATATTCTATTTGTGATATTTTGGACAAAAATATGATAACTAAAAAAAACTGTACCATTAATAAACGAGAGAAGCTGCCTGCAATATCTAATATGACCCTCAGAAAAAACTTTATTCGGTCTTTGTTATTACTTAATAACTGATAAGGCAACGACAATACGCTATGATTTGAACTGAGGTTATCATTTCTAAACATTGATATTGCAAGACCAAACACTATACGTATATGCTTTGATAATTATTTTTGTTGATTTAAATGCTAATTTAAAAAAATGTAATATGAGGTGGTTATCTTTTATGTTTAATAAGGGCACCTTAAAAACATATATACATCTAACATTTTAAATAATTTGGTTCATTGCGTATTGTATACGGTGTTGAATTTGAATTTGTCAGTTTGCGCGTTGAAGATAATATTTATCTAGTTTAAACTTACACGTTATGAGCACGACTCTTTAATACATATTTGAAATTATACTACGAAATACTTGGATAAAGTCGCAAATGTGTCTCATAAATATTTCAAAATATATAATATATTTCAGACATGAGAAGTTTATAAATAAAAATCGAAATATTCTTTATTCAAAATATTATCTTTTAAAATTTTTGAACCTTTAAGTAACCAGCAGTTCGGAACGTGATAAAACTGTAAAGAAGGAACAGTGCAACGAAACATGTTATTTAGTAAATAAAATATTTGTGAATTATTAATATAATAATAAATAATAAGCTCACGAATTCGACCTTGAAGTTTTAAGTAGGGATTAGGGACTAATGCCATTCATAGTTCATCGTCGTCATTTCCGTTCCACAAGGTAATGGGCTGCGACTCTCGACATTTTAGTTCAGGCAGCTCTTAAGATTTTTCAAATGAAAGAATCACACTGAGTGAATTGCCCGAATTTCTGAACTTCATATGAAAAAGCAAGCGACTGGTGGCAGAATATTCTCATCACGCGGATAACGCTCTCCGTATATAGCGTGTCAAACTTTACATCATGATCCATGTAATCGCTTTGTGTATTCTGAATCATCCCGGATACCCTGAAAATTTGATTTCGGACAACTATCTCTCTATTCAGCCACAAGAAGTCCACTGCTGAACATAGCCTCCCCCAAGAATCCCCACAACGACCTGCATCGCGGCCTGCATCCATTCGGACCACTGGCATATTGTAATTATATCGACTCGTAAGAGATCCCTTGTTAGTCGATACTTTATACAGGGTATATCAAGACCGCGACCGAAAACGAAGCCAGGTGATAGTTTTAGCGGTTACAGACACAATGCAACTGAATTTTTGAAAAAACTGCGACGGATTTTTTTTACAGTATTTTAAAAATCATCATGTTTGGAGGATAAATACCTAGTTTTTGCAAAAATAGTAATACCCTTACATAACATTGCGTGTTTAAAAATAAAGTGGTGTACGTCAAAATTTACAAAAAACTATGTATTTATTACTCAAATAAGACGATAAGTAAAAAATAAAAAAAAAAGATTTTTTTGTGAATTTTTTACTGGTATTTTGTTTAATATCACTAATACTACCACCAGGCTTCGTTTTCGGTCGCGGTCTTGATATACCCTGTATAAAATAATGCATTTATTATAAAATGCAGTTTTCAAGCCACCAAAAAACCGACAGATACATTTATGATTCAGGGACTTAAGGACTTTGTCTTATACATATTGCTTAGACATGTCATAACTGGACTTTGAAAGTTCAAATATTGCTAATGTATGACTAGTTTCCTGTGTTTTGGTTAGTGTAGTTAGATTTGCGGCTATTGTTTCAATTTTCCCTAACAGTCACAAACACACGACGTGATGCGATGCGAGACAAAGGCATTCCGGGATGTGTTATTTCCTTAAAAAATATCGTCCATATAGAGGAGGTAAATACGAATAATTGTTAACGCTATATAAATGCAAATATTACATAATTTCAGTAAAGCACAATACCATAATTTTCCGATGTATACAACGCCTTTGAGAATGACGGATAAAAAAATAGGTTAGGTTGCTCGGGGTTGAATATTCTTATCCGTCCAGATAGTCACCACCTTGTTTACAATGGTGGCAAAATTTGTCATATTGATTGAAATGAAATGAAAATAATTTATTGAATCCATTAAAATGTTCAACATTGTTTAGATTCAGTCATTATTTGAACTACCACCCGGTTCGGAAAGCGGTTTTCACTAGAGAAGAACGGGCAAGAAACTCTAGTGTTGCTCTTTTCAAAACCAGTTTACAATGTATGATTATTACAAAAATTACAAGTTGGTTTAAATCAGAGTAGTTCATTAATAACTTGTTATGATTTGCATTTGTGTTCAACCTGTTTACATCGATTTACATGTACAAGCTTGTCGATTGCATAGTACATTTACGTAGGTCCTGGCTTGGCAACTTAAAACGATGTAATGTCATCCTTTTTAGCCCTTAGGAGCTAATAAACATTTCTAACAAACAAAGAAATACAAACTTTTGATAATGCAAAAGCATTCCTTTAAACTACATAGAAGCAGATCAATAGAGGCAGAGCCAAATTTATTTTTAAACTACGTTCCAACGGCTCCTATATTACTGCATTGCGTAAATCCATTAATGGAGGCACTAATGGATTTATTGAATACAACTAGTGATAGAATCGTGTTGGCAAAAAGAAAACAGAATGCTAAAGCTCGGAAGTCCATTCAGATGTATTCGACCGACAAGGATTACTGCGGTGGTGTAAGGCAAGTGTCTATGTTCTCGGTGCTGACAATACATTTGACACTTCTCTTTAATATGGGTTACAAAGGACGACATAATTTCTATACAATTGTTGTAGCATGGTAGGTGATGATGTGTGATGCGATGATTAGAAAGAACAGGGTTGTGAAAGTTCAATTACCATTATATTACTGGAGTATGTATAGGAATTTATTTATGAATTAACGCAAAATATAATCTTTCTTTCTATCTAGCGTTAACCTGGCTGGTGACAGGGTATGGTTTTCTACTAGATCTTCGCCATTTCGCCCGGCCATTGGAATCCTCTATTGTAACACCATTAGTACTTAGATCTTTCTTGACATCAAACCCATTCCTTTTTCTGACATCAGTGGCTTATTATATAAATAGTTACAATTCTGAAAACCATGTATAATATAAATTAGAATGAATATGAATATGAATATGAATATACATCATACATAGTTGTCGTTAGGTTGGAAATTAGTGAGTTGTGGTTTCAAATCAATGACTTACTACAAGTTGCATCGTATGAGTATATTGCATACGTTTTCCTACATCCTTGTAAAGAATACAATGAATGAATTATGCGTATTATGAATGAAGCGATAAAGTGACATCGACATTTAATTAGAAATTAAGTCAATATCTGTACGTTAACGACATAATATATCCTTTTCCTTCATATTGTATTTGAATGTGTTATAAAACGTGTTGTGAAGCATTATAGTTTAGTCAAAACGATCCATGTGTTTTTTATTATATTAAGAGGTTTCTTATTTAAGTTTGTCTTACTTTATATTTACATCCATTGGCTTTTGCTTCCCATAGGTATCTTCTATTTACTCTCATCCTTTATATTCTACAATTACACATTTGTATGTCTTGTAATTTACAATCAGTTCAATGAAATAAGAATGCATATAAAACAAAGTACTTTCTGTAAAATATTAAATATTATTTTCCTTTCCTAAATCCATCCTAAGTTTGTCTGGAGGAAATCGCCTAGAGCGATAAGACCGCCATCCATACTTTTTTGTTAATCTGTAATAATTATATATTTTTTTCTTTTTTTGTGTGCAGTTAAGAATAAATAAATAAATAAATGTATATATTTATGTTAAATGCAATAACAGTAACAAGAATAACTCGCTGCAACGATTGCCTTGTTTTCCTTTGTTTATCTAGATTCTAGAGTCTAGACAAACAAAAGTTAGTTGATTTTTCTAAGCCCGCGTTCTCGTACATAACACCTAGGATATGTGGATTGTGTTGGGATGTTTGAAGAATAAATATGTTTTATTGGAATGCTTGTACGTTTTGTTGTTTGATTTATATTTTTTCTGCTATTATTGATTGTTTTAGGCTTCATAGCTGAAATTAATACGTGACTTTGATTGAAGGATCAATCAATAGCTGAACAATCAGGTCATTGATTTTTGACGTTTTATTTGGTTCCTGTAAATTACTTATAATATAAAAGTTATTTAATAGAACAAAATTATCACATCATGGGACGGAACATACAAGGCGAAATGTGGGTGTCCTGGTGGCGCCTCTGCTTACCCCTTTTGGGATAAAGTCATGAGTTTATGTATGTATGTATGTATGTAAAATTATCACATGTAATTGTTAAAGATAGACGAGGTTTATATATAGTTAAAGAGATTTAACAATATTTCCCCTAAGAAATCCATCCCATCTTTGATGTTTAAAATACCAGTAACCTTGGTGTGATTTATTAAAACTTTATATTTCAATATTCAACTACGCCTCTAACTATTTTTTACGTGTTATTTTTGTAATTAAATGATGTTTTTTAATGTATGTTATCTTATGTTTCTTATGTTATGTTTCTGTATGTTAGAAAATATCAAATTAGTATCAGTATGTATCGACATATGCTCCATAATTGTTTAATGGTAGAAACATCTTGAATTCCGTTATGATATTTTCAATTTTATTTCTTTGTGACTAATGGTAAGTAGAGTTGGATCTAAATACCTAGTTACGGATTTTCGTTTTATTTATAAGTGTTAACCATGAAATATCTTAGATGCAGTAATTACCTACACAAACAAATTTAATAATTACCTCATCTAGTAATACATAACACAGTGTTAAGTAATTTATTGGTTTTTGTCGCAAATAGAGTTGGAATGTGGGGAAAACCGCCGTAATCTGTGTTTATTAACCCGCTAATTGAGAACAACCCGCCGATGAATGTTACGTCAATTGTTATTTATGTTACATTATATATTTTTCTCTTGTTTCATTCTGGCGCCATAAAGTGCTAAAATGGACCTGATGATAAGTGCCGTGAAATCCATATGAAATACATAGCTACCTTTCGCCAATCGACACAAATTACATTCAAATTACATTCGTATGTACACAGACCTGAACCCCTCACGTGAAACACGTACAATGAGAAGACCTTAATCGCTGTGTCAATGGTCACTATTGGTCCACTGGTCACTGTCCACATGGATTCAAACTTCCTACAACCACCATTAGGCTTTAGTTCACCACGCTGGCCTACTGCGAATCGGTGGACATCAATACCATTAAAATTCTTTTAAGGACCTCTGTAGAATGGAGGTTTCCTCACGCCATTTTTCTTTTTCCGTTCAAGTGGGTGGTAATTGAATATCATAATAATAGTATTGATGATAAAAAGCGTATTCGCTATAATCGAGTAAGTGTATTGGCTAGAGTCTAACCCAAACCGTGTAATTAGAATGAGGGCGCGGCAAACGCATTGTGCATTTATCTGTAGGTACTAGGTAGCGTGCAGTTCAGGGATTATGTAAACTGCAAACCAGCGTAGCATTGAGCCGGTTAGTGGCTCTTTAGCGGAGTGTGGCGTACTTTGTTTGCTTTTCGAGGGAAACGACGCACTTTGTACCAACAATGCGCGCAATGTAAGTGCAATTCCCGACGCTGATCAACTAAATGGCGTTTAATTTAATTAAAGGATTAAGGGGCTAATGATTGCGACTGTGATTTTATTAATTTACTGAACGTGTAGTTCTTAATTAATTAAGTTTGAACGATGCATTAGAAGATTCAGGATTTGCTCAGTGTTTATTTGTGAGTTATAACGGAATATTGTTTCTTTAATAAAATGTTTGTTACATGATAAATGTAATTTATTGTTTTCATATAATATGATAAATACGAATTATGTTTGACATCTCTAATATAGTAATGAAAATACACATGAATTATGAATTATAGTAAACACTGACACACATGATAAATAACCAGTTACCAGAATAACTTGTTATTTAGGTACTGGGAAATTCTCCTTCATTAAGTAATTTAAATAATAATACGTAATTCAGTTTGCGCTAAATATGTAATGCTTTAATAATGGACATATTATTTATTAATACAGCGAAATTCTTTTATTCATAAATTTATTTTTGTAGCCGCTTCGCCCTCAATGATTATTAATATTACCAGGACAAAAGATTTTGAATATATTTTCAACCACAGCACATTGGGCAAGTGGTAGCGTATATAGATCGCATTTATGTAAACCACGGGTCCAGGGCTCAATTCCTGGCTCCAATTTTTGTCATTATTTTGTTTATCTTATACTAATTATTCGAGAATATCATAATATGTGACAAGTGACAAGTACAGCGGCAAGCAAGTCCACCGCAACCTACATGAACGAAATATTTCGTTTCAAGGCCGTTTCCAATCCATCTTTGATATTTCGCATACTATTTTTAACTTCGTTTGGTTTAATCCCACGGTTTAAGCCCGTTAAAAAGTTTTCCAATAATATACGTCTGCGCAAACTATTAATGAACTATTTTGCTGCAATATTAAGTCAAATAAGTACTTTTTGAAATAAAATAACCTTTTCAATACAGCTGTAATAGAATTAATACTAAAAGCGTCTGAATGAAATAACGAAATGTTCTCGCGTTTTCATTATGTAAATCCAATTTATATTGTAATTTATAACGGGATTTGTGACTAAGATCTGGGACTTACCGAATAATATTTTATTCAGTAATGGTTTCATTCGCTTGAGCATAATTAAACCAGACATCCGCGTTGGCAGAATATTAAAAAACATACAACAAAATTTGGGCAGTATACATGGTCTGGTCCTTAAAATTTGTCTACCACTTCGCTTTCTAGTGCTAAGGTATTTTCTCTAATTAAGTATATGCTCAGCAGTTAAGTAAATGCTCGTGTTATAAATACAAGCTTTAGCATCCTTACTCGAGCAACGTTATCCAAATATGAATTGTGGCGGTAATGAAGTTTTATGTGGACGTTTGGCGAAATGTTTGAAATTAAGATATTGTTTATTGCATTCATTATGCGCGGGACAGCCTGTGGGAATCACTACGTAATTCAGGATAAACGTTATTTTCTGCGGATAGGAAATATCACTTTGCAGAGCAAAAATTAATATATGAATATAAAAATCCCTGTAAGTTAATTATTTTGCTATAGTCTTTTGTAGTAGGTTGCATATTGGATATCTACATATATTTTTAAATTAAAAAAAACAATTTACAATAATGCCTTGGCTTTTTATTCAGTTTGCTTTATTATGAATTATATAATAGGGTGAACCAAACACAGCCAAAGACCTAAACTTAATATAAAATTTTAACAAATCTGCGGTAAACAGGTTTCCTCACGATGTCTTCCTTCACTGCTGTACTAAATATTTCAAAGTGAAATAAATCAAGGGATTTGTTTGTAAGCCGTTATTACAGGTTCAGTTGTGATATTAGAATGCGAACGCCCTCGGATTTCCTTATCCGTTATCGGTGAGAATTTATAGAGTGTGAAAATTCTGTCTCAGCGGATCGGTGTGAAATGACAAACGTGATCCGACTGTAAAATTATAAAATAACGCCCTGGGGGTTATATTGATTAGTGGAGAGACCGTACGATATATCGGAACGTTTGTGTTATGTTTAGAAGTGAAATTATGACATGTTACGAGTTGTATTTGTGTGTTATTTTTTACATAAAGTTAGAGAAAAAAATTGTTTGTTATTTAATCAGCTTGATAATGACTGTAATTTACCATGCAGCATAAAATTGGAGACTAAGAAAAATGTCCGGAAATTTAACTTTAAGCAAATATTTATTTGAACGATCAAAAATTAGTTAATTCTCCCATAGAAATCTGCCTTCCTAGCTATTGAGTCAATAAGCAGACAATTTAAAAATTGCATTTATAAAAATATGAAGGAAACGATATATCGTATCGTATTTTGAACTACATTCTAGTTTCGTGAAAGCGTGCGCGATTCCACTCGTTGTCCCCAAGCAAATATACGCTTTCAACACGGAATTTGCTTTTCAAACTCCCTGTGTCACGAATACACGTGTAGCACAACGTTACACTGTGCCCCCTTCTAAATAGCTCCAATGGATGTTGGTATTACTGAAAAGTAAATTAATACATAGACTGCCTCGCTGGCGTACTTGTAATACGGTACGAGTACAAGCTGAGGTCTCGGGTTCAAACTCCGCGTTAGGCAAAGTGATATTGATTTTTCGGAACATACAAAGCGAAAAGTGGGTGTCATGGTAGCACCTTCTGGGAAAAAGGCGTGATTTTATGAATAATTAAGAATGTATCATATATGTAGCTGAAAATTGTAACTGTATTTGATTAATCTGGAGGCTTCCGTACTGTACCGATTTGTACTAATTATTCAATTTGATACAATAAAAATACATAGTTATGAATATGCCATTCCACTTATTGTAATCGATACGAACGCTCATGGTCAGTAGCAAAACCAAACAACACCGTGACTTACAAAGCATTGCTTGGCATTCCACTGCGCTCGCCATTGTGCTTTGCATGTGCTTGTGCATTGTGTTTTGCTAGTCGAATTGTTTAATAAGGCATATCAGTATGTATTTGTGTATTTTCGAAATTTTATTTATACTCCTGCAATGTAGATTCAATTTGTAGTGTATAGAGGGCACATTCCGTCCTCGCTCAGATTGCTTTCACGTAGAAACCATTCGAATTCGTAAACACTTGTAGTGTATTGTAGATGTCGCGAATTGGAAGCTATTTTTACGTGTTTCGCCTTGGTTTCGTGCGATTTCAACTGAAAGAACGCCGTACGATACATTTCAAATTATTTTGGTTTTCTGTAGGTCGCACTTTCAGCTGGGCTACAATAAAACTGTGTTCAAGTGGCGAAACCTTTAATCCCACGATGGTGATGGTTTGATACTTTAGTTTCAACAGCCTGGTCTGATCCTATTTAGGATATCGCTTGGTTGATCACTTTTTTATTTTGTTTCAATTCCCTGGTTAAATTAAACTGGGAATTTATCCACAGCCCGTGTATTATGCCATTGTGCCATGATGCATCAATGTACCTACATATGATGATGAAATGTACGTAAATTTCAGTACCTCGTAATTTATGCTTAAATAGCAAACTTACACATATCAGCTCATACAATAGCGATACCATACCAAACAGTGAAAATAAGTGGCCAAAATTCACATAACGAGTGGGCATCACAGAGGGCCATAAAAGGGTCTAAGAGCGTGCCTTTACTAACTCCTCCCGCGGGAACATTATTTACGCCGGCCCAGTGTCCCAAGATGTTCCTAAAATATGGACTCCACCCCGGCCGAGAATAATGACTGACCCAAATGTGTGGTGCTTCTGACAAACGTAATAAAGTGCCGTTTGATCTCTTTGTGAATGCCGGCAAAGGTTTTTAGTGTCTGAATTATTTGGGCGAGGTGTTTGTCGGCCTGTACCTTTATGACGCGTTTGGAGTGCGTATTATGTTTTGTTTTAGATGTTTACTGCTCTATGTGCGAAAAAGAGTCATTATTTTAAGGCAGTAATGAGATTTTTTTTGGTGAAATCATCGTATGCTAAAAATAGCTTGATTTTTTTGTCTAAACTTATTAAAAATCCAATGAAAACTGGCCAGGGTTTTGGAGTTAGGCTTATATGCCCATACAGGGACCGAGGTCTGCTTCATAACCTATACCTAGTGCGGCGAAGACAACATAAAAAAATATTCCAATACTACTATTTTATTTTTTTTCCTATTATAGTTATATTGTAACTTCCAAATGGAATCTTTAGATTTCTGCTGGCTTCATGATATCGGAAGAACGAATTGAAACCAAAAACAAACGCTGGCAATAAATACACTAAAAACATCGCTTATAATGCAAAAATTGTGCCAAGATTTCGAAAAATTGTGCCGACCCACGGACCGTATGGTTTTAAAATTCCCGAAAAGCTTTCGGGAGCTATGTCGGTTTGCATTTTATTATGTCACACGTCAGGGGAATAATGGACTAATTTCTATGGAAATATTTCGCCATACAAATACGCTGTAATGACTTTCCGTGTCTGAAATTGTAACGTTGTTTTGAAATTTGGAATTGTTTTATTTGTTTAATATTATGTTCTGCATTTGCGGTATTATTTAGAACTGGAAAATTGCAGCTGATATTTTTTTATTGCGCCAAAATCACTGTAGAGTACTTGGTTAATTATGATAAATTCCGTGCAATGTAACTAAAGTATAATAAATTAATAAAAAATTACCACCTCTCTCGGTGAACTAATATGACGGCTTGGTTGAATCCGAATATGTAAAAGCTGAACCCAAAACGCGATAGAGTAGCGTGTGTCACTATGGCTTGATTTCCACCACTAAGGATTTTCTATTCGAGTGTTACTGAGGGTTGTACATGTATTAAGATTTCTGACAAGGGCTGTTTTTTATTTAAGCTCTTCAAAGACATTGTGAATAAGTTGTGGTCCTTACATACGAGTATCTACTCATACGGTATATTTATTATAATGAACTATTTACCCCGCGGCCTAGTTATTTAAATTTTAAAAAATCCCACTCTATCTAACATATTCTAACATAGTGCATTTCCCAGATTAGAAACGAACTATACGCAATGCGTGTATGAAGGACAAATAAAAAATCTCTTTCGCATATCATCATCATCATCATCAGCCCGTTGCAGTCCACTGTTCGACATAGGCCTCTCCCAAGGTACGTCACAGAGCCCGGTCTGCTGCTTTACGCATCCAGTCGCTGCCGGCCCTCTTGTGCAAATCGTCCCGCCATCTGGCCAGAGGACGTCCCAAGCTATGTTTGCAAAGACGCGGTCTCCACTTCAGGACAGTTTACTCCAGCGGTTATCTGTTCTGCGACGCATATATTAATATTAAATAAATAATGATGTTCAGTGTTATTTAAAACGTTCAATTAAGGACAAAATAGTTCTATGTTTATTTATTAATAAATCAAAACAGTTTCTATGGTCGGAAACTGAATCTAATATCATTTGGGTGATTAATGATAGTAGGGACCGCAGGGTTTGTCATACATAATATTACGTTGAATATAACGTATTATGTGTATATTTATTAGTTGTCGGTTTTCCAACGAATCTATTAAATAAAATGTATTAAAACTATAATGACTGGCTGCTAGTCTACGCCTAGTCTAAACCGGCAGTTTTAATCTCACGAATGCCATTAATTTCCATGTAGATTACTCAGAAAGATCCGTATAAACTATAAAGGATTGTTAAAAATTCAAAGTCCAGAATTTTGCTCCGACATAGGTCGAAAGTTTGTGGAAAAATTCATCATTTTTTATTTAGTTAGAAGTTGGTGTTTAGACTTCTCAAACGTTGTCGATTAGAACTCTAGCATGGCAAGTAATGAATTAAAACCTCTACGATAGCAAATAGAAAAGCTTTCACAATCCACTAACTTAATAAAAAAAAAATTGAATGCTTAAGTTTGTCCGTATCTTAATTATGTAACATAGGGCCAAATTCCCAGGTTCGGGTAGTGTGTTTGATTTGTTTGGCCTAGTTTACGGTTCGCCATCGAGCTTGCTTATTAGCCCAGTACTGTGCGCTGCGCATTTGGTAAAACGGAAACGCATTCCTCCTATTAATTTAACTTTTTGATTGATTTCGTTGCGGGTTAAAGACAAGTTAGACATTCCCGGAGACGCGCTGAGCTTCAATGCTCAGTGTCATTAATATGCGTGCCACTGTTGATCCTGGCTTACAGGAGTTGCAGTGGCGGGTGTGAGGGCGGGACAGAAAACGGAAACGCAACTGCTGCGATGTAACTGTTTGAATGTACGTACATATGAACTGAATTTCGGATATCATTGTGTATATATTTTTGTTTATTAAAAATATGAGATTGCTCGCTTGGTGATAGAAGTCACGCTTAACCATAAACCGGTATAACATCATTTAGAATTATTAATTAATTATTGTGAGAGACCATACAAATATTAGCGAAATCCAAAAAAATTGTAATTAAGTTCTGTAATAGAAAACAAACATCTGCTGGAAATTGAGGTTAAATTCCATATTCACGGATCCCGCTTATGAATTTAGTCGAGTCGAGAGTGAGTACTGAGCACGCAATGGCTCTGTTCCAAACTGTATGTGTTTCGTAACGCTGCCAAAAGAGTTTAGATTACAAAAAGTTGCGACTCATTTGTTTTACAGTCGTAAGATAAGGACACGAAGAAGGTTTGATTAACAATGATCCCATCAAAAACATAAATGTTAAATGAAAGTTCAATATTATGATATATCCTTGGTTGTTTCATTCAACGACAAAATAAGTGAGATCTAAATGGGTGCCAAGTTCAATGATCAGTACGGAAATTTATTTAAAACAACTTAAAATATAATTTCTTCTTATAACTTAGGATGATATATTAAAACCTAAGGTCTGTTTTGGTTGAAATTGACATGTTTATGTGAAATAGTTTTTAAGTTAAGAGGGGGTCAAAAGTGGCTCCAAATGTTTCGTGTTCGTAATATTACACACAATGCTGCTCTCCAGTTCTGTTACATTTAAATTAGCTTGACTCGCTACCACGTATCTAGATTCAATATATTACCGTATTTTTATTGACGACTAGAAAATCGTCGGTAATTAATGAGGTGTTAATATCATTTGTGTCAGAATTTTCATTTTAGAGCCACCAGTAATATGAAAAAATGCGGATTATTAAACTGAGAATTTAAATAATATTGGCCTTTTTAAACTAAATATGTACGTAAAACTTAGACTAAGGATTCCACGTGATAAGAGTTATGATGTGATGTTATTTTAATATTGTTATGCTGCTGCGACAGAGTGACTGTAATATGAATCCATAACTACAATGCATCCGATTGGAAGTGTTGCTTTTGGTGTATCCACCATCCACCATCGTATGCGGTGGTCTATATCTGGGCAAATAAGAATTAAATAAATATTAAGGTATCACCAGAAAGGAGTTTATACTACAATTTATTTAGGTGGTAAATAGATGATTGTCAGATGCCAAAACTTATAGGTTAATTTGTCTAATTACGAGATATTTTGTGGTAAATAAACATGGAAAATAAAAGCACGTGTTGTGAACTTAAAAATATGTGCGGTTTGCCCCTTTGGCAAGGCGTTATTGTAGTGGCCATAACCACAATTGTACGTAAGTGTTCCTCATGATTACTTTTAACTTTTTTACCTTCTGAAGGTTTTATTTTATGAGGAGGGTTAGTCTGCTATGCTGAATCGATTAATAAGGAAGTATATTTTTTCTGATTTGGCTCATCAAATTGTAGGATCAAGAATTAAAGGCTTAATTTATGAATTGTTACACGTTGTAATTCGAAGTAGTTTGTGGTTCTTATTAATCATCATCTTCAGACACAATAATTATATTTTTGAAGATAGATTATTCGTAAAGATTTCCACATCGACTTATCAGTATGTCATTGGATGCAGGTTGCTTATCACCAGCAAATATCGCAGATCTTACTCTTTTCCATTCACGATTTTTCACTCCTTTTCCGATATCATTTTGAGAGTTGGGCAACGTAACTAGATTCATATTATTCGATTTAAATTGACGGCAGTAATGACTAACCTGATGGCTAGTCTTATGCGTATTTCCCGGATCTATAAAAAACATTATTTTTAGGTGGTGTGTGGTGTAATTGTGATATTGTCGTCTACTGCAATATGGCGGACGACACTCTCCAAGGGCCCTTACAATAAAGACCCAATATTGGCTATTAACATGTTGTTAGTGTTGGTTTCCTTATGTATTGCAACATATCAGATTGTTATATCGGCACTGCTGCTCTGGGGTGTTTCAAGGGTAATAAGGTGCATTTTTTAAATAATATCAATCATTATTTTAGGAACTGCATTGTGTTTCCAATCAGGTAGAATTTAAATATAATACGCCGGTATGAATATAATACGCCTGATGATATGAATGATACGAATATAATATGAATGATGATTATGATATTTCATGCCTGGTGGGCTCTTGGTAAAATACCGCAGCTGCCGAGACAGTGGTCATGGTTTCATATTCCAGATTACAACTCTGACTTATCGGAGATATATGTCTATTAATAGTCAATTCCCACGCTATCTAATGGTAAATAAAAAACTGTTAGAAGACCCGACGACCTGAAGAAGAGTAGGCGTCCTTGCAAGAGAGTACCATCTCTGTAGATACTATATTTAATCCTACACTACACTCCGGATCAAGCGAATTACTTATCCAATCTGAATATGTCACATTAAGGGCCCAGGCCTTCAAAATTGAGAGGGCTTATAATATATCGTTACGCCTACGAATATTGATCGAATTATTGAGAAATCGGCCTCAGACGTATGTGTATAATTTTGTTCCAGCGTACAGAGGGCAGCATATATTACTGTTCGTTGTGGTACGTGTCACACCTGTCGATTTTGGTTTTATACTGCTTTTTGTTCACTGCACGGACCATTATCACGGTAATTGCGAGGAAATATTTAGCTGCGTGCTTCACTTTGATAGGAGGATGTGCTTATAAAGGTATGGTACTTTTTGGTTCGCGTATTTGTGAAATTATTAGCCTTGATATAATCTGCTGTGATAAAAGAGCGGTTTATGTCCAGCTGAACGTATAATCATAAAATGTGTGTTAATCTGATTTGTACATGTTTGTTTTCATACAGATTTAATTCTTATTGCATTCTTTATACTTGGTTGCCTGTTAAAACAAGTTGTAAATGTTTTGCTAGTAACAATTGTAAATTGTACATACGTTATTTGCTCTGGTTTTTCACTATTTCATTGTTTCTCTCAATGTTATGAATTGTAAAAGTATTGCTGGTAATTGTAAATAACATGATATTGTTTGAATATATAGATATATAAAATTATTTTTACGGATTTTATCGCGGATTTGGTTTAATTTCCAAAACCAAATCCAATACAGTTTTATTTCAATGTGTAACATTCACGTAAATCTAAGAAACCATTAATGAGAAATATCCGTATTAAAAAGTTAAATCTTATGGCTCATTTATTACATTGCTACTTACTAATGAATGCTACTTAAATTCATATTTATTTACAGAATATTTCACTAACGTGTTGTAAATGAATATCTGTAAGCTCTTTGTGAAGTCTGCCTGTACAAGGTGATGTGAAAAGCGCGAGAACAATGCGAGATACAAACACGGGATTTTACTTAGCCGTTTTATTTTGTTTCAGCGATTTTCATCTACTTTGCAGTGGTTGTTAACAGCTACTTGCATTCCGTTGACGTGGCGAGGTATGTGTAGGATTTCCCTGCTGTAAATAAAATTATTTTTTAACTTAAGCACGTGGTTTTTTTATTTTAGAATTTTCTTATATTTGGTAGTGCAAAAAACATAATGAACTGAAAGGAAATTAATTGCTTTTTTGTGCAGTTGATATCTTTTGATAATGTATCAACGTTGATTTGAATGCAAATTTCTGTACGTGTATTCCAACAAAAAATAAATATGTAATAGTCGTGACTATCGATTATTTAAGGAAATATAGAAGAGCTGTATTACGACCAAATTTCTGAGGGCAAGAAGCCAATTGAAAAACGCAGAGTAAGACATAAATTTTCCAACTGGCACATAATGTAATACATACACTACGGTTCAAAAAAGTTGCTGGAATTTTGTGATAGCCACAACACAATACATAATATCGTATTGTTTGGTCGAAAACTACGTATTTTTTTATTTATTCACGATAATTTTCGACGATTCATATCAGACAACATTTATATTCAATTCTGCTAATCATGTGCGATCTGAATTTACAATATGTTTAAGTTAATTTAAATATGTTTTAGTCTTTTTATACGCGGTACATCTTGCTCATAACTAACGGATATAAGATCCAATTTGATCAAGTAAATATTTGTGATCATTAAAAACTTCTCTTTGACGCTAATCTAATTAAGTTTTTACGATCCGAGTCGAATCCAATTATGTACTTCGGAAGTGCAGCGACGAAGGGGTCTTAATTAAATTAGCTACTTTGTCAAATTTAAATAGACACTCGTGTACTATATAATTTTATGTCCTTGATAGCTCAAGTAATGTTAGACTTTGACGGTTAGTTTTACTCATGTAAATATATCAACACATGAATAAGCATAATTAATGAGCTGACTGCTTTTTGAAATCGTAATAAATAGCACTGAATTTATACATCGGTGACCATTACGTCGCCACATGAAGTAATTTATTCTTAAGTTAAATGAAAAAGTTTCACTTAAGTTAGACAATTAATTTACGTAATTTGTGTATAAATCAAGTATTAGAGTGATGCAAATAGTAAATATTATTTTATGGTATAAAAATGGTACACTCCAGGACATTTAATATTTTGATGGTGTATTTCATACCGTGATTAAAATTTTGACAGTACTGGGCTACGTTCTTGATTTCCCAGAAGATTATCGGAGAAATGACGTATGGTAATAAGTAGCATTACTTACTGATATATAAATTATCTACGGGGAAATGACTTCCACCATATGATTAAGTAAGCCGCTTTAGATCTTAGCCTACCACAGTAGGCCAATTCATTTTTTTTTATACGTACATACATGAACTTACGCCTTTTTCCCAGAAGGGGTAGGCAGAGGTGCTACCAGGAAATCCCAATTTTCGCCTTGTGTCTTCCGTCCTACGGTGTGAGCCTTTCACCATAGACAAATCTAATAACACTTTCCCTGACTTAGGATTCGAACCCATGACCTCAGACGTGTATTCCGACAAATTCTAATATTCTACCAACATCTTTAAATAGACATATGATAGAATGGGTCTATTGTTGGTTGATCTGACTAATTGGTAAGTGGCATAAAGATTGCCATATTGGACAAATACCAACACCCAAGCCCGTTGACTCTTAGCAAAGTCTGCAAATTGTGACCAAACATACTCCCATCCCGGATTCGAAAACATTTCAGCTCAGCAACGAAAATGCATTTTCCAACCCGGTCTTGACATGTGACGTAATAAACTCCATGAAATACGGGTCAAACAGACCACATCGCTAGATTCAGTAATCAACCTGCGCGGTGACGTTGCCAGTTTTCGAGATGTATAACCCCGTTATAGTTTGAGCGGCAGTTTCACGTGAAGTAATTTAAGTCACGGAAATCTTGAGGTACGGCAGTCTATCTCGTGCGGTTCAATGCGTCACTCGGCTGAGGAAACAATTAAGATCGCGTCACAGAGCAGTTACCGTAGAGGTGTGACGTCAGCGATTTTACTAAACCAATTTCAATTAGATTTTAGCGGAAGGATATTATTGGAGCTGACATTAATATGATTATCGATTCTCTGTATGACATTCATGCGATTAATGTGCTACTCAGGCTTGAAATCTCTTGAGTTCAAAGAACTGCTTATGAAGGTGAGAAACTATTGCGTTTCAGAAACTTGTGAAGTATCTAGTTTCTAGGATATTTTCCCATGTAAACTAGACATCATAACGCTAACAAGGAGACATGTCTCGATAATTTATAGAAATTAATAAATCAAATGCGTTATAAATGATGTCATAAAAATATTAACGGTATTGGCAATAAATTTTTCCTTTTTACCGAAGTTATCCCGGCTGAAGCTAGAGTCTATCCATGTGCACAAATTTTTCCATTCTTTCATCCATTTCATCTAATCTTTGGCATCCTCCATTAAAAGAACAATCAACCGCACGTTCGACGAGCTTATTTCCGTTCCAACCTCTGATAGGGGGCGAGCCTATCACGACGCAGGCCACAATTTCCAGCCGCGGCAATATGAATTTTCTCAACCGAACACGGGCATAAAACGGATTCGCCGAGCTGAGAATCAGATCCAAGCCCCCACGAATCACAAGCTGTCATTAGATCAATAAGACAAGTTATTTAAATTGTGATGAAGATCATTAAAACGGCGATTCGTAGCAGTTTATATCTTGACTTAGAAATCGAATATTTCATCTATGCTCTACACTCCAGAGCAAGCAACGTATGCCCTAAATATTTAATCCGTGATTACGAGTTCTCCGCAAATATAATATCCACATCCACGCCTAGACTTTTCCAATCGAACTTGCCTCGTATGATTATAATGTAGATTGAGTTGCTAGTTTTCTAGGACGTCACTTGAAGTGGAAGTACAATTTGATGGCGTTAGCAGCGATCCGCGGGAATGAGATGGTTAGCGCCGCCCTCGTTTCTTGAGATTATGTGCTTGAAGGTAAATGAGAATGGAAAGCTGTCGCGATGTTTCTCAGCTGCTGGCGAGATTTTAATATTATGAGCACCTTCGCAACATACTTTTTTTGAAGGGTATACATATGAGGATATACAGTTGGTTTCCTTTGTTTTCGTAGAGGCAGTATTATCGCTGTACTGAAGTACTTTGATTAAAGGATTGATAGCCATATGCCACTATATCATATGTTTTACAATGCCATCTTTGAGCTTCCGACATCGTGTTATATTGTCGGATCTAACTTCATGGCAGTAGAATGTCTAATGAAATGAAAAACTCTTTACTAGTCGCCAAACCGAGAAAGGCACACGTGTACGTTATGCCTAAGCGTTTACAATCAAACTCGATTGTAGAGATGTCTTATGCTCACCAATGGCCTTATATGGCCTTATATGACAGCCTCCGTGGCGCAGTTGGTTAGACGCCGCCTGCGAAACGAGAGGCCGCGGGTTCGATCCCCGCACCGAAACAAATATATGTGTGATCCACAGGTATTTGTTTCGTGTCTGGGTGTTTGTGAGACCGAAAAGTCTCTCGTAGTTTCTGATACCCACGACACAAGACTCGATCTTAGTGTGGGGTCAGGACTATGTATGTGACTGTTGGGTGTATGTATTTATTTATTTATTTATTAATATTAAACACTTAACAGGCCACGAAGCGCGTCAAAATAAATTTATTAAAACATCAGCTGTAACACGCATATTCAAATACATTCACGTTGTATAATGTGAGCTGATGTTCAGTTTTGTTTATGCATAAACGTTTTGCATATTTGCATATTCCGCATGCGAGATACGCGCGGCCAATTTGTTATTTGTGCAGACGTAGATGAATCTTTATGAAAATGTTACTGTATGGAGGATATACGTTATCCGCTAACAAGGTGAGAAATGCACTAGTATTAATTGTGCAGTGTTTGTGACAATTGTAATGGGAATTTTGGTTGAGGGTTTTTAGTTTACATACATAGATACATAAACTCATTTATCTCAGATGGGGTAGGCGCCACCAGGAGACCCACATGTTCCGTCCCATGATGTGGTAGGGGGCGAGCCTATTGCCATATCGATAAACCCAATATCACTTTGCCCGGGATTCGAACCCGAGACCTCAGCTTTGTAGTAGTTGTACTACGGTACGAGTATAAAGCTGAGGTCTCGGGTTCGAATCCCGGGCAAAGTGATATTGGGTTTATCGATATGTCAATAGGCTCGCCCCCTACCACATCATGGGACGGAACATACAAGGCGAAATGTGGGTGTCCTGGTGTCGCCCTCCGCTTCTGGGAAAAAGGCATGAGTTTATGTATGTGTGAAAGGCGGCTCAAATTCAGTGTCTGTTAACATTAATAAACTCGAAGTGGTATGCATCATTTACGATAATGACAATGTGAAATTTAACTTAGATCCATTCAATTCAATTCTGTTGAATCCATGCAATCTATCGGAAAAAACATCGTCATAAATAATATTTTGTCAAATCCTGCTTCTTTACATATTAAGCAAAGACTCTACATAAATGGAGCCATCACAAACTATGTGTAACTTCATAATATTTATCGTCATGAAGAGCAAGTTTCGCGAGTTATGTACTGGATTTGTATTAAATCCCCGTAACGCGTGTTGCGCCTAAATAATATCCTAATAATGGCCGAAGTTGAAAATATACTGCTCGTTTTGCAGTGAGTTCACGGTCTCGAGACCTTCGTCATTGAAATTTATGTATTTAGTACAATAATGGCGAATAGTTCACGATCCGCGGAGAAATTAATATATCACTCTGAAGATCCTATGTGGGATGTCTTAGTGTCGCTGTTACGGTAATTTTATGTTATCTACAATTCGAGAAATACATATTATACATAGTAAGTTAATGCTAAGCTTACATACATACATATGTACATAAACTAACGTCTTATATGTACATAAACTAACGCCTTATATGTACATAAACTAACGCTTTTTTCCCAGAAGGGGTAGGCAGAGATGCAACCAGGACACCAACGTTTTGGCTTGTATTTTCTGTCCCATGATGTGATTGGGGGCGTGATTGATGGCTTTAACGTTTATTTAAACATATTTTAATATACAATAATTTTCCTGATGCATATTGGTAGATTTCACAAACCTCTCTCCTTGGGGAGAACTTTGACATACTCTTTTTAACTATAATCAAAGTAAACGTTACTACGGAAAACGCGCTTTATATTCATTATTCTGGTTCCATCATAAAATTATTATTATTGATATTAAAAGCTATTGAATGATTTACTTTGAACTTAAAACAACGGACTGACGCAATATTCCGAGCACATATTCGAAATGTAAGCTGAATGTTAATTTTCATTATTGAAACGTATTTGGGCGCGCGACGACACTGTCCGTCGACAGCGCGTTTTTCATTTAATTCGCACCATAATGACGTCATAAATTACAGAACACGGTTATCTTTTTCCCTACTTTTAAAATTAAAACTCCGGTTTAAAACGTTCACTCTTTGGGGCCCTTGTTTTCGCTATGTACGCTTTGGTATGGGATAATATTCGCTGAAATATATTATGTCATCACATGTGTTGTTGTCTACTTGTCTTGCCTATAGCGTAGGATTATTTAGTGGCCAATCCTGTTCAGCTGATACCATACGGCATAAAATAATATAAATTAGTGTGTTGCATTCTAAAGTTACCTCTGAAGGAAAAGTACCTCTGGTTTCGAAAAGTCTGGTTAAGAAAGAAGTAGTCAGTGAGAGATATTCACACATATTCCACATATAGCTACAATATGAAATACCTTACAGACTTGATATCACCGATTTCTAGATTCCGACATCGATATTTTGGTACTGAAATTACAAAGTGATAAGTACTTTGCGGTACTGAATAGTGAAAGATTACTATCTGCTGTTCTGCTATTGGGTACATTCCATTACAATGCATCCTTACAAGAGATTTATAAGAATTTTTATATTAAATTTTCCAAAATACGGCTTCCATATAAGCATTTGCAGTAATTTAATAAGCACATAGGATGTATATAAATCTGCGTTACGCTGGGGTCTCTCCCTACTCAATTTATTTCTTCTACGGCTTTGGCCACCCTTCACTTAAGATGAAATTACATCTGATAGCAACACTCGCCTTATCTTTACGTGATTCCAATAAATATAGTGTTTTATTTCAACAGTATAAATATACAGGGAACAACATTAATTAACTTGTTTGTAAAATGCCGCAAGGGTCGGAAGTTATTTCGGCCTCAATTAATTTGTTTGTTCTTTTGTATTAGTTATATTTGACTTTTGTATTAGTTTTTGACAGCCTCCGTGGCGCAGTTGGTTAGACGCCGCCTGTGAAACGAGAGGCCGCGGGTTCGATCCCCGCACCGAGACAAATGTTTGTGAGAACCACAAGTATTTGTTTCGGGTCTGGGTGTTTGTGAGACCGAAAAGTCTCTCGTAGTTCTTGATACCCACGACACAAGACTCGATCTTAGTGTGGGGTCAGGACTATGTATGTGACTGTTGGGTGTATTTATTATTATTATTATTATTATATTTTGTTCACAATATTCATCATATCATATCATAATCATATTATGCCTTTTAAGATCATTATATTATTGAAAGTTGTGTTACGACAACACAGTGTCTACTTCTTTAAGTCTGTGTACACTGTAAATCTTAAGTAAGACAGATCGACATTAACATATTGGTTTTCAAAATTTCCCATCATGCATATGTAGTAGAGAAGGATTTTAAGTTACGGTAACGTAAATTGCAAGGCATATTCCGTCAATTGTTATTTTAAATCCAACTTCGACCGAATTTACTGACAATTGAAATAAAAACTTTATATCCTGAGCATCCATTCCGACTATATACATAAAGGCATATTGCCACTACACCAAAACTCTTTTATTTTATACACTCACAGTCCTCATAGAATGTTTCATAAAAATGACAATATAAATATTTTACACGAAAACCTCGAACACTTGACAACGCACTACATAAAACAAAGCCACTTTGATCATAAAAGTTTAAACTCCATTGCAATTCCGCGGCTTGTTCCGAGCACAATAAAATAAATGCAAGCCATTCGTCAAATATTTTTCTGCTGTAAAACAGTTACCATAGCTCGTAAAATAAATTCACCAACCCCTGATAATAACTCAATAAAAACCATGATACTATCGGCAAACAACGGGTGCGTACTCAGATTTATTACGATATTTTTTTTATGATTTTATAAAGTACGATATACAACTTCGTGGTAGGTATTTGAAGTGTTGACTAGATTGGGCAAAGATTGGCGAGAAATTTTTATCTTTTACTGGTCGACATTTGTGTTATTGATAATTATATAACCGTAAAAAAAATAATAAGCAAATATTCTTACGTACCTATGTCGTGTTATGAACATATTTAAAGTGCGTTTTTTTCTAACACTAGTATTAAACGATTACTAATTTTTGGATAATAATTGCGAGGACCTTATAGAATGTCCATTGTTGTAAATAGGTATTCCATGTTATGTTAACCTAAATTATACAGATAATTTAAACCGAGGCTCATTAGCCTTAAATTACATACTCTCTTACTTAAAACAAACGTTTTTATCCAAATGTAGCACAACTACAAAGAAGTAAACAGAATCGCGTGGTCGAAACCCCCATATCCTTAAGTACGTACTTGTTTTAATGGCTGGAAATGCATCAGGGGTGCAAGTTGAAAGCATGTATTTTTGTGTTGTTGGATGTGATACAAAAATGAACATTGCAAATACTGTTTGTTGATTTATTTACACGTATAAAAATAACTGTTAGCTGTCGTGGCCAAATGTAAAACATACATACATGTACATAAACTCACGCCTCTTCCCAGAAGGGTTAGGCAGAGTTGCTACCAGGACACCTATATGTCGCCTTGTATGTTCAGTCCCACGATGTTATAGGGGGCGAGCCTATCGCCATATCAGTGCAAAATTCCTGATTCCGGGCTGATAATGAATAGAAAATATGAGTAAACATAATCATGACGTTATTTTTATATACATATACATAAGCTCGCATATGTGTATGTATAAATAAATGAATCAGTAAATACACCCAACAGAAACATCAATAGTGCTGACCTCACACGAATATGGAATCTTGTGTCATGGGTATCGGAAGATATACCCGGTATAATTGCTTGTAATGAATAAAATCTCTATTATGATTAAAATAATTTTCTCGATATACTCGTTAAACTGCCGATATTGAGAATATTTTAGCCTTGTATAATATGAAAGCGAGGTGGCCGAGGCCTTAACTGCTGCAATACATCTGAATATTGTGTTTATTGAATAATTTTGTTTTAAATCTCTGAATCATGAATATGAATTATTTATTTAAAAATTTCCACTAGAACTATGTAATATATTTATTAAATAACAAAAACATACAAAAATAGCGGTCTTATCACTCGAGGCAATAAAGTGCATGTGTGATATTTTTATTATTTTAATTAACTTATTTTTTGGCGTACCCATCCTTTTAACTGTCCCGATAAAATTCGGAGGTTTTGGGTTTCAATATAAAGGCCTGTCGATAAGCTGAGATTTTTGGGTGTAATTAAAATGAAATAGGTTTCTCTAGTAAAAAACTTTTGCAAGCTATAACTGAAAGTATATACACATTTCTAATATTATAGTGCTAGTTTACATCATAAAACTCACAATATATGTTCCAAAATCATCGCAACACGTAAGAGCCTTACCGACAATGTATTTCTAAGATACTGAGTACAGAAGCCACGACGCCACTAAACCGATCTAAAGTTTTTTATTTATGTAGTTGGTACTCGCGATACGACACGATACATCAGAGGTTCCCAAACTTTATTCTCGTAGACACTGACCTGTTTCTTTTAATTTTAGATGGACCAGCTGGCCCCTGCTTACTTTTTATTTTGTTTTTGGAAATTCTTAAGTTCTAATGTGTTTTTTACGTCAGCTCTAGTGCTACTTACTCTACATTCCAGTGGATTGTTATGACAGATTCTTAACCGCTGCATGCGCATGATGATCGTTTTTGGTTGGATACGAAAATCTTACCACTAGCAGGCTAAGTATGTAAGAAAAAAGAAGCATTGACAAAACTCTAACGGCCGCACTCAGAGACGTTTAATGTCAATTAAATCATTCCTTAGTATAATTATTCTCTTTGGAAAATCTCCACTTAGTAATGATTTAATTGACATAAAATGACTCTGAGACCCCAGTCAGTCTAATAAATTAAATCTACAGTCATAGAGCTCCAGTTATATTTTTCAACCACATAGTCCCTTGCACGTTATTGCTGACCTCCGGGGGGCGATAGTGAACACTTTGGGTATCGCTGCGAGTCACGATAAGAGGTATCGCTGACGCGTCAAGTCTGGCGAGTACGGCGCGTGTCGCATGCATCAAAGCACAGCTTCTGTCCGATAGCATAGATGCCACAACACATTAGAACAAGAACAATCGCTGATTAATTAAAAATAAATTCACTCGTGATAAATAAAATAAAGTCTGGGGTCTCGTCATATGTGCTTTAATGCATGAAACTGACAAATGAACAGTGAAGTCATGTGATACTAGATTGTAAGGTGTGTGGAAGATATAAGTTTCAAAATTGTGATCTACCAACCTTAAGGAATTGGCGCAGCGGTTATTGGCGAAATCTAAAATTGTTTATAAGTTATTGTCAAAAATTTAAAAATTATTTTGCTAATACAACATTCTATAAATAAAAAAGGTTTTATAATGGATTCAACAAAATACCCATTAACTCCAACATAAAACTCACAAAAACACTACAAATTAAACGAGCGACTTCTCATCAAAAATATCACTACACATGGACAAAACAAACGACACTTATCTCTGCAAGTCTTCTCTATTCGTGTTGTTTGTGGCCTTACAAAGGAAAATGAGCCAGACAATTTTAAAAGCTCGTGAAAAGAAAGCGCGACTCCTTTGTACGGACAGCGGTTCGGGAGCATCGCTTTAAATTCCCGCATGCATTTTGCGGTTAAAAAATTTGAGCCAAGGATACCGAGTAATTTTTCAGCTGTTTTATTGTATTTTTCAGGGTGAGTGAAAGAGGTCGTGGCTGTGTGGTTTGGTAGGTTTATTATGAATATAATTTTAAGTTTTATTTTTAAGTGGTAGTATGTTTTCATATGCGATCGATTCGGTTACACCTTAGTCCGTTCCGCTGGCTTAGGACATAATATCTTTAAATTTCTTTGCTGCGGGTTTTCTTATGGTATTTTACATCGCAACTGAAGTGTTAGGATGTTCTTATGTGCTCGGATAATGCACATCGTATGTAGTGCTGGAAAACCCGCCGTAGGGGTCTACGCAGGTGTGTCGCTTTTATAATTCAGTCTATGTTTACAAGTGGTAGGTCTCTCATATGTGAGAGGCCGCCTGGGTACGTACAACCGCAATGTCTATTTCTCCTGCCAAACAGCAGTGTAAATGCACTGTTATGTTCCGGTTTGAAGGACATCGTAGCCAGTGTAACTACTAGAAAATTAGTTTTATTTCATTTGTAGTTTTTATGTTATGAAAACGGTTATGTCAACTTATTGTATAGATAGGGTACTTCACGGTGGGTTTTTTTATAAGTTACTTAAATGAAACAAATACTATGAGTACGACTTTACAGTATTCAATTGTAAAATAATATATATTTACGACAATGTGTCGTATTTACTTCATTATTTTAAGGATACAAGGACGATGAGGAAACTGACGAAAATTATTACACAATTATAGTATATTAATATCATTATTATTATATAATAATTATAGCAAACGTCAATTGTTACATTGGCCTATTAATATTTTTTTCCGGTTTCTTTGAATGGTATTAAAATATCCTAGCATCAGCTAGTTTTTTTTATTGTCTGCCCTTACAACACGTACAAAAGATCGGGCAACATAATTTTCATGTTGCAGAATGATTGAGTTTTTAAATTTAGGACAGGCTGCGTGCTTTAAACCAAGACTTTTAAGAGTAAAACGCCAACCCTTTTGATAACCTTTAAAACCAATATTAGGTTAATAACTCCTTTAGAAAGGAAACAAAACACTTTGCAGAATAATTGAAAACTGGAAAAATAATTCCCGCCGCAACGGACGCCTACGAAATGTTATCTGAAAGTTGAAATCGAAAGAAGGCAGGGGCATTGATCCGCCCACCCACTTCGACAAAGACCGTTATTAGTTTCCACTTGAAATGGAGAATTAATTAAAAAATACTAGAGAACTCTTGTAGAGTAATTACATTTAGAACCGCTTGTATGCGGCATTTACGGACCTTCGACTTTTAGTTTTCATTTGGGGATGTTACTTAGAATGTGCGCGGAAAAGTACATTTCTAGGGCTTGTTAAATGGAAGATTTGGATGCCAGTGTTGAAGTGGTTATGTGTTGAGAATATTGAACAAAATCTCCAGGATGTGTTCTAGAAAATAAACGTAAGTTATATTATTAAATCATTACACATAAATAAATATGTAGTTATTTACGTTAGGCAGAAGTTGTTAATTTAAGGAATTTTTATCGAAAAAGCACATGAAAATATGATGTTAATCTCACTAATTTTTCTGGACATATAGAAAATGATCAATTTTCATCAAGATAGCAGCGGCTAATTATAATACACTCGTAAAAAAATATAAACAAAGGACCCATATTCGTATTCATTACATTCGTTTTAGACTTGAAATTTTAATTAAGATATTTAGTGAAATTAAGAACTCGATTCAATTTAAAGTTAAAGATAAGAGCAGGGCGTCACGTTTTTAATGTCCATTATAACACCCCTGTAATTACGGCTCGTTGCAGTTCTGTCCTTATTTGAGACGGTAGCTTAATGCGCCCTTAATGTTCTTCCTACATTTTAAACATTTTATTTTATGCCAATGTAATTGGCAATATAAAAAATAAATGTGTGTTTGGTTTAGGGAGAACGAATAATAGTATTTGGCGAAAAGGCGGCCGCTTCTAAAGTTATGACTCACATACCTACTGCGATACGCTATGTGAAATTACTTAAAATCTATACTATAAAGGGGAAATGTTGTTTTCGTTGTAGCCGCTAATTTCCGGAACTGGTGATCCGATTTTAAGAATTCTTTCACTATTACAAAAGTAGGTATACTATAACATTACTGAACATATTTACTAATAATGAGCGAAACAGAGAATCTAAACTATTTTTGTATGACATAGGTGTAAGCTGGAATATTTAAAAAGGTGTACGTTCCAACAAAATCAAATAAATAGTAGAAGAAATACTTAGCTCATATGGACCTTTACCTTATAATGTATAATAAGCAAAACGCTTAACTTTTAAAATTACTATCAGTCTAAACAAAAAGGTGACAAGCAGAAACATTATCTCCAAACACTATCAGCGTGTTTGCAAGTCAAAGGAACAATGGTAAGCCAAGATTTCCCACATAAAATCTCTTTCAGACATTTTTCAAAGAATCTCCGGCCATTGTGAACGGACCGCTGCAGACTGCACGGAACGGTTAATGGACAACGAGTGGCGGCGGGTGCTATGAATTGTTTCGCTCAAGTTCATCCCGTCTTAATAGGGGGCGCCACATGCCACCATCGCGTCGCGCTCACTGAAAAATGTAGGGTATTTCTTAATAACCTGTGTTTCGCTACATTAGCGATATGAAGGAATTCCATAACTCATTGAGGTGAAGAAATTTCAATTTTATTTGAATGGGAGAAATGGGCGAGAGTTTAAGAGCTTTTAGGATTACGTTAATAAATAATCGAAATAATGGTTTGTATAAGTTGTTTCGAGTTGTTTAATCATTAAATCATTTAAGACTTATTACTGTTTTAATACGCTTTTACATTAGAAAGGGTTTTAGCCTCAATTACTAGAACTTTTTGGTATAACAGAGTCGTAACTCGTAACCTAATAAACTAATACACGTAATACCTAATACGTAATACCTAATAAATGTAACCTAATAAACTTAATGATCTAACCTGCATAGGGCGCACGTTGGCAAAGACATCGGTTCCCCACAAGAGCCGAAATTTACAGGACAAGATGTAGGACATGCAACTTGTATAAGATAGACAATATCGAGATGATAATATCTTTAACTAATAACTCTTATTCCACGTTTACGTGAATATCAGGGTACAATATTTTTTGCTGCACAATTTGGTGTATGACTATAAAGACCCCTGAATACATACTCGGAAAAATTTATTCTAGGGAATAAGTAATAAAATAATGCCATTTCACGTATTCCGCACCATATCAACATCGGATTCAGTCTCAATACTTTTAATGAACAGCTCGCTCTCAGTATTACGCAGTGTCATTTCATATTCAAGCTTTCCAAGAATCCATAATGTATCTGACAATGTTATTTCGTCTTTAGTTCTATGGTATGAATAAATAATAATAAATCAATACATCCAACAGTCACATATGTACATTGTCATGGCTTCACACTAAGATCGTGTCTTGTGTTTTGAATATCAGAAACTACTGTACACTTTTCGGTCTCGCAAACACACAAATCCGAAACAAATACCTGTGGATCGCACAAATATTTGTCTCGGTGCGTGGATCCATCCCACGGCGTTTTGTTGCACAGGCGGCGTCTAACCAACTGCGCCATGGAGGCTGTCATGCATGTATGCAGTGTAACGGCCTTATTCATAGACAGTTTTAAAACCTATTTTAGCCATCGTATCAAATAGCGAGGCGTCTCTCCTTTGTCAGTTAAATCACCCCACACACTAAAACACTAAACTTTACAGCGATATAGACAATTCCCCTACAGAACAAAACACAGGAAAAAAAACCTATTTTAGTTATCAAATGTTTTGTCCCTTTCGAACGACTTTTGAATATTCAGTTTGATCAAGGAAGACAAAGAATTCGATAAATAGATAGGTTTTAAAACTGTCTATGAATAAGGCCATTAGTATTTTGGTGGAGTTTTTATTGACGTTAGATTATACGCGGATGTGGATATTGCCTCGTGCGGGGCTGAGTCGCCATGTGTCTGTGTCAGCAAAACCACAAAAATGGTAACGTTAATTAAAGCGACGTGTACACTAGGACAAATTCACACTGCGATTTTTATACTTTATTTTTGAATTCGAGGGATTTGATATGGGTTTTAAATAAAGGTATTTAACTCGTGTAGTAGGACTTTTATAGGCATATGGGTAATGGGAATGAAAGAGTTTGTTAGTCCTTGGAGTGATAGCAATTTATAACGGTACGCTTTATATAATTTTGGAACTATGTATTTTTCTGTAGTTTTAGTTCGGTCCTTAAAAGCATGCAATTTATTTAATTTACGTTAATTTATATTGGGCATGGATGGCATAGCCGTTTGCCGTTAGGTACCTTGTTTTATAAAAAATATATTAGCAGAACCAGCTCCCATATTGCATTGTTTAACCAGTAACACGTAAACACACCACAAGATTTAGCTAACTCGCATGAACTTTTTACAAAATCAAACTAAAGAGCTCTTGTAAAATCTAAATTATTCACTTGCAAATATATTCACGGATTCCTAATACAAGTAGTAATAAACAAAATATTTACAAACTACTAAAAACCCAGATGCGACAATGTCGACCGTAAATACCCGCGCGTATAACCCAGTATATAGTAGTTAGCACACTATGTTGCTTCATACAATGCCGCGGGATATAAGATCGTGCTCAATACAATGGGGGATAACAAAGCATAGCAGTAAAGATACCGAGTTAAGGTTTTAGTTAACGCAGACGGGATGCATAGAGACTGGAGTTAATTATAGCTTGATGGGTTATAGTTATGTGCTAGTTTCTTTGTCTTAGATGATGGAGAAATATGATGAAGTAATGGTTATTTATTTATTCCATCCATCCATCCATCAGCCAAAGGACGTCCACTGCTGAACATAGGCCTCTCCTAATGATTTCCACAGTGACCTGTTGGAGGCAGCCTGCATCCAGCGACGTCCCGCCACCTTTAATTTTATTTATTCTTTATTTATTCAGTTAAAGCTTAAATGTACACCAGACATTCAACAAAAAAGTAGAAAACAAAAACAGATAAAAACGCACGTAACGTTTTTAGTTGTTTATTATTTTATGATTTAAAGATAGAGCACCAGCCTGAAATTAACACTTCCTAATAAGATAATTCATACAAAACGGGTTTACAGAGGCTTGGGAAATGTCCGGATGTGAATTGTAATAATGAGTTCGATTATCTTTTATTTCTGTTTCCCTGAATTTTAGGCTAAGTTTTTTAAGAATTAAATAATTAAGTGGCATGGAAACAGGTGTGAGTTGGCAAAGAGATAAGATGTGGCTATTGGATACAGAATGTACATCCTCATGGTTCATTGCAGCATACGTGCCACAACTAGACCAATGAGGTGACAAAATGTTTATACGTTCATATAAACATGCCTATTAACGTTCTTATGGAAGGCCTATGTTCAGTAGAGGACTTCCTTGCATGCTTATGATAATAATCTAATTAGGTATTTATTTATTAACCGACTTCAAAATACGGAGGAAGCTCTCAGTAAGTCGAAATCTATTTTTAAGTCCAATTGAGTTCGTTGCAAAATAGTTTTATTTTATAAAGCAACCCGCAGTCTAAAAGTATAAGGTAGAAACGTAAATAAACGTAGAATAATAAAAGACATCGGTTGGCGGCGTCGCAGCTCCGCCACGAAGCCGCGGGCGAAACGCTGCATCATTCCAGTTATTCATTTTCAGTTGTAAGAATAGCTAACTCTTCCTATACTTTTTATACTATATCTATACGGGTGGAAGGGGTGAATATGTTTTTGTTTTATTAGTAAGCCGATGGCCGATGGGGCCGAAATAGGAGCCAATCGCAAATAAGTGTTGGACATGTACTCAAAAGGTGGACCGAAGTAAAAATGAAGTTTGTTGGAAGATGTTAGATGTAGTCCGCTTCCAATTGGTTACGATGAAAATACTTCGTATCTTGTCCAGCTTGTGAGGGCCTATGGAGCTTATGAGAATGATGACGTTTGGTTCACTCTCTAATACATCTTACATACATACATAAACTCACGCCTTTATCCCCGAAGGGGTAGGCAGAGGCGCCACCAGGACACCCACATTTCGCCTTGTATGTTCAGTCCAACTGATGTGATAGGGGGCGAGCCTATTACATCCTATCTAATACATTAGTCTATCTAATACAACTTGGCACGGAAATATACTCATCGAAATGTGCCACAACTACTTCCGCCCGCGAAATGCACGATAACGTAGTGTTTATGCATATACATGTTTGTACAATGTACAAAAGTGATATATTTCCCCAAGTTTACTAAAAATAATTCCTGATTTATTATAGATGAAACCGATATTAATAAAAGTATCGGCTAGAAATTAAAGGGTTACGTCACGAAGGGCCTAAATATGAGCCCGAGCGGGTAAACAAGGTGGATGATGATTATTAAGCGAGCAGTGACACAGCAGCGTCTATTAAAAACGCCCCCTCTTACACCGTGCTGCCCTTAGGCTTTATTAAAAACCCAATTTTATTGCTTGTGACAGTATTAAAGTTGTACATTCATTGGGCATGTTTGTTTTTTTTAAGGTTTTTCATACCAACTACAAATATTGTTTGCTAAGTGTAGGGCAATCCAAAACAGTATCGACCTAATGTTAGAAGTTTATATTCGTGGGACGATACAATTAGTTCAGTTTGGCCAAATGCGGATATCTACAGTGAATTACGCCAAAAACGTAGGTCATAATGACAAGGTTTCCATAACTGGACTCGGTTGTCGCTACCCTAGCGGATACGAATAATTGTCCTACCGTCAATTTTTAGTTCTTCGTAATTTCACCCACCAAAAGGAACACAACAGTAAATCTACTTTACCATATTTTTCACACGCAGCTATTGTGGGACTACTCGAAATTGCCGTTCACCGCACTCCGTAAGTGAGTTTCGATCGATTTCCTTGGAGTTATCGGCACTCATTTACCGCTCTATGTAACCAAACGACTGCTCGTTGTATGAAAGACCTGGGCTCATTCGTCGTATTACTGATATTTGGAGGTATTTTTAAATTTTATGTAACTGTAGAATTTTTTTGGTTCTACGTAATAAGTTAGATTTTTATTTTTTTCTATAATTATTGCATTCATATAAGCATTTCAGTGTTTGTATTTGGCGTAAACATGATGTCATGATTATTGTAATTGATAATTAGTAAAAGGGTTTCTTTCCAAGAATGACGTAAGTAACTTTATTACTTACTCTACAGAAATGTCACTCGCTTGTATCCTTTTCCGGCACTTTTTATATCCAAAATCAAATTAAATAGCGACTGATGTCTATTTTTTTTATCGTCACTGGTGAGTGAAGTAAATGCAGGCTGCAGATTTTTTTTTTCGAGCTAACAAGTCACTTGTTAGTAAGTGATTACTAGCGCCCATGAACGCCCACAACGCTTAAATTTACAATTACAGATGTATTGCTGACGTATCAAATTGGGAGAGGAGCTGGAAAAAGGATAGGACGAGGTAAGGGTGTATTGGGCATCCGGAAATCTAAATAATAACAAACATTCGGTGTGAGAGAGTGTTGTAAACTAGATATTAAGGGAGGCTGCGGGGCGCGGCGCCTCTCGTCATTAGAGGGCGCTGCGGTGGCGGCTGAGTGCACGCAAGGCGCCGCACTGCACTGCCTTCTCTATACTGTACTTCATACTGCATGTACTTTGATTGGGTTGCTGACGCCTGGATGAATAATTTCATAGTAAGTAATTACAATGAAAGTTATTTTTTTTGTTAGGGTAAGTGCAGTGCAGTTATAATACCAACCGAAAGGAAAGGATTAATTTATAATTAAATTGGTATTCATAAGTTTTGCAATCCAACATCGTGAGGAAACCTGCATACCGTAGCGGTTTTAAAGTATTTCTACGGTATGTAAGTCCGCCAACCCGCACTAGGCCAGCGTGGTGGACTATATGGCCTAACCACCTCGATTCTCTCGATTATAGAGTAGGCCCGTGCCCAGCAGTGGGATGTATATGGGCTGATATATACATACATACATACAAGTTTTTCAATTAAGTTAATGGCCATTTGAATAAGATAGATTAAAAAGGAAAACTTACCAAATGTGGCGTATAAAATAAGGAAGCCTCTAGTTTGTACTTATTATTCAGTTATTATTGCGTCAGATAGACGACCTTAAATGTCCATATTTTAAACGCTTATTTGCTGAAGTGAGTGATTACTTAATTGGCTAACCCTTACAGATCAAAGGTATAGTTTAAGCTCAGGGCATACCGTTAAATTACAGGCGGAAACATCACGAGAAATTCTGAATACCTGAGCGATTTCCAAAACTATTTCATTGGTTTGTGAAGTCCTCTAATTCGCATTAGGGCAGCTTGGTGGAATAAGGCCTAAAGCCCGTCTCAAACGTAAAGCGGATTTGTGTTTATCAGTAATATGTATATGTGTTAATGTTATAAATAAAATACAAATACACTCAACAGTCTCCTACATATTACATATGTCGGAAATAATGCCATGTGTTATTATATTGAACCAGACCAGTGATAATGGCACCTGTCTATATTCGTTTATTATTAATTATTGCTATCATAAGACGTTTTAATTAACAGATAAACGACATATCCGAATATTTTCGACAACTTGTTACTTTTAAAGGCAACGCGGGGATAACAATGTTTCACTGGCGAATACTGAATGTAGAATGCCTCGTCCTCGGTCCCGAGGCGGTTTATATTGCAAACTGTCATGCACCCTTATTCTAACTGTGGATAAAGAAATAGAACTAAAACCTTACGTTTGTCTCAATGGGGGTCGAACCTCCAACCTCTTCTCTTGCAGGCGTCCAACTAACTGCGCCACGGTGACTGTCTAAAAATATTATTATTAATCAATTGAGGAAACAATAAGCATATTTGTTTATTTTTAAACACTTTTTACAAATAGTGTTTAAGTCTTGTATCGGTGGAATTAATATTTAAGCATAATAATATTAAATAGGCATTAGACGGCAATCGATAGACTATGTCAGGGTGGAAACAATTTGTCTTTAGCGATAGATAGGTACATTCTACTGTTTCGATCCGATAGTAACGTACGTGTCTTGTATCAACTGCGGGGGATTTCGGGATAAATTCAGATCCGAAACAAACGTAGGTGAACCACACAAACATTGGCTTGGTGCAAGAATGATTACGTCGCTTTTTAGCTAAGTTTTCGTCAACCACGTCATGGAATCTTAATTTTCTGAAGGTTTCCCGTGGTGATTGTGGATGGGACTCACCAACATGTTTAGCCATAGGAGACCCATTGATGGACATAGTTCTTGCCACGGACTCCAAATGACAAATTGAAAGCGGCTTGCGTCTACCGACTGAAAACTTTATTAGATCGTGAGTCCTTATTATAGAATTATATCCGATGCTGCGTTTCCCGGAATGTGAATGATCTTATTTTTCTGTAATTACTGCTACCATAAAAACGAAGAGTTTCCTACATTAAAAACGAATAGGACTTTTAATAACGAGTGAAACCTTGTGTTTTTCCTTTAAATATTATTTTTAAATACTTCAGTTTTTATAAAAACTCCGGAATATTTAAGGAAAAAATGTACAAGATTCGCTTTTCACTTTACATTTTAAATCCTTGATACTTCGCTGCGCTGTGACCCGCAGGTGGGTGGGATTATTTTTAATATTTTCTCGAGGCAAATGGCACGTTTTGTCAATAAGGGACATTTCCCTTCGCGATTACTTTCTTCTCGTCACCACGTTGAATAAACAGGGGGATGGATTTTGTGTAAAAATATCACATATTTTATATTTACATTCAATTTGTTTGCTATGTTACATCGGAAATTCTGAGTGTCTTGAGCGGCAAAATGTTTCCTGATTGATTTGTTTTTATAGCACAACAAGTTGATATAGTGCTTGCATGGTGGTGTTTCATATGTTTTTAAAAAGCCATACCAAAGACTAGGGATGCAAACAAATTACCGTCGTGATTCATTCGGATATCCGAAACTTCTTCACCAGTTTCGGTCCAGCTTATAATATGATTTACGTGGAATAAAAACATCCTAATGACGGGAAAGCCGACTTACGTCCTACGAAGATGTATAATTTACTGCAGCCTGATCACACAACTTTGCAAAGTGTGAGGTCTCAGGCAATAAGTACCAAAGTTAAAGAGTTTGTTTATTAAAGGACAAATTCCTTATAAATAAGGCCGGTAATGAAATTCGTAGGTATTTTACTGACGTTTCCACCGGGCCCGACGTCGGGCCTCGTGTTTCGGCTTACCAAGACATCGTGATTCATGAAGCCATTTGTTATAATTTGAGAAGACGCTTGGTACACAGTAAACGATGCGACAGTGAGTTGTGTTTGTGTTGCTTTTGATAAATTAATAGTTGGCTTAGCTAAGTTTTAGATTAACGTAAACAACTATATAAAAAGCAAGCATAATTATCATAATATAAAAAGAGAATGTTCTGATTTCTATTATATAATGATTTTTAGCGAAGTAGTAAACAAAATCTTTAATTATTGTGTATATATATTATTATTGCTTCTAAATAATGGTTGATATGATTTCAGCATGATAATTTCCTTTATCCTACACTTGTCTTCATATAAGACTTAATTTTCACACTACTAAAATGATGGCAAAGAGCAACCGCAATTAGAAACGGCTAAACTCTTAAAATAATTTTCTTTAAAATTTCTCTATACTTGGATGGTGGCGCAGTTGCACTACGGTACCATTACAACTCTGAGGTCTCGAGTTCGAATCCCGGGTCGGGCAAAGAGTCATTGGATTTTTCTATTCATTATCAGCCCGGAGTCAGAAATTTGTGCCCGATATGGCTATAGGTTCGCCCCCTATCACATCCTTGAATTGAATACAAGGCGATAACTTGGGTGTACTGGTAGCATCTTTGTCTACCCCTTTTGGAAAAAAGGCGTGAGTTTATGTATGTATGTAATTTATCTATAAGTCGCTATATACAAATTATATCACTACAGTACTCTTAACTATGTAGCGACCTAAAGCCACAGTAGAAGGCACAGCTCTCGGCTGAATTTATTATAATCTCTTTTATTTTTCATCGCAAAACTTTACTCTTGCTACATTGATATTCGCAGTTTTAAGACGGGCAATTAAAAAAACATAACTGTAACACATTTTTGAAGACTGGCGTTAAAAAAAACTATACCGTCTTGGTTGGAAGGACTTAGTCAACCCCTTTGAAGCTAAGAATAATAAATACTATCCCATAAGAAGACTGCCTCGGTGGCGTAGTTGTATTACGGTACGGTTACAAAGCTGAGGTCTCGGGTTCGAGTCCCGGGTCGGGCAAAGTGATATTGGATTTTTCTATTCATTATCAGCCAGGAGTCAGGAATTTGTGCCCGATATGGCGACAGGTTCGCCTCCTATCACATCGTGGGACGAAACATACAAGGCGAAATGTGGGCGTCCTGGTGGCGACTCAGCCTACCCCTTCGAGGTTAAAGGCGTGAGTTTATGTACCTATTAGTATAGGAGCTAGCAACGTTTTCGAGAAAGAATTTTAGGTCAGCTGATTTTGTGATATGTCGTCCTTCTTGCACTTTCGGTTAGAGTCTGGGCTATCTGGCTGGCGGTAGCGGTTGCGTTCTTTAGTGCGCATCCTACTTGTCCAGGTAATAATCCTGGATTTTAATATCATTTTAGAAGGCGTAATTTTTAATTTTTTGTTTTTAAATAAGTCTACCTGACATACTTTTTTTATTGCCAGACATTTTTGACAATGCTAACTATGTGCCATACGCGATTATTTATTATATTTTTATAAAAATTTCAAAGTATTTTATAATGTCTGTAATTTTAATATTATGTTATTTAAAGATAAAAAAACTTAAAATAAATTTGCCAGACATTAATTCGATTGTTAAGTCTTGAATTAAAATGAAAAAGTCATGAAAAGTATTGCAGTATAATGCTAGTAGTCCGAGAGAGTCAGTTGCAGAATAAGTCGAGAATGATACAGAGAACCATTACGACAGTAAATAAATAATAATAAATAAATAAATACACCCAACAGTCACATACATAGTCCTGACCCCACACTAAGATCGAGTCTTGTGTCGTGGGTATCAGAAACTACGAGAGACTTTTCGGTCTCACAAACACCCAGACCCGAAACAAATACCTGTGGATCACACAAATATTTGTTTCGGTGCGGGGATCGAACCCGCGGCCTCTCGTTTCACAGGCGGTGTCTAACCAACTGCGCCACGGAGGCTGTCTTGACTTTGATGACTTTTCATTGTGCATATAATAAAAAATAATAATAATAACCGGAAACTATAGAACACATAACTGCGGGATGTCCACTACTAGCCACCAAACAATACACAGATAGGCATAATAACGTTGCCAAACAGATACATGCATTGCTAGCAAAAAAATATGACCTAATAAATAACATAGAACCCTATTATAAATAATATAAACCTAAAAGTGTCTTAGAGAATCATCAAGCTAAATTATACTGGGATAGAGAAATTATTACAGACAGAACTACTAACAATAACAGACCCGACATAACATTAATGAAGAAAGACGACAAGACTACATATTTAATCGATATTTCCGTTCCGAATACCGAAAATTTGCGCCAAAAACACATTGATAAAATCCAGCAGTATCTACTTACCATTAGCTGAAGAAATACAACAGATGTGGCACCAAAATCAAGTCAGAATAATCCCTATAATAATATCTTCAATAGGAGTTGTCCGTTTTACAGCTCTAATGACAAAATATCGTAATTTATCTGAAATTAATTTCTCGTCAACAGTAGATCTTCCCAGCACATCTAGTTCAACTTCGTTATCAAATACTGCAGTAGATGTTAGCGAAACCCTGCCAGATAATACGTCTCAGAATTCACATACAGAAGTTAATATCCAAGAAATTGACACTTCTAATGCAATTAACAAGTGCTTTTCATACCGGGTTGAAAGTAATAAGGTTATTAAAACTGTTAAAGATGTACTATCTTGCGAAGAACAAGAAGAAGCCGATTCTCAAATAATAATATATCACATTTGTCAAATAAATGTCGATGGCGAAGTTGTGATACGCTGCTCAGACACAGATATTTTAATAATACTTCTTGGTAACATGGAGCATTTGAATGCATCACTAAAATCTGGGTAAATTTGGGCGTGGGGAATTATGAGCGATTTATAAGCGTCATCAAGTACACGAAATTCTAGAGAATTCTTTATCGAAAGCTCTACCGTGCTTTTATGCACTCACTGGATGCGACTACACACCAGGTTTTTTCCGGAAAGGCAAACTTCGATCTTTAAACTGTTAGAACAATCAGAAGAGTATCAATTAGCCTGTCAAAATATTATAACAGATGATGAAGAATTGCTGGATGAGACATTTAAGATCTTAGAAAAGTTAATTTGTCATATTTACGGAGCTCGGGATTCATGGAACGTCAATGAACTTCGGTGTCATCTGTTTTCAAACACATATCGGTCTACAAAATCAGATGATAATTTTGCAAAAACAAAATCGTAATTTTGATCCATCAAGCCTACCACCATGCAAAGCTGAATTTTATCAGCATTTACTACGAGTTCGTTACGTTACAAAGTTTTGGAGAAATGATCATTTACAACAACCAACATCTCTATCACCTCAAGTTTCCGGCTGGACCATAAATATGATTTTATCTGGTTTGTTGGAGAGCAATTGCCATCATTAGTTGCCGACATTATCATTAAAGGTAAAAATTAAAAATAAAATACTAATAAATTTATTTGCCGATAGATTATAAAATGTTTCATTCTTTTACAGATAATAACTTATTACAAGACGATGACATTTCAAAAGACGACGATGACAATAAAAATGACAACAGTGCTGAAGATGATGATGATGATGATAATTATCAAGATGCCTCTGTTTTTTTTGTGATAAAATTATGGATTGAAAAATATAATTTTTGGTTATTTTCATCCTTGAGATTGATTATTATATTATTTTGTACAACGATAAATAGTTATTTTGATACTATATTAATCCACACATTAATTCAATAGTTTTAAATAAGTTCTATGTAATTTATTCGACTACTATTCCTAGATCAAGCAAAATGATACCACATCACTTTTCACTTTTAGGTCGGTCTGGCTGAAGGTTTAACAATCGAATTAATGTCTGGCAAATTAAATTTAGGTTTTTAGATACTTAAATAACATCATATAAAAATTACAGCCATACTGAAATACTTTGAAAAATAATATTTTTTTAATTCAAAATTAGCGTCTGGCATAGTTTAAACAACAATAGAAATATCTGGCAATAATAGATTCATGTTGCAAAAAGTTCAATAAAAATAATAATAAAGGCAAAAAGCTTCTTAAAATGATTTTAAAATTCGATATTTTACCTGTATAGGTAGGCTGCGCACTGACGAACGCAACCACTACCGCCAGCCAGATAGCCTGTATGACGTCCGGGAGAGTGAGAGAGATAGCATATCTAAAAACTGGCCGACCTGAAATGCTTGTTTTCCAGACGTTGCTAGCTCCCGTACCATATGTATGTATAAGAATATCAAAAAACAAGTAAAAATTTTAAAATAATATTATAATAAAATATGTTTTTTTAAAATGAGATTAAGTACTATGAGTATTGTGTTTTCATAAGAGCTATTTAATTGCACACGTGGTTAATAAACGAATTTCATTTCATTTCAATTCAATAAAAACGCGAGCGGAATGTTACAAGTTTTCGGTGCAAACTGCGATAAGTCGAAGGTGACGCATGAAAGTTTAATTTGAAAGTTTTGACATTCGCAGTTCTTTTCAAGTAGTTTCCTTTGTTGTATTTTTTATTCAATTTCACGTAATAATGTTGGCGGAAAGCGCTCTGGCTCACGGTTTCTACTCCAGACACATTTTAGCGTTGAAAGAAACGCTAGCCTTACATAAAACTAGCGAAGTTTGTGTAAATAAATAGTAAGGAGAAAACTTTCTCGGGACTTTAGTTATTGACGACCTCCATTGCGAGTAGTACTTTTACCGAAAATGTCTAACGTAAATTATTAAATATATTCTGCTTCGCAATACGCCACATTGTATTGTACCTGAAAAAGTTTTCGCGGGTCCAATAAAGTTCTTTCCAAATGCCGCCTACTATTGTCCGAGCAAAAATTGATTTCAAGCCACGGTTTAAGTGTCGTGTTTCTTTCGGCGAGTGAGATTGCTGGAAGCTAATGCAAGAAATGTTTTGTTTTTTCCTTCTTTTATTGCAGTGAATGGCGAGACGAGCATGCCATTCGCCTGATGGTAAGCGATACGATCGCTCATGGACGGTAGCAAAACCAAACTACACCATGAATGAAGTCTCATTATGTCCAGTTACTCTGGCCACAATGTTCTTCAAACCGGAACACAACAGTGCATTTACACTGCTGTTTGGCGGGAGAAATAGACATTGCGGTGGTACTTACCCCGACTGCCTCTCACATATGAGAGACCTACCACCAGTGATGTAGGTATATGTTTTCTTTTGTCCGCCCATTATCAAATTAGCATCGGATCCTACGGTCAGTGTTAAAGATGATTCATGGGCGGCAGTCATCATTTACTATTAAACAATTCGATTACCGGGTCTATGCGTTAAAAAAGCCTTTTTTCCCAGAAGGGGTAGGCAGACCGCAGAGGTGCTACCAGGACACCCACATTTCGCCTTTTATGTTCCGTCCTACGATGCGGTAGGGGACGAGCCAATATCCGGCACAAATTTCTGACTCTGATTTTTTGCTGCAAATATACAAAACATAATTCGCAATATTCATACCTCAATCAGCATTGATCCAACAAGCTCGAATTAAAACCAAGTTGCAACGTAAAGTGAGATGACTGGGTATCCAGCATCGGGACGTATTTGCCGATCTAGATTGTAACAGCGTTGTAACAACAAACGTACGTGCATTGTTTATGAACTCCACTAACACTGAAAACAAATTTAAACAAACACCTGCCAATTCCCAAGCAAACACCGTTTTTATTACGCTGAGCTGGGAATGTAGTGTAATTGCGTTTAATGTTTTTGTTCGCGGTTTTTTTCTCTAATACTGTAAATTAGTTGCCTCTGCGTTAATATTAATGTGTATAAAATAAGAAAAAAATATATGATGTCCACAAGTTAACGAGAAAATCTTTGGGGGAGTTATTTGTTCAGCAATGGGTTTTCTGCGGGCGAAATCATTGTTTTTATATTGCGTTAGGTATATTACATAAAAATCAGAAGTTGTTGTAGTTTTTAAGCTTAGTTTATTATTAATTAACGGCAGATAAGACAACAAATAAGATACTAACGATACGATATAGACTAAAGATACGACTGCCTCTGTGGCGTAGTTGCTTTACAGTACGATTACAAAGCTGAGGTCTCGGGTTCGAATCACGGGTCGGGCAAAGTGATATTGGGTTTTTAATGAACAGCCCGGAGTCAGGAATTTGTGCCCGATATAGCAATAGGCTCGCCCCCTATCACATCGTGGGACGGAACATACAAGGCGCAATGTGGGTGTCCTGGTGGCGTCTCTGCCTACCCCTTTTGGAATAAAGGCGTGAGTTTATGTATGTATGTATGTATAGATCATCAGCTTAGAGTTAGGAATTTGTGCCCGATTTGGCAATAGGCTCGCCCCCTACCATACATATCGTGGGACGGAATACACAAGGCGAAACGTGGGTGTACTGGTACGACCTCTGCCTATCCGTTCTGAAAAAAAGGCGTGTGTTTATGCATGTATGTAAGACAACAAAAACGGTTCAAACTACCAAAACTAGAATAAAACATTGCCTCAAATATCGACGCACTTAATCCAATTAGCATTACGCGATGAAAATAATCATATTCTCTCATTTGAATCCGGCGCTAGCTCTAACAGACACGACCAAAAAGTTCCAATACTGCAAAATGTGCGCTTACCGAATGTGTCCATTCCACTGTAGTTTTTGTGGGGACAGCTAAAATGTGATTTGCGAAACATTAGGCGGGAGCTTATATCGGAAGAGCAAAAAGTCTACATTGATTTTCACTCAGCTGGCCGGTAATGTATTAGCCGATGGAAGGGTCAAAGGAACGGATCGTTTGGTAATATGCGCATTATTAGCCATTCTGTGAGCTATTTTAGTATTGGTTGTTGTCATACAAATTAGGTGTTTAAAAGAAGGGTGGAACATTTTTAATTGCTGTTTGAAAGTACTTAACTATTAAAGCCAATAGTTTTATTCTCGAAACATGAGGAAAATAACGGTTGTCAGAATAAGATATTATATGCGAATAACAGGTTTGTACTAAAGTTAGTGTTTAATTTTCCAGAAATACAGTGCTTCCTATTAGTCGATTGAATCGGCGAATCTAAGAATTAGGTGATTAATAAAACCCAATGTAAAAAATACAGCGTCTGTTAAGATCCGAGCTGCTGTCTAGCAAAAGTTTTACTGTGAGATCGAGATTCTTAATTGCCTACATTCACGTGTTTGTTTTTACTAAAATCGACCAGAGTTGTAACAAAAATAATAGTTGTAATAAAGAACAAACGCGTACAACAAGCCGGGCTGTACGAAGGTGTCGATACAAACCCTACACCACACATCGTCGCGATTTCCCGACGAAGTTATTGAAACGTCGCCAAATCCACTTAGTTTTATGAGTTGGAAAATGTGATAGGGCACCGCTTGCCGCGCGGGGGGCACATTACCACCACATTTCACTATTTCGGGAATGCTGTGGTATCTGTATACAAAAGTAAATTCTTCAGGTTGTATATGTTGTTTGTCGACAGGTTTATAATATGTATTTGGTTCTTGGTTTGAATCTTTTTGGCTCATCTTGCCCATCTTTTTTTCGGTCGTCGTTTAGCATCCTTGATTGCTGTAACATTGGTTTTATATTCTCCTTGACGACAAACCAGCGAGAGTATATTTTTTGGTACAAATAATATTTTAAACTATTTGTTTTAATGCATAGGAGTACCAAAATATGTACAAACGTTCTGTGGTAATAGATCAATGTGACAGTAAAATGGATGGTTAGGGTTGAACGGTTTAATTATTAAGGAACACACTCCCTAAAATCTGTTTTCTACTAATGTCTTAAAAATCTTATTTCCTGGCAATGTACCATCTGAGTTGCATAACCCTATAAGCACTTTAAACTCTGAATTGTACTTTAAATTATTTCCATGGCAGGATCGCACAGCCGCAGAAGATGGTAGTAAAGTTGATTTGTGTTTTCTATGAAAGTTAATTGTTTGGACTGAACTAAGAATGTCTTGCCAAACAACTCGTTATGCCTTCCATTAAAACTGCAAGATTGTCTTCTTGCTCATAAAAATATTAATAACTGAGTATTTTGACCTTTAGTTTAAGTGTGATCAGAGATATTTCATACTGTAATAATATCTTGAAATTACAACCTTCGTTTCAAATATGCAATCCGTAATTTATACGATGTCTATTGAAACATATTTCGTAGTTTTGTTTAGTATTACTGCAAAAAATTGAGGATATTGTCAACTGGACACGTCTAAAATGTCTCCTATTTTTTTTGTCATTTATTAGGCAATAATTATTTAAAGGCGTCTTACACTCTTCAGCCTGACGAAGTAACAATTTATTGACGCCTCGCTGTTGTAATTAACCTCTAAATACGGGAGTTATTCAATGCTTCCCGAGTAATTTATTACTCGTTTATGACTCGGTATAGGCTCTCGTCTATTACGCTGTGATGGGGTGGATGACATCACAAAAAGTTTTATGATGTGAGCGACAACACAATACTCGCGCATTGTTTATTTGCATTTTTATTAAAAACGTGACACTTTTTCCTAACCCTCCATTTTTTCAAATTATGTTTTAAGGGATTATGAGAGGCGGATAATGTGATGTCCTATTATTTTTGGGAATAAAAAATGGAGAGAATAAGGAATATAATTAAGTACGTGCGAAATCGTAACCGCAAAGATTTTATTGATTATTTATTATAATTTTTCCGATCGACTAAACATATGCATATACGGATTAACATTTCGGATGTTGCTATTCATGGAAACATTTTCAACTTTGAGAAGCCTTTGGCAATACTTCAGCATCTTTGTTTAAAACTGTTTAATGTACTATTTTTTTTTATCATATAAACCATTACACCATTGCTGTGGTTTAAAATAGACCATAGTTTTCGGACGCTATTCAACCATTGTCCACCAGCTACAAGAAGTGTCTTCCTGAAAACAGGTATCCTTGAAAGATTTTCACGGCGGAATGACAAAAGCATCTTGAATTTAGTCATCTAGTTTGTATTTACTAAAGGTGAATTATGTTTCCATGAAAACGAGTCCAAAAGTGTGTTTGTTGGTTAGTATACCGTAGCAAGGTAATTAATGATAATAAAGTAAAGCATAAGTTATATGTATGACTGCCTTGGTGGCGTAGTTGTACTACGGTACGACTACAAAGCAGAGGTTTCGGGTTCGAATCCCGGGTCGGGCAAAGTGATATTGGGTTTTTCTAATCATTATCAGCCCGGAGTCAGGAATTTGTACCCGATATGGCGATGGGCTCGCCCCCTATCACATCATGGGACGGAACATACAAGGCAAAGGCGTGAGTTTATGTATGTAAGTATGTATATGTATAACAGATGTAAAAGCAACAGCTACAACAAATCTAAGTACCTGTACTCCCTAAAGTAATAATATATTGTAAATATATCCAACACGGCGTAAATTTAGTAAACAAATCAAAATACACCAAGCGGAAATCGCATCGGGAATAATCCGAATACCGACGCACTCGTGAAAATACTGACGAGTTTGATTTTAAACTACTTTCGATTTAGAGACGTCGCACTTTTTGCAATAAAATGGAAATCCGGAGAAAGACATGCTGGGGAGGATTTCATACTGAAATGTTAAACTTAATCTTCTTACCTTTGTGCATACTGGGGGTTTGGTATCTCTGGGAATGCATTAGTGAGTATTTGAATATATGGTAAAGGTTCTCTCCTCTGCTTAGTAGTTTGTTTGGCTAATGGAGAGGGAGTATAAGCTGACAACTAGGTATAGATTGTTTGTTGATTTGTTAAATTTGGCCACCCTTTGGTATCTATAAATTGAAAACGACGATCTTCGAAATTGAAACTTTAAAATATTATTGTTTTATTTTTGCTGAGCTTAAGAAGGTTTGTAGGTGTTTTGCGATCAAAAATCTTACCAAACGAGAAACTACAGCAAAGTTGTTACTTAAATTTTGTTTTTCATGAAACAGTGACACCAGAAGAGCTATTAATTGATTAGTATAATTGTCAAGACTTGATTCAGCATTTACCCTTTATTCTACAAAAAGTCAAGCACCTATAATTTAAGCCACAAATCACAGATAGAATACGTTGAAAGAAATATCAAAATTTGTTGTACTTACCTTTTTACAATCACATTGGCGGAAGTCGATCATCTCCAAGCAGTTACACAGATTGGCAACATCAATCCGAGTTAGTGCAATCCATTAGCAAATACAGTGTGAGCGAGCGCGGGCGGCGCGCAGTCACCATGCAGATTTAATTTGACGACAATAATGGATACAAATGTCTACGCTCCCCCTTTTCTACAAGTGCACAATGGCCCAATATGCTAGTACTATGGGTGCGGAACTCATTTTAATTACGTTTAAAAACTCGAATAGTTCGCAAATGTCTGTAGCGCATGTAACTCTATAGTTGTTTATTGTGTACAATATGTTGTGGTAATTTTGGAGCTGAAACGCTTCTAATAATTCCGTCGCGATTAATAGGACGACACCCGAATGTAAAAATGATAATACCTCTGCATTTTAAGCCGTTTAGATGCCACGTCTCATATTATTACGTCATAATTTTAATTAATAATCCATTTATCATGTTATTGTAATATTTGTTGAAGCTTATTGTAAAGGTGTCATGCATTTGGAGAAATCCATTACCCATTGATGTGATTATAACGCCATTGCTTGTTTTCAACAGAGACTATTATAGGAAGTTTATTAATTTGTTTATTACATTTAGATTTGACATTTAGTTTATTTTTATCCTAGATTATACATACATACATACATAAACTCACGCCTTTATCCTCGAAGGGGTAGGCAGAGGCGCCACCAGGACACCCACATTTCGCCTTGTATGTTCCGTCCCACGATGTGATAGGGGGCGAGCCTATCGCCATATCGGGCACGAATTCCTGACTCCGGGCTGATAATGAATAGAAAAATACAATATCACTTTGCCCGACCCGGGACTCGAACCCGAGACCTCAGCTTTGTAGTCGTACCGTAATACAACTTCGCCACCGAGGCAGTCTAGATTATACAATTTGTTATATTTTAACCCGGAACAGGAATACTATAATTTTTTCATAAAAATCGCATAGTGTAGGTGTAGAGTAAACTAAACTTCTGTCTGAGTGTCACCATTGTCACCTAGTAGCCTCGTGTATTTGTTGTGAACTGAGAAATTATAAGGTCCTGTAACGATCTACCTGGATATGAAATAATTTCCCAAAATCGATCGATATCGATATAAAAATAGCCGGTTTTTATATAATACTCTTGTATGACATATAAAAAGAAACATGTTGCAACGACTCTGTATAATTGGGATAAAGACAAATAAAAAAGAAAGGAAACGGTTGGAAACAACCAATTAGTGTAGAAAAATATATAAAATATCTTAACGCCTTGAACCATCGTGCAGAAAAGATAAAATAAATACGAAATGTATTCTCCTATACGAATGTTCCGCAAATTAACCTTTAACCTTCTGTCCCTTTATTTCATTTCGCCATTTAACAATGTTCCATTTCCAATTTTGATGGAATGTTATTTTTTCCACTTAATTCCACTTGGACGCCTTGGGTGCGGCAACCGCGCCCTGTTCGAGCTCACAATAAAAATCAAACTCGATCGAGAACTCGTAGTAGGAAATCAATTTGACACATGTAGAAATAGAAAATATAAAGTAGTTTGTGATTTATTTACGTTATTTTCGGTATATTTTTGTACAAATTTAGGTTTTGAATGGAGGAAAAAGTTTTTGTCGACGTGCATGACGAGCAGACAGCAGGGTTTGGTTTGTTTTAAAATAGGTGGTGGCAAAAATATTTTATTCAAAGACCACGGTTCCTCAAATAACTGGTTAGAATACAGAGGGGTTATAATATACACTTATAAATACATAATCTGAATAATATCTATTGTCCTGCATAATGGGCTCAAACCCGCTTTCTTTAATTTGGCAATCTGATTCTTTTAACCAATATATCGCTCATTAATACTCCTACTTAACCAAATAACCAACAAATTAATTCACAAGAACATTACCCAGTTGAATTAATCATATAGACACAATATTAGCAACTCCCTCACAGAATATTGTACCAATTAAACTAAACTATGCAAATAGAGTAGTTTGCGTCGGGTTACCTTTGTGCTTGCTCAGCTAAACCTGCCTTAGATCAAGCTTAATCGATCACCAGGCTGAACCACGTGTCGCCGAGCTGTGACATCTGTTTGTCTGTTGAATATTTCATGAGGCGCGAATCTGCTCGACGGATTTCCGACTGACCTGAACTCTGGCCGTGGAAGTTATTGCATCGTTTGCGTATGCTCTTTTAGCCTTTTTGAGGTGATAATTAAGTGTTAACTGATGTTTTTTTTGTTCTATATTATAAGAATAAAAAGCCACTAATGTGGTGGATTAAGACTGAAACGCCTGTCAATCGTAGTGGTCCATGTCCTGATATTATAATTTTGTTATTATTCATGTGATTTGCAATTTAATGAGAAATCCTGAAGGAAAAGATTGGGAAATTATAACTACTATCAAAACAGCAAAATCATCTATGATGTCCGTTACTGAACATCCCTTTCCATTTACAGAGCGTCGTTTGAAGCGGTCTTTATTTAGCGACGTCGTACGATTTTTATTAATTTTTCATTCCCTTTGTAGTTGAACAACGTTGCAGTGTTTAAGTGTCGGCGTAAGTCGATATAATGAAAGAAGATATTTTCGATATTTGGTCTTTATTATTAGCACTGACTTGAAGAAAGGACGACAACAAGATCTGGTGAAGAAGTCGTTGCAGAAGGAGGAGTGCTATTACCTAAGTAAAATAAGGTAGAGAAAAGAGAGAGTCAAATAAGGAGAAAGGTTCAAAGATATCCTTGTTATATACTCGCACCTGACAGAATGAAATGTGCCAATTAAGTTCAATTTTGGCTCGATTTACCCTAAGGAATCAAGCTACCATGCCGGAAAGTTTAGTAAAAACACCTTCGATCAACAATTAAAATATTGCCTACGGATTCTGTTCTTTCTAATCAGACACGATATGAGCCAGATCCAATTTATTATTCTTCTTACTTTCGATTTTAAAAAGCCAATTTACACGAAACTGAACGCTTAATTGAAATAAATTACATAAATGTTTGCCTCCGCTGTAAACTGATTTGTCAAGTGCCAAGTTTGAGATCTCATCGGTTCCGCCAATTTCAGCGTTCATGAATATTCAAGCTTCTACAAGCAATACTGGACTTGGACCACGTAAACTTATATTAGATGCGTCGACAGGGACACGATAATCGCTCTATGCAAATGATTGCTTTACCGACATTTTGAGGGGAAAAATATATTTGTGTTATGGATGGTTTGATGTTAGTGGAGTATTGGGTTATTGGATATTGAAAATATCTTGATTAACCTATAACATAACACAGATGGTTATTAGTATGGATGATATGAAGGGACAATTTGGTTAAGTGACCACTAAATAGTCCTAAATTACTGCTTTTTGGATGGAGGAGACCGGAAGAAATATGCCGATTGCATAAAGTAGAACAGATCTAAATTGATTTTCCGTATATTTGAATGAGGAAAATCACATGAAGGGAGACTGTCCCGCCCTCACACCCGCCACTGCAACTCCTGTAAGCCAGGATCAATTGTGGCACGCATTTTAATGACACTGACCATTGAAGCTCTGCGAGTCTCCGGGAACGTCTAACTTGTCTATAACGAAAGGTACTTCGCTGGGCGGTCATAAGGAAGAAGACCGGACCGCATCTTCCCTTGGAACATCTGGTGTCATCTGTGATACTCGTTACGACCACGGAGGGTTTTTGCTAGCTCAATCACATTACCCGCAAGCGTGCTAGGCTGGAAAAGCTGGTGACACTGGTATACCTATTCCGGTTTCCCCGTGGGAGAATTTAACAGCATTCCTTTTACTAAAAAAACAGTACTTAGGTTTAAAATTTTCAATGAGTTCCAACACAAACAATATCATAAGCCTTTACAATATATAACAGCATATTACGTGTCTAAATTAAACGTTGTTTTAACCTCATCACAATTTACACTGAATACGTTACACGAGCATTAATTATTCCGCCAATTAGATACATTTGTAACCAAAATGGTCGCCGTCAAACTAATTATTCAAGCTGAATGCCGATTGAAAGCGTTTGAAAGACATATTGGTGTGTTAATTGTATAGGGAGCACGTATTCGGACATTTGTATTTTGTACCTAGGATTTGGGGCTTATCTGTATAGGTTCTAATTAGACTGGACATCTGTCGGTCGGTATAAATTTTACTGATGAATGGTTACTTGTTATTCTTTTTAAAGTAAGAGATACAAAAAAAAATCGCTATATTAGGGTATAGTGTGCTTTTAGATTTTTTTCCCTTTCTAAAAAACCTCTAAAATTGATGAATAAGAGAAATGGTGGACTACTTTTATTAAAAAAATTGTATTTAAAATGATGATTCGCCATGAAGGGTAAAATATCATGAGTGTTACCCTTCCTGACATTTGCACCTACTAGGATAGAAGTTCCCTTCTATCCTAGTAGGTGCAAATGTCACGTTTCCGGAATATATAATAAATCGATGTGTATAACACTAATATTGCTCTTTGAATGTAAAACCATATAGAAATGCCATAAAAGGCGCATTAATATTTAGAGACCATAAGAGAATGCTTCTTACGTTTATGAGTCATTTTGTTTACCGGAGGGCTCAAATTTCCCTAACTTTGTATAAATATATTATTTAATATAATATTATTGAGGTATTCGGAAAGATTTAACTATTAATAAAATTCCTAATACAAAGCTTGTGTTTTCTATTTTTAACACAAATAAATGTACAATAGTATTTTCTCTACTCGACTGCCTCGGTGGCGTAGTTGTATTACGGTACGGTTACAAAGCTGAGGTCTCGGGTTCGAGTACCGGGTCGGGCAAAGTGATATTGGATTTTTCTATTCATTATCAGCCCGGAGTCAGGAATTTGTGCCCGATATGGCGATAGGCTCGCCCCCTATCACATCGTGGGACTGAACATACAAGACGAAACGTGGGTGTCCTGGTTACACCTCTGCCTACCCCTTCTGGGAAAAAGGCGTGAGTTTATGTAAGTATGTACTATTTTCTCTCAGTGTCTAAATATAACATACTAAAATACTTCACCTTTCTCACGCATCCCAAAAAGTGCCTCGAAAAATAACATGTTATCATTATATTCTTAACAGAGGCAAAATAAACGACGGCACAAACGCCTAATCGCATTACGAGGCAAATCCGAGCCCGACAAGGATTTAACAATATTCCTATATTTCACGCTACGATTGTCACGGGCCTTAATTCGATTTTTTACGCTATTGGACACATTGCTATGATACAGGGTGCTCTGACGTATTTTGGGGCATTTGAGTTAGGGACAGCAGAATGGCGCAGGAAACAGACTTTGGGGGAATATTTGAAACAGAAGGCGCACTGATTCTTTTAATTTATTTTTAATTAATTTATACGGTTGTAAGATAGAAGTTAAAGCGTATAAGAATCACAATTAGAAATTACTGAAGTAAAAAGTTAGTAAAGCAAAACTTTTGTTTTGAGGTCTCTTGGTGCCTTAAATTTGGTCCGTTGTATAAAATAAATTGTATAACTTAATTCATTAGATACTATCATCACGTGATGGTTATCGTTGATTTTATCAGGCCATTGTTTAATTAAAGATAAAATAATTTCATACCTTTTAATTAATTTAAAAGAGCTTGTACAAAATATCGACCCTTTATCTGTCCAGTGGCAGCAGTTAATATATTCTAAGCTTGATCAGTTCGGCTTAATTTCACCAAATGGAATAATTTACCAAAATTACTGATTTTTATAGTCCCAGCTACAAATCCCAGGGCACAACTCTGACTTTTCGAAGTCATGTGTGTATTGATAGTCAATCACCACGCACTATAACGGTGACTGAAACCTGCATACCGTAGCGATATGTAATAATTTCTATGATGTGTAAAGTCCGTCAACCCGCACTAGCCTGGCGTGGGGACTATACAGCCTACCCCTCACAATAGTACTCTCGATTATAGAGGAGGTTCGTGCCCTGCAATAAGACCTATATGAGTTGATACAGTACTTAATTTACTCGAACGTGGACTGGGTACGCAAACCGCTTTTAAATCATGGGTTAAATTTTTCTCCAACACAGATTTGTCCACATGTAAATAATTAATTGAAATGCACCCAAAAATACATCAGTAAGGCAACTATACCTCAACAAAATAGTAAATACACCAATAAGATATTTAAGCCTCAATAAAATTGTACGAAGTTGTGTTGCCATACATTCACCCTATTCGTCTGTTCATTGTTGTCATGGCTGTTAGAATCCCTATTGTGATAAAACTTATTACAGTTGTTGATAAGTTAAAAGCGATGTGATGTGTGACACGTGTTTAATATTCGATTTAACTGTCGTCCTAACTGCTAAGGGGCTTCGTACGCCATTGTTAACGGATCACAGAGGGTTATTGACGTGCTGTATCTTTTTATTGTTGTATAATTATTATGAGTTATAATTTTTTATGAGGTTAGTTAAAGTGTAATAATAGTTGGTTGCGAATGATCACTACGTAAAAATATAAAATAGCTATAGAGCTTTTAGATTTGTAAGCATACAATTTTGGAACATATTGAATAAAGCGAACGAAAGTGTGGTAGTTATTTGGATGGAATATTTGGATAATATTGTTTTCGTTAATCCCGTTGATTGTCTAAACAACGAAGGTGACGCTTTTACATTAAGTTCGTTTCTATCTGGTACCACCCAGAGATGACTGGTAGAGACGATTGATACCTCACACTGAATAGTTGAGAGTTTTGTGTCTAAACCTTAGGATACTACGGACAGTATGTTTAGTTTTCGTGCATCATCAACCCGTATTAAAATAGAGGAACATTTTATTACATTACTCAACAACAAAGCATAAGAAAATACATGCATTCAATTCCTCTACAACCAATCAAATGCATATTTTTATCCCACTTAAATATCAGGTTAAACCGTCGAAGCACTAAAAGGCTTTCCAATTTAGATGATTCAGGTAACACCTGGAGTTCTAATTCCGATCGAATCAAACTGACACGCATCGTTAAAAATTTGAACTGCGGTAACGTTCGTACAGTTTTAGCTTGGCTTTGAAATGGAAAAGTTGAGTAACTGTAGTTCGCGAGAATGGAACATTTTAATCGGTTTAAAATTGGACTATTGTGATAGGTTCGTTCGGCGGTATATTAAAGCCAACGATTGGGAATTGTAGGTTAAACACATGGGGGCTATTTTTATAACGATCTGGTTAGATATTATTCCACTCCCACATCAACCGATGCAACTCTTGTCGCTGGGATCAACAGCGGCACTCAAAGAAGTGACAGACAACACTGAAGTTCGGTGAGTCTCTTAGGGACTCACCGAGGGAAAGAAATTGAAGTTGGAAACAAGATTTGGCTACATTAATGAATTTCCTAAACGGTGGTGCATGTCTAAAAACAATATTGATACACAAACTCAAAGAACAATGGCGAATTCTTGATTGGTCTTAATTTGAGCGTCTTTAAGTGACATATATATAAAACAAGTTCTAATAATTTTCTACGTTTTATCAAATAATCAAATGAATTATTCAAAGCGGGTGAAAAAAAATCCTTAAAATGGAACGTAATTTGAGTAATTCCGGGTTTATAAACTATTATTGGCTTAATGTTGCCATTCCATATTAATTAGACTAAAATAGTTTACCATAGTCAAGTACTGTAAATCGAGGTAACTTTGTCCTTCAGTATAACATTGTCAAACTATCGCAACTCGTCAGATAAATTAATTATGTAACTAATGATACTTAATTGATATTTTATTTGCTTGCTAAAGTAATAGTAACTATCTTTGTTTTCTCAATAGCAAATATCACAATGATATATATGTCAAAAATCTATATCGCATTTAATTTTTTTAAACGCCGCCTCGTGGATTTCCATATTTGTTCAATGCAATTCAAACAATCTATTTTTATATTTTTTCTGTATTAAAATATAAAAACATTAAAAGTATGGTGTGATTCTGGCAAAAGGACTAGTAATCAAAGCAAATAGTCGATTGACATCTCGCCCGCTAGAAAAGTTCATAACAGACTTTTGAGTTTTGACGTTTTCGTTGCATGAATTCAGATAATAATCATGAATTATATTACAATACGTCATAGCACGGTCAGCCATTGTAGTCATTATTTGACGTAGGCGTATAAATATTAAAAATCAAACATGAATATCAATATTTCTCTGCTTTCTTTAACAACAATTCTTACATATATTGAATTAGAAAAAAACACTCAACCTAACGAGATTTTTTCATGTAAAGACGTTTAATTTTAATTTCAATCAAAACAATGTATGGGCAGTTGCCATTGTTCTTTGGAATCAATATTGGAAAGTGATATATCTAAAATATATATTTTTCTCTCCGAGAATCGAAAACGCAACCTTTTCAGGCAGTCAACCAATTTTATAGTTACATATCAAATCTGTCATTATCATCTATATTTCGTTAATTGCAACTTCAGCCCAGTAATCAAATACGCAGCTATGCATGATTGACCTACGGTATACGGAATAAAACCAAATAGTCAAGGATCACAACGTAATAGCTGCCATTGGACAAACAAAGCTTTAGATACTCCAAACATAGCAGACTCGCTAGGTTGTGTTGAAAATGTTAAACAAATGTACATTGCCCCATACACGTAACTACGCGGAACATAGCCACCACTCAAAGATACATTATATTATTTTATTCCAATTAAAAATAAAAATAACAATACATTTCATTGTTTTATCCATTGATTTGACAATGAGTTTATAACAATACTTTCAGCATGGAGTTTTTATTAAAAGTAAGCCGATATGACAACACCACGTGCTGTCTGTCACAATGACATGAATGAGCTGGAGAGGGGACACGGGACAGGAGGCTGGGGACGGTGAAATGATGCTGTATTGTGAGATTTGTATGCATGCGAAGTGACGTGCCACTGTTTCCAATACTGTTGGTTGGGTCAACTTGCTTTGTGCGAGTTTACATGATTTTGATGAAAGTTGAGTTGAAATGTAGACTTGGCATTTTACGGTACGATAATATTTATGAGATGTGATTTATTTTTAAATAATGTCACTCCTCTTCCATCATCATCGCCATCGTCAGCCCGTTGCAGTCAACTACTGGACATGGGCTTCTCCCACAGAGTCCGGTCTGCTGCTTTTTGCTACTTACTTATTGTTGCATCTAAAAGCACAGCCTAATGAATAGGACTTATCAATGAATTCATCCTTAAATACGCAATTTAAGTGAAATTAATATTCGACTATTGTTCCTAGAAAATTTCACGTAGTAAAATACTTAGAGGACTAGCGACAATCAAAGAGGCATATGACCATGTTTACCTCCAATCCAGTGATAGTGTATACAGGTTAGTGTTTCCAATACAGTTGCGTCAGCAGTCAATCAAAGTATTCGCGGAAACGAATGATTATTCAAAACGCGTATGAACGCGGTCGTATTAATTGTAAAGCTAGATGCGTCCACCGGAGCGTTCACGCGCGTCCCGACTCCCGGCTCACTCCATTTCTCCACACCACGCTGGCTACGTCCCATTGACCATCCTGCATTCATATTTATTGGACATCAATTAATTATTATACACCATTCCAATTAACTAGAAGGCACACCGCGAACAAAGCGTCTAACAAAAAGAGGTGCACTTTTTTAAATTCTGGCACGGCAAAGTGACTACACTGCATGGTAAGCGCAAATGCCGTCCAGATAGAGCATTGAATGGCATCAAATGGTGGTTTCATCACCCAATGCCGTCTCACTTAACTGTTTCTTTCCGCTACGGTGGAAGAAAACAATATAATAGGAAGGAGGGAACACGTCTGGCGGCAAACCATTCCGGGTACCGGTACAGCCTTCGTGGAGTACTTGACTAAACGCTGAATGTGAAACAAGACTCCGCAAGATCCCGTACAAGGACAAATGTTTGTGTGACCCACGAATATTAATTGTTTTAGGCCTGAGTATTGTGAGACCAAAAAGTTTCACGTATTTCTCGCTGTTTGGATTTTGAAACAATAGTTAGTGTACGTAATTAGGTAAATTTAAGTTACCCAGTTTTGATTTTAAGTCTGAAAAGGCAAAAGGTTAGCTTTCCCCCTTTTTAGTTATTTTGATTGTGTTGAAATTCATTATGTTATGTTTTTTTATAAATGTATAGTACAATATTAAAATTAAATGAATCAAAACAAAGCCACCGTAAAAGGGCGTTAGACAAAGAATCGCTCAAATGATTCCGCAAAGGATTCGCAGTTGTAGAATTGATTCCGTTGCATGCTTCATCACGCGGCGCCGTCTAACTGACCGGCCTGCATATAAAGTGTGCTCAACTCACGATAATTTAATTAATATGCTTAATATCGAAGCTGAAGGCAGTTAACAGTTGGATTTTTATTATAGTGGCACGATAAAATGACATTATTGTAAATTATATAAATGCAGCGCATTGGATATAATATAGTAACCTCACTAATTCATAGACAGTTTTACAACCTATTTTAGTTATCCGATGTTTTGTTTCTTTCAAACGACTTTTGAATTCAGGTTGAGCGAAGAATACAAAACATTCGAATACTAATTGGTTTTGGAACTGTCTATTAGTAGTTACGAAGTAAGTTCGCCAGTGAAACTGTCCTACATAGCCGGTAATGACCTGATTATTCATTGATCCCCTTGCGGTAGGTCGCCCTCGCGTGATGCCCCACAGTAAATATCCACTTCAAAACAACGACCCAATTACTTCATATAATAGAAGACTGACGAATGTCGCTCTGATTTATGCACCTGATTTATGCGGGTGAAGTCAGTTTTTTAAGAACCTTTTTGTACGGTGAGGAATTTGCAGTGTTGCCAATATTCTGTTGTTTTTTAAACCCTTTTAATTGAGGAGATTACGAGTGAGATATTTCGGTAAACAATTCAATGTTTTATTAAGTAAATAGGAATACTGTACCGCTGAATAATTAAGCTTAAGCTTATAATCATTTGATATTTAAAATAAAAATACATAGGTACTCAGTCAACACGCCCTGAAGAGGTAGGATAAGCAAATACTATGGATGTCTACTTTGCTCGATCCTGAATCATTCGCACTCCGTTTATTTTCTTCAATATCTTCATGCATTCATATAGGTTCAGTATACTTTTGAACTGGCTCTTGTTTCAGGGCCCAATTTTGTAGTCGTAGGTCCATTAAAGACGACCTCTACCAATTCTCGTTTTCACATTGAAAATAAAGCAAATAAATGGATCGTGTAATTATTCGTAACACGTACTTTTCACTTTACTGCATGTTAAATGGTAATTACAATGTTAATTAAATTCTTTGTCGAACAACTCCTAACTGCTAAAGTTTGTATTGCCGTTTTGGCTGTTTTCCAACGTTTCTTATTTTACACTTTTTAGCTATGCATGCTATCAAATACTGCGGTGCTGTATAGTTAGCTGGAAGACCGAATAAATAAGGCACGGTATTCGTTATTTGTGTTTTTTTTTCTTTGGATGTATTATGTTGCTTATTTGTATGTTTCCGTGCTATGGTATCAGAGATTTTGTAAATTGGATAAGATTTGTAGAGAGTGTGTTGTTCTACATACATACATAACCTCGCGTCTTTATCCCAGAAGGGGTAGGCAGCGGCGCCACTAGGACACCTATAATTCGCCTTGTATGTTCCATCCCACGATGTGATAGCGGCGAGCCTATTGCCATATCGGGCACAAATTCCTGACTCCGGGCTAGTAATGAATAGAAAAATCCTATATCACTTTAGTCAACCCGGGATTCGAACCCAAGACCTCAGCTTTGTAATCATACCGTAGTACAACTACGCCACCGAGGCAATGTGTTATTCTAGCCATATAGTAAATGCATTATATTTTAGTCCTTGCGGCAAGCTGAATGTAAGTATTTAGAGCAATATGTGGGTTGCATATTACGAATGATACAGTGTTATAACACAACGCCTACATATTTCACGTTAGCAATTACACACAACACCCATTTCAAATGTATGCTTGTAGTTTATATTAAGAATATTTGTATACTTTATAAAACGTTTGTAGGGAATAAAAACATTCCTTTAAATAATATTGTGGCTTGAATTTGCACAACAGAAGAAAATGTGTTTGTGCGAATCCGTGTATGTAGAATTTTACTCTGTATTCGCGACCCTGGAAATTGTCATGAAATATTGATATTATAAAAGACATGACCAAGTATTCATAGCTCATGCGGGTGTACGTAGAAATTAATGACAGTTGATAAAGCCAAATAAGTGTTTTTGTACCACTTGGTAAACCTATAGTCTCTTCCTACGCCACTGGGATCTACGCGTGAATTTATAAGACGAGATGAAACATAAAAAACATAGAGTAGTCTATTATCATGAAAATCGTCTTCAGTCACAGAAAGTTCATAAGTAGACAAATACCTTCGAAGTTTTTCATAATCTATGAAGTTTATTATAAACTACTTGGTCAAAATCGACGAGTAAATATAAAACCTTGATAAAACAATTGACAAGTTAGTCGCCTCCTTGGACTAGTCACTTGTGAGTTGTGGCACGATGTATACCCGTGGAGACCTGGGTTCGATGGGCAGGCAATCCAATTTGTGCTATTTATGAAGTTTTTAAAATTCCCGTATTTATCGTAATTCAGAACTACTATTTGCGATCAGCATGCATCAATCTATAAGAGATTCGCGTATTGTTGATCGAAGGATCCACAGCATCATAATTATTTATTACTAAATATAAAAAAAATCATAACTCATATTTATATCATTGATAATATGAACATTAAATACGTCATAATAAGAAGCGCGTTATGAATGAAGGCTCAGATATGCGTATAATATGGCTTGAATGAATGGAATATTGTATTACGTGCGGGAATGTTTCGAGTAACATGGACTTAGATGAACTTACAGCACGCTTCAAGAAGTAAAAAAATAAAGGTACTGAATAAAACAAGTAATTTGCTTCTTCCATTTTTCAACCGATCTGATCTCTGGTCAGTGTCAGATTTCTAAATTTTCTCCACGTCAGATTGCTGGCTCTCAAGATATCTTCTTCGACAACATCAAGCTAGGACTTATTTGGAAAAATTAGGCATAAAAAATAGTTTTTATCTCATTATAATGTTACCAAAATGACATGTTATGGCTGTAGTTGTAATAATAATATTGGTGGTTAATTCATTAATATATTTGTACAATGTTCGGATTTGCTATATCATTCGATGACGTTATAATATGTCAGTTTATTGTCCTCGCAAGTGTATTCGCCGCGGTGGTTGATAATTAAGTTCCCGTCTCTCGTCACAGGAACGTAGTCAGTTCAAGTGTCATTAACTGAGCTTTGAGCTGGATGTTGCTTTCAAATCATAATCACTGCGTGCATTAGAATAACTATCATTTAATACGTCATTTGTTTTATGTAATAGAGAAGTATCCTTTTGTTTTTACAAAATTGTTTTATACCCAAAAGCAATTGCTAGTAAAAACATTTTTTAAAGCGTCATTAAAATAGGTTATTAAATATTTCGATGTATTTTACGTTTAAGTTAACAAAGATAGATGATTTACAAATCACAGAAATTCAACAAATACTTAATATTTACGCAAAATATTCATTGTAATGAGCAAAACGCGTGACAAAAGCCACATCATTGCAATTTGAAACGCGCCCCAGGGCCTCGCGACTGTGTGTCACGAACCAATGAAATGTGAATAATGGAACGATACGCATTAGGAATTCAAAATTGTGCAGACTGGCACTGACTACATTGGCTATACTGGCCAATTAATTTAATTACACATGCGTATGGACTCTGGGGCCAATGTTGGCGTATTGGTTCATGTCAATTTGGAATACCCATTGCGGTATGGACTATGCGTTTTGTATTAGCGGGGTTTACATATCTGTTAACATACATAATATCTATAACATGGTTGTGGATGTTCATGGGCAGCAGTGGTCACTTAGGTACCATCAGGTGACCTGTTTGCTCGTTTGTCGGACCTACTGTATGAAAATTTTTGTATAAACTATGAAATGTGAGCTCAAGAGTTTAATTTTCAGGTCGTCAAATCTACTTTTTCGTTTTTTGCTTCGAAAAACCCAAAATAAGTTGTTCGGGACTGGACTTTCAATGCATACTCCTTCTAGGTTTCGTATCTCTGATCCACGTCTAATTATAACTCTAAGTAAAGACAACGCAAAAATTTCGTCCGACTAGCGCCTATTAATATTTTTTGTCAGTAGAGCCAACTGCGTGTCAACTTCACAGCGAGCTAGTTATTTTGCGATTATTGTACTACTAGCTTCTGCCCGCTAAATTCGTCTGCGTGATTAACTTTATTTTAAAAAATATACATGTATAGATTATTTGGTACTTCTCATCCCGTCCCGTCCCGTCCCGTTATATCCCGCCCGTCCTATCTCACTCCCACTCAAGGTATGTAATCCACGACCATCGCATCCCTTTGAGTATAAAAAGTAACAAATATATCAGATTTTCGTCCTCATCCCACGGGAACACTTAATTTATCTGGATAAAATGTAGTCTACGTGTTAATCCAGTGTTAATATGGGGAATATTAGTTTTTCTCATTTATCTTCCATAATACAAAGAAACACCCTGTATGTAAATAAGACATTTACCAGTTTTTAAGTTGGACTTGTACCTATATAACTGTGAAACCGCATCTCATGTCGTCTTGTAGTTTTTGCGTTATGCGCAAGTAAATAATAAGAAACATCCTGTCTATAAATAAAGTATATACCAGTTTTCAAATTGGACGTGCACCATTATTACTGTGAAAACTGCATCTCATTTCGTATAGTAGTTTTTGAGTAATGTGCAAGCAAACAAAAAGAAACATCCTGTATGTAAATGAAATATATACCAGTTTTTAAGTTGGACCTGCACTATTGGTAGTATATCCCAATTTATTTTAGATGATTTCTAAAATAAATTGGGATATACTACCACCCGTCACCTGTTATGGCACCATTATACCATATAGTGACACTGTCAAGAATTTAGGCCTAATTCTTGATAGATCACTCACTTGGGGTCCGCAGCTTCGTGAGCTTAGTCGGAAGCTGTTTGCCTCGGCAAGGTCCCTGCGAAGGTTGAGCAATCTTCTACCCATCACAACGAAGATTTCACTTGCACAAACTCTCCTTCTCCCCATCCTTGATTATGCCAATGTCAGCTATCTAGATCTCACCGAGGACCAACTTAATAAGCTTGAGCGTCTCCAAAACTTTTGTATCAGATTCATATTTGGTCTCCGCAAATATGACCATGTTTCTGAATTTCGCGCTAAGCTCAAGTGGTTACCCATCCGGTTTCGTCGGAATACTCATATTCTCTCACTTCTGTACAATATTTTGTATAATCCTCTCACGCCCTCTTATCTTAAAGATCGATTCATCTTTCTCCATGATTCACATTCGAGATCTTTGAGGTCGTCGGAGAACCTGAAATTGAGAATGCCTATGCACTCCACAGTATTCATGGACAAATCATTTACTGTCCAAGCTGTCCGACTGTGGAACTCACTTCCAGTTGAGGTAAGACGGGCACGAACACTGCCATCATTTAAAAAAATGATCAAGAGTTATTTCCTCTCTCAACAAGATTGTCGCTGAGTACTATTCCTTTAATGAATGTTAGGATAAGTATATAATATGTTTACGTATATGTATGTATTGTATGTATTGTATGTTTGTATGTATGTATGTATGTATGTATGTATTGTAAGTATGTGTGTATTCATATATTTTTACATGTGTTTATGTTTATATTTATATATATTTAGAGTAATACATTATTATTATTTATTTTACGCTTTAGACTGCCCTTTCTTTCTCCTATTTATATATCCATCCCATGGTTGCCTGTAAGAAATTACCTAGTGTGATAAGGCCGCCACTTGTACTATTATTTGTATTGTATAAGTTTGCATTTGTATATGTCCATTTAGTGCAAAAAAGTATTAAATAAATAAATAAATAAATATTGTAATTGTGAAAACTGCATCTCATTTGGTGCGGTAGTTTATGAGTAATGTGCAAGCAAACAAAAAGAAACACCCTGTATGTCAATGCAACATATACCAGTTTTTAAGTTGAACCTGCAGCAATATAACTGTGAAAACCGCATCTCATTTGGTGCGGTAGTTTATAAGTAATGTGCAAGCAAACAAAAAGAAACACCCTGTATGCAAATGCAACATATACCAGTTTTTAAGTTGAACCTGCAGCAATACAACTGTGAAAACCGCATCTCATTTGGTGCAGTAGTTTTTGCGTGATGCGCAAGCAAACATACAGACAGATAGACAGACAGACAAAAATTCTAAAAAAAATTGTTTTGGATTCTGTTGCTGTTATAAAGACCCCCCGCGTTGAAATTTCTTAAATATCTTCCATGTACAGACATCGACCATTTACATTTTTATTATATGTATAGATATAGAAGATATAGATAAAAAAATAATTTTTAATCTTAACATCTCTAAATCGGCAATCATCACTAAAAATAACAAAACTTTATCTGTATACGGGCCTCGTTTACAATCGAGAGTACGATTGAGAGGGGTAAGGCCATATAGTCCGCCACGCGAGCCTAGTGCGTGTTAGCGGACTAAAAAAAAATGAAATCATTAAAAATAATGAATGTAGCAGCACAATGAGTTAAAAGTAAGCACCTCCGGACAACACAATCTCAGTATTGTTGTTTACCTCAGCCTGTCTGTAGCGGAGAGCCCTCCAACGAACACTTCAGTGGCAATCGATTCCCGCCCAGATATTGGATACGAGAGAAGTATAAAGAAACTTCTTTTATACAAGGGGTTGGTTTATTTAGCTATATTTACAATGGTTTTGCTAGTTGCCTGCCTCGGTGGCGTAGTTGTATTACGGTACGGTTACAAAGCTTATGTCTCGGGTTCGAGTCCCGGGTCGGGCAAAGTGATATTAGATTTTTCTATTCATTATCAGCCCGGAGTCAGGAATTTGTGCCCGATATGGCGGTAGTCTCGCCCCCTATCACATCATGGGACGAAACTTACAAGGCGAAATGTGGGTGTCCTGGTGGCGCCTCTGCCTACCACTTCGGGGATAAAGGCGTGAGTTTATGTATGTATGTACAATGGTTTTGTTAGTTATTGATAGTAAAAGAAGAGCCATTTTCTTACCGTGTGCACTCACAAAGGCTTTTAATAGTGGCTTTTGCTGTACTTATCGTAGGTGCATTTGATTAATTTTTAAAAATAGAACACTTATAGATTCAATACAATCATTTATATTTACATACTAGAGGTAGGTAATAATCGAATAAATACTTACAACAATGCGCTAATTATCCCGATTTTATGCAGTACGTGTACATTCTATATCAAGTCGGCGATCCAGAGTGTCGAACGTCCTACACTACTTCTACGAGTATCTAAAAGCGTCTCTACCAATTTACTACAATCAAATAAACACATTATGTACCGGTCATGCAAAAAATATGCGTCAATGTGGATAATATAATCGATAAATTATACGCTTCCACATCATTACACAAACAGCTTCATTCAAGACCTCAATTCCATTTGACCTCTAAACCGGGATAATTGTTGGCTATGCAAAGCGTTTCTAAAACTGGTGAGTCAGAGGGCGACGCCCCTGAGACAAAGAATAACAAACGTAGCGGGGGCGGCGGCAATAAATCAAGTGACGTCATAAATACCAACTCCCCGCGAGGGTAAGAAGTGTCGCATTTTCCAACTCATAACGTAGCCTCTTAATGCACTCTCGTGAATGAGGGGCGTCGATACAACTGAAGCGCTTATCCACATGTGCTAACCTTATAAAAATGTACCTGGTAAACACATAACTAAGATTTTTTAGTCTTTAAATGCCTCTTCCACCAATAATTGTCATATTGTACCTATATCAGACCACATACGTCCCACTGCAGGGCACGGGCCTCCTCTACAATAAAGAGTACGGTTGAGAGGGTTCGGGCTATATAGTCCATCACTGGTGTAATGTGGTTTGAGTTAATTATCATAAAAAAATAGAAGTATATTTATGCAGCAAAGTTCAAAGTTGGTTAACATTAGGGAGTTGGAACGCACTTTTACGTATGAATAACATGTAATATCAATACGAGTACAAAGTGACTAAATTATATTGGCAGCTAAAAATCTCTTTTTTATTCCATACCTTATTTTTTTTAAAAATGGCAAGGTACGTAGAAATGGTGTTTTCACCCCTAAAATGAAAATTTACTTCAACTAGACACGTAACTACGAAAAGACAACGGTGTTTGCATTGTCAACGAACCCCATATTTTCCTCTCAATTTTCTTCTCTCAACTAAAGGTTTACCTACTGGGATGACTAAGAAATCTCAAATTGCACAGTTGTTGGACATTGGCCAAAACAAGTTATGCGTAAAACCTTCCTGACACATTATACTCCAATAAATTGTCTGGGAAAATAGGAAGCTGTGTTTCACTCATGACTCATTATTAGTCACTATTTTCTCCTCTCTGAGTAAAAGTATTGATATCTAAATAGACATGGCTTTAAAGGGTACGGTAATAGGTATAGATTTTGTATAACTTCGGGTCCTAAGTAAACTAGGAGTATATTTTGAGCACGTTGCCTGGAAATGGTAGCTTATTGATTAGTGAGAAATAATTCTATGCCCCCACTGAGTTCTGTACAGTATTGCACTTATCATCAGATGCAGTTAAGTCAGTTTCTGAATCACTTTTTACGTTTTTTTTTATTGCAGTGAATGGCGAGACGTGCATGCCATGGACTGCACCAAAACGGAACATCACCACGAATTACAAATGTTTGGCATTTCACTGCACTCACAAAATCTTACCTAGAGCTTTATCGATGTGTTTGAATTGTATTTTGAATTACTCGATGAGGTCTTAGGTATAATTTCTAGTTAGGCAGGTCACATCGAAATTCCCGGGGTTAGATTATCTCGGCAAGGATGGGGAGGCGAGCGGTCAGTCGTAAAATAATTGTTCATTTCCGCACGCCCATACTGGGGCTCGATGTTCATTGGAGATTAATGCTTGCCAAAATTCAATAATTTTTGTATAGGCGATACGTTAAAATAAAATATTGTATCGATCTCATTAGAATTCATAATTTTTAAAGAACGGTTTGTTATCTCATTATGTGGCTTCTTAGTATAATAGATAAAGTGTTAAAATTACATATAAAAAATGACTCATTAATATTTACAATAGGCTGAACTATATAAATGCAACAAACTGCAAATATTTGTAGTCTAAAATTTTGCTAATTTTATTGACTTAATAGCAAGCAGGACCAAAGGAGTAGAGTATTCTCCAACGACAAGCTGCTTTGAAGATCTTGTATCTTACAACATAAGTCCATGTTTAAAAGGTCCCAAAAGACTAGTTTCCAGGATATGCAAATGCCCAAGTTTTTTTTTTATAAAAAGCATCATTAAAGTCGCTGGGTCGTACGGCAACAATGTCATCCCTTTAATTTCATGCTTGATCGCCGCACCATATTGCTATATTTAGAATTTCGCTATATTTCGTGCCTCACCTTAACGATATTGGTTGGAGAAGCCAGTGGAGTGGCAGTAATCCGTCGGGACGGTGTGTGGGGCGCGCCAACCCTAGCTGTCAACCAAGCTGTCATGGAGACCGCGCTATCTCTTGTGATATACACTTACGTTTTATTAGTCGAAATATTATTACTTTTTTCGAAGTTGGAATCGATTGCGTTTTGTTTTTAAATATAAACGATTTACTTGCGTAATTACATAGAAGTTAAAATTATATATTTTATACTATAAAATAAGATACTATTAAGAGACTACCTTTTAATATAAAAGAAAAAAATATTTTTAAGACTATTGATTGAGATTTTTCATAGATTTTTTTAACTTGTCCTGTTTTTTAGTGACTTAGTAACCTTAAATGGCTCTGGCAGTGCTTCATAATTGCTTATTGACTCGAAAAAATATGGAGGATCTTCTTTCTTGTATGGACATGTGTATTTACCTACACATATGTAAGTAAGTGCCAATAAAAATAGTTTCATTCGTTATTGATGGTCACGTTGATGGTTGACGTCAATCATTTGATCTCAAAATTGCTGTATCATAACACATTGTGGCAATAATTGAGTGTCGTAATGTATTGAACTTTAGTGACCGAGTAAAGAGGTGTATTAGTTGTTGAAAATATACAAGTATTGCGGAACAAAATGTGCAGTTCGTTATCTTCGGATTTACTTCGCGGGTCTTCGCAGCTTTATCGAAACTTTTTATTTCGCTGGAAATGTTTTTGAGCAAAACGTTCGCTTCTGTACGTCGGTTTTTACTTCCTGCGCATCTGACCGAATATGATATTTTGAAAGTTTTAGAATTTTGTTTATATCTACGAAATGTAAAAATATTGGACACAAAATATGTTTTAAATTCAAAAACTTTACATCAATATAGAATAAAAATATAATTGTAGAATGATACGTAACTTTTTAAAACAAAAAAATTAGTATGTTTATATTATACTATATTGTGATGATTCTATGAAAAACTTAAAAAAACGAGTTAGCGTCTACTTTGTTCGCGTAGAGAAGTTTTAGGACGCCACGCCGACCTAATGTGGCTTTTAGACACTGACATATATTATTGTATATGTCTTCAATCTAGTCTCAGAACTTTCAAGACACCTACAAAATGTTTAGCTAAGCTTTATAAACTAACTTAACTACTATTATCATTTGCAAAATACCATCAGAATTGACTATAAACCTACTCTATAAGGAAAAGAGGGTCATGAGATTTTCTATAAAACATGATAGTTTTTAATGAAGATTTCAAGAAACTTCTTGGACTTTTTCCCACAGGTTGCTATGGAAATCTTTTAGCTAATGTTCAGCAGCGAACTTCCTGTCGCTGAACGATAATGATGGTCATTCTCCATTCAGTTTTCGAATTAACATCAATCTAGTCAGTGACAAAATAAACAACAGCTCATGTTTCCGATCCTCTGGGAGGCTATTTCAAAAACATTTTAATATTGAAATCAATTTAGTGATATCGTTTTAAACGTTTGTGTACATTATTCGATTAACTGTTTCGTCTGTCCCTATATCATATTTTATTTGTTCGGTTAAATAGCCCGGTTCATATCGCAGTGTGGGGAGTATTTTAATTCTATTTGTGCAGTCGAAACAAGGGCTTGCCGTGATCCCCTTTCAATTAATTTATCCGAACAGATACGTAACTGGATTTTTAGACAGTGATCCGACGTTTTGTCAAATCATGACTTTTATCTTTTGTTTGGTTTCGACTTTTCGTATGAGATTTTTTGTTTGCGAATCTGTGTTTGCGAAACACGTGTCAAATTCAATAAACATAACATACTCATATGTATTTTTCGTGTTCGTAAAAATACTGATATATTTTCTAATTATTAATAATATTAATTATTTAAATTAGAAGCAAGAACATAGTAACTTCGACGATAATTACTATGAACCATTTACCTTAATAAACGATTTCCAACAAGCATTCTACTAAACACTAAATAAAACGCAGTGCATATAATAGCATGTAGAGAATACGAGAGAATATCGAATTTATAAATAAATTTTGGGTGGTCATATCGATGGACCTTGATTACGTCCTTCCCAAATATCCTGAGGGCCGCTTTTTATTTCATTTCACATAGGAACTAAATCGAAAACCGGTCGAACACATTGCGGCGACATGACAAAGTAAATGTACGTAATTCAGGATATCGCTTCCGATGAACTTAATTGAATAAATGTTCTCGTTCCATTTCTAAAATATTTTTGCAAAAGGATTAAACTCTGTGTTTGTCTATGAATATCTATGTCAGAGCTATCAACTGTTTCATTCTTTTTTATTTTTGTTGCGTGAAATGGAACGTTTTCACGGTTCTTGTGATTGGAAAAATGTATTTGATACGAAATTGGGCGCAAGATATAAATTGCAACTTTCACGTGTTTCTCTTATTTTACGCTGTTATGAAGTAAGCCCACTATAGCCTATAAGAATTAATTTAACTTCAAAACAATTAAATATTTTACTGTTTTTCTTTTAGAGTTATTACTGAATCTTAAACGTGGCTAACGCAATGAAAACATGACTCCGAGCAATTAGAAATAAAACATTTTTTATTATCTTAATAAACTGGTGGATTATGAACTCCTACCGTATGAATAAAGTTGAATATAAACTAAATATTACATGAGAGTTTTCTTTACTTTAATAAAGATGAATTAGAGAGAAAACTATTACAATTTACTGGCATTTTTCCTAGTCCCTTTTTCCAGAAAAATGTAACTTAAATCACTCTCCAATTCATACAATCTATGGCAAAAAAGCCATAAAGTGATTTTCTGTAGCCGTCAGGCAAGAAAAAAAGACAATTTGAAGACAAATACAATATAGCCTTTAACAACGTTATTCCGTAATATTCATATTGGATCCAGTAAGATAGAAATAATAGTTTCAATACATTCTTCATAATTTAGTTCTTTTACCAATATTGTATTAAAATTGACTCCTAATTCAAGATAATACATTTTTATTATATTTTTATTAACTCCATTGTGCAGTATCACCTGTCACTCATTATTGTATGAATAATTTATGGCATCGGTTATACCGGCCGGTACCAGCCGCCGTTCGGCAGTCACCATCGTGTTCGATATATTGTAGTACATGCCCTATATAACTTCGAAGGTAACTGTATTAAAATAATAAATAATCCAGCTCGAAAAAGTCTCACACTAAGGCACGGGCCTCATCTACCAACGATACTACAATTGAGGGGGGTTAGGCCATAGCCCACTTCGCTGGCCTTTTCCGGGTTAGCGGACTTTACATACCATAGTAAATTGTAAGAATTAGATTTTACCAGTAAATTATAATTACTAAAAAAATTAAACATCGTGGGGAATCCTGCATACCTAGATCATAACAAAATTCTATGGCGTGTGAAGTCAGCCAACTCGCATTAGGCCAGCGGGGTGGACTATGGCCTGACTCATCTCAATCGATCTTTCGGTTGTAGAGGTGGGCGATTATCGGTTGATACAGTACTGTACAAGATTAAAAAATCCGCTTTCATGGTCTGGGTGCGGTAGAGCGTGAAATATGTGCCGAATCTATTTTGTTTTCTTTAGACTTTAGTCAAAATCAAAATATGAGAAAAACTTACCTTTGGAATGTGATGAAAGTTTTCGGCGGTCACAAACAGTACCTGAGGAAATACAAGTGTATTGTAAAAAATCGATAATTTAAAATGCTGGACGTGAAAGGTGTTGTAAGTCATTAATACTGGATATTTTAGTACTCTAGTTACAAAAGGAAACTGACACGGAAAACTATTATTTCACGTAATTTTTTGTCGGTGGCGCCAACTTCGTCGAAATTATCAATTCATGCTGTAGTAAAGACTAGCTACAGCGTAAATTAAAGGCTGTAAATTAAAATGAAAATATTTATTGAATCCATTAAAATGTTCAACATTATTTAGGTTCAGTCATTTTTTAAACTACCTCTCGGTCCGGAAAGCGATTTTCACTAAAGAAGAAAGGGCAAGAAATTCTAGTGTTGCACTTTTCAAAACCAGTTTACAATTTAGTGATTATTATTAAAATTACAATTTGGTTTAAATCGAGTTCAGTAGTACGAGTAGTATATTTTTTTATAATGTAAAGTAGATTTTGTATAGTTATATCGGTGATATTGTAAAATCTTTACAATAATGTTCTACCCCAAGGTTCTACGAGTACTAAGGTTTGCCGAGTGCCGATTATAGGCATACCCCAAGAAACTTCACAGAAACCTGTACGAAAAGTTCTGCATACTGCTACTTCTTGCTAGCGTTACCTATTCCATCAAAAAACATGTGAGGATGCTCGACGTTGCCCTTACTTATTTCATGAAATATTCATAATTCTAAACAAATTTCTTATTATTGGCCTGCAACTTTAAGGCACATGAATATGTATCCTACAATACTGTCCTAAGCAATCATAATTTTACGAGCTGACACATTTATGTCACATTCCGAATGCTGTTAACAAACGGATGTTATATTTACATGTCAATTATGTCTCATACACTCACCACACATATTTATGCCATTGGCCGATGCGAACAGTTTGTGAACTTATGACTTTATTCCAAAGACGTTTCTTTATAATACACTTAAGGACTGAGTATGTGGACTCGTGTTATAGTTTGATGAAGCTACATTACTGGACCTTTCTACTTCTGCAGGATCAGATCTACATAATCACAGCCTTATAAAAATCCACAATAAATATTAAAGGTTTGCTGACACAAAAATATAATGTCAGCTCTCATCAGTCGTAGTACTAAATCGGCCGTCCAATTACCTGCAATAGATTAACACGTAACAGTAATCTACAAATACACGTTGATATGCCGTATTAGACATGCACTACTAGTCCATTGACGACTCCAGTCGATTACTAATAGTAAGCTAATCAATTAATACAGTAATGTAAAGATAATTAGTCACATCTGAATGGACGTATGGACATTAGACACGAGTCATCGGATTTTAATCATATCAATTATAATTTAATGGTTCGTTGGTTTTGTAGTTAAGTAAGGTCGTCTTGTAGGTTAATTGGATAATTTGCAATAGAACTGTAGATTACTTAGCTGTTAGTCTAATATCCTCCTGGAATAAGCAGAGCTTGACCTAAATTTGATAACGGCTATATATGTAATTTTAACCCAACGCATAAAGACTACGGATTTATAATTGTATAGAAGGTCTGTGCTGTGCCCTGCGATGTATAATAATATGGGCTGACTCTACGTTTTTTAAATGGTTATTGTCAGTGTTTTGAAAATCAAGGTTTTTCATAACTTATCCTTCTTTGGGAATTAAAAATGACTCTCTCTCTATAAAACTGGGGTTATGAGGCCTCTTGGTTCGTGAGACAGTGAAAGGCTCACGTCACCCATGCGTTAAGTTAATTGAACGATAATTAGGAGCATTAGTCGTAGGATATTCGAATCCGGCCGGATAGTGAAAAATCCGCTACAGTAACCTACTAAGGTGTATCTCGATCAGCCAGTCTATATCCTACTCGGTTTCGAGGAGGTCGGCATGTTTGTTTTTTTTTTCTCAATCAATCGCGAGACATGCCATTCAGTGATGGTAAGCGATACGACCGCTAATGGACAGTAGCAAAACCAAACACCATGGATTTCAAAGCAGTGCTTGGCATACCACTGCACTCGCCACCCTGAGACATAAGATGTTAGGTCTCATTATGTCCAGTAGTTACCCTGGCTACAATGCATTTACACTGCTGAATAAGAAAAAATAATTGTCGATACTCTGTATAAATGTCTTATCAAAAGTACACCTTAGACCTTATAATATTATTTTTTCAAGGAGACCTAATAATATTATTTTTTCTCGTATCAGGTAGAGTCGTATAGATGCATTTATTAATACGTCTCTGTTTGGTAACACGTTATGAGAAATCGCCATAAAATTCTTCGAATGCAATTTATATAAGTATATTATTCCCCTTGCATAACATATTAGAACAAATCTAAAGTAAAAAAATACAAATAAATAATTAATGACATATTTTTTGCTATGTTATAATAGTACAATAAAGCAATTAAGTAATACTAGAATATGCAAGTAACAGCACATAATAACTGGAAACATTTAATAATTTTTCATTTAATTGGTTTTAATTAGGTTCAAGCACATAATGACTTCCACATAACGGCTACAATATGGCGTGGAAATAAGTCACGACGTTTCTTTTCACGCATGTGTGACGTATGCGGCGCTGTGATACAATCGTCACCTTTCTGTGGGAACAAAGAGTATGAGGTTGAATGGCAGAGTATGGGGAGCAAATGTAGAGCGGACTCTACATATGTAGAGACATGTATTTCTCCTTATATTTGGTATATTGAAGCAGTTTTTTTATATTTGGTTGTATAAGTGTTAGTTGATAAGCTTAGATGAATAATAGGGACTAAAGAAAATGCGAAAATTAAATGAGATAAGTAAGCATTTCCAGATGTGATAATTTTTAGTAAAGTACAATGTATCGCAAACTATGTCAATGAAAAGCACGCACAATACCAGTTTGAGTCAGTTGTATTGAAATATTCCTTTAGCATGCCTGCATAGCTTTAAAATAACTAAAAGACGAATGGCGGCATTTTGTTTGCTTATTTCACGTGCTATCAATGTAAATAACCATAGCATTCATCTCAGCTCCATAGTTAGTGTGCATTTTTATTCTAATCAACGCAATAAAGTACGGATGAGTAATCTTGATCCTGGCGTCGTCTCGAGCGATGGCGCCGCGCTGAGCTCCGCACCGCGAGTCCTGTAGTTCCGCGTCGATCCGTCAAAGCCACGCGTCGCTTCCGTCGCGCCAGTACTGCCGAGACTTCGTGGAGGACGGACGTACGCCGGTCGCGCCTAACCCTCGCACGAAAAAGTTTTACAACACACCTCCAAAGGGATTCGCCCAAAACTGTACATCACACAAAAACATCACCATGGACTTGTGCATACAACTAAAAAGTACTGTTAATAAAGTTATTTGCTAACTTTCCAAACGTTTTTGTGCAAATTGTGTCTTTATCGCGAGATATAAGTAACAAAAACACGAGTGAAATTGTTTATTGTTTAAAGACTTGCCGTTGAAGAGTTTGAATTTTTCTGTTGTTTTTCTTATTTGTGCGGGCGCATAGCGCGTTGAAAAGAGACAAGATGAGATTCAAGCTAGCGGGAGCGACAGGTGTGGCGACTTTAGTCATTCTGTTGGCAACGATAACAGGTAACTTTGAAACTTCTTTTTTACAACTTATATTTTTTGTAAGGGCTCTACAGGTTGGAGGACTGTTATTTGATTTCCAATAAGGTGCTAATATGAATTAAAAAGTCGTCAACCTGTAACGTAAAGTTCATAATATCTTTTTTTTATGTTGGCAACGCGTGTGACATAAGTATGAATCACGAAGGCCGCGTTTAGGTTATATTTTGTTTTTGCATATATTATGCCTCATTAGTATTCATGTTTTATAATTGTTATTTACCGTAGTATGATAGTAGGCTTACGTTATTTTTTATTCTTTGTGTTTTACAAGTTAGTTAAACGACATCACAATTATTTGGCTTTATAACCTATACCAATAAAAATAAAACCTTTTTAGTGACTACGGGATCACTCATAAATTCAGACCAGCCTACATAATTCCCCATCAATACTTTATTCGTCATAAAATCCAACAAGTTTTCCTTAGCCGTAAAAACCGATCCAACAAGCAGTGAACAATTAGAAACTGCACTGGAGTGTTGCAAGCGCGACTTGCAACAGTAGCCGTCTGCAGGCCTATTTGTGCAAAAACCGTTGTCGTCCGTTACCCGCACAGGTGGCGAGATGCGGCGGAAACTCGCTTTTCAACAATGGCACATTTGTTCTGGACTCAGCGACGCGTTTCTCATCCGCGCGGAATCAATCAATCGAAAATCTATGCGCGGTTTTGCACGAACACTCGGTTTGCGAACGTTTTATCGTCAGATAAGATTGCCGGTTTTATTTTGCATTGTTTTATCTCGGCATTCCTCGTGCTACCGTGTCGTGGAGCGTTAGGAGGGATAATTACTCGTAGTAGAATTATTTTAAATATGGGATTGTAAAAAAATATCATCAATAATTTGATGAAACTGCTGTTGAAATATACGATGCTGTTTCTAACATCACATGTATTAATGATTTAAAAGTTAAGAAGTTCCTCAATATTAGATTTTTTTAACAAAGTCACGAAACAAATTGCATCATCATATCATAATGATATAATTCATACTGAGAAGGTGCTAACCCTCTCTCAATTAAACCTGACAATCTCTAAAGTAATGAGAAATTCAAGGAAGCTAGAAATATTGGTATGTAAAGTCTTTAGCAAGTAATCTAGCTGTTAACCCGGTGGAAATTGGCTCGGCGCGAGACGGTCCCATCACTCTCAGATATGAGAATCTTAATTCAGCGAAGCTACCAAGCTTGGAATCAGATTTAAATTTGTAGTTGGAACACGTCCTCAATATTCGATGTATAACAGATCCGGTCTAGACTCTTGATGAAGTCATGTATGGGAATGGGAATTTAAAAAAAACGGTGGTACTATTTTGGTATTGGCTGATGTTTTGAAGTACATAGCTATAATATAAATACTTTAACGGTTTTTATATCTATATGAGATCAAGTACCAAAGGCTACTGTTAAAAATTGTTAACAAATTTATTTAGTTTCTTCAATTCTTATTAATCTTCTTATACAAGCACGATGGGTAGGTACTACCGATTGGACTTTTCAAAAAAAATCTAATTTTAAATCTCCGATTTGCAGCATGAATGTCCTTCGTTATTTATGCATACATATTCTTTAATGTATCAAGCTGTAGAAAGATTTCTTTCGCAATCTCTAAGTCACCATATAATTGTTCATAGTTTAGTATACAGGAATGGTAAGAATATTGTAGGAAAGGGAAAAAAACGTATACCGTCAATCAACTCAGTGAACCAATGACGAAACCGACAATGAGCATAAAATAAAACAAATTTGTTAATATACAATTGGCATCGCTTTCAAATATAAGTTTATTAGAACACTGGACGATATAGCTGATATCGTTGCCGGCGGAAATAAAAAATCGAAGTTTCAGTTGAAACGGATACGACAAAGCTATTGATTTAGCCGATACTGTTCTTTACATTGAATTTTATAACCACTGCGGTGTTTTTAAAGAAAACATTCAATTGGCTAATGGAACCGGTATGCTGAAGTGCTCTTTATATCTGCGGATATCATAAATGCGAAAGGATATTGGACGGCTCTATTATAATTTATTTTAAGAAGCGGCAACTAATGGACAATATTTCTGCATGAAAGTATGGGTCTAGTTATTTTTCCTATGGTAGAGTTTAGGAAGAGTCTGGGTTTCAATATTATCCACGGATAAAAGTTTATGGGGGATAATTTTGTCTTAATTTGAGGGAGAAGGTATATTATCGTCAGCCACACTATGTCCATTGTTGAACACAGGTTGTTCAGGAATTTTGACAATATTTGCCACAATACGAGTTAGTGAGAGCATAATGTAGCTTTCCGTGCTGATAATACTTGTATCCATCTAGTCTTTGCCATTTATCTAGATATATTTATTGAACTAAACGCCGATTTGAATGTACTATTCTTTAACCCACAGGATGTATGAAACATTTCAAGTCCCTTTTAGGGGAGAAGTTTAGTAAAATCCTGTTAGTGAATACTTACGTTCTATGAGCTAACTCGCCAAAATCTAAGCATGAAGGCTTAAGTTCCCTAAGATTACAAGATTGAACTGTAGGTGGTGTTCTGCCATGTCTTTATACGATTGTTTATTGGACGTTTATGTTCTCTGCTAGAGATTGGACTTTCCTAAACGCTGAAGTCGGAGAAGTATAGCCATTTGAATCCAAAACTAATTTTATAAACCAAAGCTTTTCTGCTAAAGGCACAGTTTTTGAAAAGTATTCTCACAGGTACTCTCAAAAGGCATATCTATGCCTTGCTAGCTGAGTGGAAAACTATTGCCGACATACGGACTCACTAAAACTTCACAGACGAAGGCGTTAACGTTAATTGGTCTCAAAATCGTCACAAAACAATGCCTCGATCCCCTAACTATACAACAGTCCATGTACATACACAAAATAGCATCTGCCATGTCATTAACCTCAGTAATTTAGCCTGTTAACTGCGAGCTCGTTGTACTCGTAATGCGGCACTTTCCGCGTCCACGGCCGTTTGATCGCTGCTTGCGTTATCACTGATTGTTATCTTATGAAAGAGCATATCAAATGCAATGGCATTAAATCGGAATTAGGCTGAAGTCTGAACTGTGAACATTTGCGACATTAGACGGGTCGATGTGATTGTTTTGTGTTATAGCATGTTGCTAGCTTATAATTGCGCGTTTGTTGCAGAGGTTTTCAGTTTTTCCTATATTTTATAAAATTTGTCACAAAATTGAACTCGCACCTGCTAGCGTCCCAACTGAAAAATGGAAATGTTCTCACTATAATACAATACTTGGTGACCTTACTCAGGAATCGTAAATTTAAAACATAATACACATAGATACATACATATTTAAACTCACGCCTTTATCCCAGAAGGGGCAGGCAGATGCGCCACCAGGACACCCACATTTTGCCTTGTATGTTCCGTCCCACGATGTGATAGGGGACAAGCCTATGGCCATATCGGGCGCAAATCCTGATTCCGGGCTGATAATGAATAGAAAAATCTAATCACTTTGCCCGACCCGGGGTTCGAACTCAAGACCCGAGCTTTGTAATCGTACCGTAGTACAACTACGCTACCGGGGCAGTCATACTGTGGTGAAATAATAAGATATTGAGCTATAATATACATTCACTTGAGTTTTATAATATTTTCATATCTACAGCATATGCAACAATTCAATACTATAATTACTTTGTATAAATAAATGCCATTATCACATTCAATCCCTAGCATTAATTGAATCATCGATTTATAATACTGCGCATAATTTAAAGATAATTACACCATAATTTTAAAGCAGATGTAAAAACAAAAAAGGAATCGGAATCGGAATCGGCTGACATTTTGGATTCGCATTTGCATTCAATGAATGAATAATTCACATTCCGATTGATTCCATCACCTGTCAGATTGGAATTCGCAAAAAGGCAGGTGAGCAATCTCAGCCTTGCATCCTGGGAACCTTATACCATCAATATTTATAAAGGTATATTAAAATATGTAATGAGGAATTCCAAAAAAACTGAAGTACTGGATTATAATTTATTATTTTTCTGGATGTAGGCCGCATCTAACAGCTCGATGCTGAGATCCTTGGGGAAATATATTCAACAGTGGACTTCCTGGTTGAAGAGAGAAAGAGAGACATAATCATATAGGTCATTAACTAGCTATATGATAAGACAATTGTTTCCAACTCCTATTAATTTGAGTGGCCAGATGGCGGGACGACTTGCACAAGAGGGCCGGCAGCGACTGGATGCGTAAAGCAGCAGACCGGGCTCTGTGGCGTACCTTGGGAGAGGCCTATGTCCAGCAGTGGACTGCAACGGGCTGATGATGATGATGATCATGATTAATTTGACTTTAGTTAGACATTCCCGGAGACTCGCTGAGCGTCAATGCTGAGTGTAATTAAAATGCGGGCTACTTTTGAACCTGGCTTACAGAAGTAGCAGTGGCGGGTGTGAAGGCGGGACTGTCTCCAAAAAAATATGATAATACAGTACAAAACCTAAGTATATAAATCAAGTTTAAGTGCACAATGTCTCAATGTTAGAGTGGATATTAAGCTGATATTTACTATTTTTGTGTTTCTTAGTAAAGTTGTTTTCAGGCGAGACCTCTTGTCCTCTCGTCGCTTTTTCAATATTGATATCTGATTATTCTAAAAAGTTTATTCGTAATGTGATGTTTGATCAATCAATTACCGACAAAAAATTGTTGAAGTAAAAATAAAAACACTTTAATAAGTGTATTTTAAAAAATAAAACACAAATCGCGAACCATACCGAAAAACCTGTCTGTCAGTTTTGTTTCAACTTTCACCACTCCAACTTTCCTTGATCTTTCAATTCCCTTGTTATATGCCGATACATAGTGGTTATTGAGCCCACGTTAGTGTTCCTGATGCTTCCTGGATCAAAATAGTCGGAGCTTTAATGCACTCCCGATTGCAAATCTCAATGTGTTGCTTATTTATGCTTAAGTGCAGATTTGATGAAATGCGTCTTGGAATGTCTGATAGGAATGTGTATTGCTTGTCTATACAAGCAGACGAAAATAAATCTACTGGCTTTTAATATACCAAGTAAATATACTTGACTACCACATAACCCTAGCATAATACTATGATCATATAATCCATTTTATTTATGTTGTAGTTATCGCAAATACGTGATGTTTTCCGTAGTATGCAACATGCGACGTCAAAACAAATCTTCGATGATCAAACTTTTGTCTTGCCTAATTTTACAATAGTTATTGAGTGGTATGAACGCTTATCCTTGAGTACATATCATGGGATTAAATGAAAAAAATTGTCTACACACAACTGTACTTTGAAGTCATTATTTTAGTAATCTCGTGTGCTATTAGTTTCTTCAAAATGATAATTTTTTGGCTCCATGCTTCGTATATTATAAATAATTTTCTAGTTAGGCCCCTATTGTCCCATTTCTTTCACAAATGGCGTGCAACCGACACGGTCGCAACTAAACATAGTTGTTTAACTTTTACTAACTTTTGATGTCACAAACTTGGATATTAGTTGACGCGGGTCCGTATTACATTAGAAGGAAAACGTGTATAGTTGTTCGACTTTCTTCGGCTTTCATGCACATGTCACTTAGCTCATCAGATATAATGTATGTTGTAAAGTACAAAATTATAGAGAAATGGCAATCGAAGCACTTACTGTAATTACATAGTAGCACGAATTAGTTCAAGCTGTTGAAATGTTGTGATTTATTCACACTACTTCACGCTAAGTTATAACGTGTGTAAGCTTCCGTGTACACTATACACGGAAGCTTAGAATCACTCTTCTATTTCCCTTATTCTTTATATGGAACGAAATATGATTTTCACCATATGGGAATTTTATTAGTTGCTTAAGAGTACCCTTTTCAATCGACAATTTCACGGTTTTCCACGCTAACATAAGACGAATTTCCCAATCTGTATTTAAATATTTAATTTGTTTAATTTATGTAAAAACTAATATCCAAAATATTATCCAAAACATTCCTATTACATTGTAGCCAGAGTAACTACTGGACATTTTCAGACTTAACATCTTATGTCACAGGATGGCGAGCGCAGTGAAATGCCAAGCATTGCTTTGTAATTCGTGGTGTAGTTTTGTTTTCTACTGTCCATGAGCGGTCGTATCGCTTACTACCAGGCGAGTAGCATGCTATTCATCGCAATAAAAACAATTATTAAAAATTTAATCTGCAGTCTCGCAATTACGCATACAAAAAAAAGTGAATCACGCTAGTTCTATTTTTAAAACTGGACAAATTAATTTATTAAAGCAAGTAAACAATAGACTTTCATGTAACTGTACTCTTGATGAATCATGTAAGTAACGCGTATAGCCTTTATACGTGATGTCGTAATGCCCCACTAAAGGAGATCGTCGGAGAGATTTCTTGGTAAATGGCTTCGATAAAGTTGTTAAGTATTCTTATTTTCTACGTTCCACGCTTAGGCCTGCTTCTTGGAAGACTAACACTCGGATTATGTGGATAATTTTGTTTAGATGTAAATTTTATAGCTATGTTGGGAATGCTGCCTACTGTGTAGAGATGTGGTAAGACGCATGTCTTGGAAAAAGTGGAGTAATTTATTATATATGGAGTATATCCATAGTCTGTCAATAGTTAGATCTTAGTTTTGAATCCAAGAAATGCTAATTCAACTTAACTTTCGATAACAAAATCATAATCTACATCAGATAATTATAATTATAACATAAGCGTGTTATAGTGTCAGGTGTATAAATAATAATATTCTGCATTCTATATTCTGATGCTAGACATTTTAGATATTTACAGCGATACTCTAAACCTCACGCTAATTATAAAAATTAGTATTTTCTCCTAAAACTAAATCAGTTTGATACATTTTTGATGAACAGGTTTGAACATTATACAACGATTAACGAGATACTAAGGTATAAAGTTGCTTGAAGACTTACGAAATTGTATTAGAAACAACTTAGCTCTCGTCTAATTTAATAGTAATTTTGTTAAGTTTAGTCTTGACTCTTGGACGTGAACTGTTTTGTTTGCAGATTTCTGTCTGACGAATTAATGAATACATAATTATCGTAGTAAAATTTCTCTTATCATTGCTTTATTTCTATAAGTGATCTATAAATATAATATTTAGTCAGGTCAATATGCTGTCCCAAAATATCTTATCAGCATCGATATCAATGTTACACTAGATAAGACGTTCAGTACGCAAAATGTGTCCCACCTAGTTGCGGTGCATGCACCGCACGTGAAGCAGTCGGCTTCGTGACAGTGACAGTACAGTACGCCTTATCGCATACATTTTTATGTAATTTATTTTGACTTTTCGCCGTCAAACCGAAAGCAAATCGTCTGAAGTTACATTTTTGTAATAGTTCCAGTCAATGAACTAAATGTCGGTAGTGTGTTTTTAAATACGGGGGCACTTTGTTTCTATGACGTGTCTCGTCAATCGGATATAAGTCAATGCTTATCAGTTTTTACTAGCCCAGTGTAGTACGTATAGTGGGTTGTAAATTGGATAACCTTGAATAGGTTTTTGAAATTATAATACGAGCCATCCGGGGTTGGAACCTGTGCCTCGTGTGGGGATAGCCTAGACCTCTATTTAATGTTGGGAGACAAATAAAACCTTTAAATATGGGTGTTACTAGTGACATCTCTGTCTAGCCCTTCAGGGATACATCCGAAAGTAATGTATGTATGTAAAAAGTGCTCCTAATTAGGTACCAAAATTACGTTACTCTAGCAAAGTCAACTAAAAAGCCAAAAATAAACAGACGAACTCAAATGACCGTTGAGCATAACCGTTATTGTAATCAAACCCGTTCCTGAAACTGAAAACTAACTCTTTCACACAACCACTATAATAACAAGAATAAATATTTCCGATAAGTAAACATTGTTCAGCCGGTGGAGCGCGAACTAGGCTATGTCATCAACAGATAAAAACTATTTATCTAATCTGCAACCGGTAAAGGTAGTCCCCTATCGTGCAGTTCGACGTAATTAGCGATATTCGACGCCATATTTGGCGCGAAAAGTGACAGCTTCCATTTTTAAATTTAATTAAGTCGTTCCATGACGTTTGTGATGTGTAACCTTTTTTTTTCTCTTTTATTTTCTATTTTATTTCAAATGCCACACGACGATAATTTTCAGGCATGGTGTAAATTACAGATGTAGGCCATTCCGTGGTGTGTTATAAAAATATTTATTGCATTGAAATATCCACGGTCCTTTACTTAATTAAAACTTTTTCTTATTTTAAAATGTGCAAACATAATTATTAAAGTGAAACGGTCAAGTTGTTTGCAAGGCAGGAGTTTCCTTTGCCTTTAAAAAAGTGGCTAATTAAAATTATGTGGCGCTAGCTGGCGACTTGGTAATGTAAAATGTGGTTAAAAGTCTTCCAAATGCTCTTTTGCGAGTACTTTCATAGGTTTTTGAATTGCGCAAGAGAAATTATCATTAAAATGTATATAGGAATCTTATTTTCACATGAATGTTACTTTCACGCGAAGTTTAAAATATAATATTTTAAATAAATTGAAAGAAGCAGAAGAAAGTAATGTTATTTATTTATAAACATTTTACAGCATACAAAAAAGAGAAACAAATATAATTAGAAATAGCATTCATGAAAAGTACAATAATTGTAAAAGTACAAAATTGTTATAATGTACATACATTCCGCTGGGTCAAAAGGTTACATTTTGGTAACCAAGTTGAGTCACAATGAAAAGGTCTGAAGTGTTTAATTATTTCTTTCTTTTGCTACGTGACCAAGTTGTATGTCCGTGGCTTATACCTCTAGGGCTTTGAATTTTTTAGCTAGAAGTCTAAAGGCTATGTCAGAATATTAAAATGGTTCAGTTCCTTTTAGCTTTAAAGACTGCGGTCGCTTGGCGTCAGCCGAAAACGATGGATCAGCCTCATTATAGTCTTCAAAGTAAAAATATAATCATTAAAATACCCTTAAGCTTTTTTAGATAGTTAAGCTACCGAGGTTTCGGAATAAAATGTAGCTGTAAAAGAGAAGAGTAGCTGTTTGACTGCCTCGGTGGCGTAGTTGTATTACGGTACGGTTACAAAGCTGAGGTCTCGGGTTCGAGTCCCGGGTTGGGCAAAGTGATATTGGATTTTTCTATTCATTATCAGCCCGGAGTCAGGAATTTGTGCCCGATATGGCGATAGGCTCGCCCCCTATCACATCATGGGACGAAACATACAAGGCGAAATGTGGGTGTCCTGGTGGCGCCTCTGCCTACCCCTTCGGGGATAAAGGCGTGAGTTTATGTATGTATGTATGTAAAAGAGAAACTATAGTACGAATTTGAACGTCATCATTTTCAGCCACAGGACGTCCATGGCTGAAAATAGAGTTTTGGTGTACAACAGGAATACAAAGAGATTATAACTAAATTTAGAATAAGTACAATCGGCGGCCTTATTACACAAGGCAATCTTTTCCAGGCTACCTTTGGATGGACATAAATGAAAGGCGAGAGAAAGGGCGGGCAGCCTAGGGTGTGTAGTGACAGAAGTATAAATGAATAAATAACAATATTTAATAAATTACGTTGTAAAAGTAAAGGTGGTAAAAAAATATTTGTTTCAGATCTAAAAATTGAAATGACCGAGGAGTCTCTTTTAGTCTTCACGACACAATACGCAGACCACTACTATAGACTGGGAATATGATAACTGTTTCTCTAATTTAATTTATACTTCAATTAATATAATATAAGCCGCCTTATCTCCATGTCGGCTATTTAAACTTCTATTAATACATGTTCTCGTCGGCTCTATAAAGAATACGCCGATTAATATCAAGTTATCGGAGACTTTCCAGGATATGAGTTTCCGTTGCCCAGAGTTTTTGTGTCGCGTGCTAATAGTCGTACGACTTGTAGCTACTGGTTTCCATAAGCGATCGACTTCCACGAGAAGTCGGATGTTGTTTACTATTAACAATATTGTGACTGTTCTACTCTCAATGGAAATAGTGGTACTGAAGTGTACGTGACGTCAGAACTTTAATTTTTTAAGAGTACTTATCGGACGGGTAAATGGCGCATCTGATAAGACATTGTTAGTCAAGTGCTGAATTTGATAAAGGAATGTTCTTAGTCTCCAATGTATGGGTTAAAGGAGTAAAAGCTGTGAAGCCGAGTGGGAACATAATATATTTATTTTAGAGATATCTTCTTCCGTATATCTGATTATAAAATCAGATATACGGAAGTTGAGGCTAGTAAAGAGGACTAATTGTCAACATCATGTTGAGTCATAGGAAAGCCAATGAAAAGCATTGCCCCACTACTAGAAATTTTGTGTTACTAGAGTTTGTTAGGAGCTCTCTCCACCCAAAGATTTTCCATGTTGATATTCATAAAGTTGGAAATGTAGCTACTCTCAAAGTTTTATTACAATGCCGGCCACGTAATATAGACTTTAGCTCGGCAAGGATATGTTTATTTAAAAAAAAATATGCCTCTTTTACAAAACCTGTTCAAGCCGTCGCGTCGCTCGCAATTTGCGGCACAAAATGTGAAACAGTTTTTTGTGGAATCACGTACTTCATAAAGGAAATAGGGACTAGTCTCCAAAGTTGGGTAATTCAACGCCAACTATTCAGTGGGCGTTTATTAACTTGTCCTGTAGTCTAGGACTTAAATTTCCTTTTTATTCTCACGCCTTAAACTGAGAAAGAAAATCTCCGGACAAAGAATAATACGTGGGATGGATACAGAATAGGAAATAGAATGTTGGAGTATATTTATATTATTAATCGAGCAAAGTAACTACTATAATGATTATACTTAAGTATCCGATGATGAGAGATGGCCTCTTTCATTACAAAATCATACATACATACATAAACTCACGCCTTTATCCCCGAAGGGGTAGGCAGAGGCGCCACTAGGACACCCACATTTCGCCTTGCATGTTCTGTCCCACGATGTGATAGGAGGCGAGCCTATCGCCATATCGGGCACAAATTCCTGACTCCGGGCTGATAATGAATAGAAAAATCCAATATCACTTTGCCCGACCTGGGATTCGAATCCGAGACCTCAGCTTTGTAACCGTACCGTAATACAACTACGCCACCGAGGCAGTCACAAAATCACTTACCTAGCATTTAATTCTCCCACGACAATGTAACTAAAATGAATGCTATAAATACATACTAGTGTTAATAAGTACAGTGTAGACCAGATAGAGAACAATATTCAAATGATTATCTCTCGCCGATTGACACAATTTTGCTGGCCTGATTTTATCCTAACTTACACATATGAACATGTAACGCAACACTCCAACACGGGCCATTTTGTGAAAGGCTGGAGTTGAGCTTTCTTAGAACATTAAATCCGTGTATACAATCTGCATAAACTTAAAGTAAATAAAAATATATTGAAGTCTTTCCACGTAAACTACTCAGAAACTAGCGCCTCAAACAGCTTGACGTGAATACGCTATTGCATTGCATTTCGTATATTAAAAATATAATAAAATCCTTAAATATGGATCTATTTCATAGCGCTCATATTTCAGACTGATAAGGTCGGGCTATTTTATTGTTCTTTGGAAAACACATATTTTTTAAGTTATTCGGTGTTTCAGGTGTGCAGGTGATAATATATACGTATTTATCTAAGTACAGTGGCTACTGTTCAAAAGTTAAAACTCGTTACGAGGGGCGAAACTATGTTGCGCTTAGGGATTAGCCATTGTACTCGTGGTTACGTGCAGACTAATATAATTTTGTCGAAACATCCAATCCAGCTCCAATCTAGCTCAACATAATTGCAACTATTATAAGATAGCTAATGTACTGTATCAGCCCATATACGTCTTACTGCAGGGCACGAGCCTCCTCTACAATCGAAAGTACGATTAAGAGGGGTTAGGCCATATAGTCTACCACGCTTAGCTACGCAAGATAACTACTATATCATTATTACTGTTAGATCATTTATTAGAACTATGAGAAAACCTTATTAAAATACATCTAATAAGATGTAACGTAAGGAGTAAAGTATGCAAAATATTATCAGATTGATTAAGGAATTTACATCATCAAATTACATTTCTATTGCCCATAAAGCGAAGGCCTTTCGGATCATAAAATATGATAATTTATCGCCATTCAATCTAGTAATGATTTTATAGAGGGTTTTACGATCTTACAGACAATGTAGTCAAGATTGTGACAATATACGTCACTTGAGCGCGCTGAGCTCTGAATAAAATCTAGTTCACGATGTCGCTATATTAAGATTCATATTGATTTCAGCAGCTGGAGACTCCGATAATATCTGGTCAGTTACGATGGTTCAAGATAAAATGTCTAGAATATTTTATAATTATGTTTTTTTGTAATGACATTATCTATCTAGTAATATCGTAAGTGTTATGAAATTGGTAGCTGGAAATGGTGTAGGAAGGTATGAAAGGAACGCTATCTTTAGCTATAGCAATGAATTTCCTGTGGGTTAAGATTATGATTATGGTCCTGTAAGTTTGATCAGCAGGGGCTTCATGTAGCTGAAGAGAGAGAGGGACAGAGAGAGGGAGAAGTATGAAATTTATTGAAGACAAGTTTAGTCATTTCGGCAAAACCATTGCAGGGTTTTTTTAGAACAAGTGTTCTTTATGTTCATAGTAGGTATCAATAGTTTGACTAATTTTAACAGTAGAGTCCATTGATAAAACACACAAATACAATATAATATATCAAATCATGATAAGATAAAAAGATCGGTTAAAGACTTTCCATTTGTGTCGTCCTATATATTTTTCTCATAAAAGGCAGTCTACATTCTATTCATAAAGGGCTATTATATTATGCCGATTGACAATCGCGCTATTGTCGGCCTATAACCGCTTTAAACATTTCGTGTTCTGCCACAATCGACGGCTTGTTTATGTATATCTTTTTTAATACATTAATTGAATAGTGTCATTTAATCAAGATTTTTTATCTTAAGCATTTTGTATTTGTTTTGTTGTTAAATATAATTCTTTGAAGTATAAGGGCGCGACTGTCCAGTCGCGAGCGGTAAACATTTAGGAATGGGGGTTACTGAATTACTTCATCATAGAGTACACATATAACTAATTGAGACTACTTATGTAATACATCAACCAATCTATTTAAAAGTGGCGGAAAACGTAATTTGGGGACTTAAACTATCTCTATCCTAGAAATTCTCAGTTTCAGAAGTAATTTAACTTCATTCTATTGCTTGATATAATTTTTTTTAGTATTGTATAACTCTGGTGTTTGAGATTCAATTTGTTATTCTTACATAACCCGACCAAAGTATAAGTATAAGTAACTATCTTTATTCTAACTTAATTCGTATTAGCAGTGCCGCTTTCCAATTTGTCCGTGTAATAGAAAAAGCGGCGTTAATGTACCGAGCATTATATTTTTTATACATTTTTCATGGTTGACGATTCCTTTTGATGGTTGGAGTGTGACGAACGACATTGTTTAATGTTGATGTCATAATAGTTTTTTTAGTTATTGACCCATTTTTTCATGAATTATGTAAAAGTTTTTGTTGTTGTAATGCGTGTGGTATGAATTGATTGAACAGGGCTTCGTTGATTGCCTTCTGTGTGGGCTTGGAGTTCAAGTTCAAGACGCAACATTGAGTAGGAATGTAAAAAGAGCCATAATATTTGATTGGATTGAAATGAGACTCTTTAAGTGACTGTCAGTTATGAACTGATAGGTTCGATTGAATACTGATATTCCTCTGCTACTCTTAATTTTAAATTTTTAACCTACTGTAAACTTAGTGTAAAAAATATAGCAAAAAAAAAATAATATTGTTAGCAATTTTAAATATTGATTTTGCATTGGTTTTTTTTACTGGCACTATAAATTGATTTTATAACAGCAGTGCAATCCAAATGGAGTATTCACAGCCGAAATATCTGACAATTATTTTATTTACAATGACAAGCTTTGACCATCTCTCGATCATTTCTTTGACATTACCAAACACTTTTTAAATGTTATGTAAATTCCCAATGTTCAATGGCACCTAAGCTCACGACATTCCTAGCCAACAAGCTTGGTCTACAAACAATAAATTGAAACTTAACCAATTGACAGCGACCCGGCGAGTCGCACGACCATACCTCGTAAATATGTCGCGCGCATTTTGTGTTATGACTTAGTAAATTGACGAAAATGACCAGCACGAGCGCGTGTAAAACGCACAACAATTGGTGGGATGAAAAATGCTGCAGTTGTCTATTGATTGGGAGTGATAGAATGATGGTTGAGAGGCAGTGAGTTTGGAATGTGAGGCCGGGAGTGATTTTTATTCGTCACTCCATTTTGTGTCATTATTTTTTTGTAGTAGGTCTATGCACAGTGGACTTTCTGTGGCTAAAGAGGAAGAGAGATTTTAAGTGAACAACTTGGTTCGGAAATTGTAACATGTTGCCACCGGCTGGAGTCAGTAGTTTGTACCCAGTTTACCCAGTTTGTTTGTATGAAATATGGTTTCATACTGGGTTATATTTGAGATTCAATATTATGAGTTATGTACCAAAGTCGCTGTTTACATGGCCGTAGTTTTGCCATACTCTATTCCGCAGAAACGTCGACTCCGTACCGCCGTCACATCAGACAACTTGACCGTTTTCACCTCAAATGTCTTCGTGCTATCCTTAAAATCGTCTGGAGAGATCATGTACAGAACACTGAAGTATTGAGACGAGCCAATGTAGGTGGCATTGAGTCGAACCTCATGAGGAGCCAACTTCGTTGGTGCGGTCAGGTCTCACGTATGTCTGAAGATAGGGTGGCTAAGCGTATCTTTTATTGCGAGCTAGAGGAGGGCAAGCGAAAGCATGGCGGACAACTCCTTCGATATAAGGATGTGATTAAGCGCCACAGGAAGGGCTGTGACATAGATCCAACATAGTCGGAAGAACTAGCATCTGACCGCGAAAAATGGAGGTCACACGTAAAACACAAAGTACATAATTTCGAATTGCATCAGCGTGCTGAGCTGGCTGAGCTGCCAAACGAGATCGAATAAAATCCCGACCAGTGGCTATTAACTATAACTATAGGAACGGGGCTCTAACGTGTCCACTATATGCGCGGACCTTCACCAACAAGATTGGCTATCTAAGTCATCATAGAGCACATCTCAGAGAATAGCAAAGGAGAAAAATAAGCGATCGCCATAGCCGAAACCGGCCGGGAGGATAATTTTATTTATATTTGGGATGGTTTCATACTGGATACCAGTTTGTACCCAGTATCCAAGATGACAAGCTCGCCTGTATAATAAACTCCCCAAATTATGTCTTTGGATACTTGTAAATATTTATGATATGGCAAAAATATTATATTATTTTACCAAAGTAAATGGGTAGCTTTAATCAATCGAGAATATTCTTTACGTGAGCTCATAAATAATTCATTTATAAAACGAGGATGCGGTAATTAAATTATTCAACTTAATTTTCCAGTTCACTGTCCATTTTATTTATTTGAGGTTTTTGCAGAATTGCTCGTGGATACGAGCAGTAATAAAAAAACCTGTTTGTGCCTAGTATTGTCAGTAATTCTGCCTTTGAAAGTAATTTCGATTACGTTACAGTCTTGAGTCATCGAACCGATTTCGAGGTTAGTGTGAGTAAGGATGCCAATATTTATAGCAAAGATGTGGTTTTCGAATGTACCAACATGAAGGACAAGTCTAGATATTATGGCCAGGCTAGTTTTAGAAATTTTAACTAACTGCTGCAATACTTGATATTCTATAAAATGAATCTGCCAGACGTAGGTAGGATATACAATTTAACATTCTTTCCCTACCACGTGTACTAGTGAGATCATATTTTTAACACCAAACGTGGTCACGGAACTTCTGAAACGAATCAATTTCACTCTAGTGCCGTGTTACCAAGAAGTGTGTTCTATGACGTCATTCAGCAGTGGACCTATGATATAACAAAGAAGTACCCCTCAAAAACCAATCACAAATAAGTGACAACACAACTCAAAATCCAGAAAGAACACGGCAAATGTCCGCCACAAGTGCGGAAAGAAAAACTGGCATCACATAATGAGTAGCGCAACCCCGTCAAGGTCCGCGGCGCCTGCTCGTCATTCCGGTCCGGCAACTGGGCCGACACACTCTGTTTGCCACGCACTGGACCCGCAGCTAACGTTACTAAATTAAAAACTGCGGGGAATTTTAGATTACCTGTGTATAATAATATAACAATTATAATCTAGGCTATATACATAGGTTACATACACATCCCTTTGCGGAGAGATGGATAAATTGATAGCACTTTATTGTTCACCATTGATTACATAAAAGAATACAGGTTAAATTATTTTGAAGTAGTGTAACAACTGGCGGTCTTATCGCTGTTATCGATCTCTTCCAGACAGCCAATGAGCCTTGTCTATAAAGTTAGATTTGTAGATTAAGTATAACAGTCCTAATTAAGTTTAATAGTACAACGTTGGTATATATTTAGAAAATATCAATCGTGGCTGAAGATTGAAGCCTTTAAAAATATTGAAGACTTTCGATATTTCTTTACCTGTAACAACTTTTAATGTCCAACCTTTGTCGTGTCTCTGTAAATCTTCGTATTTTTCTTTTTCTTTAAGATTAAGGAAATTGCTAAGGTTTGCTTCAGGCATACTACATATTACATTTAATATCAAGCGATAAACCTCTCGATCCTTAGCGATACTCAGGTATCACAAAGTTAACTGAATCCGAAGTGTCTGTATACTGTGATACTCCAAAGCTTCTAACTCAAAATAGTATTTAGGTTATCGGATTCTGTTTGGGTACTGACAGTCAGAGATCCTACAAGTGTGAGTCTTGTCTCCTCGCTCTACGTTGTCAAAGGTTAACAAGACATCTAATGTTGTGTTGTCACTATTCACGAACCGTGATCACATCACACAAGTGAGCTGCTTGCTCTTATACAGCGCCTGTGACGGAAGGGTCGACCCATATTCTAACTTGGACGTTAAAAACTTATCTTCCACCTACATGGAGCGACGAGCGAGCAGTCATTTTCAGGATATTCTTAATTCAACTGATACCTGAGTTATGCAACGGTAAACGTGACTTAGTTTCGCATTTCAAATCTAGTATGTTATTTGTTTCTTTTGTTTTTTAAGAGCACGTTTGTCTACTTATTTTTCAGTTATCTTCACCATATTTATCATGATCAGTATGACATATATGAATAATAATCAAAGATTTCATATCTACACAAAGAATACATAATCCATATTTTCATCTAGCAATATTTCACGGATGGCGAGAAGTCAAAAACATTCTCGAAGTGTACAAATTTGTTTTTGTCAGCGGACCTTTGTCATGACAAATGGTGGTTGTAAAATTGGGTAGTATTTTCTATATCCGCAGAAACATGTATGCGTACTGTATTCGATAACATTCAGAGTTATTCGTTTTATGAAATGGCTTGATTTTTTGTCGTTGTTATAAAGCGTCGTGACGAATTTTTGTTGGCTTTTGATCAGCGAATATACTATATTACAACCATAAGTATATTCATCCACTATGTATTACAATCCATTAGTATACTTTTGATTCTTAGGTAAAGATCAACAATATAAAATAAAGAAATATCGTAGATACTCTAGTTCAAGTAATAAAACCAAACGCTACTTCGTAAACAGTGACGTAATCAACATTTTTATGTTGATTATCGGAGCATATAATTTCAAATTGGTGTGAATAAAAATCAATATACAATAAAAACTTAAGCTGCTTTCTTTATCTACCAGAGCATATCGAATAACTACCATATTATACCCAAATAATAAATAGAAATTACTATCGGTCTTATTATGCTTCATAAATTTGTATTCATTCGTCAATTGCTACATCCTTGGTGTAGTAGCACAAAGAAAAAGCCTTCGCAAAAACTTAATGAAACAAAAATATACTATTTGCGATAAAGCGGTACTTTACAGTTAAATTACGAACCGACGATGAACTTTCAACTGAATTTTATTATGCAACAAATTAATGTATTTGTACTGGTGAAAATGGTGTTTTTGTATTACTTGGTAAGTTTAATGGACTGTGATGTTCATTTCTTTGATATAACCAGCAATTCGTATTCTGTGTTCATGTTGCAAATAAAAGGAATGTTTTTTCGTTTATTCCTTTTGTTTTTGTATATTTCAGTTATTTTAATTAGCTTTACGGAATATAGGTAATAAGTTCTTAATTGAATTTACAAAATATTATTAATATCATATAGCTTGACGGTAAGTCGGTTTTTTTTTTTAATTTAAGGGGTTTTTGTAATTACTTCGGAGCTTTTTGTCTCCCTAACACGCATATCAAATACAGTTATTTCAAACTAGTAAGTTATTTCTGCAATAAAAAAACAGGAGTAATATTATGTAGAAAGATGAATAAATATAAGGCTTATGTTTTCGAAGTTATGTAAACTGAGATCTATATTTAATTTACCAAAAAGCATTATGAAACGGGCGAAGCTTCTGACATGGTTAATAAAAACATCACAGGCAATTTTTTCAACATATCCAAAGTAATAATAAAATATTTAATTTAATTCACTTAAACCTGTATTCACAATGGAAGGTGCATTCACGTTAGCAAAAACAGTTGAAACAAGAGAAATGCAATAATTCGCATTGTTTTTTTCCCAACAGCAGCGATGAATTTCGTTCTCGAAGCTCGTTCCCACTATTGTGTCGCCGCATATAATTGTACTTTGTTAATGAAACCATGCGATCCTATCTGCCCAGCCATCTTTCTTTTTAACTTTATTGTCCGTTATTTCATTAAACTGAGGGGTGGACACTGTTGCACTGTGATTTTCCTAACACTACGCTTTAATCAATAATGGTTTTGGCGTACAATCTTTGTTCGATTGTTGCATTTTCAACAGATTTTCACAGGCTCTTCTGCCTTTTAACTGGAACACATATCAGGAATTTGTATTAATATGATTGATATACATTTTATGATTATGATTGCCGGACCTTCAGGTGTTTGTGTCATGGATATCCGATAAATAAACGCCGTTTCTCCTGTTTTGTCCCTTTCGAACGACTTTAGAATTCAGTTTGAACGAAGAAGACAAAACATGCGATAACTTAAATAGGTTTTAAATCTGTCCTTTTCGTAAAATGCAGTACCTCCTACTTTCTCCTACTCATTTCTACATGGTAACAACTAAGCTATGTTCCTCTACGAGAAAATAAGAGAAACTGAATTTTATTGTTTTAGCAGATAATATCTTTTTGAATTGAATACTTATTCATGGCGTGTTCATGTGAATGTGGGCCTGACAATGCGAGCTAGGTTCCTAAATGGAAAGTATTCGTGAATAAATTAGGTGTGAAGTGTTACAGTTTACACTTTACAAAGACATTTGTGTGAACATGTGTATGTGTTCGTAGTTGTAAGCAATTAATGTTTTGGTATAATTTAAAACGCGTATGGAAATTTATTTTGTGAACTAGTTGTGGTGAATCATTTAGTAAGAATAAAGTAAGAAAACATTATTACGGTTTTGTACTATAAACGACATTCAAGCTTAACTAATTTTTGGGAAGAATTATTATGACCTCCGCGTAGGTACCTCTTCTGTCTTCATATATACAGATCTGCGTAGATGTACGTATACTTTGTATGTTTTATCCGATATTGAGCAGAACCCCTAAAACAACGTGATAAGGTATTGCTAAATCACCTTCCGTATTCAATTTAACTTGAGTGAATGTCAAGTGCATTCGTGAAACACTTTCACGGTTATCTGGCATCATAACATTTAATGATTCAGTGTATCTCGTGCTATTTCGGATCGTAAGTGGAACGATAAGGCGGCCCGAAACGCATCCCATTGAAGTATCAATCGACTAAGAACATAACGCAGAGGGTGATGCACTTGTAAAGGCGAATATTCAAGTATTTCATGTGGGGCTCTGTAAGTCTTAACATTTTCTTAAGATTGGCTTGATTGGGTCAAAGAAAGATATAATTTATAATCAGTCGTTAATCTCTCCCTCTTTCTCTTCAGCCAGGAAATCAGGTTCAGGAAATCGACTCCGGAAAATAGGCATACAAGGATATCAATAGGTACTTCTTGGAAGCAGCCTACATCCAGCCACTTCCTGAAATCTTAGTAACATCGTCTGTATAATTATTATGACTGAATGCATCTTGTGGGAGGAAGAGTAATCTTGTCAATGTAGGAGCTTTCCCTTCATAGCAAACAAATATTTTTTTATATAGTGCAATATCTCACAGTTTATTTATAGATTTTCTCCCCAGTAGCTTATTGCGGTATGAGAAAATCAGGCTACACGACTTTCAAAACTATTTTGCTGTAATGAGCATAAACTTTAGCGCGAAAGGAAAATTACATTCTTTAAATAGGCGTGGAAATAATATACTTTTATTAAATATTGTATAAATATAAGTTTACACCTAATAATTAAGTTGTAAAGTTTTGACTTTAAGTGATATATGTTTTCCGGGCTCAAGAATATTAATCGTTTATTTGCCATCATTAACGAGTCTAAAATTATCTTTTAAGCTGTAAAAATCCGGAAGTTCATTTACTTTATTATGTAACTAATATAAATATTTTAAATAATCACGTCTTATCACAATCAGTACACATCTTAAATTACGCATGCAAGTAACGTTGCCAGTTCAAAAAAATCCGTACAAAGCAGTTTGGATTCTTAAAAAATGATCTCATAAAAATGTGATAAAAAGGGTTGGGCATTAACCACGCTACATAGAGCTCTAAAGGTTTTCTACGCGACCGCTCAATAAGAAAGGGTTCAAGGTTTTCAAAAGGGTATTTTACGACGCCCGCGATTTGCTGTTTACCTTATTACACAGGTGTTTGTGTAAGCGTTGCATATCCTTCAAATTTGGATAAAGTAAAAGTAGTCCCTAGATACCTATATTTTTTAAAGACTGCTGTAGACTGTTAGGTCCATTTATGATCTTAAGCCCATATTTTGTTTACTAGTCCTGTATACTCTAGACATTTATTACTATATTACTAGATTTGGATCATAGCGGTCTGGATTGATCCAAATGAATTTTTCATCTTTATATAACTTATAAAGGCACCAGTTATAACTTACTTTATTTCTAATTCAACAATTATAGTTATCAAAGTAAAAAAATGCCGTGTACGTGGCGTAAAAACCGATGCTTTACAAGCAACGATTTCCTCCAACTCATACCACGAAAAAATATAATTACTCTATTATTAGACGTCCCTTCACCTGGCAACATTAAAGGAGCACTTATACCGATATGATTGAGTAGCCATAAGTGCTCAACTCGCCCGCTATTTTTGCGTCCCGAGCCTATTATTAAAGCTGTACAATCAAGTATGGACTCGTTCTTTAAATAGAGCGTACTTTAATAAATAGCATGTTCACGGTCTCTGCGATTATCGCGGCAATGCTTGGCTGCTAATCAAATTAGCTGCGATACTTTGATATCCACTGGCGATTGTTGTTTGGAAGATTTTTTATTCTGGTTTGTGCTAGGTCAGTAATATTGTTATCGTTCTCATTTAAATAAAACTGTGGCGGGCCCCGTGACCACGAAAGCTGTGAAGCAATCGAAACGTCGGGAAGTTAAAAAATGTAAAAATAAATTAAATTAACGTAACATTCGCGTAAATCTAAAAAAACATTATCTTTCTCATTAGATATTTTAAGTGCATTTATAGCTTAAAATTGCATCAGATCTTTGGATAAACACTTTATTTAGCATTGCAGCTAATAAAATACCGCCGCTGTTGTATGAAAGCTGACAAATAATTACACGAGTGCTTAAACACGTTAAATCCCCAAATTAAATTTGCATTAAAGCCTGCATGTTTATTATAATCTGCAATGTTTAGCAGTTTAGTTTCCATTCGGTCAAACAGCCCATTTTCATCTCCATCCGCAAGCCGGAGGACCTGGCGTAATGACGTCATCGAATAGAAGCTACTTTGGCCGTAAGCCAACTGATAACCACTCTACCCCGGCTTACCCCCGATGTTTAATGCCCGGTTAATGACCTGCGCAGTTTACATTATGTTCTAGAAGTTTCGTTGATTGGTCAAGTTACTCTACAAATTATTGGGTATGCGCATAGTTGAATGGAACTTTGTTGGTGAAATATCATGTTTAAACTAAGCGGAACAGCTGTATCTTAATTAAGATCATGTACTAGTGGCGAAGGCTCCATGGAAGCCAATTCCCGCCGGGTTCCCTTTTGTAATTTATCATTACACTATAAACAAGCAAATTAATCAAACTTATTTATTTAATATCAAAACTCAATTATTATTTTTTACATTCAACGACATCTGTCGGCCAGATACGTAAATATTACTAGGTAGCGGCACAGTAAGCCCTTTTTACATTGCGACGCGCTGCGACCTCTGGCGAATTCCTGTAAAATTGTTCGGCTTATTCAATAACACTAGCGCGGCCCGTGCGCCGCCGCCCGCCGCCGCCCCGCCGCCACCGCGCCGCCGCCGCGCCGCCCCTTACGCATTGTATAGTATGCAACAAACCACGCAAAATTGTACCTTAAATTTATATCGATTTAAGGTTCAATTTACGTTAAAAAAGCAAGAGGTAAGCCGGAGCTTCTCCGGCATTTCGTGTGTTTACGTATAGATATTACTTATTATAATAGCGAAATGCGGAGTCTAATGTATTTATAAGTGTTGTATTTACATTTTTACAATATATTCATGGTTCATGCAATTAGTTTTAAATGTTTTTAATTACAAACTGTGTAATATTAATATTATGGTTTTAATGGAAATTACTAATCGTTAGGAGCGTACTAATATGTTTAGATTGTCGATTTTACAAATAAAGTTAGTGTTTAGATTTTAGGACGTGCTCGACCCTCGCCTGAGTAATACATTGTCTTACTATTGTTACAACTGATTAATGCGGGGCTACCATACTTGTTAACATTGAGTCTAGGTTTTTATTTCTTTTATATTAATCTTATATTCACGTGCGGTTTAGAAATATACTTTTTTATTTTTCTCATTATGTAAGCATGGTTTAGTTTTTATTTCATGGACATTGTAAATATTGTATAAGTACATAGGTAACGAAAATATTAAAATTTAATTGACGGCCGCAATAGGCAGATGCCACAATATCACTTACCAAATGAAACCCAATAGTTTGGTTTGGTGAGTAAGATTCTCGGAGCAATAATTTGCTGGTGGGAGGATATTCGCAAAGGTCCGAATATAAGGACACACGTGCATAAATGTGTCGCGTTTTACGTTCATTCTGTGAAACATCACACAGTAAATTTGATCTCTAAGTATTCGGACTGCACTACGCTTACTATGAGTCGCATTGTAGTCATTTCGTAATCCCTTAACCCTACTAATAGTATAAATGTGAATGTAAGTTTGTTTGTTACGCTTTCACGCAAAACCACTCAACCGATCATCATGAAACTTTGTAGACATATTCTTGGAGGTATAAGAAGTAACATAGGCTACTTTTTATCCCGAAAAGTTTAGTGTTCCCGTGGGATGAAGAAGGAATTCCGATATATTTGCTACTTTTTCATACTCAAAAAGATGGGATGGGACTGGATTACATTCCATTAGTGAGAATGAGACGGGGCGGGCGGGATATAACGGGATGGGACGGTACGGGATGGTAGATTTCAAATAAAATTAACTACGCAGACGAAGTTTGCGGGCAGAAGCTAGTAACAGGATAAAGAAAATAAACATATTTTGTGACTTGAGCTTCGGCTTCCCTTTTAAAAAATGTCACCCTTCGCCACTGTCATGTACATAGTGGATGATTGTGTTACGACCTGTTTTGATCATGTTAGATAAATTCATGTATTCGATATTAAATGTGTTAGCCGATTATTTATATATAAGATTTTAGAATAATATATTCGCTGTATTTAAAAGGATTTTTATGTGCGAGTATAAATTACTACAGTGATTTTTTGAGAAGTTATGTTCAATAAAAAATATTTTACAATTTATGAATTAAGGTTATTTATTACTTGAGCTTTTAAACGCTTTCTTAACATATTTACTGCTAAATATCAAGCTGTAAAGGCGAATCTAAATGAATGAATAAAATAAATTAAATGTCATAAACTACACAACCAATTAATATTAACCACGTGAAAAGTCAGACCAAAGCATTAAATATTTCAATGAAACTTATAAAACTTATTCCTACGTGGTTATAGTTTTAAAAACTCAACGTCAGACACGTGTGAAGTTTTACGAGTATTACTCGTACTTCAGACGCTGGATCTAGTCCCTGGGTACAGTTATAATGAAGATTGTGGAAATTCTTGCACTCGCCAACTCTACAACACAGCTAGAGGAGCGGGGGGCACGTTGTTACATTTTTTAGATAGTTGTTAATATGACAAAAGCTATCAAATAAATTATGCATTTGATTACTTGTAATGTTAGTATGTCTATTTAGCTATTAAAATATGACTGAAAAATTATTAAAATTTATGTATTTTTTTCAGAATGGAGAATTTAATTAAACAAGTAGATTGTAACAATTTACCCCGGAATTGGGGCTAGTTGTTACATCATCGGGGCACGTTGTTACGGTAGATAAATAAACAAAATCATCAGTGATACATAGTTTTTTATTAGTATTTCAAAACAATATATACAGTCTTCCAACATTTATGAGTAATTATAATATCTGTTATGGTAATTATTTAAGTTTTTTTTGTACAAAATCACTTTGGCAGGAACATTTTTAAATCTTATATAAAAACACAGACTTAGTCTGCAAATAACAACTTGTAGTAAATAAATTATTCACTTTCACTTCTTAATTAGTTATTTTAATAAACTTTTGACAAACTTAAATACTTTGGATTCTAAAATTTTTAAGGCACTTATATTATAGAAAGGTATATAGTATTTTTTATAGAGGTAGGTAACAATATCACATACAAATATTAAATCAGTTTTCATCAGAATTGCAATTAATACAAATGAATGAGCGAACATTTCCCGCTACACATTTGACATGGGCCCACATTTTGCATTCTAAACATTCTACCTAATCTTCTTTTATCGAGGTGCTATAACTTTCGCTACACACTAAACAAAACCATTCATCGGTATCAGAATCTGAATCGGAAACCAAAATTTTTTTCTTCACCCTTTCTTTTCCTTCTTCACTCATTTTCGAGGACTTTCCTTTACCTTTTCCTGTTCCTTTTCGTTTACCTTTGCCTTTTCCTTTAGTTTTGTCACACGTTTTTTTGGTCTTTGCCAGTTTTTCTTCATACTCTCTTCTTAGTTACATGTAACAACTTACCCCAAATAATTGTAACTACTTGCCCCATGGCACGTTTTTTAATATAAATTGAAGTCATTATTAATGGATATCGATAGTAGAATAAAACAATATTGTAAATTAAAGCTAGATATATTATGAACGTTCAAGGTTAACAATTTTGATAAAATAAAAAATATAGTCATGAGGAATCAAAAATTTCGTAAAGGATTTTTTTACTTACTTGGTTGAAATCGGGACACGCGCACAGAACCTAGCAGCTCCGCGCTTGGCGGGTCACTGATTGTTTTTATCTAATACGCGATGTTATAAGTAAACGAATGAGTCCGACTATGTCCATCAAAGAGTTTAAAATCCCGGTAAAAAACGCGTGTAACTTCTTACCCCTGTAACAAAGTGCCCCCCGCTCCCCTACTAAAGATTTTATGATCTTAGTACTTCATTTGTTACTTAATGTGTGACTTTGTTACATTATGTTTTTACATTTATTTTCGTTAATTTGTTTGTTAAAGAAATTGGTCTCACTATTGTTCTCAGATAGATTTAATGTCAATTAAATCATTACTTAGTGAAGATTTTACACAGAGGATCTACACTAAGGAATTAAACGTCTCTGAGTGCACCCGTAAGACATTCTTGAGCACGATCAGTAATTAAACTATATTGAGCCTTTAATTAGACAATAACAAAAACTCAAAACATAACTAATCAAATAGTAATGGTCAAAATGAAACAAATCATGAAGAATTTAACGAGCATCGTTCAACAAATGCTGTCTTTGTTTACGTAATTGAACCTCAAGTACTAATGGAACCTAATTTATCAATGTTAAGTTATAATTCAAATTTATGAAGATATTACTCAGAGCACCTTCCTGAACCTGATCTTTGCTCTTTACGTCCATCGACTTCTTGGCAGTTATAGATATGTTCCATCCTTAGTATAAATGCTGGCGTCAATTTCTTAACCTTTAGCTCAGTAGCATTAAGTAGGACTGATATTTCACTCTCAGACAGGAGTTAGTAATGATATTTTATTTACTGGTTAATTTTATGGAAAAGTATGGCTCAGCTTTACGTGGGTAAATATGGCAATACATTTTAATACCGGTGCAGTCGCATGAACGAAAAGTATGTCACTTCTGAAATTCCGTATTTAAAACAAGCTTAATTTTTATTTTAGTGAAGCTTTAGGTTAATTAACTGTGACGTAAGAGAAGCATGTGAGAAAAAAATATACACGCCGAGAAGCATCCTTTCAATTAAATGCCACAACTTGTATCAACGCACTTTAAATAGCTTAAACGAAGCACGATTGGTTACTCCTACAAGCGCAATTACCATAATACAAATAGCCTGTCTCACTTTTAAACATACTTTTGTTCCTTCGCCATTTTTCAAAGCAGAACGGAGTTATGATAGCGTAACTGCAGTCTAGGGTTGTCACGTTTCATAAATATTAATGAAGCGAACTTGTATATTAAAATTAATGTGCTCAATTGCTCGTAACAACCCATCCGGGAACCCCTTTAGGATGGTGTAAGCTTGGAATGGCAAAAAGTAACTTGTCATTCCCTTATAAGTGTCCTGTTAATGTAAATTTAATTTGGTTACATTTCAAATGTTATTGGTCACAGCAGAAAGAGTTGGGTGAAAATTAATATTAAGAAATATATTAAGCATTACGAGAATTTGCATAACATTATATTGGAATAAATTGCTAAGATAGGGGACTTCAAGAGTAGCATCTACAAGCACTTTATCATAAGTCTGGATGTGAATCATACTTAGATTACGTAATGCTTGCGATGGCTATTAATTTGATGTAATCAACGGTAAACATGGATAGTAAAAAACGAGTTAGTTACATAATGCGGGTCATTGACTTGGAGATAAATATTAATCTTGACACATAAATCTACTCTTTTCGTGTACAAAAATATAAAAACCTATATACAAAAATATAAATACCTCAATAGATTGCGTAGGCTTACACAAAATTATTTGCACTACAAATTCAGGCTCAATCAGTAGGAATAGATTTGTTTCCAATTTATTGTTAGAATTTTAAACCACCCACAAGGTTTCAAAGACATTGAAAGTATATCCTATCATAAGCCGAAATCGAAAATCTATACAGAAAGCTTAGTGCTCTCTTTGAATCGCTGAGATAGTCTAGATTTCTGCCACTAAGCTTGATTGTTCTGTAAGTTAAATTTACATTTGTACTAGATTTTTCTCCTTACTTCGCTGTCCTTTTCAATTTTATTTTCATGACTTAGCGGCTGTTTGAGTCGGCATCTTCCCGAGTCTTGTTTGCAGTATATTTTTTATTTACAAGTTCATCTTCTGGCACATTTCCATTTCACGTGCGTGTAAAGAGTCGGCGCTGTATATCTTATCCTAAATCTTTTAGCTCAAAATCTTTTACTCTTTGCAAGTCAGTCCTAGTTTTAACCTTTGATTTATGGTTAAATATTATGTATGTAGTCTGTAACGATTTACCTCGGGCGATCCAAACTACAGGGGTTGTTAAAACCTTCATTAAGATGAGACATCAAGTCTTGTTTTTTAGTCTTAAGCTTCGAGATTATACAGAGGTTTCACGCTTACTTTAAAACTAATTATAGAGACATCTCGAGTCACATGCTAGAATTGATAGTAATAATAATTTTTGACATCATTGTGGCAAAGAACCCATGGCATTATAAATTCCATTAAGTTTAATAATCTGCAAGTCATAGAAAATTACTACCGTAGACTGCTCAGGTTTAAATTTAGATAAATGGTCCAGAACACGTTGTAATAAGGTTATAAATGGGCGTGAAATCCAGGCAAGACGATTCCGGATTAACGTTAAAAGAAGCATTTGCAATGGTGAATTAATTTTAAAGAAAATCAACTATTGTTCTTGGCTAAGAAAGAGGGTTTATGTAAAAAAAAGTGGTCTTTATACAATCTCAGACACAGTCTCTTTTATTACGCGAAGTGTACATTTTAACTCGGGAAACTTAACATTTAAAATTTAAATGAAATAAACAATTAATATTGTGTACAACCCAACCTTAGTATTTATATCAATGATAAGATGTCCTTTTGTTTGGGGATGCAAGTAAGCAATATAGAGTCAACAGTGAATTTGCTACAAAGTATTTCACGTACAAAAGGCATTGAAAATCAACGCCTGCTTCGCAATAAGACAGTAATAAAGTCAAGCACTTAGTCTATTTGAGTGATAGAGTAAACAGTTTCTCATTGGAGCAATAAAAGTTACGTGTTTAGTAAAAGTGAGTTTAATGTGTCATCGCGCGGGTGTTTACGGCTTGTTTCAACAAGAGCCCACAATTAGATACATCCTGAGGCAACAAGCTGAGAGTTTTATGAAGGATCTGTATCCTTGTTCGTATTGTTTCATGGAAGTAGATTTAAATAGATATGTATAATTAGTACAAATCGATTCTCTCGATTGTAGAGTAGGCCCGTGCCCTGCAGTGGGACGTATATGGGCTGATATAGATAGATAGATAGATAGTACAAATTATTAGTATGATTTTTGGTGGCCTTCTTAGGGGCAATCCCTTGTCTATATTTGTCTTTGCACAACTGAGAATATTTTGGTTAATCTTAACATTACTTATAAATAAACTAATATTAAGTGTGTTGTTGAAATTATCTATGCTCTTCATAAAATATTATTTAACGACGATATTGTAATAACAAATATATTTAGTGAATAAGAGTCAGATCTATTTACCAAGCGTTTTATTTTTTGTGCAAGCTAAAATTGTGATATCATCTTTGCATCGTGTACAAACATATTTCCAAAAACTGAAAAATATAACAATAATTTGTTGACAAAAAATATTGCTTCGTTCACGTCGTTATTCGTCATATAGCATGCATCATAGCTGTGGTCACCAGCTTCAAGTTACACCAAAAGATTCTCTAATTCATTTTTTGCCGCACAGTCAAGTTGTGGAACGGTTTGTCATCACTCGTGTTCCCTCCTTCCTATAATCCTGGGTACTTTCGCCATAGCGTGAAGAGGCATCTCAGCGTGCCGGCATGAATGTATCGAATGGTATGAGACTACCGTCTGATACCATTGGATACTCTATCTGGACGGCATTAGTACTTACCATCAGGTGCAATGCAGTCACTATGCCGTGCCAGAATAAAAAAAAACCCCAATTGCACCAAATTCAATAAGCCCGGTCTCAAATACCCTGGAAAGTAGGTCCCTAATGTCCCCGTGAGTCACCATTTAATGTGTCGTCAGCTTTAGTTATTGACACACACACATCCGGACGGGAAGCTGTCTCGTATCACGTTACTTTCGAATAAACAAAGGGGACAACAATTAGGGTTTCAAGCTACGGGCAGTGGATAATTAAAGCGGACACCTCCTCGTGGCCATTATGACCGTTGTATTTAAATTATGGACCAGCTCCTACACTTGAGCGTTGATAATCTGGACGTTGTGGCTTTTATTATGATATACGTTTTAATGTTTGTTATATTTTCTACTAAAAGTGAACTAGCATTACTCTTAGAATTATTCTGTATTCTGATGTAGAAAGTCAAAAGTCAAAAAAGTCAAAATATTCTTTAGAAGTAGTAGTAGTCTTTTACAAGATCTTTTGAATCGTTAATTTCTGCTACCACCTAGAGTTTGTTTAATGATGATAATTAAATAATTGAAATGAGATAGACCTTAGTTCATGATGCTAAGCTGGATGGATGGATGGATTTCACTCGTCCTCAAAAATCTTGCGAAGACCTGTCATCTATGCTAACTAAAGTTACTTTTCAGATGATTGTGTAGGAAACGTCAGAAATGGCATATATTGTGAAATTCGTATCTAAAGATTTTTATTTCGTGAGTCTGTTTCCTCTCAACTCCGCATTTAGTATCTGTATGAAAATTTATAATAAAAACAGAAGTTAGTCACACGAACTAAAACCGTCAACTTTAAAATTCCCGCAAAACAAAATTTAAAGTTCCAACATCACCGTATTAATGTCGCATATCTTTCCTCAGCGGGACCGCTCCACATTTCAGAATAAATTGCATTTATGATAATTCCAGACACACGACACCGCGACTACAAACGAACGGCAAGAGAGCATCGTTCTTAATTAGCGGTAATCATTTCTAGGATTTAGACCAAGTCTAGTCTGGCTTAAGGTTCATCGTATTTTTTATTAATACGGACATTTGGTTAATTGTGACAATTGGCGACGCGTCACGACTCACGACCGCATTCCGAGGCTTAGCATTGTTAACTGCTGCTTTATTTTATTGCAACGATTGTCAATTGCTTTACAGAGCATAAATTGTGTGCTGGTTGTTTTTTGTTAATCCAAAATGGGTCGGTTACTAATCCGGAAGTTGGTTGCGAAAGGAATGTGTTCATTAAAACTGTGATGTGTGTGATGCTAGGTCGACTGTCGGTTATTTATTATTCCACGCTGGAGAATGGATAATATACAATTCACATGTTAATATTTTAACTTATTAAACACCTACGTTTCTAAATTAGTCAATCACAGAATTACTTTTGATTTATTTAAAATTTAAGCTGAACTTACTTTTACTGTTAATCCTGAAAATAATGTAAGAGTACTCGTAATACATAGTCTCATATTCCGTAGCGTAAGAAAGACTGGCACTCGTATAAACAAAGCGAAATATAACAATCAACCACAGTGCATACAACTGAATCTTACCTTATAAAAATACCTTAAGATTTTCCGCTCGCTAAGCTTGAGCAAGCGTCTAACTGGATTTACGTTTCCACTACGTTTTAAGAAGGAAATACAGTGATGTTCATAAACTGCATTGCTCGCAGCCGTCGTATACCTGCTGGCTCTTTGTCGGCGCGTGCCTCGGTTTTTATGAACGAGGGCTCTCAACTCCATACCACTTGTTTCGACTTATTTAATCTTTTGTCCGTGTTTGATGTCGAGGGGACTCTAAGCTGCTTTAAAACATTTTTTTTTTGGGTTCTGCCTACCTATTGCAGATGTTTACATGCCAATGCCAGAAGCTCATTATAATCATCTCATTAACAATGGGCACTAGTTTCACGCCTAATCTCACGCACAGCTCCCTGGCGGCGAATTACGCCACAAAAGAAAAAACAAAAGACGGTAGACAATAGAGCGCGTGACGCGTGGGGCATCTCGGTCCATTGTCCCGGCCCCATCGCTCTTAGCAGGCGAATTTTGGATCCGTCGCCCTTCAAATATGCTTTTATTTCACATCCACACCATGAATTATGTGCATCAATTTTGACGTGACTTCGATTTGGTCCATAATGTTCACTCAAATAAATCCATATTCAATTATGAAGTATCAATAAATCATTGACTACGTATTGCGCACAACAAAAACCGGTGGGCGATTAAATTTCAAGTGCATCTTGAGATCTTGAACGTTTGTAATCGGAGCCACTACAATGTGAGTTCTCAAACGTGGGTCCCGTTGAAGAACGACTTGATTATATCTTTCTTGTGCAAGCGCTGCCTAACTAGCGTTTACACGGTTTTGTTGCATTTGATTTTATAATTATCTTGCGTGAGAGAACCTTTTAGTATAAAAACTTCAAATATTATTGCATATTCGACGTGGCCGCGGCGCTGTGAAATGTGCAGCCTTTATTCCTCCGGGCTGTTCTATTTTAAGCGCAGGTATCTCACAGTACCAGACAATCTCGACCACCTCGGCTATGCGCTGAGCTAAATAAAATTAAAACCTTTATGAAATTCCTTGAGTAAATCTTGCTACGTATTTGAATAAATTTTTGCTCGTCTCGTCTCGGGGATAAAATAATACTATGATTTTCTTTTCGATGACTCACACTTATCCTTTGAGAGATTCGGATGGTCACAATGTGAGTAAAACGGCGTCGGTATGCACCGTCAGAGGAATGGAGACGTCAAAAAATCAAGATATTTCCAAATGGAAGAACGTAGCGAGACATTTGGACGTGAAGGAATTTTCGATCGGGAGGGTCGTTCGACGACCCTACGCTCACAAAAAACTACCTGGTCTTGAAGTATGCGGAACCGCATATGAACAGTCGGGACCTGCGTTGCAAGCCGTGGGATGCTTTTACTCAATATTCAAGTGCACGGCCCTTTTATGGATAGACAATGATTGACGACTTTCGTACATTTGGCAATGTTACTCAACTTTTTGCAAAACGTCCAGAACAATTATTTCGCAGTAATTGGTGACAAAATTATTAAAAAATCGACGCTAACTTAAAACCGGTATAAAATTCCAACTATTTCACGGGGGCGGATTTAAACCCTTAATAGAATGTATTCGAGTGCTCTTTCACTTTAGTTTTAAATGCATCTTTTCAATGAGGAGCGGACTGGCTGCAGTCCAAGTGCTTTGTTTTTTACAACCTTACGACGGTTCTGCGCAACATTGGAGCCAGCGGAGACGGTCAAGTGCTCCTGAAGATTTTTTGTTTGTCTGCAGCAGAAATTTATAGATACACGACGATTGAAGCTTTTTCAAGTGTGGTGTGTTCTTGAAATTTAAAAATGCTGCTTTGGAATATTTTTTGTCTTGTTTTTAATTTGTAGTGGAGATTGTTAAAATGATAACAGAATGTACTATTGCTTAATTATCATTGACAATGATGAACTGGAGTAACTCCTAACATTTTGCTGCATTTTTTACAAAAAATTACATAGTTGATTTATCAAAATGAATGTAAGTCAGATGCTGTGCCAAAAACCAGAGTGGATGAATTCCTATTAGCCAGCTGGATCATTATTATTAGACTAAACAAAGATACTATTGCAAAAAAAAAAAAAACAAAATACAAGCAGTCAATTAGCAGATCCTAAATTATAAAACGCCTATCTTATCAAATACGGTGTAAAGTAAACACATTTATTGCATCTTAACCTTAAAGGCGCAATAAACTTCTTTCCGAGTGCGCGCTCATAATGTCGGCCATCAAAGATTTATGACAGTTTGAGTATGCTTCGCGGCTACAATCTTTATGCCCCGATATGAACCGCCAAACTAAATTAGGCTTCGGAAAAAAACACTTGCCTATTATATTTTAGGACCCGTTTTTTATGGTCATCCCTAGGTAAACGACCTTAGAGGAACTCTGTCAGATGTAAATCTTAACTTGGTTGACTTGTATATTCTGTGGTCTATAAAAGTAGAAATTCCCCTCCGGTTTTTAACATGACATACATTAATAAGATTGTGTCCCTCAAAGGGTAGCCACTGGTGGCACTTATAAGTTATACAACTTGCTACCTTTATTTCGATTCAAAGATGAGATAGAGACCGAGTGTTAGAGTATGGAGTAAATTTAGATTTTTAAATATTAGCTGCCTCTAGGCTAACGAGACGATAACATAACTTTACGTAACAGATTTTACCATAAACTAAGTCTACTTAGGTTTTTATTGGACGGCAAAAAGTGTCTCCTATGTTACATATTTTATTTCGTATGTTATAAAACAATTTTACCCCTGCCTGCTCGTTCGACGTCAAAACTTCAAATACTATCGGATTAGCTTCCATTACCGAATGGATTTTCTATATTAAATCCAACCTAAGACAAGGTTCACTTCACAGCTTATAGAATTACCACTAACAGCTATATGGAGGTCTGTAGGTAAATTGGAATTACTAGAAAAAAAATTGCTTCACGGTAGATTCTGATTATCATTAAAAGGTAAAGAAACCCACACATTTTGTTAGGTCGTAACTTTACAGAGGTTTTACTGTCTGCTATAAGAATTTATGACGCTCGTTTATTTCAATAACCTCTAAAGTTTTCAAAATACACAGAACATCTTCGTTTTATGTGCAAATTAATATATTTTTACGATTTTAAGTGAATGAAGTCGTAAGTATTAAAATAACTGAGAAACACGGGGTAAATGAAGCATTTGAATTTTTCATGTCTGTAAGGATAAACATAATATAGTATAATATCCAAAAGCATTCGAAATGCATAAACAGAAAGACATTTCTTCAAGACTGTGGTTGAAGTTAGTTGAATTATAAAAATACAATTAAAAAACATCATAAAAAGTGCAGAGGAATATACAGGACTTACAAATTCATTCATTCATTCAAGAACTTACAAAATTTATAAGACTAGCTACCCGCCACGACATTGCAACGTGCATTTTGCTTTTACTCATACATTTAATATATTGTACTCACTTCATCCCTGAAGAGAAATACCTCGTGTACCCATGTATACCGTGGTGTTGGTCCTATGCTCACATAGTTTCAAATCTGTAAATATTGCTTCTCTTGAAGACTTTGTACTCACTCTACTTTTCTTGTGGCATAATATAGCATCCTCTCAGACATTTCTTGTTATATTTTAATACCTTGGTGTTAACTATGACAAATACATGTCTGCCTTAAAATTTTTGTTTCTCGCTTTAAGTAGAAATACTATTTACATGCAATTTATTTTATTATTTTCACTACTCATCTTGTATTCATTTCTTCGTATAAGATCATAAATAATATGAATTAACGGTACAATAGTTAACAGTTCTTTCGATGTCATGCAATAAAATTAATTGAACCAATTCATTTTATTTTTCAAAAGTCATCTAAGCTTGATGCATGAGAGCGAGATGTGTTTAAATTATCTGTTTAAAAGTAGTCAAGTATCAATTGTAGAGCCACCCACTGCGGTCATAAATTATTACAATTAACAACTTTTGAAAGTGGGAGTACTCGAGGCAACGCATAATTGCCCCAAGCTCCTTAACACTGTGATTATTAAAACCAAAATACATTGTGAGGGTTTCCATCTCCATGGTGCTAATAACAGAAATTCTTCAGTTGTGACATAAATTGTGCAATTGCATCCTTTACAGCTTTAATTAACTTTAATGGATACGATGGACGATATTTTTAGAACAATTGCTGTGTGCAGTTAATTTGATATGCAATCTTTCCATTCGTTTGCATATCTTCTGTGCAAATCTTTGTGGTTTTGATGTGAATTGTTTTGAATAAAACAAACTTTACTAAATTTGTAATATTTTGTTATTGTCAAATTAATTGCACTATGACGACTTACACAGTTTTATTTTATAAGTTTGTGTTTCATTTTGGTGCTCCTGCCAGATTAAATTTAGCTGCGACTAAGTCAAGGTTATTCTAGGAGGCTCGGATTTCGGCCTGACCCGTCGTTGGAATGTGAATTACGAAAATGTTTACCCCACATACGCTATTATGCTAAAGCCCAGAAATAACCCTCAGATTTAACAAATTCTTTCTGCGAATATGTAGATAAAATTAGAGGATAAATATTGTGAGAGGATTCATTATTTTCTTTACAATGGCCTTAAAAATATAATGGTTGGTGAAACAATATTTTCTTTTTGTTTCAGGTATGCAATGCAGTGTTAAAATGAAAAATGAGATATTCTGTCTTTTGTTGGAAGCGGCGCGCTTTCAACGCACGTATATCTTATGTGAGGTATTATTTTGTGCAAATTGTATTTTTCTCTTGTTTCAAGTAGGTAGCCTTAAGTTTTTGCTACTATTAATGAGCCACGTCAACATTCCTTCTAATCTACAGCAATACAAATGATTACATGGCACGAATGCCAGATATTAGTGTTATAATCATTATAAATAAATAATAAATACACCCAACAGTCACGTACATAGTTCTGACCCCACACTAAGATCGAGTCTTGTGTCGTGGGTATCAGAAACTGCGAGTGACTTTTTCGGTCACTTTTTTGACACCCAAACAAATACCTGTGGCTCATATAAATATTTGTTTCGGTGCGGGAGTCGAACCCGCGGCCTCTAGTTTCATAGCCGGCGACTAACCAACTGCGCCACGGCTATCAACATAACTTATTATAATTAATATTATCATAAACATCAATATTTTTTTAACATTTCTAATCAAAAATAACGTCTTTAACATCTATTCGTTATTTGCTTCACGGTCCATTCCATTCCTTCCATTATTAAAATTGTTCTATTTGATAGTCGTAATCTCTCCATGAGCCTGTCTCATCGCCGTTACATAAAATAACTTTCAGATTATTAAGAGAATGGAACAAAATAAATATCCCCCTCTCTTTCTCTCGTTTCTTCATCATTGTTTTCATTAAGAACGTCGTATAATTTGACGTCGTAACTTTTTGTAGATAAGTTTTTGATAAAATCTTTACTGTAATGGTGGCTCCGATGTCATTTCTTTAAGCCCTGTCTCTTAATCTAATAAGCTGTCTAAAGAAACCATAATAAGCTTTGTCCATTCATAAAACTTTCACGCCGTTCAGCCTACAAAAAACATCACTGGACTTTTTCGATCAGCTTTTCTTGTTAAAACTTTAAGTAAAATAAGTAGGTACTTAGGGCTGAAAAGACGTTCCTTTTTTATCACGAGTTTTATTGAAATTGACAGCATTTTTGCGCTAAAAGGTATTCGCGACGAGCTGGATTAATTTAAATCCCTTTTACGTCTTAGATAAAAATAGCGCTACAAAAAAATATCGGGACAGGTTTTCACGTTGCTTTTTCAGAAGCGTAATGTTTTCATTATTAGCAAATAACATATTGTTTAATCCACAATCATTTACCTCTTTAATTAAATTAAATTTTGTCTTTAATTCCATACTTCAAAGAAAGAATGTCATTAAGACATTTTAATTTCATTTCTTCAAAAAATCCATTAAGCATTCTCTTTATGCTTCCTTCTACGTGTGAATGTTTTTTATCACGATACAATAAAAGTTTAGTTTCGATTACATTAGTTAGGAGGTACAAGAGAGTGGTTTGATGGCTTCCGTTGATCAAGCATGTGTGTTTCCATGTAAGCCCGCATAAGAACCTCTTAGATTTAACATGACAGGTCGCGGTGGAAGTTTGGACGAACTAATGTTACAGCATTCGGCTTCCTGTAGTTGAGGATTATAAAAAATAAACATATCAAACAGTCTTACACATATTGCATTCATATAAAGATTAATAAAGTCATTTTGTTTTAGAAAGACCCATGTATCGAGTCTGGACAAATACTGGATTGCTTCGGTGGCGTTGTTGTACTATGGTACGATTACAAAGCTGAGGTCTCGGGTTCGAATCCCGGGTCGGGCAAAGTGATATTGGGTTTATCTATATCAGCCTGGAGTTAGGAATTTGTGCCCGATAGGGCGATAAGCTCCCTAACACATCGTGGGACGGAACATACAAGTCGAAATGTGGGTGTCCTAGTGGCGCCTCTGCCTTCCCCTTTTGGGATAAAGGCGTGAGTTTATGTATGTATGTATGCACAAAAACTTGTGAATTGCACAAATATATGTCTAAGTGAGGGGATATAAACCGTAGCATCTCGATAGCCACTGATCAGCAAACTTTGCCACGGAGACTGTCAGATAATTATGACGGTGTGAATGCTGTTTTATTTTATCAGGATACAATAAAACGTTTAGTTTCAATTACACTTGGTTAAGTAGGTGGTACAAGAGAGTTTGATGGCTTCCGTTGATCAACCACGTGTAAGTCCGTGTACGTCGGCGAACCGATCGCGACGTGTTGGCTTGTAACATGACAGGAAGCGCTCTAGTTCATAAAATATTTAGTATAAAACACTAATCACTTTAATATTCGGATTATGATAGTTTTTAATAAAGTCTTATGTTTAATTTGAAAGTATTCAAAACCATTAATATAAGACATAGCTTCTTTAAAGATTGAGGTTCGATTTCGACTGTGACCCATTAAATTCATACTGGTTCACACCGCAAAGAAATCGCAAGCTTCAAAAAAGTGGTATCAGACAATATAATTAGTATAAATGCTCGTTGAATCAAACAATTCTCAAGTTTTAAGTTTCCCAAAGAGGTGGAAAATTGGATTATCTATCATCCTTTAACATTATGTTGTAACGTAAACTGAGTTACTAAGGCCCTAAAAATGTTGGCAATGAACCTCCAGCAACCTACTTTATATAAACTTAACTCCCAAAAATTAGGTCTATAAAATCATTGAAATCCTTAATACACAACTTTTACTCAACGTACAAACTCTAACAACCATTTGATTTTTAATCCAAACGCGAATAAGGGTACATTATCAAAAATTCTCCACAGGTGTACAAAACTTTCGCTCAAGTATGGGCAATATTGTTGGAGTTTAATGAGCCGCAACGGATATTTATTGGTGGAAAGTTCTCGGTATAGGGAGTGCCCAAAGTCCCTCGGGAACCCATACTGAGTCCCAGTGGGTGGTAAGGGCTTTGAACAACCAAGATGTTTGTGGAGTCTTGCCTTGTTTGGAGAGATTATAGTGTGTTACCAGTATCCGTTTCGATTGGTTAGTTCCGGATAAAAAATGTATTAGACATGAAATGTGATCTTTACAGTTTCTTAGATGTGCGTTTTATTATATCAATTGGTTAGAATTTCATATTTGGTATATTTTAATTGCATAATGTCTGCGGGTCTTAGTTATTTAGATTATTTTGTGTAATTTTCTAAAACTTGACAATCTTTTTTTTTGTCTCCATAAAGGTAAGATACTTGACATTCGTCTGCATGCCTGTTTATAAATATAAAATTTCACAATAAATAGAATACTCCGATGTTTCACTAAAGGTGAATCATATGGTAGAGTATAAGTTACAAATGAGTCATTCGTATCAGACGTTTCGACAACATAATATTAAAGCAATAGACATTTATCATCTCGGGAATTTGCACAAACACATACTTATAGACGCTTAATATCTGTTATGAAGTATTATTTATCATGTTTATGTAATCATAGCTAATACGCAATAGAGCTTATTATTAGCAGTGCTTTTGTTTATTGACAAACCACAAATGCGTTATAATATTAAAAGTGAAGTATTATTAAACTTACTTATTAAATAAATATAACCACATTTTTACTCAATTTAGAATCATTAAACCAATTACGATCCCTAATAACAGAACTTCACGTACTAATATTTATAAATATTTGTGTAACAGGACGGTGTCAATATCTGGAGCTCAGACAATGCTCATACAAAAGTGACGCGGACAAAGAACGTCCTTTAACGCCGGTACAAAGACCTGTCACCTGGCCGCCAAATTGCACTCGTTTTCTTAATATTTTATCAATGGCCGCAAGTTTAAGTGTAATAGGTAGTTTGGTTATTTTGCGAGCAATTTTAATAGAGATTATAAACTTATCACCGTCTTCTTTAGTGACAGCAAGCTTACTGTTGGATTTAGGTTCCTAAGGACTTCTACCCCGACCTATTGTTAAAGGTATCTAATAGATTTCTAGATCGCTGTACGGATTATTATATTGACAGGATTTGTTTATTTATTTATACTCTTTATTGTACATATCAAGTCACATAGGAATTTGATACCAATAAAAATTAAAATAGTACCATTAACGAAAGGTCATCAGCATCATTAACGAAAGACTTGATGCCAACATATAAACAGACTATTCAGTCTGGGATAAGTCTAATTTCAATTTCATTTTCAATATTAAGCTCCGAGAAAACTTTATAAATAATTTCATTTTCTTATTACAAACCAGAGTGAATCGTATTGATGTGCTTAATATTCAAGAAGTGAATAAATTCACTTTGTAGAATAAACTTTCATTACTTCACTGCGCTTTGATTGAAAAATCTCGAGTTCCTACGTGCCTCGTCGAACACATTAAGCCGTCGCGTCGGCTTTAAAAATCTAGTATTGCTAGAGTAATTCAATAAGATGTCTGCTTCCATTAACGCTTCATAGTGTAGGGAGAGGCACGCAAGGAATTCAAACCGATCCCCGAAGCATGGCAAGTTTCTTAGAACAATAACTTGTACCGACAATCAAATTAATCAGAAAGAAAACAATAATCATATCCTTCCACATGAAAGAGTGAGACAAAATATTGAACATGGAGGTAGTATTCTTTCATATGGGAAGAAGAAGATGTAAACCACCAACAACAAATATTACATGGGATTGGCGCTATCCATCAATTGATCAGCTAATAAGCCAGCAGCTTCAGCTTTACCAGGAATGGAAACAGCTCCATCCCTTACATCATCTTCATTAGTCTCCACGTGGCAATGGGGAGTCATAAATTTAGACAAAGCCTGATACAACTGCACCAGCTACGTGTTTGGTTAGAAATTCATGAGACACGGACAATGGTTATTGTCGCCTGGACCGAGGTGATATAAGATGATCATAACTTGCACATGGAGAACGATCCCGGAAATCGTGACTTTATCTCGCGTTTGGTATATCGAAATAAAAAAATATTCCAGAACAATTATATGAGTCTTCGGTGAAAAGGTAACTGTGTAATTAGATGCGATGAGTTCAATCTTCGCATTAGATGGAATTTTGATAGAATATGATACACAATAATTATAAGACTATGTACGTATGTGACTGCTGGGTGTATTACTTCTTTCATTCAAGTTAACTTTTATAACACAGACATTCTCCCTTAATGTACGAAGTTATAACAAAATAAACTTAAAAGACGGCGCGAAGAAAGAATATAAAATGCTTATTTTATTATAGAGAATCTTAGTGCAACGCTCCTTTACATCGTGGGAGCAGTCTATTTGGCGCAGTGTGTAAATATTTATGAGTAGTTTTAATATCTTATTTCAACTTTGTTTATATTCTGTCTTTATTATATTTTATTGGACACCATTCAAAAATAAAGTCGAAGAGTAGGAAGTAACATAGAAACATATGTTACAATTGGAAGTCGTGTCTATAGAGCCGATTTCAGACAGCTTTAGGATACAATATAGAAAACGGTAATAAAAAGTAGCAATGAAATGAACTATAAGAAAAAAAATCAAATGTGAAGACATCTGAGAGTAGAAATGTTGAATAACTCACGTATCTTAGAGTACGTAAGTTGAAGGTCGAGTATTAAGACAGATACGCACCGCAGAACCGGTTGTAATAGCGAATGTCAAGGCGAGCTTCGAGATTTTAGCGAGTCCGCGAGAATATGCACCACTGAATTCCCAAGCCCGCCGCTAACGGTCGAAATGCAAGGAATTTTTATCACAAGCGCCACCCGACATGAATTATGCACGTGATGAAACATTATACGATATTGCAGCCTTATTGTGAATGGGTTCAACGTCTCATGAATGGGATGAAAGGATGTGATCTATAAAGTAGGAAGGTCATTCATTCATACACTTTGAGACTTCAATGGAGCAAAAATACTTTAGCGTAAGACACGTACACGGTTTTTATTTAGCAAAATTAGATTTGGTTTGGTTGGTTTTTGCGGTTTCACTTTGGCTAAGGATGATTTGCCCCGTTTGCAAATGACGAGTCACTCACAAAAAGTTAAACGTTTTGGTAACAAATTAAGTTTACCGTTGATTCTGTAATTAGCTGTTTTTGCACAGATCTTTATCCGTGTACTCACGACTGGTGACCAAACAAGAGACTTGGTTACTTATCCAATACCAGGCAAATTACTATATCATCGACTTTCAAAGAACATTAACAAAGAAACGAGACTCTATGGTTTAAAGATTCTAAACCCTACAATGAAACGACTAATGACGTGGGTTTTAAATATAAATTATAATAAACATAAAATACAAGGCGATGTAGTCTTTGATAGTAAGAAGGAAAAGACGAACAAAAATAGAAACAAGTGGTGCGCTGTATATTCCGAGTGCTCATTAATGACTGTTAGTAAACATTTCTATATTTATAAGAGTATTTCTATCTTCAACAATTCTAATTCCACGTTGGGTATGGGAAAGGTTAAGCATTGATGCAATGTACTTCCAAGGCTAAACATAAATAAGAAAAGGCAGTTTCTGACCATGAAGTTTTTGATTTTGCGGAATTGTTTAGAAAGTCAGTAATGGCAACACGTTACTATCAACCTATTATTTTTGTGGACTTCCTTAAATAATTTAAAAATACTTATGACTTGAAATCCCTAAAAATATCATTCATAAAAAACCCTCTAGCAACCCTCATAAATATCAGAAAAAAATAAGCTCAATTTACATGAAATAATGCCAGCAATACAATACGTTTTGTATACAAGTAATTAAGACATAACGCAACACCAAGTGCGTATAAAATAAATCGATAAGGAAAGTGAAATACTAAAGTAATTCCCGCGGGGTTTACTGCTAACCCTTATCGCACCCAACAGTTGGCATACTGAGTATTCGCGAATCTAAGAGCGGGGAGTGACAAATTGCTTTCGCATCGCTTTCCTCGGCTACAGTTTTTATACGATGCGAACTGAAATTCCACCGGAGTGATAAATGCTTGTAGGTCTAAGTTTTGCACTGGTGTAAAGAATTCGATTTTTTGAACAGCAATTTACATTACAATGAAATATGCGTAACAGTGGATTGATTGAGTGCGGTCGATATTGAAACGTGGCGCATAAGAGTTTCACAATTGCGGGTTTTTCTTCGTGTTTATCGCAAGCGTAATATAACCTAACCTAAATAGTTCTCTCATATTATATTTGAATATGCAATGTAATCGAAATGGCCATGACAAAGAATGCAATCACGGTTATTGTATACTGTACTCGCGGTTTTTCCTTTTAACTAAAATAATTTCATAATACCAGACACGTATAAAATATAGTGGTGTTCACGTACAGAAGTATCTGAATTTCGAATCCATTGATCAGAACATTTTGAAAGCTGCGATTTATGTTATTTTACGCTCTGGGGTTTACGCCATCACATATAACGATTTCTTTGAAGAGGCATATTTGGCAACATTGAAAATAAAAAATATGTTCTGCCGCACTATAAGCACCGCGTTCTTAGCTCATTATCATCACCTTATTCGTCTAGCGATATGATTCCTATATTACCTTTTACTGATTTATTTTTAAATGCATGGAAATATGTAGTTACTTACGTAATATTTGAAATACGTTTTAAACTGTGTTTTAATTTAGTAAGTACGATTGCAGGGGAACATTTTCTCACGTCTTGTGCAATGAGCGTGTCGCCCTATGCACTTGGTGTCACGACGGACCATTTACAGAACGCAGCAGTGTCGGTGGTTTTTTACTCAGTCAGCATCAACGTCACGATCCTTCAGATATATTAATTTATGTTTTTTTGTCTGTCGGTTGCCAGGTCGGTTTATCGAGTAAAAATAATTTTTTTTCCATCGTTTCCCTAAAAGTTTGAGCTAAATATAAGATAAATATTTTCTTGAAGGAGATAAACATTGGTTTGTTTGAAACAGAAACCGCCGCTCGTCACCTTCTCAAATGAAATTCGGAGAAAGTGAGAGTGACATCAATTTTCAACCCTCCTATTTGATATGATTTATCAATAACAGTGGTTAAGTTGTATAAAAAACTACATGGCTGACTACACTTATCTAATATTTGTCTGGTCATTAATCAGTATCATCCAGATTACCTATGTTGAAATTTAAGACGGTCTTTTATTCTAATCAAAGAACAGATGAATATGTTCTAAACGTCGCATATTATAAGGATAGCTAAGTAGTCAGTATCACATAGGAACATAAGTATATTAATGTTATTTTTTTAATTTCAATGTTTAAATTAAAGCAAATTGTCCGATTAACCGGCATTATAATGTATTTATTACGCTTGTGGTCGAGTGTGCATTCAAACGATCATAACTCCGAATAAATAAATAGCTTTTGTTTGCATCAGAAGATATTATTTTAAAAGTGAACTAGTTCATTTTGTTTGGCATTTAAACTAGCTTTATAATTGGATAAATACGAATATGTTTTATTAATTAGGTCTCTTGCTGATTATTGCAGATAGTCAAGTTTCTTCCTTTATTTGCAAGAAAGTAATTTTGAATACTTCTTCGTTGGAGCGACAGACATATGTATTTCGATTGTTGATGTCAATTGTTTTAATAACAAAAATCCCAAGGCGTTTTGTGTTTTGGAGCACATTAGAGAAGTGCAATCCTTGTTAGTGCCATATGATACTACAATGTAAGAAAAAGCATTAGTCGTTTCGAGCCGTTAAAGTTCTGGGATCACAACGATCTGTAAAAATATACCTTAGTTTGGAGCGGAATTCTATGTGTCAACTGCAACTGTTGGGTAAATTCATCCTAAAACATTAAGTTGCAGCAAGAACGCACGAACAAGCCCATTACGTGCCATTGCGAAAAGCAAATAAAAATTATCCACGGCAAAACGTTTGTCGCTGTCAAGACCTTTGCCGTATCCGTTCATTTTTACTATTTTTAATCTAAACTGCCAGCGTGAAATATCGTAACGTTTATTGCAATCTCTAGTAAAAGCCATGCTGACCTACACACCAACTTCACACAGTAATTTGTTATATATATTATACGTAGAAACGAATGTAAAACACTCGAGCGCACCGTATTTGGGCTGTATTTATGGGTTTGTAGAAACATTTAGTACACAGGCGTCCGTTGTAAAACTTTTATCGTCATGCATTAGAATCGTTCTGTTTTACGATTTGATTTAGATATTCGGAATATAATAAATTTTGCTCGTAAAGGTTATATCAAATTTGAAGTTTTATTGCGTTTTGCCTAAAATATAATATTTTGTTCGACCTTCGCATTAGGCCATGTGTAAGCTTAATAGCTACAAGGCAAAAACTTTTCGCTGGTTGGTACTCAATCGGCTTTTTCTTTAAGGCCATCAACTAACTAAACATATGAGGGCATGAGACAAACAATATTAGTTTGAAGGCATCTAGAGGATATTATAAACATCAACAGATAATGCAAATTCACCACTATACATATAAAGAAAATACATTACTTCAAACCAGTATACAACGCAACACAATTAGGATCTGCATAACTGCCCCAAGCGATCTCCCCTATCCATTCTTCCCAATCCACTTAACGGTTTATGTTTTACAAAGCCACGCAAACCTTTTAGCGCTGGTGTAACTGACCAGATCATTAATTTTCTACAATATCACACCCTTGCGATATTTCAGCGGCACCTATTTATATGGAACGGTCCATAAATAAAAGTCCTCCCTCGTGCCTTGGTGCCTTTGATCCGATCCCTTTCTTATTTTGATGCGGTCTAACGTTTCCCTGTATCACTTGTTCGCGGTTCATAAATCATTACCTGTAAGAAAATAGGGAGGAAAGGTTATGTGAAATTGTGTTACGGATGGGTTTCGTTTTGTGAATTGTATTCGGTTATCTTTTGAAATAATTGGGGACAAAACAAATAACATTAGGATGACTTTGACTTTAAATATTGATAAACGATATATCTGGTGAACATATGTCGTCGCGGGCAATATGAATTGTATGTAATCCATAATTATAATATGATCATGCCTTTACTAGATCTCACCTGATAATTTATAGATGTAGTGTAAGTAAACAACACACTATGAGGTCGTTTGTTTTCAAGTTTTCAAGGTAAAGCAATCCTTTTTTAGGTTTCGATTTATTCGAAGACGAGTTACTCGGAATTGGATTGACAACAGACGCATTCTATCACATCATGTAAAGGAACTAGCTGTCGAAGTGGCTTTGACCCTTTGGGATACAGGCTTGAGTCTCTTATGTAAAGTTCATAAATGAGCGGATTTTTTACTATACTGGAATTATTTTTGCATCGCGTGCTTTTATAGATGTTTTTACTAACATAAGGAGATAGACCCGGTTTAATAACTGTACGAAATACAAATGCATATTGATAAGTTTTTAGCCAACTTTTGATCCTCTGCTCCATCAATTTATCGGATCGAAATATGATTTCGTTAGCTGGTTTTGGTCTGCTTTGATATTGACGGATAATACGAGACTTTTAGGCTAAAAGCCAACATTTAGTATTGACATCCAAAAGAAGCAAACCGTTGCCGTATTGCAAAATATTCAACGGCAAGATAAATTTGTAGTAAACGCGGTAAATAAATTTGTATTATCATATTATTTGATCGCTAGTCGAGAAAAGAAATAAAGGAATCCTTTGAACATTTTTTACACGAACGCAAATCGCGGAAAAGTTTTCTCAAGTCAAGTCGTACGGTTGTTCTAAATAACATTACGCGAAACCGTCTTTTCTTACAAATACTTCTTTTGATATGGAAATAGCACCATCTCTTCCCGACGCTCTTGTAAAAGGAAAAATCTGCACTGAATATTGTCAATACTATTTACACGGATTTTGTACCAGCGGAAGTTGTCAAAGTCCAATTCTATTCGCCTCCATGTCTAGTATTCGCAGAAACTAATTAAACTCCAATTTGATATGAGAAACTTTGGTTCAATTGCCTAGATAGATGTTTATGATTTGAAACACTCAATTTTGAGTGTAGTTTCTGCTACGTCCGCTTTCAGTTCTTGATGCGCTGTTAATTAATTTGAGTTTATGAAAGGCTCGGGAGTATTACGCATATACTCTGTGATATGTTTGTTAGTTTCAAGGAATTGTTAGACTCTAACCTCACATATGTCAAGTTTATCTCCTCGAAAGTGTACGTTGGAATGGGAGCACTCTTCACTGAATTCTTCAATTGTTTTTGTACTAGTCTGGGGAAATGATACTGTATCCAATGGTGAGCATCGAGAAGTCCAGATGGACTAATAGCCGCAGAAAGATGTTAATCTCGAACCGATGTATACGCATTCCAAAATACGAACGCTGGCTGATCCTAGCATAGAACACACTTACTTGGCCCGATGCGGCGGTTTTTTAATGTTCTCTAATGGACGCTGTTTGAGTAAATACGAATATTCTATATAACTGATATTTATATCCAGCTTATAAATTTTAATGGCTTATCAATTAGGTAAGAAAAAACATTGATTTTCCAATCATCATTTATTAAGCTCTACCAAACATAAAACAACAATAAACATTCTTTATTCTGCCATTATCATTTAATCTTACGCACCGTTGCTCCAGCGATTCCCGATACAAATAACGCTACATTAAAAATAATGATCACTTTTGTCGCATCGACAACAACATGTTTCGATAAATTAAAGGAATAGGAGGAAGAAGTAAAGCGTCCAATTATGGAAGAAAACTCAAAGATACACATTATCATACATATCGTACATGAAGTTGCAAGCGTGCTCGTAAACTTTGCTCAATTTGCATACTCGTATCATAAACGATCAGTTATGCTAACATTTATTAACGGCCAGTCGGAATTCCAAATAGTTGCAAGTATAAATTTATTCGGTAGTTTAATGAACGCTGTTAAAACTTTTCTAGATATATCAAGGCTCGTTGGTTCGCTAGTTCCGACCTCTGTAACATCAGGCTGTGGATGATGGAGTGCGTGCTTCCTTCCTCTAATCCCAACTTGAAATAAGCTATTGAACAAGCCGTCTAATTGCATAAGGCGGCTTACTAATAAGTTTGGGGTCATTCATGATTCTCTTTGCTGACCTCAATTATGCAAAGATGTTTTACAGTATTGTAAAGATTACTTGAGTGTTAGTCACCATTTCTAGTCATTTAATCGTAAATTAAGTCATTAACGCTTTTAACTCCGGAGGGATCGTAGAATCTCTTTTGTTAGATGACTAATGAAGCTAACAAAACAAAACTAAGACTGCTCCTGAAAAATCACTAATTGATCCGCACGCGAAATGTCTATTATTGATTTTTTAACATCGATTTAACATCCACCGAGATAATACAAATGCTTCAATATGCTCCAACAAGGCTCCAACTGAGTTACTTTTAATTACCCGCTTGTCAGCACAAATGCATGCCATTTCAACTTCACTGAGAAACAAAATTGCATGTGGTCGGCTGAACTGCACTCATTAACTCTTTGTAATGAAAGTTATTTCAATAAACATGTTTATTTCCGATATTAACATTGTTACGGTTTTCAATCGGGGAACGGAATGTGATTAATTCAATAGTGGTATTCGTGTTGTGATGGGTTTGTTTGCGTTTCAATGTTTTTGTAATGCGATATGAGCATGCCTATTGTTTACAATATTTAGGAATTTTTGTTTCAGTGTTGTTTATTGATTTTGTTACGGATAGTGGAATGTTGCTGGTGTGTTAATGTGTAAAACAGGATTAATTAATTATTAAGCCCACTTAATGTTGTTTAAAAAATACCGTAAGTATAGCCACGGCTCATGCTTTGGGATTGGCAATAGATAGATGTAGGATTGGCAACTTCTATGGGCAATTATCTTCACTTTTAGATAAGCTGTATGCAAGCTCGTCATTCAGAGTAACAAATTAAATATATTCAAATCTGAAACAAGTTCAATTTAACTAATTTGGTAGGTAAATACCAGCAAATTTAATTAGCTTGCATCCATTCTACGGTGCTCTAACATGGCGCCCTTAAATCTCCCCCTTTGCTAATTAGGCAAAAACTTTGCTTAATCATTCCAAACAATATTATTTCGACAGAGGGCGCTAACTTCGCATTTCGTCTCAACGTTGGGGTCGTGAGTCATTGTTTTTGCCAAAATTAACTTATAATTACCTGGGTAACGGTTACAATGAATAAGGGTTCACAATTGGTTACATCCTGTGACTTCTTGCGTGCAAAATTTTGGTCGGTTGAATCCACTGGTTAAATAATGAATGAAGAATAGGCACCCTCCTTATCTAAGTATATTTCAGAAGCATGTCGCTGTGATAGAAATAGCAAAGTAATGTTCCGTTACTAGCAAAAGATTTAAAAGGTATTAGAGAAATACTATCGAAGAATGACGTTGATAATTTCTATAGTTAGCAATTTATTTGTTTTTTTTTTGTTTAGTCAAATACACACATGAATTTAAAATTAAATAGTTAAAAGGTATTATACTAATGACAATCTTAGCGCAACGTTGTGGGAACTCGGCAATTTTACTATAAAAAATGCTAGTGATGTCAAGCGAGGTTAATTAGCAGTACGCTCAGTTTCATTAACCCCTCTAATAACTGCGTGACGTGTGGAGAATGGCGGATGAAATTGTGGCAATGGCCTTTGTTTTTGTCTATGGTTTAACTCAAGCTGTATTCTCGCCGAAGTCTTTTAAGAATGCGGTATGAATGAATAAGCAACACTGGTCTTAGGGAAAATCGATGTGAATTTACTGCATTTTTAACCGACTTCAAAAAAAGGAGGAGGTTCTCAATTCGACTGTATGTTGCTTTTGTCAGCGTACTGTTGACATATCTGATTTCAGGGATACAAACAGGATCATCTTTGTGCTTAGACTACCAGAATCAGTATCTTTTGTTACCTTACTTCCTCTTTCTTCTTCTTCTTCTTCGTTAATTGTTAAAAGTCATTCATAACAAAAGTAAAATACTTATAATTGCTTATTAATGTGCCACTCGGTACGTGCCAGAACCTTGTATCGTACTTGCACTACAAAAACAACTTAGACTACGTTTTAACCTTACTACCCAGTTCGTCTCGAATTCTCAGCAGATAACTTTTATGGCACTTTCAAAGCATTTAACAATAGTAAGCGGTACTCTGTTTAGCGAATGCTGCTTAAGAGTAGTCTTAAACACGTTAAATTGTGCAAGAGACCGTGAGTATTTTGCTCTCTTTGTGAATTATGCTGATATCTTGCAGGGTATGGGTATGTAAGATAGAGTTAATAGCTTAGCTATTGGCCTAGCATGGTAGAATTTTAAAGGTTCTTGTCAAATTTAAAGGTTCTATTTATAAATATCCTGTGTTTATAGGCATTAGTTAGTCTCATTTGCGAACATATTTTATTGTTATTTTCTAAACGAATCTTTTACACTTTAAAGCCGTAATTAACTTAGACATTAACCATTAAAATAGGAAAAATAAAATTCTTTACATTATAATTTCACTATTTCCATTATTATACATGCTAAAGCACGTTTAATTAATTCAATAACTACTGAAGTGGAACGTTCAACTACACACCAAGTAAATTGTACTGCAGCAAATATGTTAAATCCCATCCAAATGCTACAAGCTGTGAGATTTACCACGAACAACATTTCGTCAGTATTTGTTTTAGCTTAATTCTGTGCAAGATTTGCTCTAATGTGTGTTTACTGTGCGTAGATGGTATGCAAACGTATTCGTTTGATATTACATCGGTGTTGTGTTAGCAGTTAATTAGGTAAGTTACAATCACACTATTGGGTTAAAGACCTTTCTTGTTGATGAAAATGTTGCAATATGCAGAATCTTAGATGAAGAGCGAACACCTGGTAAATGTAATTATTTCTTAATTTTATGCATTCATATTTTACAATATTTTATTTATTGGCATGATAAATGCTCCTTATGTTAAATGTTGTGCACTCTTAAGAAATAATCATTGGCGAAAAACGGTTAAACGTAATAATTGTAGATCTGCCAAGACCAAAACGGAATATAGACGGTTGACCCAAAGCAACATATCTGCGTGGGTAGTTATGGGTTTTCCACCATCGTGTACGGTCCATATCATTGCGGATACAAAATGTTTATTTGAAACACAGTGTAACTGAGCTGTAATAACTTGAACAAGTAATGTTTTGGTTTCTCTCCATCAGGCTGCCTTTTTACTTTGTTTTCTTTTCGTATTGCCTTTATTATGTATAAGTTTTTTTCATACATTTGTAGGTAATAAACATCATACGTAGGTACTGTCAAATGCCAGATCGGGTTAATATTAATAGAATGTTGGTCGTGCCGCACGCGATGATAGCGGTTGCTTGGCTTCGATGCATTGCTAAGAGACTCAATAAAACCTACTTTACTATTACAGTAGTCGAGCACAATGCGTCGTAAATATTGGCTTGATGAGACATTAATGGATATAAATATGAGACTATCGAAGAAGAATGAAAACAGATTTAGAAGTCACTGAACATTAATACGACGTGTTCGAATACGAAATCTACATGTTAGTCTCAAAAGATTGTACGAAATATTTTATTTTAACAAAATATTTAACTGGTTGTGACTCCTTTGTTCATGTAGTGAATTTTTGAAGATAAAATTTACATTCGAAATTGATAAACGAAGATTCAGAATTCCTAAAAAGTGGACTTCCGAAAGCTAAAATGATAATTATGTTATACGATACGCAAACTTTCTGTGACTTTCTATACCTTTATATTAGAATTGGTGTAACTTCATAAAATACTTTTCATATTTTCCGATATCCATTAGCCGTCAAACCGTCCACAGTTCTTTAAAGACACTAATAAGGCCCCTTTATTACACCAGTAAGTGTCGCTGAATTAATCAACTGAAGGCTGTAATTTCCAGTCCAACGAGCCTTTCCTATAGCTTTGAAATGGCTTTGTGAATATTTTAATAGTGGTTGGAATATGGACAGTTGTCACGTACTAAATACCACGTGTATATGGGAACACCCAGCCTGTCGTTATTCGTTAGCCTTTTTGATCAATGCATAAAGTAGATGGTACTTACTGTAATATATGTGTAGGTGTTTGCGAGTTGTTAGTAATGGTGGGGGGAAAATGTGTATTATTTAGTATATGTATTTCTGTAATAGAGTAGAAAATTTTGCATAAATTAGATAATAAGGCTATCATATGCATAATCTTGATTTTACATTAACAAAAGTGTTTATAGACATCGAACTATGAGGAATTTTCGGTTTTACAACACCCAGAACAGAAACATTTTATATCTTAATATCTGCTATAATGCGGACCTTCATAGCGAAATTGAGTAATTTTTACAAGGATTTTATTTTTACTGTACTCATTGCCTATTGTATTTGCTCGTCCATGGCTTAGTATACGAGTATTGAAAGCGAAACAATATTCAAAAAACAGCAGTAAATTTAAACAGTTATCTTTTTCAGCTAGTCTTTATTCAATTGAAGTTGAATAATTGTGTTGCGAAACAAAATGAGTCACGCTTTATAACCAGCAAGGTTTCCGCCATATGCCTTTGAATTCTTCGAAACTTAATTTATTAACACACATGGCGCGTTTTAAACAAAAATCGTCTAGAACTCTGTGCACATAATGAACTAAAACTTTGTACAATGAACAAGTATTGATGAATATATTAAATGCGTTTTGTCATACATATAACAGTGTCTTTTTCACAATATTGATTTTCCCCCATTGGTCTATAAATTAATACGATTAATTAGGTATTTTGATTACTAAGGAAACAGTCTAGGCTGTGTTGATTTATAACTTACAATTGAATAATATTTGTTTCATTAAACTACACTGCAATATATATCTACCTTAAACTTACTCGTAATTTATTTTCATTTACTGAAATAATTAATACTAACTACATAAAAGAAAAAATAAAACTGCAACACTTTTCTTCTTACTCACCATTTACCACAAACCAAAAGAGACAGTAACAAAAGGACTGTTCAAAATTATTTCGCGACAAAACTCGGTAATTTATAAAAACTAGAAACAAAGTAAACATATTATTTACGCGGCGCTGGAGTGTGCCACTTGGGCGTCAGGTAACGGTTTTTTGCTCGCAAAATGTCCGTGCGACATATGGTTGCGATTTAGTGGTCGACTTATCTTGTGAATTTTAAACATGTGCCTCTGAGTGCAGTTGCCGAGGAATTTCGCGTTTAAATGCATTTGCTGCTTTTTGTTACTGTCTTTGTTTCAGTAATGGTAGTGTGTCTTTCGTAGAATACTGTCTGATACAGAGCGAAATTATTCAGTCACAAGACAAAGCAAAGGTCCTTGCAATGGCGAGGGATTTAAATGGCAGGTCTAGTAGCGGGCTACTGTATGGTAATGTTAAAAATGTCAACATTAAAAAGAAAGATGTAATAATATAAACAATAGGTATATTTCTTTTTTTCCAAAATATTAGGATGAGCATGTTGACAATTCCCCTCCCGTAATTTGATAAAGGGCGATCTTATGCCGACTAAGAATCCAATGCTGCAAAAATTATCTTTAAATGAATCTAAAACCTCACAAAGATAAGTTGATTACATTGGGACTGACAATTCAACTTGGGGCACGAATGAAGTCGGAGCTCTAGCCATTAATCTTGCAATTTCCTGTAAGAGTAATTTTAACGATGACATAAAGCAGGAAGAAAAGCGGAGTGGGAAAGACCGCAAGATCGGTCCTCGCGTTGGAGGAACATTTAGTATATTTAGTAAAGAATTGTTTCAAATCCCTTTGGTGTGACGTCGAAAAGTCTCTTAGCGCTTGTTCAGGAAAAAGGGTTGGTTTTAGCATCAGAACTGTTTATTTAGTATTTAAGTTAACAATTTATTTATACTGGTTCCGGTTTGAAGGACATTGTAGCCAGAGTAACCACTGGACATAATGAAACTTAACATCTTATATCTCAGGATGGCGAGCGCAGTGGAATGCCAAGCATTGCTTCGTAATTCATGGTGTTGTTTGGTTTTGCTACTGTCCATGAGCGGTCGTATCGCTTACCATCAGGCGAATGGCATGCTCGTTCGCCATTCATTACAAGAAAAAAAAACATCCATAAAAGCTTACATAACTATAGTAAAAACAACTATTCATCTAGAAAGTAACAACAAACCCACATTACGCCATTGAAGACGTTTCCATTAAAAATCTGAATGGAGCGAATCAATTTACCAATGGAAACTCGGAGTTTCCGTTCGGTTTGTAAATAAATGCCCGAGTCTGTTTGCTCAATTAGCTTCGAGCAGACGGCGCGGCTTCAGGTGGGGATGGTAGTAGAGTAGGTAGGTAGGACTAGATAAGGGCCAGTTTTACTAGTTATTTGGGGAATAGTACGTGTCTTGAGATTGTTTTTTGGAGTTGAGACAATAGCAAATGTTACGAGTGTAAATTGGGGACCCATTATAATGTGATGATAAAACATAATCACATAAATATAATGAGAAAAGTTATCTAAAACTGTTGACGACACACACGCTATTGCGTTTTAAATCGTATTTTACAATGTACCTCATAGTAATAATATGAGAGCGGGTCAATGGTATTTCAATTGTGTAACATTATTGTTATTAAGGCGGTGCGAAGAATGGTATTAATGTTAAAAATAAGTTTTATCCTGCAATTGAAGCGTGGCGGCATCGGTAAAGACGGCAATTTTAAATTATTCCCTCCTTAAATGCCAGAGTCTAATATTAAAGAGCGCTCGGTATAACAATGGCAACAATGTAGTTTGGCATAATTTGTCGGCCTTGTGGTCAGTAACATTACATTACATTAACATAATTGATCAAAGCCCTTACTATAAGTCTATCTATATCAGCCCATATACGTCCCACTGCAGGGCACGGACCTACTCTACAATCGAGAGAATCGATTGAGAGTGGTTAGGCCATATAGTCCACCACGCTGGCCTAGTGCGGGTTGGCGGACTTACATACCGTAGAAATTCTTTAAAATCGCTACGGTATGCAGGTTTCCTCACGATGTTTTCCTTCACCGTTAAAGTGCGTGGTGATTGACTATCAATACACACATAACTCCGAAAAGTCAGAGGTGTGCCCTGGGATTTGAACCCGCGACCACCGTGAACATGTAGGCAGCCGCGTCTGGTCCGTTACCAACAGGCCACCACGCACTCCTTACTATAAGTAAGTGTGCTTTATTAAATTGAATTAAAAACCCCACAACAATACTATTTACTTCTGCATATTATTTGCATACTAGAAGAACATGTTTTGCTAGTAATATATGGATGAAGTTAAGCCAATACTAGAATGAACAGGAAAAAAACTCTTTAACATCCCGAGCGAACAAAAAGGCAAACTACAACGAGGTTCATTTAAACGCAAACCGTTTGAAAGAAAAATCGTAACTTCACAGCATTTCTCATTTCTCATATTTCTCAATACGATTCTTTATGATCACGACAAATTGTTCGAGCGCAGATTTCACACTTATTACCCTCGTAATGCATTGTGAGGCAGATTCGTAAATCAAACACCTAAATAGTGTAAAGTTCCGCGAATTCAACAATACGCTGTTAATCCTTAACGCTGGGAACTGGACACGGCGCAGGAATCGAATATATTCGAAATACTTTTCGATTAGGCACGTTTTTGCCGGTCGCATGCTTTTCCAATGTTTGTTATTGTAACAAATGCCCAAACATCGTTTGTTTTGGCTGCTGAGAACAAAGACCTTCGAGTTGAACTTTAGTTTCGCTTGAAGTTTTTACGGCAAGAACGCGCAGTTGATCGTTTATTACGCGCATTACACAACTCAGCGTTTATGCTCTCTTTCGTACGCGCACTGAGTCGTGTTTATGGAAGTTTGTCAGTTGTAAAGACCAAAGTTTAGGATTGAAGTTGAGAGGCGTTTATGAGCTGCGATGTGTGCGTTAAGTAGCACATTACGAAACGGAAAGAAAGGATTTTATATCAAAGAAAGTTGATAACGGCTTATTAATGCTACAGATAATTTTGTCTTAAGTAGCTATTTTATTGGTGTCTTTAGTTGTCATACAAAATGAGGTGACTTTACTTATCTAAACGAGTTCTTATGCTTCTCAACAGCGAACATAATCGTTCTGATCTTTCTAGTTTAAAGGGTTGAAGATTTCAGATATTAATTACCAAAAATTTTAACTCGAGGACGGAATTCAAGATTAATTAGCATTACGAAATAGATAATACGAAAAAAAAATATGTATAAATGAGTCTTAAAACACTAGATTTTTGTAACCAAAGCGTAGTCCATCCATCACAGCATAAAATACAGGGAAAAAGTACACTGTCTATGTACTCGACATATGTACACGTGTGTAAGATTATTTACAAGACAAGATTGAGAAGTTTTACAAATATACTCGGTTTGGTTTTTCGGAGATCAATCAAAATGCGCATAAATCAAAAGTTGGTGAGACAACCGCACGAACTCCGTACAGAAATGTCGCTTTCAATCACCAAAAACGTCCCGAAAGTTGTTTATCCTGTTTTTTGTTTGCTCTATTGATGGAGGAAATTTTAATACGCCTATTTTGGTAGGTACAAATAAAGTACGCTTGAGGCGGTGTTTTTATCGATTGATTTATGGGTTTTAAAATATATTAATAATTCGGATTTTTCGGCGACAATGTGTGTACGAATCCTTGTGTACGAATTTTTACTTCCTATTCTTATAAGCAAATTGGGTTATTTATAAGAACGTTGCTAAATAGTTTCGAGTTGCTTACTTTAAATCAATAACAAGTCAACTATGTTTGCTCTTATTTTTACCCCGAAGTCTCCTTTGATTTGTTCAATTCTTTAAATTTCTAAATTCTTTGCGACAAATGATAACTGCTACAATTAACGCTCTTTCCATATATCGTCCACGTATAATGAAACAAAATAAAGTTAGAACGCTTCATAATTTAATGTATTTATTTGGTAATAAAAGAGCAACATTGGACACAACTGTTGCCACGGTGCATCTGCGAGCACAGCGAAGCTATAACGATAAATAACAAAAACTTTCCAGTAAGGTAATTACTGGAAAATTTACAAAGCGAAATCAAAGGTTATGTCGGCGAAATTGTTTTACATTAACTTTAATTGTTAGTTTATTGTGGTGGACTAACATAATGATATTAATGACCAAGAGAATACATAATAATATATTTGCATTGAAATATATTGCCATATGACAGCCTCCGTGGCGCAGTTGGTTAGACGCCGGCTGTGAAACGAGAGGCCGTGGATCCCTGCACCGAAAAAATATTTGTGTGAACTACAGGTATTTGTTTCGGGTCTGGGTGTTTGTGAGACCGAAGAGTTTCTCTTAGTCTCTGATACTCACGACACAAGACACGATCTTAGTGTGGGGCAGGAATATGTATGTGACTGTTGGGTGTATTTATTTATTTATATTGATTGAGAAGGCTAAGGCTATATTTATGCTGGCTTATAGCAGCTTAGTGGAAGTCACATGTCATTGAATTTTCTGTTAAGATGAATGGAGTAAAAATTTCCTTACAATGTTTTCCAAGTTCGTGGTAATGGTAATTGACTAACAACATAGACAATAGCGGCCTTATTCATAGACAATTTTAAGACCTGTTTTAGTTATTGAATGGTTTGTCTTCTTCGCTCAAACTGAATTCCAAAGTCGTTTGAAAGGGACAAGACATTGGATAACTAAAATAGGTTTTAAAACTTTCTATGAATAAGGCCGTAAAACTTTAGATTGGAGAGGTGTGGCTCAGCAGTGAGCGCGTTCTTATTTGAACATATCAAAAGTTGCATTTATAAAAGTTACGTCAATTGATCTAGACGTAATTATAAGATCTTTGACTTTTATTAATTCCACGATTAACACTGATACCCAAATGCATTAGAACTACAATAGGATTTGTGCCTATCACATAACCGATCAATTGTTACCATATTATCTGTTTACGAAACATTAACATTACCAAGCCGATTGGACAATGCAATCTGTAGTTATCTGATAATTGGGATTATGTGGACGCTCGGATTGACGACACGACCCACGTCCTATTCAAATACGCTGTATAATAACTTCTTAGTTACGTTTTTAATATATCCATGAAGCATAAATAATAAATAATAATATTTTATATATTTTTATTTACCTACCGAAAATTCAGAAGCATTTATAAACCAGGGGTAAAAATATTATTCATATAAGCTATTGAATCTACTGATTGTGAAGTAAGTCAACTTTGTAAAGAATAAAAATAAGATCTTGTGGTTATTGCCGGTCCTGTGAATAGAGCCATTTAAATAGCAGAAGCATTACAAAATCGTAGATGACATAAAAAACCTCAAACGTCATAAAAAATATGCCCAGCAAGCCATCTATCAAGATTTTTTTAAACCCTGTATTTATAATCTTTCAAATGGCTTGGTATTACGTTATAAATACGAACAACATAATCAATAAATTTAATTGATTTTGGTACGTCACTTACGATAAAACGATAAACGTAAAACGGTAATCCATCCAAAAGGTAAACTTCGTGAAGCCAACTCACCTGAGTCCCGTTCCCAAAGCTGGATAGTCGGCGCCGACGTCGGTGACTGACTATAGACCCAACAAACACCACTTTACACCAGTTAGTCCACGATACACGAACGAATTATGCCAATATCCAGCTCGGCAGCGGAGCATGCGCCATGCGTTGTGAAGCGCAAACGAGACTCCACACAAAATATCGTACTTACCCAGCGAAATACAAGCGACGACTACCCTCTACTGAATTATTTTAACGATAAAATTAATGAATACTAAAACTAGGTAACTTAAAATGAAAATGTAACTATACGAACAAATTCAGATTATGGTATTAAACCTAAATTTAAGCACTGTAAATCGTGCTGTCGCTTGTAGAGGAGGACCGTGACCTAAAGTGACGTAGGTATATGGGTGATAAAGAAACTTATATTGAAAAACTGGGACACTTATACTACATACATACATAAACTCACGCCTTTATCCCAGAAGGGGTAGACAGAGGCGCCACCAGGACACCCACATTTCGCCTTGTATGTTCCGTCCCATGATGTGATAGGGGGCGAGCCTATCGCCATATCGGGCACAAATTCCTAACACTTATACTGATGTAGTACATATTATATATGGTATGGCATTATCAAATTAATAATTTTCTTTATACATATATAATGTATTTTAATTTAAGCAGTAAAGGAAGCCGCACTAGTTGGTTTATCGCGAGAGTGACCTTTCCTATGGTTTCCTTTTGTTGATATCTTTTGTGTTTCGTACAAAATTTTGTTTCGTGAATTATTTGGACGGGGGTCTATTGTGTTTTAGTTCCTTTTGTAAATGTGTTCAATGTAAAAAATAGGCAACTAGTGTTATATAATAACGTACAGGTAAGTAATTTAAAGGCTTTATGTTACCTCTTGAGTACTTCAAGATTTAAACAATGCATATTTTCATCTAATTATTTTGTACAAGATTCACCAATTAATATGCCGATACAAATACACAGTCTACTTCGGTAAAAGACGTTTTCGAATGAAACGAGACATTTACAAATCCTTCCCAGACCTATTTCGCCCGTAGCCTGTATAAGCTGCAAGATAAAAAACACGTATAATCGAATCAGATATAATAACTAAAACCTTACAAATTATCCCAATGATAACCTTTCACTGAAACGGTTTAAAGCGCTTTCTCTTTAAAAAATCAATTTGTACCGATCACTGAGACAATGAAAAGGGAACTATACTAGCTCATGCCGCTCTAAAGCTGCCGCCGTTCATCTAGATAAGTGAATTTATTGAACTTAGAAAGTAAAGGCTTTTGTTTTTGCCAAGATTGATAAAATTGTCCAAGTCAATGGCACCGAGGCTTTGTTTCGTATTAACGTGGAAAAGTAATTAACAGGTTCCTAAGATTATGATGTTAATGAACAATTTCTAAATTATGCTTGTGGATGGTAATCGAAAGTGTTAGCGTAATTGATTAGCTATTGTTACTCGCGAGTTTGATTACTTCCAAGTTTTGAATAGTCCGTCAATCATTCGTGTTTTGTAAATCTTTGATGCGGAAATAAATAACTTCATTAACTTTTTTGTATATGATAATGAAAGGGAAATAGAGGAAGGAAAACTATCCACAGCAATTATTACCACGGACGCTTTTCGGTCCCATTGTGCTCAACAACGTTAAACAATAAAACTCAATAACGCAAAAATGAAAGCAAATTGTTTCCCAAATGGAAGTTGATAGCAATCGAATAAAAGCTTAATGAAGAGAATAAAAGGCAGCAAACTGGCCATTGGTTTTATATGGTAACGCGTTTAACTTGCTAGAAATCCGTCCGGGACATCGTGATCCGTGCATTGTTAGCTGTTCTCGTCAAAATGGACTACGTGATTCCGTTACATGTGGAACTGACAAAGGCCAGCCTTTGTTGGAATTGAGGAAATTGCATCTCCAAATCCTATTCGAATGCAACGTAAAGTTTACGCGCGATCGCCTTACGCCAGTTCATTTGCCAAAGGGGCTTTGAACAACTTCAATACGGTCAGAACTGTTTATGAGATTCTAGGCAATCTGTACGACTTTTGAAATTTAAAGTTTTATGGCCTCTTTTATAAGCGGGCAATCCCTTAACCCGATTTGGATGTTGCTTTCTGATCTTTGATGTAGTTTTCTTTCCTCGCTATGAAGTAGAAATGCAGTTTACAAATCAATTATTTACAGGAATACCAATGATCCCTATGTCAATTGTCATAATAACTGCTATAAATTGTTAAATGCTTCAGTAGGAATACCAGTAGCAGTTTCTGTGGCTTGTTCATGTTGTATACTGCCTACTTGTATAGGAGCTACTGTTTGCTTTTACTGGCATATTAAACGTACCTTATATGCATCAGTGGACGGGTCAGTGGATTTTATAAAATTAGCCAAGAGATTATTATCAACATTCAAATTGTGGAACGGCCTTAAGCTACTTAAAAAAAAATAGGAAGGAAAAGTAGGTACTATTACTCTTTCATGCTGAATCTTTCCACACAGATGAACCTATTACTTTGAAGTCCGATAGACCATTCTTTTAATCTACTAATTTCACGCCAGCTTAGTCGATCGGTTATCTAGGTCTTCCGGTTACTGTTATGAAGTAATCAAATCTATCAGAACTTGTTGCTTGAATGAACATCTAGTCGACATAATAAATCTATTTTTTATGGCTTGAATACAAGGTCATTCAGCTGGAGAGGAATAATTTCTTTGTAATTTTAGCGCTGCGAATGGTAAGTCTTTAATTTTTCGAATTATTTCGGTACAATCATTTAAATCTGTTACCTTCATAATCAACTGCAAATTGTAATGTATTAATTAATAGGAACGTATGTTTACAATTTAATTACAAGTTTGTAACGTTTTATCATTTGCAAAATTCTTATTTCATCTTTAGTAGCATGCCAACCGGGCTAGAACTGATATACGAGTATGAATCAAATCAATGAGTACATACTCCGATCCGAGATACCGAACTTCATTACGCGTAATTGCCGCCACCGCGTTACGAGTAACAAATAAATTATGCATGAAAATACAGATACCACGACATCGTTCCATTAAAAAATCTCTCCATCATTCATCCGATACACATTCTTGGGAACAAAAAACATAATGCGTCTATCTATTAAGTCGCAGTGGGTGGTATCTTCGGGCGAGCAGTTTACCATAACCGGAGTGTTTCCTGTCCGTTCGCAGCGAACCCCCTGATGCAGTGACACACGCAGAATTTTGATACTGAGGGCCAGACGGGTCGATATTTAAATCATGTCACATAGTGTCCCAGATGAGATCCCAGTTTTTGGATATAAGATCAATGTTTGTTTACATTACATGTTATGAATATTTTATAGGTAAATTTAAATCGTGTGTCTCTAAGAACTGCGCATGCGATTATGGCCGCTTAAGAAATTACAGGTAAAAATGTTCAAATACAACAAAAATAATTATCGTCGCTTTAGCTCCACATTACGATTAATATTACAACTACACCTAACTGTCACATGTACATAATCCTAACCCCATACTAAGAAAGAGTCTTGATTCGTGGGTGTCCGAACTACACAACACTTTTCAGTCTCACAATCACCCTAACAAGCAACAAATACTGGTTCACAGAAACATATTTCTAAGTGCGTGGATCGAACCCGCGGCCTCTCGTTTCACAGAAAGTTTAAGCCAAAATAACTATTATTCCATAGTACAATTTAGGTCCAAACTTCAAGTTTACTCTTGTGTCTATCTACAGTCTCTTACGTCTTTCTCTACGTCCTAATCGGAATTCCTTCGCCACACTAACCCACAAACGTGATTGTACTGTTTAGTATCAAACAGCATCCGCGGCGCCAATAACATGGTTTCAAATAATATGCAAACTACAAATCTAGTGCGAATGGGAACGCATGTGCGCAACCACTGTTTACAAGCTCTTCGTAAGAAATGTGTGTAAATAACAATACAGACAGAGCGGCAATGAGGCGCCGGCTGCGGGGGACGTTGACCCCTGTAGATATGTGGAAGTATGAATTATACGTTGCGTATTAACTTGATGTAGCGCATTGAGTATGAAGTTTGTTTGTGACGGCTTTTTAAAAAATATCTTAATGAACATTTAACAGTATCTGAATCATTATAAGTCTTACGCTGTATTTAAATAAATATTTATCTCAAATCTTCAACTTTAAATACGAAATAAAATATTTGGCCTCACGTTATAAGATCTTCTATTCGGAGGATAAGGCTTTTAAAAATTTATGTTTTTAAAATTAAGTTAAGCAATGAAATAGCCTCATAATCAGAAACTTTAGTCAATATTACATAGCTCTGGTGTTTTTTTTACTTAATGTACATCCTTTGGACTAAACACATCATCACATATATTTATACGACACAAACTTTGATTTTACATACATTAAGACTACCTATACCTCGAGACTTCATTAATTATGTTTTCACTCACCAACAAATCCATCTGAATGCACACCTGTAGTCGAGTGGGGACAGGGTGATCTATATGCAAATGTTATAACCGGCTTATTATATTTCCCGGATGGGGGAAACAGTAAGCCGCGAAAACAACCGGAGATGCTCTATCAAAATTTATTGGAACGTCTGCACTGCACCTCGGGTAACCCGGGGTGGTTTTATGAAAAAACACGATCATGTATGGTTTTATCAACTTTTTCCAAATTTATTATTGTTTTTTATCGGTATTATTAAAATTTCATTCAATTACGTAAGGTGGTTTGTCTGCTAGTTTCCCGCTTGTTTTATATTTAAAAAAATAGTAATATTTACTGTAAATTCCTTATAAATAAAAACGTTATTTATCTAAGAGACTGTTTTATTCTATCTCTAAATAGCTGCAACGGTTATTTATTAATAGACAGCTTACACGTATAGGTAGAAAACTAGGATAGTTTTCTAGACAAATGCTTTGTTTTCAAAGATAACCGATACACTTCTCTACGCGGTCGAGACCGCAAGAAGCTATTTGTAGCAAGTAATCCTCTGATAGCATTTGTTCTGTATTAATTAATTTCACAAAATAATTTAGTTTTCTATTTAATTTAAGTTAATAATGGCAATATGTTCAATCATGGCACCGCGTAATTAAAAGTAAATTGTGCAAAGGATGTATAAATTCCATTGTTATTATTTCATATTTTATGTACCTATGCCTCTCCTGTTTCCATTTACAAAATAAACATTAATTAAACATGAAATTTTGCGCAAAATAAATCTCATTGTTCCATAATTAATGTCAAAGTTGAAGTTAAAATGAATGAGCGTTGAGAGTGATTTCACGGTTCATTGGCCGCAAATAACAGCTGACAACGAAATTTTATTTGAATCACTTATTTGTAATATCAATCGAGCGTAATATTGGCACTGTTTTGGCATGACCACGTTCGCATATTGATTAACTTTTTCATTTAACCTGCGGAGCTAGTAACAATAGTTTATTCCCATATTGCGAGCTCAATTTTTGTTGGCGGAATTGAAATTCATTTGCGGTCTGTATTAGGTTTGTTTTGATAGCTCGCTGTTGGCTATAAGCCTATTATGCTTTTCTATTGAATTGTGAATAACGATATTAAGCCAACGCAGTGTTCATTTAACTTTGAAATGTATTGTTGCAAAAAAATTACTGTGCTTGTGGCAATGCTTGAGTGCATGCTGTTATAAATCCTTCGTTATGTCTAATAGGAGCTCCAATACTATATAGCAACTATAACTGCTATTTTCTCCAATAATAGGTTAAAAAAATTGTTACAGTTTTTAGCCGGTCTTTGCGCTTACGACTTCGTCAAATCCTAATCACCGCCAAGAGAATATGTTTTTATTTATGTTCGTTGTAAATTGTAATAGTAGGTTTGTAATTGAGTTATTTTAGTTTTGCATCAGTGTAGGTGTAGGTACTTATATAAACAAATAAAGGTTTTTCTATTCTATTCTATTCTTCTATTCTAATATGTTTGAGTCCATTTTACTAAGAGATCCAACATCTTACCTAAGACTTGTAATATCAGCTTCCGTCACCCAATAAAACAAAATCATTGAGAAAGCCATGGGACCAACAAAAAGAAAAGTTAGATACGATTCTTGGTTTCAAAGCGAAACCGTAATTACTACTATTAGTACAAAAATAATGATTTGCGCGAAACTAATAACTTATAATAATAGAGCTCTCAGTTTACAAAAAACGAAACCGTGCCATTACAATAATGAACCCCTATAAAGTAATTACTCAAACAGTCGGACTCTGAGGGACGTCACAAAAATCAACCGCAAATTTTTCAATGAACATCGAAAGCAATAACAAATGGTGAAAGCGGAATTACGTCGAATGGGACAATAGGCTATTATTGATCCGTCTATTTTTGTTTCCCTTAGTGAAAGCAGTTCTTAACGAATTAATTCGGTCATGTCGGTTCACTTAGATTCTTCCGGAGATGCCGCACGAGGATAATACTCCCCAATTTTGGGGAATTTCCCGACCGGAATTTTCGGTATTGCAATAAGTGCATTGTCTTCTAAAAGGTTGGAAGAAAAAATATTGTTTTGGAAATGCTCGGTAATGGTTATGACTACGCTGTTTGTGAGCCTTTGTTCACAGTTTCATTTGCGTTGAGAAGCTAATCGATTTTATTATGAGAATATTACAATTCCTATACATTGTTATGTAATATTAATATAATATGCAAAATTAGGAGTATTATAGTACCTATACTTTTACATTTAGTCACTGTTACATTGTGGTTTTCTCTTCATATCCTAGTTAAGGTTATTACAAATTGTATATTTTTATAATATAACAAACTATCTTCTCTCAAATAAATATCGGTTTCGCTATAAATTTCATTCGTTCAATACAGTTCTTCCGAGGCATTGTCCGAAGACGTCTCCTCGCCAACAATGCTTTCGCTTTATCATTGCTTGTATTTCACTAAAGTTATTGAATTTGCACCCTTTGTTACTGACTTTATAACACTTCTAAATTAAATATTGTGATATACTTTCTGCGACCGCTGTTGTGAATTCACAAGTCAATTGACTTTACATGCCCGGTTTATTTCTTGGATATATTAGTGGATTTTCAGTTGGGATTAAATAAAGCTGTGTATACAGCTTGCACGTTTCAAATTTGTCCAGATAACACGACAAGAATGATAATATCGTATAGTGGAGCAAAAAGAATTCCGGATCGGGGAATGTGCGACAAGATTGATGTTGGTGCGAGGCAGGAGGTATCTACTGAAGACTTGAGAAAGTATGTGTTTCTTGCTTGGTTCGACGCTCGTGTATAAGGTCACTGAATTGCTATTTGTCGTGCGGTGATTAGTTAGTAAATAATTTAGCTTTTTATGATATTCCGGATAATAAGCGGAAACTGGTTAAGGCGAGACTGTGCTTTGCCGTATAATTACTTGAAACTACTTTCAAGTACGTCGAGTTCAAAAGATTTCTATATTAAGTATAAATACAGTAAATTGTACAGTTTATATAGTACAGTAATTATGGTCTGTGTGAAAAGTATCTACTAAATGATCGATTGCAAATAAAAATAGACTTTGATCAAATTAAATAAACCTAGATTATTATTGATTTGTTACATCAACAAACCTGTATTACAAAATTGATAGAAATTGAAAGTCAGTGGGCGAGACCAATCACAATACCTCTTTAAACCTTGGTATTAAAGATCAAATTTGATTAATAGTACCAAGAATTGTGTCATAAAAACCATCAATATCAAAACCGATGACTTAATATGCGATAGGGAGGCTTTATAATGTACCAGCGTAGATCCAAGATTGTAGAATCCTCCTGGGAATGCTTCAGCTGACAGCGTCGTCGACTCAAAGAGAAAATATATTTAGGACACTGAATTAGCAATGTTCTGGAGTGAAAGATAAAATGATTCAAGATTTCATTTCCTTACGCAGAAAAGCACTAAAGCCTAATCATACGATTTAAATTAAACAATAGGCTTGAGAATTTTTATATTTCGGTCTTTATAATTCGTACATTTGTATAACTCAGTTCTTTAATTTGCATAAAATATATTTATAATCATCGTTAGAATACGCTGATACGATGGGACTGTAAATAAAGAAATATAGAAATTGCTTTGATCCAAGCTTGAGATCGAATTCCATATTGAACAATAACTGTTTTACGTATGTAATACTTGTATTTGTATTTGTCATTAGTCTATAATTTGTCAGCTTAATATCACATCTTAGCATTACTGGAAACAATGTATGCGCATTGCTAGCATATCTCATCAACGAACATTTTTCTCTTGGCGCATCTCATAAATTTTCAAGTATATTAAATAGACTTTGTTGAATTTAATGTGTCTGAAATCACTGAAATGGAAAATCGAATTCCGCTACCTGCCCTGTTATTTGTTCCGAATCAAAAAGCGACTTGATTAATTCGACTTCTTCTGATTAAATATTCGAAATATCTGAATGCCGGCTTTGAATCGTTTCTGGGTATTGTGAAATCCATTTTCGGTTAATTTTTATCGGCCCAAGGGGATTTTTTGGATATTTCCCATTCATCGCTTGTTTTTTGTTAGCTTCCTTCGGCGTTACGAAGCGAGGTATTGTTTGGACATTAAAAGTTCTGATTAGTTTGATTATTTTGTATGTTTGCCTGTAATTTGAAGCGTTATCGTAAACACCATATCTTTGAGATCTGTTTATGTTCATATTTTTATGGAATTTTGGAAAACTAATTTTATATTTTGGTTGTGTAATTTTTACTCCAAAATCCTGTGAGTAGATTGGAAATATTAACAATAAATAGAATATTGGTCCAGTCTACTAATTGTCATCGCCGTTACAAATACACATATACTAATTGGTATATCGTACGGAGTCAGGGCTTTATCGACTAGTGGCCTTTATCAAAGGATCGACGATTTCAAAAATACTATCTTGAAGATTCTATAGATCCAAATTATCCGAATTTTGAATTAGTCATAAACTCTTTATATGGTTTTGAGTGTACGAGGAAGAAGCCATGCCGCTAAAGTATCCAGTGTCTATAAAACCTGGTAACGTTTTATTGGATTACATCGGTTGGAAAACTAAGCTGTGTTTTCACTGTCTTATTTCCTCGTGTTGATGTTTGTGAGCGGATTTTTATATTTCGTGTGAAACAGCCCTATTAAGGTCGCAACCATTACGAAAATGTTTTCAGTAATATTTTCTCGGTATTTATTTTATCAACTGATGCTTTTATTTCTGTGAACTGAATTTTACGAGATCTGTATTCTAGGAAACTGTGAGGATTTAAATGAACATTTTAATTAATTAATTCGTTTGTTCAAATTCTGGAGTACATTGAAAAGCTTTTGTTTATACGCAGTTATTCTGTTAATTTATTTACCAGGTAGTAAGTAAATATTTACTGTATATTCATTTAGTTTTGTGGCTAGTAGTAACATGCGTAGCCAAAGATTATTCACTTAGATTTACAATTCCCAAATCAAGCAATTAGTAGTGATCAGAAATGAAAGATATATTTTATTATGCCTTTCATGTGCCTTTCCATTAAGTCATGCGGAAGAGAGGAAAATAACTTAAAAAGAAACCGGTACTCACTTTACCATACACAGAACACCAGCAAAGTTACATCAAACAAACCCAAAATAACCCAGCAAAAGTGTCAAAACAGCGAAGCGCGTTACAAAGGCGTTGGTAATAAAGAATGTTTTCGAGTCGAAAGGCTTTGAAACAAACGGCCAGATTCATCCGTCACACATACAAGGGCGCTCCCTCTCTCGCCCAAGGCTTATCTAAAACATCCTCAAATAAATCAAGTGGAAAATTGAAATCCAGAGGTGCGCGGAGACACACATTGTGCCGACTTCGTGGTGCCCATGTTTAAGTAAACATTAATTTATACCAACACGAGAAAGCGACTACAGTGCAGTTGATGCTAGTCCAAAATTTGGTATCCGAATAATAATACAGAATGTATCCGAAAAACGATGCATAACGGATTTGTCACTGTTGTGCATGTTGGTCATTGTTCCGCTGTCTACTTGATTTTTTTCCACTAACAGCCAATTTGGTCTTCAAACATTATTTTCTACCCCATGCTTTCACATTATTGCTTTATAACATATTGCTGATTCTGTACGTAAAAGTATATTGTATTGTTTCCACCAATATAATATGAAAGTGCTTTATTAATTTTCTGAATTTTCACTTATTTTTGGCTGAATTTTACTGAGCATTTTGACAACGGAAAATATCTTTTACCGTTGGTAATTATAGGTTTTCGAATTCTTTTCGTATTCAATATATTACTTTACTTTTTTGTTTCACTCACTACCTATAACATGATGGTTTCTTAGATTTACGCGAATGTTACACATTGAAATAAAACTATTTTATACGGATTTTATCGCGATTTGGTTTAATTTTTACATTTTTTAACTTCCCGACGTTTCGATTACTTTACAGCTTTCGTGGTCACGGGGCGGACTGAGGTATTAGTCATCCGCTCAGTGACTGTTACAATTAAACTACCCTTAATTTATAATTATTAAATTAAAAAGTTAATTTAAAAAGAAACGTCGGGAAGTTAAAAAATGTAAAAATTAAACCAAATCGCGATAAAATCCGTATAAAATAGTTTTATTTCAATACCTATAACATGCTTAAGATGCACTATTGAATGAGTGGAATAATGCAAAGTTAGACATAGTCAACTTCAACTTACATCATGGAATTTTGGACGGATATGCCCAGTAATGAGATCCGTATAGTCTGTTTTAAACAGAAGTATTTGAAACTACATGCGGAATTTACCGAAATTTCTATCTCCCCGACTAAGCGACGAGGTAACTCAATACTGAAAACTTTGATTAACCAAATTCGTTTACCTGATTAAAATTTCGAGTGGGCATTTCAAATAGAAATTCCTTTGGCGTAGCTTTGTTCCCTGCGATCGTTTGTACATCGGAGCAATTACACCGAGGGAAATTCAGTCGGTATTTTGTGTATTTTAATGACTAGGATATTGAACAAATGAAGAATTGTTGGAAATAATCTGCTACGTTGTTCTCTGATCAATGTTGTTCGATATTGATGAAGACGATTTGCGGCGGATTGTTTATCGTATTTGGACCAATGTTTGAGTGATTTACAAATACTTGTCAGATTTTCGATGTTTTAGGTGTTTTGAAAATAATTAATGTTTATAAGAAATTGTAACCCAATGTATTTTCTTTATTTCAAGGCATGAGTAAAAATATCATTAAATATGTTATGCGATAAATGGTCTACACGAACTACATTTAACTATTATTACATCCTATAATTAAGAAATTAGTGAGAGACGAAAACAGTTTGTGGCACACACGTGGACATAGTCTCTGAAAAGTATGTAGGAACGAATTTAACTGAATTATATCTACATATTTTATCTTCAAACATTTCAGAAGCATTATAGCTCTTCAAAAGCGATTTATTGACTCTATACGAAACGGAATCATAAATCAATGTTTTCCAATATACAACAATAGCGTATTCTTTTTCTTATATACACGTATTTTCCATTGAGAGCCCGCACAATACCATCGACTACTGGAGATCTTATCTTTATACGTGTCGGTATAAAATTGAATTGAATTGCAGATAGGAGACGGGGCGTTGTTATTTTGAATTTAGTGGGACAGTTATTGGCAGACGTATGTCTTTCACTGCTCGAAGGCTTCTCCAGATCTATTTGCGGCTCTTAATAGACCACTGTTGCAAGGAAACTGATTTGTATATTAATGAGCCTTGGATTTGTATCTTGGATGAGAAATTATTTGTTTTTGGTCATAAAATTAATCTGGTTGCGACAAATGCATGTGACATTCTAGTATACCTAATCTTTTTAGCAGTACTAACAAAAATATATTTTATTTTGGATTACAGAGTCAATTCGATGCGATTGTAATATTCTATAATATCAATTAATTTAAAAAAAATCACAACTACATCCTTCCTTACGTGTCATATCTATACCCCTATTATAAAGAAAAGCACACCCTACAAAATGAATTCACGATAAAATAGGATTGTACTGGCGATACATCGATGGCCGATGGTCGATAGGAGGTAGTGATGCTGCGACTTCTTAGATCAAATTTAGATAAGTATCAGCGCTCACGCACAGTAAGTAATTGGTTGGGGCGCACGATGCATTTATCGGCGCTCGTCAATCGCAATAAAACTGTGCAAATCGCAGATACGTCTGTGCATTTTGTGTTGCATCACGTACGTTTGCTTGCTTATTTATTTTCGATTAGATTTCGCTTTGACTAGTCCTGTCATTGGCTGTATGTTACTGAGCAATTATTTATTTTCTTCTTTCTTCTTTGGGTCCTTGTTGATTAAAGATTTATAAATGTATTTTATTTTTTAAGCGTTGATTACTTCATTTAGATCTGGCGTCCTCTGATATAAAATAGGAAGGATCGTTGTTAGTTACACAGAGTTTCTATTTCTATAATGCACTAAATTAATTGAAGTAAATATTACTACAAATCTAGGAATTCATCCGATCAATATTTAAAGCGAGAATTTCAAGAAAATTATACTTCAGTCCGTAAAAAAGGAATGTAAGGAGTTATTCCTATTTTCTAATGAGATATTCTCGCGATAAAATCCGATTGAGATAATTCGCTTCGTCCAATAATGAGGATTGTAGTTATTACTCTCACCACGTTTCTAACCTGCATTGGATTTAATAAAGATTCTTTAGAATACTAGATTATACCGTTACAAAAAGGATTTTTCAGTGTTTTATAAATTCTGGTTTGAATGATAATATGTCAAAGGATGAAAAAATATTTTTGGCTTTAGTTTTAAACAAACTTTTATACTAAAAAAACTTATTTACAATGCTTATCTAATTATGACCAATTGTTACCCACTACATAATTAAGTCGTTGTGAAATTATTATAACCTTATCAATATTCTATGGAGAGAAATTAAGTATAATTCATTGAAAAATCCATGTTTTTTTGTAAATAAGTGTACTTATTCACTTTATTTGGTTTAATTTAAAATAATTAATCTGTTTTTCCTTTCATTTCAGGTACGCAATAGAGATTATCTCGGATCATTGTGAGGCTGAATTCAATACCTATTGTTAGTATATCGTGTAAGTACATTTTATCTGCAGCGATTAGTCTCGGGTACCTTCTGATAAGATTTACTCCAAGAATTATACTCTTAACTTACAAACGAGTCTTAAAGTCCGCCGCACTAGTGATAACTTCCCGACCTCACTTGACGCCTAAAAATAAATAGCTGGTAATAAATATGTCTAGTACACACGACCTCACAACACGCGCTCTCGAAGCGTTAGATCTGGTGTCGATAAATGCAACTTGTGTTGCCACCCGTACGGCTCACCGCATACAGGAAATTGCTGATTGAGATGATGTAGACCACCCTTATTTTTATGCCGAATTGAGATCTCAGACCGTTTCAATTAATATTTCCTAATGAATGCGTTCTTTATGCCGCAGCTTCGAGCCGGTATGGAACGTGTTAATGTTATGATACTTCGCGTTTGTGGTTTCATAATTAAAAGTAATACAGCTAGGTTAATTTTATGGCTTAAAAGTAATATAAACATTTTGCTATGGTCACGTATGACAGTAAAATTACTGTCAATTTCGACACCCACGATTAAAATTTTAGGCAGTCACACAATAAAGGGTATTGTTTATTTTCATTTGATGCATGACAAAACAAATCGGGACAAAGGGTCTTGTTTTCGAAAAAGTCCGTACTCTGTATTAACTACAAGGGGCACTTATCATAGTTCTGCGTTAGAAGGAACGTCAACGCATTGACATATTGAGGTGATTTAAATTTGAAAATGGAACGACGTCCTTCGAACAAAGAAACGGTCTATTTTCTAAATTCGATTGCGTCACACAAAGCGTTGTTTGTGAGGATTGAGGAACAAGCATTCGTCGCGGCCATATATATTTATTTTTACTATGCGTTTCAAGGGTAATTAATACTTCCGAATGCAGTTGACGTGTTTATTTCAAATAATAATAAGGGTTAGGATATCGTGTGAAGTGGTAATATTATGCCTCTCTTTTGCTGTAAGTAAAAGTAATTTAAAATGATTGATCGTGTTTTTACTTGACTACCCGCATTGGAGCAATAGAATATTACAATTTGAACCCAACAGGTTAAAAATAAATGGCAATGATTAAAGACAAATATCAGTATCTATTATAGTGAGTAATTAAATTTAAAATGAAACAAAAAGCCATTTTTCAAATGGGATAATAAAATTAATAATCAAGTTCAGTGCGTTTTTCTTTAATGAGCGTATCGCCTTTTGTGTATCATTATTTCAATATGACTTGCATGGCGAATGGTGACCCAAATCTCAACTTCACTAATTATATGGAGTAATTACTCACACGTTTTTCCATATTACGATGACGTCATAGAGTCATAAATCGCGACGTGAGCACACGGGGTTTACGACGCTCTCAAGTTGTTCGCCGAGAAATATGTTGTAGGTAGGGATGTCGATTTTTTTAGAAAAAACAAATCTTTCGAATCAAATATCGTCGAGTTTGACAAATATAATTGAGTTGCAAATTTCAAATGCAGGAAACATCAGACTTATAGCTTATTTTTGTTTGAAATTAGAGCATACTTAGTGATTTTTTAGTTCTAAGAATTATCGGATGTATACTACACTACACTATATACTCAAACTTAATGTGCCACGAAATATTTAGCAAAAAAATAATCAAAATATATTATGTATGCTTTAAACACCTGGTTATGACATCCACTAATTTAATTTGAGCTATACCAACACCTTAAACTTTATAATCGTAATCGATTTAAAACTCTAACCACAAATAATCGATTGCCCGATTAATCGATTTGAGTTAACCTGGCCAAATACAGTAACAAAAGTATAAAGGCGTGTGTTAAATTGATTTTGATCATAACAAACACGTGTGTTGTTTTTTTCTTTGCGACTTGCGTAATGCGCAGATGTAAGATTTCGTAATGTGGGATTAAGAGGCAGTCCCGGAGTTATGGTTGTGAGGTTCCCTTTGTAAGTTAAGCACCAGTTTTTTTTTTTTGAAACGGTTTTGAAATCTGGAATTAAAAATTATTACGAGTTTAATGTCGCGTGACAAGTAAAAGAATGAGATCAGTGAAACGCTTAAGTTTCAGGAAATAAAAAACAGGCGTTCTCTTTGGCTTTGTGTTAAGCATTAATAGGGAGGTGTGGTAGTGTTCCAATACAGTTTTTTAAACTGGTTTTTGTGTTGTTTTTGATGTGAAGAAATAAACACGAAAAGAAAATAGAGCATGAAACAATTTAACAGTACTAACACGAACGATAATTCTGATTACAAAAATCTTAAATAATTAACGACTAATGAATCACTCAACTGGACGAATATTATCATAAAAAAATGTTCATAGTGGCAGCCCTTACAAGGATCAACAGCGGTCGTGTGAACGCGAATGAATGGGTGTTAGTAACCATTTGTAATACTATACAAAGCACGTAGTACAATAACTATAGCAAGCGTTATATTGTGTACATATAGTTCACAGCAGATAGGTTGTACAAGCGTGCTGGTTTTCGTCGATTATTAAATGAATGCATATTTGTATCTATAGGAAAATATTAAAAATAGGTTTTATAGGACCTAGACAGATTTATTTGGGCGATTTTAATTGTAATGAAATAATGTTAAAGTTGCTTTTTGTTTCAACTCATCATTAAAAAAATCTTGTAGTATATTATTATTGTCATGGTAATTTAAATGTGTTATTTCTAACTTCCCAGCAATCGCTTGTCTGATAGTATTTTTTTAGATTTAACACTTACACTCACTGTTCGATCTTATTCTCAGGTAATTACATTCTCACAACACATAGGACTTATTAATTATTTCACTTGACTATTCTTTTACGAAAACGATCTTTATCGCTATTCTGAAAATAATCGCCGGTAATAATAGTTATCGCCACAAAAATTACAGTAGTACAATCCGAACGTTTCAATTCATTGCCTCCAATTTTCCCTTCAAATATCGTTCATCCGCTGTATCTCGTATATAATTTGGTGTATTATCATCCCATATAATTCTAGTACCGGAATACCTCTGACAGAACGATGACAGCTTAAATGTGCTCACATGGGGCGCATTTGGAAACCAATCTGTTTTATTTGTGAAAGTATGAGTCCATTACGTCAGAGTATTGGGGTTCCATACTCAAAAAATTATAAGAGAACCCATAATAAGCATGATATGATACCTCTCATGCCTTATGAGGACTCCGTATAATGATTTGTGTTAAGTAACCGTGTAATGTGTTCACATTATGATTGTATTACAGCAGATATATCAGCAAATCTTAAGTAAAAAATTGAAAAGTTATAATATATACTTATACACTCATATTTTTTTAATTCTTGCGTTATATTGAAGATGTTAATTACACTCTACTGAAAGTGTTTATTGTCTTTAATATCATAATGTAAACTATGAAATTTATGAAATCGATTTAGTAATTTTGTGACTGCACTGAACCCTCGGAGCATGGCTACAACTCGCACTTATTCGATTTTTTATGTTTGAAAATGAAAAATAGCTTTGGTAACGTGTGTAGTCACCGATGGTAAGAGACGAGAGTCTCAGACTTTGATTTATACTGAGTAATTTGTTTGTTAACGTTTCTTTGTTGGGAATATTCGTGACGTTGCCTCGAAATGGTAGTCGGCGTGTCGATTGACGTATACTTTGGGTACTATACTTATTAGTTTAAATGTCACGCGAAAAGTGATGGTGTTATGTGAATAATTTGGATACACAATGAATAAGCTGATTTGACTGGAGTTGTAGGTACGAACTGCTGCCTAGTAGAGAACAACGAAATAATAATTCGTTCGGCAAAGAAAAGTGGAAGAATTCCTTCTTATCTTAATTACCCATACTTCGATGATTTCTACGAATTGTTGGTACATATGAGAAGCGGTGACTGTGTAGTTCATTACGTCATTGCATTAGTCGTGGAAACATTTTTTGGTTTCTTTAATTAAAACAAATTCTGTGTTAAGAAATGTCTGCTGATGTTCGGAATTTAATTATTATGTAAAATAATAAAAATATTTATTTTTATATATTTGATAGTTAATTACTAATAGACAGTAGACACGTACCTTCAAAAAGTCAGAAGTCTGTGCCCTGTGCCCTTTGACTTCTATCTAAGCCATTTCTAAGTAAGCTATCGTGGTTTTGAATGTGTACTTTAGTTACAAGGTTTCAGTCTCTTAACAAAAACATGTCTCGAACCTTAATTAGTCATTTAAGGACGTACAATTTCTTGCTCATTAGTATAAGATTTGAGAAATAAAAACAATGTAACGAAATTCTAAATATACTTGTGGTTACACGCAGCAAATGTACGTGTTATTTTCTATACGAACTCCAATAAATAACATTATATATGTGTCGTGAAATTAAACAGCGGGGGCGTTACCCCCAGGGAATCTTGCTCATTTGGGGGTGCGCAATTTTGTGTTCCGTAATGCACTTTACGCCCGTACATTTTGTTTTATTGATACACATATAAAAAGGTTTTCCCTTTTATTAATGTTATTATGGATTACAATCGAGGCAAATGGAAATTATGTGTAAAATGCAAAATATCAGCTTCATTTGGTATTCCTTTGAGGGTAGCTAGAGATGCAACGAGTGTTTCTACAATATCAATATTATTTCTGTGCTGTGATATTGTGATGGGACAGCCCTACAAGATATTAAACCAATTCCATAATTTTTAACAACCTCTGTTTTGATTTACCTGTTCTGATTTATTTATCTATACCATATTTTGTGACGTCGGACGTCCGCCCCGAACATAGTAAAATGGCATAATAAAGTAGATGCAATAAATGCTAGTCTTCCAACAAGACATTGTGAAAATACTTAGAGGATCCTTATATTCAGCGGTGGGTTTCCTGTGAATGATAATAATTGTACAGAATATATAATGTCTCAATTATCCAAATTAAAACCAAATTTATTCCCTCAGTACAATTAAATGCGTCATCATACGTAGGTCTACGTATAATCCCAGATTAATATAGCTGTTGCTGTCATGTGTTCAGGATTGAAATTTTAGGAAGAATAACCAACAAAATACGGTAAAAATAGCCGTATAAATATTTGTGGCTTTAATTAACTCTTCGAGCCGAAATTAACTCCATCTACGTGTGGCGGAGTTTAATTAACGAAGGAGAAATTTATGTCACCTCATCGAGTTCGATGTTTTTTCAAACTTTATTCTGTCCTTATTTTTGTTACTTAATTGTAATTTTTGGTGTTTTTTTACAGTAAATTGTCATTATAGGTTATTTAATTTTAAGGGAAAAAAATATCTCGAGTTATATTTTTATTTATAGAAAATTTAATAACATTATGTAGAGTTTTCGTCACAGAGATATAGACTCTTCATCTTAAGGGACATATTTTTGTGAGGCGCTAAGTGGATTCCCAAATTATAGACATAGGTGGAAATTCAATGTAAATATAGTCCAAATATGTTGCTTTTAATATCCTATTTCCTTTTGGAGCACACACGTTACATCCATATAATGTGTTCAAAGTATTTCAAAGCTGAACATTGAAATTATCGCTTCACGTTCCATATTCACCGAAATATTACCGCAAACACTCGAAAGAAGCCCATACAAGAAATGATATCCTTTCAAAACCGAGTTATTTCCATATGTTGGCATGTTATTGAGGACTGCTTCTTAGAATTGCAAATAGGCTGCCCTCAGTCGCGTCCTATTGAAATGTCAATTTGTTTTCTATTGGGGTTGGTTTGTACGGTAACGCCGGGACATATCGCCTTACTATAGTGGGCTTCTGGTAATCATTTTTCGGGAAATATGTCCGTGTTCATAGATATTCTTATATTTACTAACATGAAGATAATACGGGAGTCGTAACGTCTTATAAATTTTGTATAGCTTTTTTTGTAATATCAGCTTGAAATATACCGGCAAAAATATAAGATTAGTCACATAGTTGTTAGAATATGACATTATTACCATGTTATTTAAAAGGATAACCAGTTTTTAAGCTAGCTCAAAGTAGATACTTCAAATTATAATAATTATTCGGCACTAAATAGATAATTATAAGCTCAAACGCAAAAGCCATGTGTCCACTAGTTAGTAACCGAAACATGGCCTCGGGACTCGTAAATAACTAAATGGAAACTATTAATCCTCAATGAAATTTGCTTTTAGCATCATAGCCTAAAGCTTTCAAATAATTTGACAGTTACTTTGTAATACAAATATGACGTGGTTTCTGTGTTTCAAATACAGGCATCGGTTAAAGTATTATATTTAGGGAATAAGGGTTTCCTATTAAATGGGTTGATGACAGGCAGTTGATTAGATAATAAGCAAAATCATTCTACAAAGTAACTGAAAAGGCAACTTCAGGTAATCCCATGTAAATAATAACTGCAGGCAAAAAAAGAAGATTTACGTTAGGAGTTTGAATGTAATATGCAGAGCTGACAGTCAATAATTGTCATGTTGTTGTAATGTAGTTACTGGAACGTAATATGTTTTAAATTCCTAAATCAGGCAAATAATAAGTCTTTTATTCAACAGTCGTTGTATCGGCTTAACTCGAAACACACTTGTTTGGATCCCTATGGTTGATTTTTCTTTATCGTGTAGAGTGGTCGCTATCTGGCTGAATACGACTATCTTGTATTATAATATCTACTTCGTAGGAATGTATGAGAAATATAAATTATTAAGGACTATTTAACTATCCCAGTAAAATTATAAATGTAAACTTCAGGCAATGTGCATAAAATCATGTTGCCGACGTATAAAGGCTGCAGCGAGAATAATGTAAATTAAAATTTTGTACAACTGAATGCCAGAAGCGCCGCGATTCACCGCTACTGGTTTTGTCTGAAATGAAAACCTGATTATGATGACCTCGCTGGAGTAGGTTTCATTTCACTCATTGGCTCTGCGGTTACTTCTCAATGACTGCAATGAAAAAGCAAGATCTGTACAAGCACAGCCCAATTAGCGACTCAATTGCGCTCAAAACAGCCACGCAAAACTAAAACAGGCTGGTGACATTTTTAAGTTGCATTAAAAAAAAATTAAACACAAGTGTGTAATAAAGCTGAACGTTAACCAATCGACCCTCTTAAAGGGTTTTTGGAAACGTCACGAACCAACACTCCAAATAAAAAAGTGCCGTTGAAATGTTTAAATCTCTTAGTTCATTTTTGACGGAGTGCGCTTCAAATTTTTGGGGTGCTCGTTTTTTTATTGCGGACAAAAAGTATTGTCGTCCCGGACTTGCGGCATCCGGGTGTACCGGGCCGTATCCGGTTTTTATTAGAACCGATATCGAGTGGCTTCCTAGGGCTTTTGTATGTCGAAACGGAATATCGAACGGCCGTGCCATTGTGTAAAGGATGTCGCCTACTTTTGTGATTTAAATACCTATTGAGAGGCGCTCGAGATCGAAAGATGCGCGGATTAATCTTAAAATACATTTTCTATTAACACGTACTTATTTCACGGTATTTTTGTGTATGAGGATTATAAAACAATTTTATATTTTTTTAATTATCCTCAATTTAGTCTTCAACCACGGTAAAAAATATAAGCTTTATCGAAAGGTTTCCAGGGTGAAGTGTTGCAAACGGTTTGTATCCAAAACTTCCTGCGAATAATCAATCGTCAATTGACATCGAATTTAGGCTCCATTTTCGCTTTAATAATTTCATAATTCTACACGTAACCCGAATGATTATTCCACGTGCGTTTAGTATAGAAACCGATAAAACAAACATTATTGACCACCTGTGTATCATAATTCATAACGAAACTTATTTCACAGAACACCGATATTGTCAATTCTATAGTATTAAACAATAATACATACTTGTGCGTAGGATAATACATTTTTTTTTATTTTAGTGAGTTTTATACAAGGAAATTGTATTACGCATCGGTTTGGTGTAGTGGTAGTTTATACTTTATATTGATGTCCTAAGTTCGATACCTGATTCCTGATTCATTTAAGTTTTTCAACGGGTTATGAACGAAAGAGTAGTTATAAGTCAGACTTGGATATAATAGCTTTAAATAGACATTGGACATACAGAAGTACAAATAATAGGTCGTGTTTTTGTTAGATTAAAAATCTTTAAATCTGCTTAATGTAATCCCTTATTTATACCTAAAAACTTGATGCCCACCTACTTAATTAGTAGGTGAACCTCTAAAGTAAAAATGTAACATCAAATATTTAAAAATAGCTCATGGTTTCTTAGATTTACGCTAATGTTACACATTGAAATAAAACTAATTCGTCCGCCCCGACTATGAAAGCTGAAAAGCAATCGAAACGTCGGGATGTTAAAAAATGTAAAAATTAAACCAAATCCGCCATGAAATCCGCAAAAAATATTTTTATTTCAATAAAAATAGATCGACAGTTTTACAAACCAGAAATCAAACGGAGGTGAACTCAATTCACGATTTCTGGGAATCTCGCAAAACGGACACGTCAAAACGTTTGCCTCCACACTTTGCTAGCAAGATGAATAGTCTATAACGAGAAAAATCGTCGCCGGCTCACAAATCTGATTGAAAGAGTAATAATCTCTGGTGCGATGTAAAGGGAGCACTCAATCATCGTAAATATAGAAATGGCTCGACGAGTGCTGATAATATGATACACATTAATGAATGGTGAATTAATATCGATGTTGGAAGATCGATTCATTTATTTATAAGTAATTAATTAATGTAAACATTGTAAATGTAAATTGAAATAATGAAATAGATGACATAAGGAATAACCATAATCACATTACAAAGCTAATTTAATTTTTAATTAATAGAGTGCATTTATGTATATACTGTTCTTACACTGTAGGCGTTTTAGAAAACAATGACTTTTTCATTATGTTAGTATGAAAATAATTCGGACTCTTAAGATAGTATATTTTCAATTTTTGAATTAAAGTTTGGATTGGTAAAGTACAAGTGAAATAAATGATTTGATTTGGTATTGAAGATTTTTAATGCAATTTCATGGTTGCTTAGTATACTTTCTAAGTCATTGAAGAACTTCAGATTTTGGACACCACAAATGGAATCCCTATCAATACAACGAACTAGAACCCAGTAGAAGTAGCAAATGCGTCTACCCAACAAACCTCTTTAAATAATTTATTTCTTCAACCTGGTTCCTTGACTAATGATGAGTACTGACGTCAACGCGTGGAATCGTTTTAATACCTATTCTCACAAGGTTAACAATGATTAGTAGTCAAATAGGCAATGAAAACTGTGCGTGCGTTCGCCAAAGCCATTAACAAGTCGAACAGGAGCCAAACAAAGTAACGATTTGAATCGTTTACCTCTGGCGCGATTACTGTGATCTATTGAATTTCAGATTAACGCATTAGCATTCGTGTACGGGGAGCTAAAATGTTTTTGTTGTTACTCTTGGTAATTCTTTTTTGTGAATTATTAAGTGCTATGTTATTATGAGGAAATAATGGTGTGGTGAATTTCTGTGCTAAAGACGTATTCATCACGGATTCTGTTTTAGGATCAATTTGATCATCGCTTAGGCTGATATTCAAAATGATACGAAATAAAAATTGGGATAAGTTTGGGATTAAGGTGTTACGTTTTTTTCACATCTGCGTTGACTGCTAGTATTTGAATAATGAAACCGTTTTACTTGCTACCAGGCTGGCTTGCTCTGTGTGCGGTTGTCCGTTCAAAGAAAATATAATTTACCCGGGATAAGCTCACGAAAGGGATGACGTAAAGTCATAAATATCTTTCTGCGATATGCATATAAATATTGTGAAGGCCTGGGCTAGTGTACGATAAAGACGGGTAGGCGAAGGTCTACTTGATTTATTTGGATTTGTTCAATAAATAAAATAATAACCCTATTGAATAATTCTCTTGCGGTTTTTCCTATACCTTTTTACTATGATGAGTTCTGTTGAGTCGATTGATAAGCATATTTCTCACGATTCGTGAACATAGTTGAACGTTCAATAACGATTATGGTCAGGCATATTGTTTCCTGAATGACGTAATTGAATACTTAGGACCCGATAATGTGGTGTGTTTTAAGAATCGATATTTGTCCCCAGTTTTATTACCACGCTTTTAAGTTCGCCGAAAGTAACTATATTTCCGTCACATATTTTGTGTCTATAACCCAAACGTGGATACATAAAATAAAGCTTACTGATAAGGAATTTATGATGATGTTTTAAAATTAAAATTATTACAATTAAAATCTTTGTACTGAAATGTTAAACGTTACCAATACAATAACAACACATGCCAAACCAGCAACAATTTGCGGTTTGGATACTGCGCTCCTCTCTACAGTATATGAATACTATAAATATACAATGTTTTTCTTATTTAAGTAGGACACGTAAAATGTTTTTTTAGATCAAGGAGTCAATGAACTTGATTTCAATACCAATGTTTCAGTAGTTCATTTGAGGGAATAAAGCTCTATTTTTACACCATTGTACGATGGATTAGTCGAAACAAGAGTGGTTGGTCCAGACGGGAGTCGCACGTTCACATCCATATACCAATTTTGATAATGTTTTAACAGTAATATTTCACTTTTACGGTATATGGTAAAATAATACACAAATTAATGTAACTTGAAATAAACTATGAACGTATTTTCTAGAAAAAAAATATATACATTTACATTTGAAAATTCAAACTAGGACAGCATGGTAGACGAAGGTCTAGTCCATCCAAATCGTATTGTATGCCCAGGATGGACCATATTACCTATATAAGGCACAATGAAGACATGTAAAATAATTTTATAGGCCAAAGTGTCAATGAACTTGATCTAAATAGGAACGTAGTTGTATGTGGGAAACAGAGCGCTATTTTTGCACAGGCATTAAGACGTAAAGCACTCGGCAGTCAATCTTCAATATCGTGTTCGGAATTAGTAACACTTGGTGAATTAACATTCCCGTTGTGGCTCGGGCGGAGGGAATAAATCCCTTCGCCTTGATCACTCAATTCTCAGGGTATAATGTAATTGTAGTGCACGTTTCTGTGTTCGTGAGTCTATCGGGCTGTGATTTAAAGATCGATTGAATAATCCAGGATTGAATTAAAGAAACTATAATTTAGGAGCGGGTTTAGTGTCGTTTAGTTGATTAGTTGATTATACATTAACATTAGGATTATTTAAATATAACTTTGTTGTAAAACGCACTATCGAGTCTCAAGACAAATGCTCCCATACTTTGACACTCGTAGATATATTCATTTTACGCTGTATTATTATAAATTATTAACATTATTATCCGCAAATAATCAAAGGTTCCTTATCGTTAATCGAAAAAATATAGGTTATGAGATATAGTTTAAAATATTTGACATCTAATAGGATTTCTTAAACAGCAAATCATTCCCGTTCGTTAGTACCGTAACTTCCTACAGTTTATAGTATTCATACACCACAAATATTTCAGTACCGCATTCAATATCTAAACAAGCAGATTAGTAATGTTATTAACTTGTATCAAACCGTTTCGGTGTTCGTACCGGGGGCACTCCAAATTTGTTCGTGTTTCATCGCTAAAGCCTCTAGAACTCGCCATTCCCAAATAAAACATGTGTGGAACTCGTGTTTTGTGAAACTAACGTTGACATTCGTATGTTTTAAACGTTTGTTTACTTTTTTACAACTGTCTGTTTAATGTGCTTAGTTTTAGTCTGAAATGGTGTGAAAGTTTTAATTGATATAAATTTTGCCGTTTTGTTAACGAAAATGACGACAAAATTGTCTAATTTTGGTAAGCTCCACGCGTTGTCATGCACAAGAGCAACACTATTGGAAACTCCCGAATACTGCTTGGAAATGATTTTTGCGAGGTCTCAACATCGCCAAGTTTGTAATTTCGTATATTTCGTACTCGTAAATTAATGACTGGCGTAGTTGTACTACGGTACGATTACAATGCTGAGGTCTCGGATTCGAATCCCGGGTCAGACAAAGGGATATTAGATTTTTCTATTCATACAAGCCAACAATGCCATACAAGGTATTGTATGGCATGGCTCAGATAATTTATAAAAATACAATTTTCATATAAAAATATCGGCTTTATCTAGTTAAGCTCCGAATGGGGATCATAGTTGAACGATCATCTGTTAGATGTAATAAAGTTCCATTGTGAACTATTTTCTATGGTGATGGAGGTTTTCTGTTTCGTAAATCTTCTAGTTTTGGTTATGTTAAAATAATATTGCCAATGATTATGCTACATTAGTAAATGTTGGGGATGTTATGTATAGCGCAATAAATTCAGGAATTCACTTCTACTCAAAACCTTTCATTATACTATTAAAATGGATAATTCCCTATCGTTATATCTAATTTATTGTGCTTGTCCATCAATCATTCACTAATTTCGCCAAATCAGGGGTCAACTAATGGGTTCGGTCAAATTGTGGCATCCCGACCTGCTACGGCACTATTTGCGATCAGCAACGCTGGTCAGTCTCTAGGATAAATAATTAATTATGAATGCTCAACGGATACATGATTTTGGGATTTATTTAATTAAACTAAGCTATTTGTTAAATATGTTTCCCGGCGCGTGGTATTTTTCAGTAAATTTATTGTGATTTTTTTACAATAAATTTACTGAGCTGTCGTATAGATAGTTCGATTCTATATTAAGGTACAAGTTTTCTTATGGAGGCATAAAAAGCGAGAGAATTGAGGTTTTAAAAAAATATAAACAAAAAATTCGCGGAAAAGAACCACTGATGTAGACTGCAACATTGTATATTAATTTAGTCACTTTAGAACAGTAAACTCTACTAATATATTATTTCCAATGTCATTGTTTATATACATCGAATTTTCTTACGGTAATATCAGAAACTGAATTTATTCAAATTTTTCTGTTGATGAATCCCATACATAACTTAAAATATGTTTTATTAAATATTTTAGTAGCTATCTACAGTATTATACGTAAATAAAATTAACCAATTACGAAACAGGAATAAACTAACCGCATTTGTTAACGACCGTACGTTACCGATGTATTCCCAAAATCCAATGTTATGTGACTTTGTATTTGTAATAACATTATTCGCGCTTCATCTGCGTGATACTGACGACGGCTTTGAAGGGAATCCCAAGCGGTGCGGTTTATACAATCACCGTTAGCAAAATTCTGACCGGTGTTTTATTCATAGCGTTTTTATTATAATTAGTGCGTTTTAATATTGTATTTAGTTGTTAATTTTTATCGGTGGCTGGTTTACATTATTCTTTGTTTAAATTACTTTATTTTGTCATGTTTAATTATTATCAAAGTATTGTAGTTGTTTGATGTAACACGTTACATGATGTCGCTGTATTAAAATAATTATGAAGATGATATAGTTGTAAACTGTTTCTAATATATACCTTTTAATACTTCGTTGCCCTTAAAATGTTATAAAGCTGTCTTTATTAAGTTAATCAACTCATTGTATTTATCCCAGTTAATGTTTTTTTATTTGACGATACGTTGAACAATCCGACGGGGTGAATAGGCATGTGTCTCAAATGGGATCAGGTTTCGCCGAGTTATTTAGATCCCAGACATCATAAGTCTATTTTTGAGTGAGACGAATAAAGTACTTAATTGAACGTAGAGTAGGTTCATAATGGCTCGGACAAGGCAATTATGAGATGTCGGTGTCGCAGGGATGCAGATATCAAAATATTTTGATTTGAATATGAAAAGATTTCGGAATCCCAAGGCCAAACATATTGATAAATATTATGGTAACTAAATGATACCCAAATATTTTTTGATTTTATTAAAAAAAATCTGTGTGTGTATCATTTTATCACCAATAGTCATTATTAATAACATTTTGAGCAATAATCATAAATATAAGCAGTGGATCACATCTATACTACGAACTAAAGAAATCCTACTCAATTGATTGAAAGTGGAATTTGGCATATAACTTTTCACAACACTCAAGTCTTTATTAACAAACTTTTTGAATTAGGCATTATGAGCTCACGTCCTTTGACTTTTCACGTACAATTAAAAGTAAGTCCAGTACATTTTGTTAGGTAGCTCGTTGCTCCTGTATAGCACGCGATGAGTAAGCGCAGGAAGTTTCAATTACTTTATTAAAGTTCTTTTGCATTGCTCAATTTAAATTATTTAGTGTCTTTGTCTGAGGTGAGTGTGGCATCCGTTTTGCATATTTGTTAACTGGGTTATTACGAGAGGTTTCAGATTAGTTAATGTGTTAATAATGGGCTTTAGTTACCTAAATTCGTGTCCTACATTAAGAAAGGAATATTCATTGAGAAATAGTATTTTAAGATGCTTTGACGATTCCATAATAAGGTGACTAGTAATTACAGAAGAATTGTTAATTGTGGCAGAGCTGTTTCTTCACTTTTTTATTATTAGAACAAATCAATACAGCCCTGTATTTTTAACTCCATGAAAGACAAATATCTATACCTCACAACTTACGACATTGACATTTTATCATTACATTAGAGGATGAAAAAATAACAAAAAAGAATCAAACCTCATCTTCGTTGTATAAAGATATAACATTGTACTTAGCGTCGTATTATGCAATATAGTGCAATTTTTCATTGTAAAACCGACATGAATCGACTATGCGGTATTAGCAAGACTAAAGCAATTCAAGAGCCAATTTATGATTAAAATCTTTGAAGTCGATATCAGTAGTCCATTATGCTACGTTAATACCGCCAGCTTTATGGACGGTATTAGTGCGTCACATGTTACGAAGTGTTCGTATTATGACGTCATACAAGATGTCGTGGCTGGTGATTTATGAGTGTAACCCTTTTACACATCGAAATTGTGTCAACTGGCTATTGGGGTAATTACTAGCTCGGTATATTTTTGGTATTTACAGTGCCATTTTGTAACTGTAGAAATACTTTATGACCAAGTATCTAGGTAATGGAAATTTGTTGTATGATGTTTGATAAAATGGTTGGAAAGCCACCACCACGTTGGTGACATAGCAGGTTCGATGCCTACACCTTCAACCATATTATGGACATGATTTATATTTGTTTTAATTGTCTATGTTATTTCTAAAACCCTTAATATGTAACTGTTTAATTTAGAATAATGTTTTCTCTATTCTCGGAATAATAATTATTATTTATCCACGAAATGGCGCATAATATGTCAAGCCACAAATAAACTAAAATACCAAAACAGCCACGTCTGATTAGCATATTGCTCGTTCGCGGGAACATTATCCAAAATTGTCACAATTAAAGCTACTAATTAGTTACAAACCGATCGGAAATCACTGTTATTTCATCATAAATGTCGGCGCGGTATTTATACAACGAACTTTAGATAAAATAGGTATAAAGTATACTTATTGTATTGAAATGCGAAACAACGCAACGGGTTGACATATTATTTTCTTGAGTTTATCGACCGCCACGTAAGCTACTTTTGTCTTAGAAAAATACTGATTCTTTGGGATGGATGTGGGCACAGTAAACTTAGTACCTACCTATAACGAAGGATGTGTAAACAAAGTCATAAATATTAAACATCAATATTATATTTTTATTTTGGAAATGTCTGCCCCGAAATCGCTGAATGTCGGCAGGGCATTTCCGATATAAATCCTATATGTTCAGTAGTGGACTGTGTCGGTAATCCGAAATCCAAAAGATGGAAATATAGTAGACTCAAGGCACCCACTCACTATCCACATGATAATTAGGGGCAGCAACCAATTTGTGTCCATATTTTATTATTTCTACTACATAATGACTACCGGCTATAATAAAGCCGTTTCACCAATTACAACTTTCATTGAACAAATGTCAGTGGCGGCCATCTTGTATTTTCTATATTCACGGATATAATAATTAAACCGTGAAAATTGTTATATCTCAGATATAGTCATTTAATTCTTGTTTAGACACATTATATTTTATTTTATTGCGCCAATAGCTTTGTAATAAAACGAAGGGTATTCTGCAAAATAATTTTATAACGTTATTGTTTCGTTACGGTATCAACAGAATGGGCCATTGAGTACAAAGGGGAGTATAAAAGGCACATTTTACAATGTACAAATATACGGAATATGGTAATAATAAACTCGGCGATACCTATTGTAATATATTTTCTTTATATTATGCTGTTACATTTTTCATATTCTATCAGATGTTTGTGATTATTTTATAAATAATAACAATATATATAATACATACATAATCCTCCTCCATTAAGCGCTACATAGATCTGTTGGAAGCTTAAAATTAATTACATTAATTCTGTGCATTTTGTAAAGCAATTAAATTATTTGGTAAATTTTGTCTAATATGAGGGGAATCGTATACAATGTGTGTATGAAGGTATTAAAATTGAGAAAATCCCCCAAAAGCCGATTACCACTCGGAAATGAATTCGTTTTCATTCTATTAAGCATTGTGGTAGGGGATTTGGGTGTCTGAAAAGTTTTGCACGTATCCTTATTTTAGATTACCAAATAGGCGTATCATCTCTCCCCATATTTAGACAAAAGTAGCAAAGTATTGATTAAAATTAAAATATAAGTTTTTTTTCTAAGATTACTTTCAAGGATACAGTACTGTTTAGATTAGTTAATTCGGTAAGGCTAGAATTACAACTCATATACTAATACTTTAATATAACAATATATAGCTTGCAAATAAATCCATATGATTACATCTTCAGAAAAAATCAAGTATTTCCTTCCCCGAAGCTAATAAAAGCTTACTTAATATCCGCATTTTCATTACAATTTTTCGGGTTTCATAATCCTGATTAGGTCCTCAACACAAATTGAGCTGGGTAATCCTATGAACGAACCGAAAAATCCGACAATCATCCTCTGGGTGCGCAACTTACGTCATTAAAAGATTGAAAGATTATTCGCCTTCTCGAGGGCAAAAATTCCCTCGCAGTAGATTTATCTCATCAGTTAAATGGTGCGTCGGCTGAGCTAGACATCGCGGAATGAAGAACACCCCTGTTGTACAATTTTTGCAATTAAAAATATGACTAAGCGCTGGAGGTTTGTCATTGGCAATGGGGGCACTTTTTTCATTAATTTTAGTGGAACTTAGATGACTGATGGTTTAGTACGACTTTCTTTGAATTAGTTTACATATCTATGTTAGTAAAACAAGTCATTAAAATTTTGAATTTGCAATTTTGATTTCTAATATCATAAACACATACACAAACTCTTGCCGTTTCTACATGTGGTAACACCAGAACACTCACATTTCGCCTTGTATGTTCCGTCGGCGAGTCATCGCCATATTGGGCACAAATTTCAGACTCCCGACTTATAACTAATAGAAAAGTCCAATATCACTTATCCCGCCCCGGGATTCGAACCCGCGTTCAGCTTTGTAATCCTACCGTAGTACAACGAGGCAGTCTTTAGTCTAATACCAGTTAGGGGTTTATTATTATAATTTCTTTTTTTTTGTGCGATTGCAATCGTCAATGACAACCCATCTTAGGTTGTTCGCTCCTAGCCTAGGCTATTAAAAATGATTAGCCAAAAACAGTTCTATATAACTCTTAATTATAAACTAATTTGGAATCGTTTATATTACGTTGATAGTCAAAGAGTTCATCTTCACGGTTTAGCAAATCGCTCACTCGAGATATTCAAGGAATCAGAAGACGAACGCAATTGACTACGAAAATAAAGAACAGATACCTTTAGAAAGGTAATTAGGTCTTTCAGTAACTAAATACGAGGTGATAGTTGAATAGTAATTAGTCTTTATTAGTTGCTTTTGTATACTAGACTCAATTAGCACCGTCAGCTTGTTTTCATTGAAATAAATTAATAAATAAATGAATAAATTAATTAAAAACGACGTATTTGATGCAAATAAGAAGCATTTTATTCTACTCGTATAAACACCAACATCAATATTACGGAAGTTGAAATGTGTTAATAAGCTAATCATTATGGGAAAATATGGCTTGCTTATAATGTAATATTTTAAGAGATTATAGATGAAGTGAGGATTAGTAAGATGACAATTCGCTAAACAACGTGTGTCATCTTGTACAATAATAATTATGAAAAAAAATCTTGTATTATTTTGTGATGGGTGGATAGTTTGATGACCAAGCTTGTACTAGTTCCTATTGTCATCAATATGACCATCAGCCATTAGCTAAGTGAATCACATTTTAGTATTAATATAATAATTACTGTGAATTTCATACCCAGTGACTGGAAATTGGTTTCGCATTAAATAATTTTATTTCGTCATTAAAATATAGAATGCTTTGAAAAAGTTATTTTAAACGCCTTTTTTATGTCAACCATCAAAAAGCAATCAAACACACAACTTCGTTGGAAACCTCCATGTAATATTTCCTGGCATTAAAGTAAACAGTTTTTTTCTCTCTACTTATCAAAGTACTCTGTTATATATCACAGAATATGTACATATTATATTTAACAAGCCTCTTGTACAATATTAATATACAATTTCGAGAATTTTCCACGTAAAATAGAAAATGTAATTCCCTTCATATCTTACCAAATAAGATTCGTCATTCGCGTGAATTCGCTCACATAAAAATATTCACTGTACAATTACAACATGGATATTAAAGCAGGGAAAGTATCATGTTAGTGAATACGATCACGCAGAAGCAATAACACAGCACGATATTGCAATAAAAACAAAAGTATAACAGATTTGTGGGTTGATATTTAAATTTGATTGTGGTTGTACCCTTATGTCTTCAAATTAGATGTTGAAATCGTATGTTTGTATACATTTAAATGTGAGTATATTTTAATTTAAGTTTAATTGCAGAAAAAAATACGTATTTTATTAATTATTTTTGTTGTTTATTTACATTTATCTAACTACTACGAATGAATCGTAATAGGATATAATATTTAAATTACTAATATTTTCAATGAAATATTTTTGCTCTAAGTACCTAAATATTTTGATTAAATTAGTAATCTGCAGCTTAATTTTTTTGATTCAAAACTAAAATATTCATATACATTTAGAAATCACTTGTCAATGGACCTAGGGAACAACGCAGATTAGGGAGATTTAAAACCTGTACTTGTCAATAATGGAAACGAAAATTCTGATCATATGGAACATTTCACAAGAATTGTAAGTCAGTAATTCCTCATCACAGATTACATTTCCACCCTCTTGCAAACGTTCGGGGTGTTTCGTCTGTCGTCACAACGTTTTACGACATCTCACGAAGCGATGCATCTGGGGGAAAGATTATTGGGAAAGTTTTAAATGGATTACATTTGATTAGACGTCTCTCAGTTTATGGGTCGTGAGTAACTTGTTACGCACTCATTTACGAGTTAGATTATTTTTCGTGTCCTCTGAAGATGGATTATGAATATTCATCATGGTGTCGTAACTTGTAATTGGGTTCTTGATTTTTGGTATGATAAGGGGATAAAGTTGAGTGCTACGGATACGGTATTGCCACTTTGCGTCTGTTCTTGCAAAAATTTGATGAGCTATTTGATTAAATCGGATGAGATATCTAAATTATGAGGCGACAATATACACATGATTTCGTCAATCAAAAGCAATGTAATGCATTTGTTGCTGTTCTTGTTCTTTAGTTATTGTCACCTTTTTTGTTGACGATTTATTATATAAATGAATAGTTAATGCATTAATTATTTATTAATGCATTACTTATTTTATTTTATACTAATTAAATTTGTTATGTAGAAATCTAAATTAATGCTATTCGTTTGTGTATAGAATCAATATTATCCTAAAGAATAAATACATTTAACTCCAGGGTATTTTTTAATTCAAACACAATAAAAATTGAGTAAATATTTGAATTTCATTAATTAGTGTTTGTTTAAATGTACTGTTAATGTAATTGTGATCGTTTGATGTTGTATGATAAATACCGCAGGTACGCAGGTACATTTGTGGATTACTCATGTATTTGCTCTGATTCAAGGATCGAACCTCAGATCTCTCGGTTCAGATTCAGCTGCAACTGCACTATGGAGGCTGTTATAGAAGAAAAATATTAAATACTGAACAAAAAAAATCAATTTAATAAGCAAGTGTAACACCGAGAAAGGCATTTCAAAGTAGTCAGTATAAATATCACATAACCAAGTTATGTTGAATTATTAATACTATTTGAATATAAAATGGAAAACACCAGATAAGATACAAGCAAACAGTCTGCAAACTTTGTAAGAAGAAAAAATATTTTTAAAATCCCTTTCAAACATCAGACGCAAGTAAAGTGCATTTGAAATCCATATTGTTTGGCATGTAGCCTGGCACGGCAAACATCGCCAGTCTAAATAACAATAACTGTAAAAGTCCGTAAGTCCACCCACATTTGTTGTCTAGTGCTGAAGAAGTTAGGAGAGGTAGCGGTGGATACATCGATTTATCGGTTTTTTATTGTGAGCCTGAGGTCTCCATCTTTCAAATTTATTAAATTAGGATTTGTTTATGTACTTTAATTATCTTCATGTGTTATTTCCAGAGGTAAATTAAATTTAAGTTTCTAAAGTTGACTGTTTCATAATTATTGACAGCATATTGTGGCCAAATTTTGACAGATTTTTAACGTGAATAAAAAAGTAAATAAGAATAATTATGCATTTAGTTCCAATCGCGTAGTAAGTCGCGTATTCAAACATTTGTCTCCAGTATAATCCAATCTATGAAATCTCATTACACAACCGACTTCTCTTCCACTGTCCCCGACTCCATAATATTAATAGGCATACATTATAAAACGCTTGTTATTCACATCCTGGACTACACTAAAAAGTAGATTTACAGTAGCAAAACAAACATTATACGTATTCACGCTATGGTCCCACGGTTTTCGCTCAGTTTGTTCGCGGCTCCCGGACAAACTCCACCAAGTATGTACCGCGAACTTTACCGAGGTACGAAAAGTTACAAGTACAGTAAAAGCTCTTTATTCGCGGGGTATACGTTCCGTAAATATGCCGCGAATAGAGAAACCGTGAATATAGAATGGTATTTTATATGGGATTACAGGGCATACGTTCCTAGGTGACAAAATAAAAAAAAACAAACATATAAAAAAACAATTTAATTGAAGTTTTTGCCCATACTTATTAATTATTATCTTCAGGCTTAGGCAACGGTTTAAAGAATTTTGTATTTTTTTCTTGCTTGGCAGTTTTTACAAGCTCTTTCAGTTCAAACTGATATTCAGCAGTGGCATTAGCAATTTGCCTCTTAAAAATAAGACTTCGTTCCATAGACGGATCAATTTTCATAAAGAAATCACGAAGCTCATTTGCCATTCTTAAACCTTCACTAAGATTTTTCAGATTAAATGTCACATTTCCAGTGCTTGTTGAGGTAGCTTTAATTCTGTTTGTTTACATTCTCAAAAACACCGACCGCGGCGAAGGCAGTTTATGTCAAAGGCCGAACCAATACAGCGGCGATACCATATTTTAATAACATACTTATTACATAGGTGTAATAAGGTCTATTTTACTTTTTCATTAGTCCATTTATCGGCGCGTTTACAAAGGATATTTGGTTGGATACATATTGGAATTCTTTTTATTAAAATGTATGTACTATCTACCGATTGGATCAGCGAATAAAGAAATCTTTAGCCGCGAATATAGGAATCGTGTCACAATTTTTTTATCCGCGAATAGTGAAAACGCGAATGAAGGATGCGCGAATAAGGAGCTTTTACTGTACATAAATTAAACGGTATCTACAATAAACAAACGCGAATGTATCGAAACTCGTGAGATATTTCACGCCAATTGTACGTTCAGTTCCAAAGTAACTGTTGAATGAATTCTTATTGAAATTGGAGCAGTTCTACTCTCCGTATGTTTATCTGTTAGCCATACTTCATAATTGTAAAATATAATTCATAATTAAAGGGTTCGTGTAAGGGACTGTCAAATCAGAAATCGCTTGTTGAAACCCAGAGCATACACCACCGACTTTTCCAAATTATGTATTTTTTTTTATTTAGTATCTCTTGCGGAAGAAGAATATTAGTTTTAATATCTACCACTCCCTATTCCTCTTACTAGCCTCGAGAAATGTACTGCGGATCATAGGCCTCTATCATGTGCATATGCAATTAACAAATTGGCCCTTTGTTCTGCAATAATGGTGCAATAGAGGCACAGTGAATCCTTGAACAATGAATTCTGGGAAAATCAATTTTAGCTTTGCATAGTCCGCTTGGATTACGTTAAGCCTAAAGATTCATTATTGCTATTTCGCAGAAACAGCATATATAAAGCCGTATAAGGAAGGCTGGCACTGCTAAATAATTTTAACACTAGATTGGCCACTAACAAAGCCCATTAAGTCGCTTTGATTAGTCGAATGAAGCAACTTTAGGTATGGAAAATTACGAAGAGCAGTTTACGTTTGCTTGAATAGATATTACGAATGTGAATCGAAAAATAGCCATATATTTAGTTAAGATACTTAGTTGATATAACACGCGTATCAAAAGGACAGTAACATTATCAAAATTACATTGTAAATTTTAATGCTTATATTTTAAAACTATGTGACATTATTCGATCTTCATTATTTTATCTAAAAGAAAATCGATTAAGCAATTTATTTATTATCTAATCAACAGCCGAAGTTCTAATTGCAAATCCTTTTTTTTTGTATTTTGCACTTTTTTTATCATTCGTTTTTTTGAATACAAAGATTGCGACACATGTAGAAGACTTTTGTAATGTCATCTATAATGATTTCACAAATAGCGTATAGGAAATTCATGGAGTTTGCCCACCCATCAGCAGTTAGCGGAACACCGGCAGTATCAATTGAATAAGTGGCCGATCAATTCTGTTTGTCTCGTTGCATCACAATTCAGAACTGACGTCAACTACGACAAAAATATGATATATCTTTATAAGTAGCTGTTCGAGACTAAAATACATTACCCTTTATATCCATAAAAATTGTATTGGAAGTTATGGTAGTCGTATCGAGCGTGCAGAAGACACATTTTTCATATAAATTTTATTTCAAAGACCTCGCTCCTAATGGAATTGTTTTCGTATGTTTGTGATTGCGATATTATTGTAAATGTTTAATGAACCGATTATTTTTTGCCTAAACTTCTCTGATTTATTTCAAATTCTTATACAAGCACATTAGTTAAAATTGTTTAAGGTATTTCATTCCTTTAGGGCTACTTAATTCCTGGATATTATTGTGTCCAGAATTTCGAAGAAGATTATATAACCGATTTTAAAAAACCCTAGTTCTTTATCGACCACAGTGTGGTAAAATGTGTACTCACTACTTGCTGAGGATATACACCAAAGGTCACAGGGATTTTATTTCTACAACTGAGTAAGACGAGACAAATCAGTGCGGTTTGTACATTCAATACTATGAGGAGTCTTGACCTAATCAGCTCAGTGTTATCATTGTATGTAGTTTTTACTTTATTATTATAGGTATTAGTTGTTGGAAAAAGCCCTCGAGAAATTTAATTTAATTTAAATTAATAAGACTATGAGTTTTAAGTAGTTATTGTTGAGTTTGACGAATAACGAGTATGGCAGGACCTTGTAGTGCAATTACTGACATGGTTAAAGTTCGTGCAAATTTTTGCAATTGCAATGTAACAGCATGGAAGTAGCAATTTCAGTTCGGTAAGAGGATTTTTATTAATTCCTTTGGTAAATATTTTACTCTTATGACCTAGAAAAGGGGACACTAACTACACCTAAAACAGAACTGTATAAAGATAATTAAGAGTGATATCACGGAAATAATAAAACTACAGACTGGCTCACTCCAGTACATAACTCTACACATTTTGTGATCCCACATGCCGTAAAACACAAAATGAGTTATTATAACAAATGTTTAACGCCACTCTCCATTTTATTACTAAGGTAACATCTTGTTTCATCTCTAGGGACTATAATTTTTGGAGCAAATATTACATCAGGTGCAGAGGTTATCATTAGTGGCGGATTATGTTGCCCCTCACTCCGTATCGTTCACTCTCAGTCAAGTTATGAATTTTCGTCTCTTTCTAACAGATGTTCGCTGACAAATTATCACAGGAGGAAAAAAATAAAAGCGTATTTTTTTTCTCTCGTTTAGGAAGCCCTTCAAGCGCCAGATTGGATTACTCTCTACCCTTTTCGATCGCGGTTAATAGAACGGTTTTGATTTCACGGAGTAATCGTGAAATGAGACCTAGTGATTTATTAGGGGTGATTATACCTTTTTGTGAAAAGACAAAGGAATCGGTAATGAGGCTATAAATTCTCGGATTTCATTTGTGTCCAATTTTTTAAATTGAGATGGGAAAAAATATTTTTGCGTAATAGAATTGGACAAAGTATTCTCAACGTAAATCAAGGTATTATAATTTATTACAAAGTAGTAGAAACTGGGTCGTATTATATACGTTTGATTAACTTACCATTTTGATTAATCGTAACAATTAATGTATAAAACATTTTCATTATATATTATAATAATTTTCCATTCGCACATGTATGTGATACCTATTCAATTTATCCGGCATGGTTTCATATTCAATATATCCTGAATTCTGTAGATCGGAATTTGCAATTCGGGCGTCACGTAAAAGAATGCTTAATCTTATTTAGCGTCAACACGCGGCAAAGTTTTTGTTTTAATTCGGGGCTCAAACTTGACGGAGATAATACCACAACACCGCTTAATTAACTTTATTAGAATTTATTTTGCGGTACGTGTACGCTCTCGGCATTTATCCCGCGCTGATAGGACCCCAAATGGCCAAATCTCCTTTTTTACTAAATAAACTTTTCTAGAGATTTTATTTTAGGATTTTTTGGAACCTCTGCGGGCTCAATACAGTTATATTTCAGGCTTTCATGGTACTTAAGTCCAAAGTAAACGGTTTCGAGGTTGTTTAATGTATTGAAATTAGGTCGAATAACCGTTCAAAATTCTGCAAGGAATGTAATGTAATGTAAACAAAAATGTGTTTTCTGTTACATCTTCAAAATAAAATGTAAATAACAAAAGCATAACATTTTCCCAAAGGTTATACTCGTACATATCTACGGCCATAGTCTGTTTTGTGTCAAAACCTACCCTTTGTACAGGCATGTTTCCTGTTATCTTAAGTCCCGGTTGAAGAATTCTTGTCGTGTTCGTATTTCTTATCTCATTCGTCAAAATTTTCGTATCAGAGATCTTTACGATGTAAGCGGAGTTTTTTCATCCGGATGTGTTCTCGTAATTCCGGAGCGTCAAGGTCCTGGGAAACGCGACACGTGGATGCTTAAGCACGCTGTTTATTAAATACCGGCTGTTGTGTTGAAGTAGGCTGAAGTTTCATATTATTCTTTGTAAAAAAAATATGCTCGCTAATTCTATTTATGTCAAAAGATTACTAATAAAAAGGGTAGTACTTATTTGTATGTATATTTTTATTTTATGAATTGAGTTCTGCAGTTATACGGATACGTAATTCGTATCGCATAACATAATTTTGAGCGTATTACAAATAAATTAACCTTGAGATATTAATTATATTTAAATTTATTTAAAACAAAAAGAAAAAAAGTACAAATTACAGTCTTATCGCTTAAAGCAATGTCTGACAGACAACCATGGGATAGATTTAAAAGAAGGAGAAAGAGAGGGCAGTGTAAAAAATAAAGATACATTCATAACAAATATAATAAAAATACACACACACATATAAATAAATTAATGGAGCAAATTGTATTTTTCCGCTTGAAAACTCATGACGTTAATTCTGCCAACTGAGAATAAAACCCATAAGACCATGGTCTACGGTCCCTGTACGATGCGTCTACAATATTAAAATGATTTTTTTGATCTAGTCAATTAATACCAAACTCTACGAAAGAATTGAAATGGATAAGAGAACAGTTGAAAAACACAGCTGAAAATTTGATTTTGACACTTATTTCATTAAAGTAGTAGCAATATTCAAAAGGCTTCGTGGCGGATAAGGGCCAGAAAAGCTGTGATTTAATGGGTCTGTGTAAGGGCTGGCATGTTTGCACTCGGCCAAACGTCTTCCATTACTCACTGCTCAGCGCAGAACACCCTGTGTTTGTTACCCCTGACAACCCTATTATTTGACCATCATTATGCATTCTGCACACGGTTTTTCCCTCTATTCTTCTCTGTTTTCTAACCTACTTAATTGCACCATATTTTAGTGGGTCGGTAGATATAAGTATCTTGCTAAAGAAAGTGTTAAGAGGGAGAAAATTAATGTGCTTTTTTTGTTTGCAGGTAATTTCGATGACCGGAACATGAATTTAGAAAAAAATATATCTTTACCATGCGGTTGATCCAGATTGAGGTTTGTGATAGTAGTAGTCCAACTTCTTGTTTTTACACTTTTAATGTAAAGTCAGAATAATGGTGTTTTATATCGAAATGACTTGAAAGTTTAAAAAAAATTATTACTTTATATGCCTAAATGGAAGAAACGCTTTAAATTCATAATCACATAAACTCAAAAAATCGCTCAACAAACAAAAACCTTTTAAATTTGTTCATCACTTTACTCAAAATCAATATCAAAGCATTTGAATTCGGAAAGTTCTTTCGATTATCGCGACATTCCCACGAGGGGCGGCAAGTCAAACACTCGCGATCCACCCTTGAGAAAGTACACCGGATCTTGAGATTTGCTTGAAGATTAAGCAAACAAATCCTAACCCTTTGTTATTCTAAGCAGGCTACACTTAGCGCCGCGTGTTGGCTTTGGATGAACCTGCCTCCGTGCATTTGTTCTTTACACGTGTGCTACCTTCATTTGTTTCTATGGGTTTGCTAATGTTATAAATTTGAAAGAGAATTTGTTTGTTACGGTTTCACGCCTAAGCTACCTGACCTATCATCATGAAAATGTTTAGAGACGTTGTTGAGGATACATACAAGGATACATACTTTTTGCATGCACTGTTTACAAGGGATAGAATAAAAGCGGGGCATCAAAATACCGCCGAACGAATTAAATTAATTGTAAGTTAATTGGGAATCAGTGGTATCTTGGACGAAAATCTGATATTAAGACTATTTTTGATACCGAGTTATCTGCATACGAGTAAAACCGCGTGCGAATGTTAGTAATTTCCTATAAAGTATACCTATTGGAGTAAATATTGCACGATTACTAAAAAAAAACCAGCATTTGTATCACGTTTTTTTTTATTTCGTGGCAGGTTGTGTCATCTGGCAACAATAAGCTCCCGTGGGATCCCCTACTATCCCTTTGTGTGTGTTTTTCTATTCATTTGAATATATTGTCAACTATGGCAGTGGACACTCCTATTACTTCCATTATTTCGTTTGGCGTTGGACTTCTGCCAAACATTTGACGGGTTCAGTTCTGTACAATATATCAAATCTGCGCCATATACTTCCGTGGTGCAGTAGTTGAAAGCCGTCTGTAAAACGAGTGCAGCAGGTTCGATCCTCGCACGAAATATTTACTCATATGGCCCACAAATATTTGTTTCGAGTCTCAGTATTGTAAGACAAAAGTATTTCGTCGTTTCTGATTCCCATGACGGTAAACTAGTATCTTAGTGACGTTAGTGTGGGTTCAGAATTATGTGTATGACTGGGTATATTCATTTATATATTATCATATTAAATGTTACAATGAAATCAATTTAAATCACTCAGATTTTAAGGTCTCAAACGTTAAAAGTTGTAATAATTTAAAGTTTAAATTAAATAAGTTTAAGAAATGTTATCGGATGCACATCCTTTTTATTTGTATGCTGATTTTACGAACGCTCCGCAAACTTTGCGGTCGGGAGTCGGAAGTTTTACTATTACGTGTTTACAGCGAAGTTTTAAGCCGTTAAATAAAAGTTTATTTGAAGTGTTAAAATTGTTAAGATTTGTTACGTCATTGTTAGATGAGGAGATTAAATTTTAAAGTGTTTTAGCTTCGTCCGTTATTGTTGCAGTTAAAACTTAGTCAGAAAGTTATTTGTATTTTTTTTAGACTGGCTTCTAAACGTATTATGAAATCATTATTTTATATGCACATTTGTATACTAACTTGTGAACTATGGCTTAAATCTTCTACTATAAATATTTTTTCTCATTAGCAGTGACTCACAAATATACCTAATAATATTGCATTTCGGTATGTATTTATTTATTGAATCAAGGATCTACTACAGTATATACATTATCACAATTAACACAATTCTTAGCTAGTTAAGTTCTATGATATAGAGGGCTCTCTACACACATCTCTAAACGCGGCGCCTTTTGAATGCATTTATCAGTGTTCTTACGGAAACCATTTTACAATATAAATTATATGGCTTACGACGCAGATTTCTCAGTACTGAGCACAATTAAAATAAGAGCGATAAAAGCAAATAAACAGAATATAAAAATAAAACAAACCGCAACAGTCCACACATAGTCGAGTCCCCCATTAAAATACAACTCTTGTGTTAGGTATCAGCAACTGCGAAAGACTTGTATCTCCCAAGACTCGAAATATATACGTATAGATCACTTCATCAATCATTTATCTATGTAGAAAACGAATAGCTGATGATGTTTTAACTATTGAGGCTGTTTTTATTATTATTAAGAATAAACTTTTAGAAGAAAATACACGTGAAACTAGAATTATCCGTTTAACTGTAACTACAGCGAGGTCTACGTTGTCAATCTCGATTGTTGTACGGTAGCAGTGGTTAAGCCGTGTCTGAAGCCATTTGTGTAACTTAAACTAAGACGCTGTACTTGACAGTAGCTTGCAGTTTACTCACTCAACTCGCTTTGATACGTACATTTATTGAAATGTCATAGGTGAGGGTGGAGTTATTAAAGAAGTGTTTCTAAGAAATGATAATAGACTTCGAGTGTGATAATACAGTAATTCAATAAATTGTCTTTGATTTTTAAAATCGATATAGTAGGATTTAAAATATGGTTTATTTCGCTAAGTAATTATGCAAACTTCAACGAAATGTAAAATCAAAATGTTTACTGAATATATGAAAGAAGTCGTCAAATATTTACTCATAATACCTCCACGTTGGAAAGAGTTTTAGAATGGATGTGTCACTGGACATTTCTTCAAGGACTATATTTTTGCTACTTTATATTAAAGCCATCTAAGCTAGTATTAATTATAATAATAAAACATATCTTAATGTTGAAATGCTTTCCGAATATGTGAAGAAATCCAACTAGAGAGTCTGAAAGTTTGCAAGAAGTAGCTACTTTCTCCACCCTGTAGTGTTTACAACATGGAGAATAAGGCTGGTGTGGATTTTGTTCGCACACTTCAGCAGCACTTGGCCAACGAGAGTTTGTCTCAAGTACGGTCGTTTACAGCCCGAATCTTTTCCTCTCCAGGTGGTCCGACCATTGTACTTTATACCGATAAAATTGTATCCAGCCAGATCTCACGCGGTAAATTAAAAAATAAATTTTAAATTTCGAACGTTTGTATGGTTTATGTTGATATTATAAATTATGGTCTACTTAGTTCCTCTTAAGTCTTAAGTTATTTATGTGGAAATGTGCAATGTAAGCAATATTGCATTTTAATTATCCGTTGTTACCGTGAAACGGAACGCGTTCACGGAAAGCTATTCGATAATTATTTTAATTGCACGTAAAAGTGTTTTCATTATGAATAAATGAATATACACGGTCATTAATGAGTTGATCATAATGTTATATTAAAAACACATATTTTCATCACCTCACTCTTTTTTGGGAAAATTGAATATTTTAATAGTGATTTTCGCTACTCGTGTAATACGATTTGTATTTGTAAATACTAGCCCATGATTTTTAAAACACTGCACATGTATTCAAGGACAACTAAACAGATAATTGGATAATAGTGATAAATTACTTTTCTGTTTATCTCTCGCAATACAGGCTTATTAATATCAAATGGTATTATTCAATTTAGTATCAGGTAAATAACAGTCATAGTAAATTTTACTAAATATCATAAATTTTCGCTACCATTTTTTAATTATACAATAGGTATTTTACTAACAAAAGCAATTACATCGTTCCAGCCCTACCCAAAGCGTGTGAAACTACATTATTTTTGCAAATAACTCCGGAAAAATGTTTCCCTGTTGGCTGTCAGTGATAATAAATTGCGACCGATACGGGTTATGCAGGTTAACGCACGCTGACGTCGGATCCCTAGGCGATGAACTCCAATTAATCTGGATTACTAGTGTGCACCCGCCTTTAAAATGGATGAGGTGGTATTGTTTCAAATAAACTGCGTAGAGATGCCTTTGTGAAGCTCCAGTTGGTAGGATGAGTTGCTTTAAGAGGCGAATAATTAGGAATAAACTGATATGTTTCAAACTGCCTGTATGATGTATCGAATCACTATCACTCAGGGTTGCCAAAAAGGTATTTGATAAAATAGGATGCGTTGATTAACTCGTCACTTGTAGTCTTTGCTTTTGGAAAATAATTTGATTGATGTCACATCATGAGTTAGTCGGTATCTAAATAATTCATATACCGAGTTGATACGACAGATGGGCATTAAATTACACTACGTATACTTTACGTCCTTAGTATTAATTCGACACGGCACAAAAATTTATAATACCAAAAATGAGATTTTGTTTGTTTCAAGCAAACTAAATAGCCTACAAATAAGAGTAAAACGCAACCATCCTTTGTAAATAAATTTCACTGACCAATGATGAACTGAACTGGCAACGTCGCGCGGGGCGTGTGTTATCGTTGTGTCATGGCGGTACGCCGGCGCACCGCGCGTAGTTACGTACTTTTGAAGGTAGTTTAAGATCTAAAATTCGTTCTTCCAAAGCAGCGGGTATTTGCCGCGCTGGCACTCCCTCCTGTTGCGGCACTATACTTTTGTTGTCTCGTACCTTTGGTCTGCCAATGTTATTGTGCGGGCGTTCCTGGGGCAATTGTGGCTGTCACCATACCTTTCGCGGTATGTACACAGATCTAAATATGTGTTTACATGGCATTCGCCGTAAATAAAAACCAAGCAGTGTATTCTGACGCAGTGTAAGTTACACGAGGCATTGTTAAACAGTTTAATTACAAACACAAACACAATTTAATTACGTGTCCTTGACAATAAAAAACAGTCAATAACAAAAAAACATTAACTAATAATTATCCCAAGTTACGTGTCATGTCACAATAAAAAAAAATGTCTTAAACTCATTTAGTGTTCTATCATAATAACAATACAAAATCACAATTGTCGGCGCAAGATTGACAAGATAAAAGCGGCGCGGCGGCGCGGCGCAGGAGTTTCCGTGTTACATCTGTTCCGAAAGAATAGCGACGGCGCACTAAAAGAACAATTTCTTTAGCAAACAATTTTTATTTGTTAAGATGCAATAGCAACACACTGACCTATTTCTATTTCTTTTACGCGCGGGATGTTTTGCTATGATTTGTCTCTCTCGTAATGAAAGTGCAGGTGTGTATTTATTGCTTCCTTATTTGCATCGCCAACTTTTTAAGTAATTTAGTTGTACTTATTTATGTGACTTGTGTAAGAGCGGCAACAGCGCGTAGATTTTAGTAGGATCTATCGTTTTAAGGTGTTTGACCTGTGCGTTAGACGTAATCAGCTGTTAGAAAAGCTACATCGTGTTCAAATGGTGCAAAAACTTACAAAATCATTTATGACTAAACTACTGCTCCTATTTAATAGATTTTTAGTACAGAACTTTGAAATGGTACCTAGTATATGCAGTTTAAAAAAATGCCCATCGGTCGTATCAACTTTGTATACGAGTGCAAATTATCTGAACAAAAATGTTAACCAATAATTTCACAGTTAAAAGTTCTAAATTCAAAAATACACCTAAAAACATCTGTTTTACGATCAACTACGAAAATATTAAAAATTTTTTCCTACTTTTTTAACCCATGTCGTTTCGACAATACCTAACCTTTATTGGATTCCCGTTGAATTTCACATATAAAGTCAAATTCACCGTCAAAAACTAAATGAAAACGTTTCATATTTGGTCTAAAAAATCGGATAACGGAAACAGTTGTGTGACAAACACATTGACAAGTCACATATGGAATCTGTTTGCGGATGTTAGGGTTGCCACCTGCGCTGTTTGTTTCTCGTATACCATCGAGTTTTTGTGTAGAAATGGTAGATAATTGTGATGGTTTCGAATGTTTTTTTTTTCTATTTGTGTTTCTGTTTTGAAGGGTGTATGGTGTTGAGTCATTTAATGTTACTTTTTGTTATTTTGGTTAAATAAACATACTTTAATAGTCGTTCTATTGTATAAATACAACAGGGCAAGTATTAAAATACCAAAGATAAGGTATATGAAACAAATGAAAACAACAAATCGAACATTTATTGTTTATGTTTGTTTTAATTTACACTACGCAGAGCTAAACAATGTTACGTAATTGGAGAAAATCAAACAATTGCGTAATGAAACACGTTCGACATATCCGCAATTAGCAATAAAATAATAACATGCTGAAAACAAACGTGATTACCAAACATTATACAATGTAAAACGCATTCAAATCTGATTAATTGGCAACAAATTAGGGCGACTAAGCATTGAATAAGCATTGCCCATTAACATTAAGCGTTGATTATGTATTTCCCTAACAAACCGAGCCGAAACAATGCAATCGCGAATGTTCCAGCGGACATGTACCGGAGAATATTTAATTGCCCCTACTACGTGTTTGCCAATGCATTCGATCTTCAATATGGGTACGTCGCGTCGTCGAGTACGTCAAACGTTATACAAATAAGGTACAGAGAGTGTTGAGAAATGTAATATGTGAAGTTTTACAGCTGAGGTATAATATTAAACCAACTATGTTATACAGTGTAAAATATTGCACTTATTTTTAAAGGTCTACTTAATTGAGCATACTTATTTTCTAAGCGACTTACTTTTGAGCTAGAAAATCAGATGATATTCACGAAAAATGTCTGTTGAATTATATTTAACACATTACAGCAATATATCATTCAAGAGCAAAATTTTTGTAACAATGTTTTGTTCACTACCACTCAACAATCCCATAACCAAAACTATCACTCACCAAAAAACTTGCACAACAACGTAGGGGCTGCAGTAATCTTTCGTAATGAATTACAAGAGCGTACGTTCTGTCTCCCCAGAGGGCGCCACACGTCGCACGAACGCTAGCCGGCTTGGTACTCAGGTGCCACGATGCCTCGTCTAATTTATCTTGTCAGATCACCCAACCACCCCGTCGGATCATGTTTAAAACCTACTGCACAATACTGACGTTGTAAATTATTACGGCAAACGAGACGACAGGCTGTGCAGTTAACTACACTGGGAAAGGGGTAGGGGGTGTTAGGTACTAATTGCGTCTTACGTTGCGGTATATGAGTTGATATTTATAAATAAATACACCTAACAGTCACATACATAGTCCTGACCTGACACTTAGATCGAGTCTTGTGTTGTGGGTATCAGAAACTACGAGAGACTTTTCGGTCTCACAAACACCCAGGTCCGCAACAAATACTCGTAGTTCATAGAAACATTTGTCTCGGTGCGGGGATAGAACCCGCGGCCTCTCGTTTCACAGCCAGAATCATCATTTGGGATAGATTGATAGTGATTAACTCATTGATTTCTAAATATTCTTAAATAGACGTAAAGTCTATGCGTAAATAATTTGTGTTTATGTATTCTTCCAAATAGATTACTTACTGTAATATGATTTTATGTGGTTGGCAGAAATGTATTTCTGTACTAATTGTTTCTGAATGTTGTCAAATCCCGGCTAAGTTATGTTTTTCAAAGTTAAGCAGAACTTCACCTTTCACAGGCCATCCAGTCATTAGAACGGTAAGAATATTCCGCCACATCAAAATAAGCATTTGAAATACTATAATTTCAAACATGCCACGAGTTTTCATTTACCGGTGCACATAATCTATATTCCATTCGCTCAAACACAATTCCGATCCCATTATCTCCTCACAACAGCTATACGCAGAAAGCTAATATGCAAACTAGCAGAAGCACGCTGAATAGAATAAAAATTTATATCGCATGATCCTAGTTGGAAATAAAAGCAATATCCAAGAGTATTCAGTTAAGCTGACATATTGAAAATTTTTCAACGCCTGCTGAAGCGTGATACCGGCGAACGTTTCCAATTCCGCGCTAACAAGCTCCGTCATAATTCTACGTTCCAGCAAGGTATATATTTTAGTTCGAGACGAGACCGTGCGGTATGAGCGTCTGTTGGCATAAAATATTGTGATGGTAGAATTGAAGGATAACATTTTGATTAAAAACGTGCGATAGGGGTTCCTGATGAAAATGGTTTATTTGTGATAGAAATTTCTTTAAGTAGATTTTTAAACTTCATAAGAATACTTTTTGGGTTTTATAAGTGTAGAGTCGTGCTTTATACAATTGAGACGAGCCTGTGGGTTTGGCCAGATTTATAACTAGACAAGATTTATAATCTCACGGCTATTTGAAGTAAAAAAATGCATTCATTTAAAGTATATTATTTCAATAATTATTGTTTTTTTTTTATGGCTCATAAACAATTGTGGTCAAATTAAATATTTATCTTGTAGGCATCATAAGATTTTTGCGGAGTCAACTAGTTCGCCGCTGCGCCAATTAGTCGGCTGATTCTAACAAGAGGTATCATGAATCTACCTTGTAAGATTGTTTCCTTTCACTCATTGATACTGTCTGAGCGCTGAATTATGGGTATTTTTTATTGGATGACACTGGGATAGTGAATGATTCACTGGTCATTCAAAATGGGAAGGGAAAGCGACAGGTGGGCTAAATTAATTAATTTTATTATTTAATTAATAAGCAAAATAATAGCATCAGTCAATATTCATGTCGATCTGTCGCGATTTGCTGAACTTGGCTGTAGAGAGTACGCGAGTTATTGCTAATTACAGCGCAGTCCAAAAGTGGTGACAAATTACAGATAAGGAGAACATCTCCACGGCGTAACACTTAGCTAATTGCCCCCCAAGGCTACAGACTTGTTTTGTGGACTAAACACTTTTTTATAGCTATATAGGTGTGACAAAATTTCATAGCTGTATGGAAATGTTATTGTATTGAACATTGAGATAGCGAACCGCCCACTGCTACGCAAATGCATTCATTCTTCTTCGTAGGACTTTGAGAATTAATATAGACTCTTAAATTTTGAAGTTATGAGAATCGTGCTGGGTAATTTGTATTTAGTGTTCTCACTATGCTCAATCCTGACTGACCTTTGTCGTTTCATCCATTTACGTAAACTTCTTATAGATTCACGTTGGTTAAGTTAAAATTATGAAATCCTTATTATTATATTTATATTTCTTCCACGTGTCGTTAACAGTTCAAAGTCACAGAAAATTTCCTACAGTGTTAAATTGCCGTTTGTTTTGAAGCGTCGCGTACGTCAAACAGTTGTTAAAGGCTCAATTTCTCAATCAAAAAGAATTGGGTGGTGTTCATACATTGATTTGTATATTGCGGTAACTATTCCGACCTTGCGTATACATTTGTTATTATTGACTTAATCGAACGCTTTAAACGCTTTTTGTTTAAACGACTTGAGGTGATGGCCGAATTAAAATACCTTAATTTTATTTAAAGGCAAAATATTGAAGTATATATCATAGTTTCATATTTTTTCCTCACTTGAAAGCTAAGTATTTAATGTTTATTGTTTATCTTACAAAAGATCGGGGTAACACATTTATTGTCCTTAATTTACAAAAGGATTAGGTTTATATCGACTATTAATCGCCTGTCTGGCGTAAAGTTTTTCTGGGAAAGGAGTTCGAAAAGAGACAAACTGTAAAATGTATCCGAATAAAAAGTCATGCTTGCATATCCAGTTCTTTAAAACGAATCCCAAAAATCATCATTAAAATTTTGCTCAATGCAACGGGCGATCGTAAAACGAATTCTAATATAAATGAACAAGAATCATTCCACATCTAAATCGCAGGATATCACGACCAACACACCATCACGAATTCAGCGATTCAACGAGCAACATCCTCCGATATAATTCATCAAATTTGTCTGCATACCCGATATTTCCCGACACGTCGACACGTGCGAAACAATTAACGTTTCCCCCACAAGTTTCGGGAGTGCATCGTCTCGCCAGCTCGTTACATCAGTACGTGATACGACTGAACACGCTTGCACGAATATGAACTTAGTTAGGTATTTCAATTCTAAAACATAGGTTCGGTGATGTTTAGTAATTAGCAACAATAAATGCTGGGTTGGTGTCAAGGAAGTAAATTCTATAACATGATTATTAAACTATATCTTAATTTAGTACTCACTTTATATTTAACAGAAGAAATGATGGACTGATATCCGGGCAGATTTAAAAAGCAATCTTTTTTGTGTGAGACGATGTTATGACAAATTTCACGAAATAATTTTGATTTCAGAAGATTTTTTAATCTAATTGTTTGTCAATTATCTCAGTAGGTCATTTTAACATTCGTCATGATCTTTCAAAGAATAATTGTAATTAATCGACCGGGACTCAAGTCACTATTAATATTAAAATATTCTCATACATCGATCACTTTAAATTATGAAAGTGGATCCCGTTACCGCTGAACCTCTAATAAATTAACTTCAACCATTAGCAATTATCTATAACATAAATAAATCTATCATTACTAATCAAAGCAACATACCGAAAATTTTTGAAAGCAAATTCGGTCTACTTTTGAAAGCAATAAAGAGGAAAGACTTTTTTGATCGGAATTTCGCAAATTAAAACAGAGGGGAGGCCCAGCGATTAACTTTATTAGAATTCATTGGAAGCGACGTCCGAGGCTTGTTAATGAGTTGTTCATCCCTCCTTGCAAAAAAGAGAACAATTTCACGTTATTAATCCCTGGAAGAACACTAATCCGCATTAGATGCGACGGGGTGCTTAATATAGTCGGTATTATAGCGAAGACAAGTACGTACGACTCACGAACACAGCTAAGACCAACCGCAAAATGTTACGTGAATTTATGTAAGACGTTGCATATACTGTGTTTATTACACAAAATAGACATTGCAATTTAATATAGCAAGCATTTCTCCTCTATTTTCAAAATTTAACTGGTACAACTATTAGACATCGCATATCTAAAAGCAAAGGGTCTTAAAGCAATAATTATCTGTTTTTGTAAAGGTGTAAGAACTCAGAATTCTAAAAGCGAATAGGGGAAGGTAATCTTAACGGAGGTTTGACACTGGATCTGACGTCTCGGGATGTTGTCAATAGGAATAACTATGTACCTATATGGTTAGTACAATTATACTATTCGACAAGATAAATCATTATCACACAAATCCTGATGTTTAAATTTAGAATTACAAGAACTATATAAAATGCTTTTAACCCGTGATAAATATACACGGAAAATGTGTAGAAATTTGGAAAAATAAAGGTATTGATCGGTGGATTGTGATTGGGGTAGATTGTGTGAAGGTATTGGTTTGGTCTTAAACTAATACAAAACTTAAAACTTACAAAATGTCAATTCTAACACACATTTAATATTTTTTCACCTAAACATGGCCATTATGTTCAAATTATAGTAAGAAAAAAGTGTGCCATTCCAACCAAATGAAAATACTTGCTGTAAAAGTGAATGACAGCCATTTCAAAATGTATTGTATTAATTCGATTGCTGAACATTCTGCGCAGTAAAGTAATTATCGGCAATGATTCGCTCACATCGGCGGATGATAGTCATTTGCAACGATAAACTTTAATTTATATTTTTTACCAAATGATTGAATACACTTCGATGTTTGTGGGAAAAAGTACGCTATACTTTTCACATACATAATTGCTGTTTTATTGTGTTGCTGATTCGCTGTCTGATTATAATTGAAGTGAAAGAAAGATGCTTTGGTATTATATTACCATATCACTGCTTCCCATGAGTACGTGTACAGAATGTATTTTTATATTTTAAATATGTACAGATTTTATGAACGGATATTTTTTTTTCATTAATCTGATAGAAGTCCTTAGTTAACTTCCCAGTTAGAATAATGGACATAATTTTTCCATTGGAAATACCCGAATTTCCTGTGAACTTAATAATTCACTTACAGAATGAAGAAAGTAAATAATAATACATTTTTACTATAAGGATTTTAAGATATATCTTAATTTAATTATTATATTTTTCTATTTCTTCGCATGAGCTTATAGTTTGTACCGCCTATGTTTTAGACACCCCATACTTTCGTATTTAAAACTGATATATTCTGGTTCTATTTTTTAAATACTATCTTTTGGTAGAACAACGATATCATTGTTAGTAATATCATCTGCTGTTACATGAGAAGGCTTACTTCAGTTACACAAGAAGAATTCTTAGTACCGCTCTCGTCTTTTTGTAACGTGTCTGGGTTTTTATAGGTCAGTGCAGTAATTAATATTATTCATGTTTTTCGTATTTGAAGACGCCGAGAGTGTCGCAGATGGCATGTGTCTTCAATGAATAAATTTTGATTATTTAGTTAATTATATTATGGGCCTTCTTGGACAGTTTTTAAAGAAATCAAGGCAAATAATGGCTCCTTTCTTCCTGTAAGTATCCAGTATTTTAGGTAGGTTGGGATATCGTATTTTTATTTTACTCCTATATATTTATTTCTTTCTTTTTGGAGTTAAAAATATTTTAAGTTGGCTTTGAATGTATGTGCTATCAGCCAGGCAGGCGCCAGTCATCCTTACAAGTATTGGTCCTATGGGAAATAAGCCAAGTAACAACGGTAACAAAGTAGATTACTAAATCTCCCTAATTTGCTAATATACTTTGCTACTAATCAATTAAGTAATGATCTATATAAAATAGGAGCTTTATTAACAAAAGTGAGCATGTAGCATATTGTAGCGAATAAGTAATAAAAATCTTAATAACCTTTTGGTCCCGACGTAACCTCCAAAGTTCTTAATACAAATTGGAAAATTTTCGGATAAGTGCACATCGGATCTTATGAAAATACGCTTAAGGGACCAGGGTGCAGTCGACGAGATATTAATAGCTACGTCGAAATTGGATCCAACTTGAATTGAGATTAATTGTTTTGTCAATATAGGCGTGAGATATTGGAGTTGCTATGTCTCCGTAAGAATAAGATACTGTTTATTAGATAAAACTTGGATATATATCAATAGATTGAAATGGTGGATCATTGTTCATAATAGCTTAATTCCTTATTGTGGTTTTAATAAACAAGATATTTGGTTAAAGACAACAGTGATTTTTTCATAAACATTTGGTTCGGTATTGCTGGCAAATGCAATATTGATGTAATTACGAATGTATTTGTCACAAGGACTGCTTTGAACGAATTTGTTTAAGCTCTTTAAGTATACATATTTTGTGTGTTTTATTTTATACTATAGGGGGCAAACGAGCAAAGTACGGCTCACCTGATGGTGCCATGGGGCATGGAGATAGACAAATTAAAACAATTGGCAGAATAATAGAACTGTGTTGCATCATAATCCCTTATAACGAAAAACTAATAATACTACAAATTAAACCGTAAGAAAGCACGAAAGGATATTGTACATGTGGCAAAACGTTACAACATTTCGACCGTTGTTTAATCACATGTCAAAATTTAACACATCGAGACGTTGCAATGCGGAATACGCATCCGGGACTACAGCCGATTATCCGGATTAATAGAGCGCATTCAACAGCTGTTACTGTATGTACGCTGATTTTATCCATATTGTTACAAGTGTGTTATAATTACATACCATTAATTATTGAGAAAAGTTAGAAGTGTGTTATTGAGAACTAAGTAAGGATTATACATTTTTCTTTTATTCTTTATGTATGTGGTGTTCAATAAAGAATAATTATACAGGGTATCTCAAGACCGCGACCGAAAACGAAGCCAGGTGGTAGTTTTAGTGGTTACAGACACGACGCAAATAAAAATTTCACCAAAACAGCGACAGATATTTTTTTAGAACTTTTTAAAAATCATCTTGTTTGGGTGGTAAAATCCTAGTTTTTGCGTAAATAATAATTTAAACCCTTACGTACCATTGAGTGTTGAAAAATAAAAAGGTCTGCATCATTATTTTAGGAAAACTATGTATTTATCACCCAAATAGGTACGACGATAAGTAAAAAATTACAAAAAAAAGTTGTCGATTTTTTTTTGCGAAATTTTTACTTGCATTGTGTCAGAAGTCACTAATACTACCACCTGGCTTCGTTTTCGGTCGCGGTCTTGATATACCCTGTATAAATAATAAATATAAAATAATGACCAGTAAAAGTTAGGCGTAAAATAATTATAAGTCATGTAATTAGTAAATTAATATAAAACTAATCAAAAGATTGCTTATATACACATTATATTACTAGTTCTTTGATTATTCTAGTCATAGTTCATAGGAGCAATAACATATAATTAAGTAATTCAAAAAGCGAATACAGTGTCTTCCTATTCTTTGATTTCACATTCCATTGTTGTATGATCATTAATAAGTTAAACACTAAAACGAAGTTAAGCATGGGAAATATATCCGCTGAGTACGATTCTGATGCGTGAAAAGACATGCAGATGTACACTGTCGGAATGTTACTTAAATAAACAGAACCGCGCCTTAATATCTCGCATACAATTTATCGCCTCGCGCTGATGTGCACACAAACATCACTTGTTTGCAAAACAGTGATACGCGCAGATTGCTTGCGTATTCCCGTGTAACGTTTAATTATGTTGGTACTACGTAAGCAGTTTCAGTTATGTTTGAATTTTGCAGGCGTTCCTAATTCAAATATTTGTAATTTGCAGCTTATTAGACAATTTTGCTATAAATCTTTAACTTGTTACGTGGGCCAGTATTTTTATGCTTATGTTTTATGGTCTGAGTCGAAATTATCTTAAGAATTTTAAGTTACGATTGCAGACTAAGATCCTATTAGTATAGATTCTGGTTGCGTTTTTCTAATAGTCGTAGTTTTTAAATATTTTCTTTATGTCTAAATGTTTCAAAACTAAATTTTATTTTATCTTATGTATGTATAAAACAAGTTGATATTAAAATAATATGATGCTGAAACAAGAGTTTTTACTTTAGTTTTATGCCCTTACGAGCGCCTTACAGCGCCTCCACGTCACCCATACGGCATTCTATAAAATTTTACGGCTCACGCTCAGTGAATTTTTAGTATCCCGGATTATAGATTGCACTCAAAAATAGCTATCGGTGATCACCTGACTTTTGCAGCTTTATAATAAATAGAGCTGCCGAGGGGTTCCTTGGTACCATTATAACTGGGTTCTGCATTTGACGAGTGCCGCAAGCGACACGTCGGAAAATTGGACGGGAAATATAATTGGAAAATTATAAGGGGTTCGCCACTTCCTACGCGCACCAGTCATCGCACCGAATTACATTTTGTAACCCACTAGCGTCTGATGCGGCCGAATTTAAAATAGGAACGAAATGCAATTACAATTTGGATTACCTTGGAGTCTTGTTTTTACGTTGGTAGTCCTGCGTTCTATTTATAAAAATATACAAATTGTTTTTTATTTATTAATATTAGTTTGCTTTGTGACATATTAGTTTACATGTATATTTATCTCCTCCGTTTATATTTTATGCAGCATTTACCTCATAAATAACGGTTTTCTTTTAATTTCACCCTGACGACATAGTAATATATGCTCATTTTTATGAACAGTATATCTGAAGATGCATAAGGTAAAAACAGAGAAACACCACATCGTTTGTCGAAACAATACGACAGCGCATTTCGAAAACGTACAGGGAGCTATGTCACTTAACAAATAATTTACATCGTGAGTAAAGTTTGGATCTATTGACAACTTTAATGGATTTCCTAAGTGGCGGGATTTGGGGATTTGCCTGTTAAGATATAGAGTACCAGTTTGCTAAAAACGTGACGTGCTGGGAAATATAGCGTTTTGAACTATGATATTTTGATGATTAACGCCTTAAAATTTACTAATTGCCCAATTTGGCGGTATAATAATAGAAGTGCCTCTAAGATTTTAAAACCTATTGAATATATAAAAGTATATGTGCAGTCACAATGATTATCTATTTTTACGTAGTTTTAAGGCACTCGAGAGTTGAGCCTACGTGTTGTGGAAAGAAAATTCTGTTATAGTTTTGTTTGTTCTGTTCTATACCCACGACATACGATCTAATCTAATTACAACTCTCACCTATATGACTGCCGAAAGTATTTATCTACTACTTTTCCCCATATATTCCGAACACAAGCTTTATTTTCACGTGTTTAGTACTTTCGTTTTGTAAACGGTTCGACGTTAACTCCAGTTTGGCTCAATTGGCCTTCCATTTTTCATTGAAGCCGACTAATGAACGACGCTAACAACTCACTGCGCTAAGTGTCTACTTGTACAGCTCTTTGTTTTTTAATTTCAGTATTGAGTGTCTCTTTTAAACGTATTTTCTAGTTGGGAGTGAATTGTTTTGTTATGTAAGTTTTGCTTTCCTTGTTAGACGTGAGTAAATATTTTGTTTTCCCAACAAAAACTAGTAATTTATTATTTAATATTTTTATGAATATAAACCGTGGAAAGTGTGAATATTACCAAAAAAAACCCGTTTTTTTTTCTCAAAATTAAGAACATATTTAGTTTGTTGTCCCAAAATGGATTCCATGGTGAGCGTATTTTTTGATTAGTAGCTAATGTAATAATAGAAGTTTAAAATCATCTGTGGCGTCAGATGTAGGGATGCTAATTAGCAACAATCGAACTTGAGATTTCTCTACTACATTGGGTTCGAATTTATGGCACTCATTAGAGGGTTTCCCAATTTCGAACAATTGACGGAGATAACTTGAGATACGAAGTGTACACAATATATTTACAATGTGGAACACCAATAAGTTCTGTTTAGTCTAAATAATATGTTTTATATAAAGTATTAAAAAAACATTTATCAATCCGCTTATTTCTGATAAGAATAAGGCCGGTCTTAAATCACATGCAAAGTTTTTTATCATTTATTTTACAAGCACAAAAGTCTTTCTTCAGAAGTGCTGACGTAACTTAAAGCTAAATAAATAAAAGATAAATGACAATAAAAACAAAAGAGCGATAACATATCCCATATAGTATACATGAGCTATGTCGCGCTGACTTTCGACCGTACTAAGAACAATACAAGTTTCTGATTGCTACAAGACCTCGGAGCTTAGTTTATATCCTAGATTGCAGTGTATTTGATTCGAGTGTATTTTTATCCCCGGCTTCAGAAAAGATACTGCCGGATAGCGTTTGTTATCCGCTACGACGACGATAAAAGTTACATTTTTATATTTCCGCCAGTACAAACTTGTCTCGTATTAAACTTGAACATTGTCATTGTTTCTTTAAAGTGAGCGTTGGATAGAAAACGCGAGTATAATGGAAAGAAAACGATTTTTTAAATTGCTTAGTGTATTCTGTAACATTAGCTGCTCGTTTACTGTATTAACTGGTGATAAAGTTCTCCCAAGAATTTCAAAGGTTTGAGAAGTCTATCAATCCGCAAGAAAATAACATTTTAGACTTAGGTTTAATCATTATCAATTAAAGAGTTTAATTACATCAGGGATCCAGGCATCCTACTTCAAAGTACTAGTTACAACTGGTGACAAAGTATGCATTTTAATATAAATTTTACCATGTCCAGATTTGTTGTCGTTGAAATATAAATCATATTTGTGACTAAGCTATGTTGCATAAATAAAAACAAAAATAAAATTAATGGTCATATTCAGTCTCATATGCAAGATCTTGATAATTTTCAGTTGACCTACATCGCCGAATGAGTTAATGAGGCGACACTGAAATTCAACTCAAGTCTTTAAAAACATGTGTTGTACGAGGAAGATTTCTTAATTAAATTTCGTTTAAGCAACGAATTCACGGTTCGATGGTATGGATTTCAATTATAATTAGAGCCGAGATCTTTTGGGTGAACATTTGCCAGTTTGGGAAGCTCTGTGACAGCTGAGTAATAAATTTAATCCTGCCCGCAATTCACGCTTCTGAGACTAAATAGAAATACAATATACGCGATACAACCATATTAATGTGTATGAACATTGATATCACTCCCAATTTCATTATACTCGATACAGAGATCTCATAATATTGGATACAGAGATATTCATTTGGTATTGAAACATTATTAAACACGATTTTTTAAATAAAAAGGCTTATTACGGTTTTTGCTTTTTTGTTCAGGTTATAACAAGCTATCAAAGTATTCATTAGTATTTCAAATAAAACAGTATTTACATTTTCAAACGAAAATATTAATTACGCTCTCGTAAAAAGCAGAATTATTTGTATTCAAATATTATGCAAGAATGTTTTTTTTTAATTAAAAAACTAATTACAATTCGTGGAGTAGGTATTTTTTACTTTCATCATTTTTCATTAGCATTTAGAGTCAGTATTCTTTTCCATTACGATTTTATGAATAATTGTATCTATAAAACTTGACGTAGAAACAGAGATATTGGTATATTACGCATATTGAAATATTATGTTAAGTAACTATGTATTAAAATTTTGATGTCCATAAATTAAAACAAAGTCTTTATTCAATTCCAAATTTTAATAAACGCAGACTGAAATAATGACTTTCATATATTTCATTTAAAACTAAAAGCTCAAACAAAACCTAAAGTCTACAATCAACAGCGCCTTCAGTCTCCAAAAACACACAAACGTCTCAAAGAGGGCGAGATAAACTTTTTGCTCAGTTTATCTTTTAATTCACATAGGCTCAGTTCGCGGAGTTGGAATCACGTATATTTTAAGAGAAACACGTTCTCGTGAAATTTCCTCGCCTGCTGATTGTCAACGTTCCGCAAACAATGCGTGATGGAGGACTATGTATCCAGCTTTGATGCTTAGCGTGTTTGATTTGAGATCAGAGAGTAATGTTGAGAGGTGGCGTAAATAAACCTTACATTGCTCGTGTAAACTTGTGTTTTGATGGTAAATATGAGTTTACGAGTATGGGTTATGATCTGTCAAGAATGTTGTTATTGGTAAGTATCAGTTCTAATAATATTGGTAAGCTGTGGGTAGTTGCGGAACATTCCTTTCAATCTTTGGTCTTGTTTCTGTTAGGTTCGAATGGTTAGCAGTTTGACTTGAAGCACTAAATGTACCACGACTGTATTGACATTTGCTTACAGTTGATGAATCGTCTCATGAAACAATAGAAACAAACTCTAGACGAAAAAATATTAATTAAAATAAAATACTGACAATGCCTAACTTGGGTAGCGATCCTAAATTATTATTGTAACGAGTAAATACGCTATCACTAGAATAATAAAAAGATACATCGACAGGATAAAACAAGTGAAATATTAAACATATTAAAAGTAACTTAAACGTTATCCACGTTATATTAAGAATCGTCGTTCAGCTGTAACCGCTACCGTGCAAATTAAGATTTTCTCCGAAATTTCTCAAACTTAAATCGAAGTTAGATTAGTCTCGTCAAACTTTGACTATCAATGGAATGAAAATATACCCTGATCAGTTATGCGACTCAAATTGTAATGCTGGTAGATTTATGTTGAAAAGTCACGAAGGCTTATTGGCAAGCATGGGGGGTGGCGAGTGATAATTAATCTGGCCAGACGGATGGTCCGCGCTATGTGCGGAATACAAATTGTGTTGCGCCTCTCACATTCAGTATAAACGGAAGTATACATGTAGTTGTAAATAAAAAGAGGTTTGAATCTGTTATGTAATTGTAAATAGAGCTTAAAGTAAACGAAGGATTAATTATAATAAGTTTGCTCTTTAATGACGTCGATACTGTTTGGAGTTAAGTGTCATACTTCTACATAGTCAAGGTAATACACGACCCAATATGAGATCTAATACCGGATAAATAAAATAATATTTATCGAAAAGAAAAGTTTTCGTGAATTCTTGGAATCAAACTCAGATCGCCAATGTCGCCTTTTGTTAAATCAATTGAGCGATTTCTTTGAGCGATTTGTTTATTTTACATCACAGTATATTATTAAAGAGAAATGTTTGAAAACAATACTAATGCCAAGAAAATAAGCTAGCAGTAAAAGAACAAACATTCCATATACAACATATCAAATAAAGAAATTACTTTCTATGCATAGGATGGTAGAAACCAATTTATATTATATTGTAACTTGCCCTTCAGAATTTTCGATACAATACCACAAGTTTTAAATTACTTTATAACTTCCAACGCTTTCATACTAACAGTAGATCTACACATTTTATATATGAATAGGTCTTTAATTTATAAAGAACTGAGCAATAAACATCGACACATTAAGTGTTTCTGAACCCGACAAACCGCAAAAGCAAATTACGTCACTTAATGAACTTTTATCAGAACTGAATGATATCAATGTGTACGAAGCAAATTAACCGTCTCAAGGAATTCGTACGGTTGCACCGCAAATGAAATTAAATCGCACGACGGACGAGCTTACAAACAAAATTGGCATTCCTTTAGGTTCAGCAGTTCCGCTTTGTAAAGTTTTATAGAAAGGATTGAAGCTGCTCAGTCGGCTGGCCTTGTGAATAGTCGGTGTTTGATTATGGCAGTGCTAGGGACCCAATTCGAGTAATACTTTAGCTGTCGCCCGCAGAAATGTTCGGCGGTCAGTTGTGATTGCCGATACTTATGAAATTTATTTCCGTTGGTGGATATTTTTTTTGTTAGTGTAACCCGCTTCTTACAATATTGCACACTAAGCATTGGCTGGGTGACCTAGGTTTCTGATGTTAATTTTTAATCTTACCTTCAGTTGGATAGATACTCCAAGTATATTGTTAGTGTTTTGTGCTAAGTGAAATTTAATATTTTTGGGTACAAAATTTTGAAATTATCAGGATAGGGTTTTAATGGGTAAAAAGGATTATACTATTTAAACAATCCTTAGTAAAAGTGAATTAATATTGCATTACGTGTAGTCCATGTAAGTCACAAATATAAACAAAGGCACATTGTTTTATTTCTATACAGCACCAAGCTCACCGAGCTTCACACGAAGCAAAAACTAATCCGAGCACGCGCCAAGATATTGCTGTGTTAAGGTTAGACTTTACTTAAACAAATCCAATAGTTTTCATTTGTCTTATTGTAGAAACGTCACCGAGCTTAATCGAATTTTTATCCTAAAATCTAAGAAGATTTTATTAAAATTGCCATGCTTCGTTAGGAAAAGAATATACATTGCTCGTTTAAAAAGAGCGGATATTGCATCTAGAATAAAAATAGGTCATTGTAATAATAAATTTCCACCTTTACTTTTATCCTTATTGACTTTCCTCAATAGACTGGCTCGCGTTAGAGATTACGCTATTAATCTGGTCTCTGTAAGCGGACCCTTTTCTTCCACACACATTAAGGCTCAATTAACAGATTTACTACTTCCATTCGCCTACTGGAATTGTATTTATATTTCATGAGCAACTACGCAATCTTTTTCTTGGTGGTCGACCTAATTCTTGCGCGTATGTTATTCATGAGTCTCTTTAGGTGATACGAACCCGTTTTCATAAAGCATACTCTAGCTACCTTGTTTGAGGTGAGATGAAATTTTAAAGAAATTTCGCTGTAGCAGCTCAGAGCAAAATGGTTTTGTTCTCAACAGGACGATGTGAGGTCTGAATAGTAGTCATTTGTCAGATTGAAAATTCAGTTTTTGAGTCAGTTTTATAGAGTTAATTTCATGCATTACTGTACTTTTACAGTTAATGATTTTCTTAATATCTTATGATCATAATTCCGAAATATATTAGTGTAGTATGTACAATAGCTCAATGTCTTATTTTGCTGACGACCTAGATCTAAAATATTAATATAGCCTGGAGTCACCGTCGCGAGTTCTAAAATTAATTTGTCGTTAATAATTTTAGTATTTCTGGGCGACTCCTTTTGTTTACGTCTCTAATTGTGAAAATGCTTTCTACAAACACAAAAGCAGATGTAGAGACTACTGTGCTTGTAGTAAGGACTTTACGTTTGCCAAATGATATTTAATATTTAACTGACAAGTTTAGTTACTTGCATATTAAGTATTTATATATTAATACAACAAAAGATAGTATGCTATTAAAACTAACACCGGAGCAAGGTAGCTTGTGGAACTGATTTCGACACCGAAGCGAGCCGTATGCGTCGTCAATTGACCGTAAACGAAGCGTAGGTGACCGGCATCTCGGTCACAGGTCACACTCGCTCATTCTTGTCAGGCAATTTTAAGATTAGCGAAACACCTGTCATTTCATTGATCCTAGTCGAGCTACCAGATATATTTTTATATCTTCTATAATGTATACTACTAATACATTTAAAGTAGCCAATAATGTGAATGACAATTTCCAGAAAACTTTAATTATAAAATTACATGATAAATGTACTCATTCATAAATAATCCCCCGTTCCATGACAATACATCGTATAGTATTTCAAGTATTCAAAACTTTCGGAGTCAATTAAAAGCGAGATGAAAGTTCACGCAAAAGGCAATAAACAAACGCGGGGTGAAATGACGGTTTGTTTGCGGACTATAAAGTAAGAAGCGGGATTACAGGGGGATAGCGCAGTAGGCATCGACCAGTAATTAATGGTCTGATAGAAGAGGCAAGGATGAAATTGGATCAATTTGCAAGCTATTCATAGCTTCTAACCGTGGCTGCCAAAACAAACGCTTAAGCAAAGTATTTCGTACACCATTGGCAATTAATTTTACAGTAGTCTCAAGGCTTGTTGTAGAAGATTTTAAATTTAACCATCAATTTATAACACCCGTGGGATGTCGTAAATTTCCGAAGCAATAAAGGAGCCCAAAACGTATCCCATAAAAATTCTACGAATTCAGCACGTATAGAGTGGTCTCGAACTGCTTTAAGTATGGGAAGCGAGTGGAGGTGCCACCATCCGACCCTCGTATTTAGCTATTGTTTTAAGTGGGCTACACTTCGTTACGCCCCTACGTTTAGCTGAATTTTTGAGATCGGACTTTTTTTTTGTAGCAAGAACCCTCACGTTAAACTGATAATGACTGCGTCCATTTTAGGGGAATACGAATGTTTCGAGGAGTTTAGCAAGGCTTTACATTGAAAATTTATTGTAACGGCAGTGCTGTTTCTTTGCTGGTAATAGGATCTTTAATGGTAATCTAAAGAACCCGCACCTGGGTCAGCAGCCACTTAAGCGAAGCACAACCTACCACGATTCTGTTAAAATATATCACATTGTTCCCTTGGCTGCAGGCTTTTCCTGTTTCAAGGCTCCCCTTTCACATTTCTAACAATCCACAAGAGTAATTTATCTCATTTCCCTCAATTACGGTCTTTTCATTGAAGTTGGTGTCATATGTCAAATGGGGTGAACCTGCGTGTGTATTTTATGTGGATCAACCGCTGAGTAATTTTGTTATTTTCGTCGAAGTTTGTAATTGGTTCATTTGTTTATACGTCTGGTGGGATCGTAAAGATAATTGTTTTAATATTTCTAACCACGTCGTACGCAACCTTAACGTGACTTGGTTTATTAGAGTGATCATTACCTATGTAATTTGTGGTTATAGAACGATCAAGTGAGTAATGTAATATATGCGTTGTGGACAGTATCGTCTTCATTATGCGTGATTGTACCTATGTCACCTATATGCATATAATGAATAATCTTTATTACACATACCGTATAATCTGTGATAGCGGCATTATCTTCCTTTAAAAATACATACGACAGAACACCCACATTTTGGAACTCTATTTGGAGTAATATTCCTAAATTATTATTGATTGTGTCATTCCCAAAAAGCAAAAGTAAATAGTCTGTCAATCTATATCGGAGCAAATGAGCCACAAGTAAATAATTCTGCGTAAATCGAACATGAACTTGCTCAATTCTTCTTAATTTGTGCGAATCGTTAATTCGACAGACTCACCGATTTTCTTCTCCGGTAGCTGTGAGCCCATTTGTATTTGTTTCAAGTTCGCAGACATTCCCCCGGGCGACGCATCTCAAGGGGAAGGTGGGCTTAATTAGGAAATAATGTCTAAGCGATTAATCACAATACCCCTACATATACAGTGGCGGTCTTTTGTTTCAAATCGTAACCCCAGTGTAGCCTCAACGTTGATTTCCAATGGGACGTGAGTAAGGGACGTCTCCGGTAGACCTGAAACTGTTCCGGTTCGTTTCACATCACCGTATTGCTGTTTGCTCATTGTAAAAGTCAAAAACAAGGTCAATTTTCGGATTACATTTATTTCCGCCTGCAGGAACACTCCCATTCAAATGTTTATTTTAAACCAAGCTTAAGCACGATTCTATGTTTTCCAAATGTAAAGAGATTTTATGTCTATGTACTTAGATTATTTATATTTGCCTATTGGTTTTCGATATAAGAATTCGACTTTCTAATCCATTTTGATACGCTAGGATATAGAATAAGAAAGGATCCACATTTCTGAGCTTGTATACATATAATGTTATAATAATTTGGAATTTTGTTGGTTTATTTTCCAAATATTTGTTTATATTTCAGTAAATAAAAATATTACCTTATCATACCATAAAGATAATGGGAAAAGTTAGAAAATAAATGGTATATGAAATGGTACAAAGTGAAGAATACTCGCTAATTATAAAAAAAACGAATTGCAAACGTTGCACTGTAATAGCATTACCATCCATCAAAGGAAGTAAAACCAAAACCACAACATTAGTATTGAAAGGGATTGCAAACAGAATCATTTGCATACGCGACTGGCAACTAAATGTTTATGAACCGCTGTAAAAGCATTACTAGTGCGCTTTTGTTATTAACGAGCTCTGCGACACGGACGGATCCGCCGAAACAGCTCGTTACGTATTAAATGAACATAATTGGTAATACAAAACCGCACGGGGACGCAGCCCGTTATGAAGCATACAAATTTTCCGCAAACCCTTTAATCCACCGCTCGCTTATTTCACTTGTCCCCTCGTTGGCGCATTTCGCCCCGTCTCCCCCACAGTTGATGAAATTTCGGCGATGCCTCCGAGGTACAGACTGTTTGTAAAATTCATTCAAAGCTTTGTATGTACCTACTCAGTATTTTACATTGCAGGTGTAGTGCTATTCTGGCGAATGGCCCACAAGGGAGTATGGGGTAATAGTTCTATTTTAATTTCAATATCTTTGTATAGTATATTTGTGTTTGGGGATTTGTATGGTTCAACGAAATTGTTCTTACTTTTTATACATTAGGTATGTGTATTTTATTTCCGTCATAAATATAAAAGGATCGTAGACTTGTTCTATTTCTTTAGTATCTATAAAGTTTATTTGATCGGGTGCGGTATGTCGTTCCAATAGATTTTTTATGATAACTGACTCAGGATGCCCATGAAATTGAATTGTGACCTACACAATTGAAATTGTATACGTAATTCCTTCGTCAAAATTATTTTTAAGGTTTTGAAACAATTTATGACTGCCTCGGTGGCGTAGTTTTATAACGGTACGGTTACAAAGCTGAGGTCTCGGGTTGGAGTCCCGGGTCGGGCAAAGTGATATTGGATTTTTCTATTCATTATCAGCCTGGAGTCAGGAATTTGTGACCGATATGGCGATAGGCTCGCCCCCTATCACATCGTGGGACGGAACATACAAGGCGAAATGTGGGCGTCCTGGTGGCGCCTCTGCCTACCCCTTCAGGGATAAATGCGTGAGTTTATGTATGTATGTATGTATGAAACAATTTACATGATTTTATTTAATAATGTTTACAAACATTTCAACTACAATTTCATTTAATATCTCCTTAGCAGTTTAAGTTATGAACATCTAAGGAGATTTTATTATGAAGCAAAACTATTGTTTTCGTAGTACTAAAGGCACCATTTAGACATTATGCATTAATAAATTATTGAAAGATGTATCGTAATCAATCCTTCAACAAGTTACGAAGTCTTCTTTCTCTCGTTAAAATAAGCTTTAAAATCTCAATGCCATGCAAATGAAACATATTATTTTCTCTTGCAACTCAGTACTATCCCTAATATGATCCCAAGGGTATCCCATACAAACTCCCTCAACCAATTCACATGGAGGTCGAAAAAGTTGTTTTTAAATATAAATTCAGCGAGGGCCTCGACCTTAAGGGAATAAATCTTCCGCATATTATATCCAAGGATGGTTTGTAGGAAACTTTATTTTTGTAGAAACTTACAAATTTTCTTTATAAGTTCGGAAACAACGCGCGTTGGCTTTTGGTAATGTATTGTAACTGTTGTGTTTTAAAGAGCATGGAAAACAATGACGATAGTTTGATTTTTATGGAGTCTGGGTTTATTTTCGCAAGAATAATAATATTTAAGTTTGATTTAAAATAGTTCCGAAATAATTATAATTAATGTCGCAGGGAAATATTATAGATACACTATAGGGACTTGAATTATTTGCACCCTTTATACAAATTTCATGATTTCGTTAGTTTGAGTAATTACAAACGAATCGACATTAACATGCTAATCTTAAAATGATGATTAAAATATTTCTACTTTTATTCGAATTGCCAGATTTCATAAAAGGAGATTTAGAAGATAGCGATCAAAGTAGGCTTTTTTTATCAGAGTTTTTTGTTTTGATAATTTACATAGCAAATGATATCAGCTGAATTTCACAAATACCCAGCATAGGTACGCCTGTTATGACTGGCAATATGGTATCTATTTACCGCCATATCTTAGCTTCTACAAATTCTATAAAAAACGTCAGCCTATCAACGCCTTCAGACACTCGTATATTCTCATCGCGTCTACACGTAGGTACTCGTGCTCACGATAAAACGTGAATGTTATAAATATGTAATGAACCCTGGCGGCACACTTCGATAATGGGACGGCTTAGTGCTGAAAGTAAAGTTAACGCTTATTCGCTAATCATTTCCCGATTTGCAACACATGTGTTGTATTGTCGGAATATCCTTACGTTCTAACGGTGTGAATGAGTTTTTGTGGTGTTTTTGGTCGTAAGTGATTTTAATTTTTGTTTTTTTTTTTATACTAGTATGAACTTTTGTATACTGTACTGTATCAGCCCATTTACGCCCCACTGCAGGCCACGGGCCTTTTCTAAAATGGAGTACGATTGAGAGAAGTTAGGCCATATAGTCCACCACGCTGGTCTACTGCGGGTTTTTTATAATTGACTAATATGCAACTGATGGTGAGTGGTGTCTAGAATACGGTATCCACTGGCGATAATTAGCCATTTATCGACACAATTATTCCGACCTGCGACTAAAACACCCCTAAACGTGATGTACTTCCATGGGTTATTTTGAAGAGTTTTTCATCGTCGTGTACGTCGTATGCGTGGACGACAATAATGTCCTATCTCCAGAAAATACCTGAGAATTTTAAACAAACATTTCAAAGTCACTAGTATGCGATGTGCTCCGACTACCTCCGAACACTTAAGTGATTTTCCTTCTCTCATTCAAGGAGGCCCTTAGGTATAAAGTGGAATGTCTATGGGCTAATATTACTATTCATTATAATAGGGAGGGTTCATTGGTACAACAGTTGGACAGTGAATCGTGATTTAATAGCCCAATTCATATCTTGTGAGAGATTTTCGATTAATTGGACTCTAATTAAGGAATAGGGGAATAAAAGCCCTTAGGCTAAATCCGGCTCTCATGACTCGGTATACGATCAATACTAGTCATTGAAATACGATTTGAGGAATAGACCGACTAACGAACGTCTAGGAACGTTTTGCGAAGTTCCTCAAGCAATTTGGATCGAATTTTGACTAGTTTAATAGAGCAGTCAATGTATATACCCAGCCATTTGACAGCCTTCGAGGCGCAGTTGGTTAACCGCCGTTTGGTTAAAAACACATATATTTATTTATTCTAGCAAGGCAGCACATCGCAATAATTATGGAAATCAGATAACTCAAAGCTACTACTTTTACAATTCTTCTTTTCTGGAATTAATGGTTTACGTAATGAAAATGCATACTAAATTGAAATGAAAAGATAAGTATATACATGAAAACAAAGGAACAAATACATATCCTATTTATTGTTGCTTTACGATATAAACACATCTATAGATAGACGAAGCACGTTTTCCGAGCTCGGTTTCCTTAACAGTATAAAATGCAAGAAGCGCACTTTGTCGAGAAAAATTCGAGGATAACCGAAGGGTCCCGTAGACGTGAGCTGCATCACTAAAAACTTTGTAAAAAATTCTATGCGTTCGCTGACTACAGTTGCTGCGTATTTCTAAGGCTTTACGAAGTTTTTCCTTCGTCACGGTTTTCTTTTTATTATTGATACGCCTGATAATCTGGCAATATTGTGCACGTGTGTCTTTTTATAAGGCTGGATATGAAATACAATTTTGGATATTGTGTCGTGTTTTATTATGTTGGCTTTGTGTTTCGTGTTGTATCAAACTTTTATGTGTTTTGCTTTGATCTTACACATTTTTGGAATGATTACAATGTAAACACGCTACTGGAAACACGTGTGTGACTTCAAATCGATTCTCTAAGATACCATTACCTACTCCAATAGAATCCATCTATCCTTCAAACAGACTTAGAGAGCATGTGGTATTAAAGCTTAAGTCTACTCACATAAGACGGAGAGAGGCCGTACCTTGTCAGATCTATGTATACCTGTGTATATCTACATATAGAGAGAATATAAGCTTGTTCATGCAACAAGGCGGGCTTTTACCTGACTGTGGTAGAACCTAAAATAATCAAAATTCGTTTATATACGTTAAAGTATGTGCAAATAATGAGTCCATTAAATACTACTCGTAATTTAACGGTAGCTATACAACTCCTGAATAAAGTGGCTTCAAGTAAAGATGTATTATAATCAGTATTCGGCCCGTGATGTGTGGAATAATTGGAATGAAATGGGTAAAGCAAGTTCAATTTGTGCTAGTAAGAAACCTTATTTATGTCTCATGGGACTAAAATGAGATGTGTTTCGTGACATTCGGTATATTAGAGTAAGGGTTATCACAAAAGAATGTCTATTATTGGGGTTATTATGATGGATTGGCAAATAATGGCAAAAATGTATCAAGAATATTTCGGTGCGTCCTTTCTATATTTATAAACAAAATTATCTGATAAAATATAAACAAAATACGTTTAGAATACCCCAAACCGCTACATACAGAAATGCGAACATTGTTTTCGGCCCCATGGGAATGGAACGTAAAGATAAAACTAATTAAACACATTATTAATTATGCGAAAGTCAAAAAGTTATGTATGAAAATTAATTAAGAAAACTTTTAATTAATTTCAAATTTGGCATACTTAACATGTGTACTCATTTCCTCGGGGTATAAAAGTCTCAACTTTCATAATCACGCGAAAGAACTTTAATTAGTTGTTTCGTGATATATTTAATTATTAAAAGAGCGTATTATCACCTTGTTCATTATTATTTTTTGCGCGTTCATCCGAATGTCATAAAACCCGTATTACAGTGAAAACGCATCTAATTTTATTTAGTAGTTTTTGTGTGACCCTAGTATAAACATACAAATAGACTGACATACAAACTGTACTGCAAGGAACTCCTCTAAAGCCGTAAGGTCGGTTGAGAGGGCTTAGGCCATAGGAGAAAGACAAGAAACAAAATGGTGTTTGTAGCAGAAACTCTACCATTATGAATTCAATGTATAATTACTGCGTTCAAATGGCCTAGACTTATCATATTCAGCATGAAGAATGACTACGCTTGACGGCAAACAAGTCTAGTCCTTCGTGCCTCGGAGAATATAAAGCCCTTGACATTATTTGAGAATGGCTTTGTATGTTACGATCTTTGTATCATCTCGATCTCGTGACATCATAAATTGTACCAAGGGAAATATCTCGTTCAACTTATTTATATCATGGTGATAACCGATACGTGCCCTCAATGTTTTATTATAAGGGAAATATTATTGTTAGGAACATCTTTGCTTATTATATCTCAAGTACATGAACAAATATATATGATGTAAGTGATTAAAACCAAATTAAAGACATTTTGTCTCACAGAGTACTCACACTAAAAAAAGGCCACTCTACCAATTCCCTCGAATTCCTCATTTGTTGATTTATTCAATAAAAATTCCTACAGAGTGCTTGAGTCCTTTATTTATTTATTTAATTCTTTTTTGCACTACAGGGAGATGTACAAATGCAAAATTATACAATACAAATAATAGAACAAGTGGCGGACTTATCACACTAGGTAATTTCTTAGAGGCAACCATGGGATTGATATATAAATAGGAGAAAGAAAGGCCAGTTATGTCCTTTATGCCAGACCAATAAGCGGTAACAGTAGTTAAGTCTTGTCAGTGCTGTAGTTGGCTTTTAATTCCGCCGTGAATGACCACAAATTGGATTAATAGATTGAAGCTTCGCAGTTTCGTAAGTACGGTAATAACTGTACGGTATGGTGTACAAGGAATAAAGACAGAAATAAGGAGACAAAGAGCTGATACGTTTATATTCATTGTGTATAAAATATATATTTGAGTTATTAATATTAATAAAAAATGGACTTACCATTATTCGCAGTGTAGTCTGTTTACCAAGCTTAAACAAATAAAAAAAATATTAATTTTACACTTAATTTAAACTTTTTAGTTTATTAATATATTAATAAAAAAATAATTGTCTTAAGGCCTAGCCGAAAATAGTTCATAATTTCATACAATTTATTCCCAAAATTTTTTTTTTTAATATGAGTTGCCTCTAGAATATTCATTACGGAACAATTACCAAACTTCATAATTTTTGTACTGGCGAGTTTTGATAACTCCATTATTAAGTCGTTTCACAACAGACAAATTTTTCTTCGTCAACTTTCCTCGGTCATTATAATATTCATGGGTATTTTTCATTCCGGGTAGCTAAGCGGTTTTGCCTTTACTTATGTATGGACTTACTTTGGTTTAGCACAATTTAGCATAAATATAGAGTGGTGGTATATAAATATATTATAATATATAATATATTACCAGGTGCAATGCAGTCGCTGTGCCTTGCCAGAAAAAAACTCTTACTATAGTAGAAAGGACGCGTTTTACGGTCTAACAATATTTAAATATAAATTTAAATATATATTATCTTCATCTAAATAAGCTCCATTTGTTGTTTGCATAGAACACTATATGCCTGATAATTTTCAATGTCAGTTACTACATAATGGAACTGGATCAAGAAACTAAAACGACAAACTTTCCTCTGCAATTTAATATAAAATCAAATATTAAAATCGATATTTTCAATATAATATTGGGCCCTATTCTCTGCTAATAAGTATACGTGATCGGATGAATAGAACTGTCGATACTCGAGATGACACGAGATGCCGAAGCCGATAACTACAGGGGTGCCGCGTTCAAGCGCCACAATTTACACGTCACAAATAATAATGTTGAAGCAAATATATTGTGTTTGCCAGTTTCCTTTACTTATACTTACAAACATTCAGTATTTTATTTCAATTCAGTATTCGAGTTTGAAATTGTATTATTTATAGGGCGGATTTTCAACCGTTGGGTAAAGGTTATCCATCAAATAAGTTGTAATATTATGTTTGAATATAAATGCAATTTAAACAAGTGTATTTTCAATTAATTATTATAAATTAAAATATGCCTTTAATTTATAGTTTTGTTGAAACCCACGAGTAAAGTACTTCTCAACAGATTGTTGGCATATTATGATTCCATAAAACCGGTAAAGAATGCTTTAGCTGAGATGTGGTAGGGAATCTCTAAAGAATTCAATAGATACAATTAAAAACGAGCTGTGGGCAGTGGGAGGGTTCTAGGAAATATTGACAAAGGAGAGATTCCTAGAGAAAAGACAGAAAACATCGGTGCTTCGGAGTTTTTGTTCATTCACGAACAAAAGACACTAAGTGATATTGGAATAAAATCCTATACACATTATGTTTGTTAATGGACATTTTTGATTTCAAATATTGATTTTATACATTGGTTTAAAACATGTAAATATTTTCAGTCACTTTTTGATATTAACAATTTGAAGTAGAAAGACAGCAAAGATATTGAGATTAATTGAATTGAATTTTGATATTATATTCATAACACTTTAGAACTATATTAAAACGAACTTCTTCAACTAAGTACAATAATAACACGTCCATTATAAAAGCCTCTAACACAATTCATAATGACTTTCTAAGTGTTATAAAGTTGTAGACAAAATGAGAATTAGTGCAGAAAACATTTATAATAATTAGGTTCGTCACGTGCTAGGGAATAAATTGCGGTGAAGTTAATTAGAGAGTTGCAAGGACCGCGCTGGGCCCATTCACATTCAAGTCTTATTCTGTATACGTAATTATGCGAGGTGCATTATCCGTTTGAATACGTAATGTAACTGCGTAATTTTATTTATCCATAATATAATGTTTTGTTTTGTGTAAATCTTCATTTTTTCTTCAGAACGCAGCTGGAATTAATTATGTGTATTAGGGTTCTGCTATAAAAAATACAATTAATTTGGAGACTTGAAGGGATTTCCTTCGTTGCTAGACAAAGGGTGTGAATATTACCATCATCCTTTTATCACCTTTTAGACTTATTTTAATCCCTCTCGTGAGGTTCTTTAAAAGAAAATGTATACCATCCTTTACAATTTCGATACAAAAGTGGTGTGTCATGTACCTAAGCAAAACCATAGACTTATCTTTAATAGTCATATTTCTTCTCCCAGGATGCTCGGCCCAGTCGCTGAAGATATTCCCGATCCAGAAGCAGCAGACCGTGGCTGTGGGTAAATCCGTGGTGCTGACGTGCCAGGCCGACGCCCCTGACCCGACGCTGGTCAGCCAACCGCAGTGGAAGGACCCCAAGGGACAAGTCATTAACGAAGCTGCGTAAGTACCTTTGTTTTAGTTTCAGAACACGAAGTTCAAGTAGCGTATGTTGTAGATTTTGTTTAGGATGTAGTTATATTATGTAGATTCTTTGAAATTATTATATTAAGTAAGGTACTTGAGAAAATGTGTCTATATATAACAAAGCTAATATCGTGGTAAGTGTTGAAGGTGAGGATGATATTGTGTTTGATAAAAATAATGTTTTAATTTTAGGTGCTGTTTTGATGGTAATTATTATGAATGTAATTTTTAACATAAACCTCCAAATGAATTCTTTTATACAGAGCTGGAACTCGACCTGAAGTCTACACGGAGGCATTGACAGCGAAGCAGTCGCAGTTACTCTACATATCGTCAATAACTCCTGCCATGGCTGGAAACTATACTTGTGTCTCTACGTACACCAACATGCCTTTGAGCGCTAGCGTCATTTTGGATACTATTGGTAAGAACGCTTTCTTCGAATAGGAAACGTATAACTATATATCTAATAAGATAGCTATCTATGCGTTTAGAAGATTTTAAGCATTTATTTTAATATAACATTTTAAAAAAGTTATAAAATCCTGCTTTATATGACGTAGTAGAAAATTAAAACAGATATCTTAATTACTAGATCCTTGTGCATGATTAAAAATATAACAATGATTCTTTGTTTCTAGTTGCCATTACATGGACCAATGCTAATGAAGACCAATATGCGACGAAGGGCAAAGATTTCAAGGTGATGTGTGAAGTAACCGCTGAACCTGCGCCTTCTGTTGATTGGTTTAAAGAAGGAACACCCGTAAGTAACAACATTTATTTTGATATTTTCTAAAAAAAAATCTATTTAGGACAAACAAATACATACATACATACATAAACTCACGCCTTTATCCTCGAAGGGGTAGGCAGAGGCGCCACTAGGACACCCACATTTCGCCTTGCATGTTCCGTCCTACGATATGATAGGGGGCGAGCCTATCGCCATATCGGGCATAAATTCCTGACTCCGGGCTGATAATGAATTGAAAAATCCAATATCACTTTGCCCGACCCGGGATTCGAACCCGAAAACTCAGCTTTGTAACCGTACCGTAATACAACTACGCCACCGAAAACTAGACAGAAAACAAATAGCCTAATTGAATTACGAATTATAATCAAATCGTGAATGGATGTTATATATGGTGTATTTTACAGATTGCGACCGGCGACAGGTATGTGATTCAGACAAATGGTTTGCTGATAAAGGGCGTGGAGGAGAGTGACGACGGAACATACACATGCCGCGCTGTTGTCATTCAAACTGGTGAACTTGCCGAAAGGAATATAAAACTTGAGGTATGTGATAAAGAAAAAGGCTACTTTAACAACAATAAAGTTTTCAAAATATATGAGCGTCTTCGTGTATTACTCTTTAATCAGTCTTACTGTCGTTTAATACGATCATTTTAAAGATGTTCTTTATACATAAAATTATCGATTTTTTTCGCAAATATTTACTACTATATAATTCCAGGTTTATACTGCACCAGAAATGGAAGAGCGTGAATCAAGGGTTGAGATCAAAGAGGGGGAGTCAGCGGCGATTACATGCAAAGCGAGGGGCAAGCCACCCCCGAGGTACACGTGGATTAAGGCCTCCACACGCGAGGTAAGCTCATTAGTTACGTCATAATTAATATTTAGGTTTACACAAGTTTACGAGTGACCATAATTATATTGGTTTGTTTTTGGAGCATATTTATACGGAAATGATTTTAAACATCATCGAAATGCAAACGAAACAAGAAATAATAGAAAAACATAGTTGTTATGCTTCTCCTTGCATTTTTTTTATATTTGAATATAGGTATTTACCGATGCCGTCAATACTGGCAATACTTTCACTGGCAGTATAAAACAGTTTTTAAACACATTTAATAAAGTAATAAAAAGGAGATGGTGTATTTGTACATATATTTCTTTACTTTTCTAGAACTTGGCAACGACATCAAGATTCAGCGTAAACGAAATTTCCGGCCTGCTCACTTTCGACAGAGTTGAAGCGGGAGACTACGGGAAATACATTTGCAGTGCCGTTAACAAAGCTGGACAAAACGAAACTGAAATTGAAGTGGAAGTACTTGTGAAGCCGAGAATTTCTGAGTTGAAAAATACTACTGCTCCTCAAACTCAAGAGGGCAAACTGGAATGTAAAGCGACCGGACGGCCGGCGCCTAGGATTAGCTTCCGGAAACTGAGCAATCAAGATCGCTTTTTGAATGGACCTAATGATGACGGCAGGTTTGTCCCCTTTTTTTCTTCTACAATTTTTTCAATTGCAAATTTACCGATTGGCATTGCTGTCATAATTTCTTTAAATTTAAATTAATTTTCCACGCGAATTTTCTAAGTCAAAAGTGAATAATTACTTGTTTATATTTATAGGATTACAGTGGAGACTACAACTAGGCAGACCGGCGATCAGATGGAGTCCACCGGTGTTATTACCATCTCCAATTTGAATAGGACTGACGATGGCCTGTACGAATGTGTTGCTGAAAACGACGGTATTGTACTATTCTTGATGTAAAATCATAACAGGAAGCCAATATATTATCCTCCTAAAATATATGTATTCCTCAATAACATTTAATGTTGTAGTTTCTTAAATATTATATCCAAATATTTAACGATTTTATTACTTAAACAGGTGGAGAAGCAAGGAGAAATGGCCATTTAACCGTAGAGTTCAGACCTAGCTTTGAACATATGCCTACGGTTCCTATCTGGAGCATGAATAATCAACCCGTAAACCTTACTTGCATCGCTGAGAGCATTCCCAACGCCACTATCAAATGGAAGTAAGTATTCATTGTTGTACCCTCCTCTTTGTGTTTGAATTTGTAATGTTTGCATTAACTCTAGATTCTTTTGTAAGTAAAATAGGTAACCTCAATTTTGTAATTTCTTTCTCTTAGGTTCCGTGATCTTGATTTAGTCGAAAACCCTCATGTGAAGATCTTCGGTTCTGGACCTATCAGCTACATCACGATCACTCCCATGGATCTCGATTTGTTTGGAGTCTACAAATGTATTGCTACTAACACACACGGTGAAGCCGAACATATTATTCAGTTTAGACGTGCCTACCCTCCTGGCGCTGTTATACAAGTAAGATTATTGTATCAATTATATTATCTTGTAAATAAAAAAAAATACTGTCTGTTTTCCGCAAAATAAGATTCCTTTGTTATGCTGCATATAAAATGGGTATACGTAAAATGTTTTTGGGTTACACAAGACCCAAATGTTCTGACGACAACCTCATTTCGCAGGCCAAACAAGAAATAATAACTGCAACTTCGGTCACGTTCAATATTGTCGGACCTGCTGAAGATATGGGCCCTCCGATATTGGCTTACACGGCACAATACAAGGAAAATGGCAACTTTGATTGGAATTTAGCTATGAACAGGACGTGGTCCGCTAACTCACCATACATTGTCGAAAATTTGAAGCCGATGTTCACCTACGACTTCAGATTTGCTGCCGTTAACCAAGTCGGCGCTGGCACTTGGGGTGCTCCATTGACAGTAATCATGCCTCGGAGGTGCGTAATAATTTTGATTTTCAATATATTTTCATTGTAATACCTGCTTTATATTTCAGTTGTATCGTCCATGTTTGAGACAAGTAATTTAATCCTGGGCACGTTATATCTCTCGAATTTGAATTTAATCCAACGGGGATTGTCTAACCAACGTGGGTATAATATTGAAACAAATAATTGATTACAGGAAAATAAAATACTTTAATTTTACAGGTCGCCACCTGAGCAACCTAAGTGGAGGGAGGAAATCAGCTCCGAATCACTTATTCATGGCACTTACGCTGATAGATACGAGCTGAAATGGAAAGTGCCTGCTCATAACGGTGAACCTATCGACATGTACGAAATTCAATACTGCCCTGTAAGTACCAATATTATATATGAAAAAACAACGGTCTTCAGAATCTTAACTATAATCAATTATTTTACTTATCAGGTTTTAAAAGTAAGTGGCGAATGGCGCATATCAGATGAGAGTCTCTGTGTAAAGGAACAGCTTGAGTCATTGGAAGCCATTAGTTATGAAGTCCGAGGTCTGCGCCCAGACACTCGCTATCGCATACATTTAAGGGCTCACAACGTGCTCGGATTCTCCTTGCCTGCTCAGCTTTTCGTCCAGACCGCTCTCGGTGAGTACAACAGTGAGAGTAACGAAGTACCTCGGCAGCCAGGCTTCTACGACGTATACACTGCGTCAGAACCTTTAAAGCCATCCTCAGCTATCATCACCACCTCTTGCGTTCGTATGCTCATCATCTCCTTTGTTTTGTGTTTGTTTTTGTGAACTGCGAGTATATTGATACTGTGTCAGTGTTTCTGTGCCCATTCCAATGACTTTATTTGATTCATGTGTGCTCCTGTCGAGTGTGAACAACGAAGTTTTATTTGGCTATCTTTTATATTGCTATTTTTATCATATTTTGATTTTTGCTTTTTATGAGTACAATTATTTTTAAGACTTCTGCTGTTAACCAGTTTTATCATATAGTACTTCTTATTTATTATTTTTTAAGCAAATCAACTCCTTTGTTTCACTAGACATTATGATGCTTTATAATGTTACATCTTGCCCTTGTTATAAGATATGAAATAGGTACAAAATGATGACGCTGAATTGTGCAAATATAGTGTGTGATTAAGTTATTATATTTTTTTTAGTAATCTTGGCATGTTAATTTTGGATTTTGTTTTATACAATTAGTTTAATATTATTTTTTGGTATTGTTGCTTTTGTAGTGTATTAATATGATTTCAAAATTATTCTTAATGATTTTAAATTAAGATTTTTTATTATGTTGGTGTTAATTTATTGCTAACGGTAAGTTTAATTACCTATACTTTGGTTTTGTTTCATTTTAGAACTTTCTTTTGGTTTTGTGTTATAGTTTACATAATTATCATGAGATATATTTTCTAGGTAACCCAAATGGATGCTCAAGCCATTTCAGATGGGCTCACACTAAAATGGATGTTGTTGCTACAATTCTTATCACGTTCTATTTAATATAAAAATATTAGCTTCATAGTACTAATCATTTAAATTTACGAAGGTCTAAAGACTTCTGTTGTTATTTAGGTCAAATACTTGTTGTGATAAAACAATTGGTTGATGTGTAAATAAATAATATCGTTGTTTAAGTTTTTAATATGTTTGTTTTTAATATTTGGACTCGACATTATATGAATTCAGAGTAATATTGTTTGTTTCCGATTAATAGATATTCTTAATTAGTGCCAAATGTACTATGACTAGCAATTTATAAATTATGTAGGTAGTTAAACGGCTAATAAATTAACACTGCCAGAATAAAAAATCGTAGCGTTAATGCCAAGATAATGCCAAAAATAAGGCACCCAGTATATCGTAATATAGAAAATCTTTAAGAGTTAATAAGATTTGTGTACGAATTTTTGATGACTATTTTGTCTTTTTGATATAGATTATGTAATATAGAGTAAAGATTTGCGAAATAAAATGTCCACGAAGAGATTGTGTGAAGACGAGAGCGGTAATACGATTGTTGTACTAGCATTGCGAGGCAAATACATTAAGATAATATATTATAGTTAGCCAAAAATTCTACTTGAACTACGAAGCGTTTGAATTGTGATGTTTTAGCAGAAAGAAATGACCAATGTGAAAAATAATAAATGTTTTCAAAACATAAGCCATTTACTACTTTCACGACTTTCAAAATGAATGAAGATAATTTCGATGGAGGCTATCTTATTTACAACTTCAATACAGATTAAATACAATATTTCGAGGCTTCATTCATTTTCGTAGCACTGTAATACCTTAATAATCCCATACAATAGCGAAATCTAAAAGACATCTCATGAGTCTAACAAATTAACAATAATAATGAGAGATAAAAGAAAGCTGTCAAGATGCTTATCAAGAGAACGATCCATTAACCCTTTTGAATGTTGACCGTTTGCCAAGTGTGTTTGTGTCGTCCTGAACGAAATTTGGGTAAATATATTTTACATTAATATGAAATACTTTATATAGTTTATATACCTGCTGCATAGTATCCTTCGGAATGTACTAATTACTTCTGCATGACCTTTGTGTACACCCCTAAGAAATGAATTAAAATCACATTATCACAGGCATGTTCGCTGCATCGATCAATAACATAATCTCCTACAGACATTATTTTCAAAACTGACCCATGTGTTTTAATTATGGTTTAATTATCATTATTAGCTGAATTAATATCATTCTTTATTTTAATATTTCAACTCTGATTATTTTCGAGCATGTATGGTGTAATGAAATTGCCAATTTTAATTCTGGCGGTTTCACTAGGTAATGAAATTCGTAGGTGTTCCAGTAGATTTTATATAATAAATGTTAAATTGTTGCTTGAAATGGTATTTCTTTCTGCCTTAGATGTTGTTAGATGATCATTGTTTTAACGTTAAATAAGACACCACTAACGTACCTTTTCAAGTGATAATTTTGATTCTAAAGGATCCCGAGGTGATGGCCAATAGAAATCCATCCAAATTTTTAGTCGTGTTCACATTTATTTCCTTTTTTATTCAAGAATTATTTTTAATAGAAACCGGTACCGCTTATAGAACCAATATATTTGTCATGGGGTTTGAACCTTTATTTTGCGATAAAACAAATCTCACCCGGAATGTTTGCATCTTGACAACTTTACTTTCTTATGAATTATTATCGTTAATTTTAAGATTATTTATGTATCATTATGTTTCATTTTCATCATTCATCGTCATATCATTTCATTCAAACCCCATTTCATTAATGCAGGGCTTTGTTCTTCAAGAGATATTTTTTCGATAGTTTAGTATCAGCTATAGGTGATTGGGTGCACGTTTTCTTCATCTGGAGCACTCCCTTTTTGTCACCAACATTCTGATTGTAATGAATGTTTGCGTTGCTGTGTACGATAATCTCCTTACTATGCATTAACTGTGTACACGCGAACGCTTAGAATGTATTTGTTACAATCACACTCATGTCATCTAACATCTAAAGCTTTTATGACATGATCAAACTAACAGTGTTAAGAGCAATAGAGTGAGTAAATACTTTGTCTGGAAGAAATTTAAAATTATACAAAAATATAATAATATAATAATTATTACTTCACAAAAAAAAAGTCAATTATTTGTTACACAAATTATTAACAGTTAAATTACTCTACACAAAATACCACGTTTAATTCAGCCGTTGCTATTCAACGTAAATTTCGGTATCGTAAATTTCAATTTTTTTTTATGTTTTACTTTGTGTTGTTACATTTATAAAGTAAACAGACATGGTATTGTACTGCTACTGCTCAACACTCCAAAAGATCAAATTTAACAGTAAATTCTAAATTCAACAGGTGTGGGACGTTACGATTATGCTCAACCGCAGCTCCTTTCAAGTGGAGCGATTATTGGTCTCTCTCTGGCTGGAGTCATCATCTGCCTGCTCATAGTGGACCTCTTCCTTCTATGCTTTAGACGGCAAGGGGTTATCGCCACTCTCTGCGGCAAGCGCGCTAAGAAACACAACGACGAAGAAGCTAAACTTGGAAGGTAAGACCTTTTACAACGTTATTGACTTCTCTATTCATTTGTGTTAACATTTTTCCCAATTCTCCCATTCATATGTGAACCAATTTACGTTCATGTGACAGCACATCATCGACATTCTCTTCTTTACCCAAATATTTATCTTTATGTGTTTAAATATTTGTCAATGTCCTCCACTGTTCGTCTCTTAAGTGTTAGTGTCGATGAGAGATGTTTCTGCCCGCTAGTCTGTACGGTTGGCGCTTCCCGCTCCCTTATTGCAGCACGAAGCCGCGCGCGCCGCCCTCCCCCGCGCCTCTGCCGCCACCGGTCAAGCTCGTGTCGACCCCTACGTAAGGCGCCATACAATAGCCATACTGCCTGCATGCTTTGTTTTGGATGGTTTTGCCCTTGTGATAAGAACTAATTACGACAAAAATCTGGCCAGTAACACTGGCTCGATGGTAATGGCGCATTCGATTATAAACGGGTAATACTTTTCGCCTGGGCTGACCAAACTGTAAATATTCGGACAGCAATAAAGCTTGCATTCGCCTTTCTTTTGCAAATAATGAAGTTGGTTATTGAAAAAGCTTCTAATGGTCCGGTAGACACTTATACTTTAGATTTTGCGAAAACGGTAGTGTACATCAAACGCTTCAGATCCTGATTTTCTGTATTTATGAAGAGTTGTAATATAGACTTACAAGCTACGCTGTAACACAGAATCAATATAATAACTTGATTTTGGTTAATCGGAACATCTCTTAAGACGATACTCTCTGTACCATTAGGACATAATCATCAACCCACATTTTCTTTGTGTGTTCAATATTCATAACTCACTGTACAAAGTTAAAGCACTACTCATTATTGTAATTAATTAAATTAAGCAAAATTCGTATGTTGTGGCATATACTTTTATACTTTTATAAACATCATTATTTTAATATTTTGAAATGATGGGATTTCATTGAAAGTATATGCAAGTGTTGCGGAAATTGATTAATTTAATGAATCACGAAGACAGCACTAACATGTTAATATTTGTTCTTTCCCACGCTGCCTTGTAACGACCACATGTGTAGTTATGTACCGACCACGCCAATGTAAGATCTATTCATATATTGTCATGTATATATAGCCTCGTCGTCTGTGCTGAAAATTTGTGTAATCAAAACTGCTTTCGAGTTTATATTTTGCACTGAATTTGCTTGTTTTGTCTACTCGCTTTGATTGAATTTTATTTGTGATTTTCCACACTTCACTGTGTAGAATGTAAATAAATGCTGTACATATCTAATTTAAGGCTAAGAATTACTAATTGATATTATTCCTCTTCCCAGAGATGAAAAAGAGCCTTTGAAAGAGACTGGTGATGATGCGATTAAGCGCAACTCTTCGGTTGAATTCGACGGTCATCGGGTATACGCTACAAGTGGGGGACCAATTATTGGAAAAAACTCAGCTGTTTAGATATAATCCTTAGAATATACAAGGGAAATCTCAGTTATGCAAGAATTGGGTGATGTGACTTATGTATGTTTTAGTTTGGAAGCATTCAATCGACTGCGTGACGTTTTGTCAAATTACCCTGCTAAGATTTTGTTACTTAAAATATAATCTGAATTAGCTACATCACGTAAATTTAGGAACAACTTTTAATACTTAATTGTTACTTTTATTATAAGACTAATGAATCATGTTATTTAAAGTAAGCTTGTGTACTTGTGATGCGCATTCAGTATCTATACTGATGACTTCTTCAACAAAACTGTAGTCAGCTTTATCTTGTAAAACTTTACTCATATATTTTTATATGTAACTCACCTAAATGTAGAGTTCGCTGTAATCTTTGAAATATTCAACAACAACGTATTTCTAAATTGATCGGATTATACTGCTTCGGAGGTACAAATTGTGCCTTCTAGTGTATTTGTTTATGAGGGTATTATAGTTTAGGTTAGTGTATATAGTATAAGACATCACAACACGTCACAATAATTTTATTTATTCCACGAAATGCATCTCATATTATCATTTGTTTCTGTAGTCACTTACTACCTCTATAAGTTCTCTAAAGACCGTAGTCTGTTAAATTTTATTTCCTTATAAGTCCGATCCGAAAATAGTTTTTATTTGGTAATATCTAGTATCAGTAGTAACTAAGATTTACGTTTAGATTAAATCATAGTTATTGGTATACTTGCTATTCTTGCTACAGTATTCAATTTCTGGCAAAATCTTTATGGCGTCATTGCGTTAGTAAAATGAAATTTGAGTTATGGTACATTTCGGTAAATGTAATAGCGTAGTTAAGTAAAGCTTGTAAATAGTATTTTAGGCTGTAAATATAATGTTAATTATAAGTTACTTTATATTATTTGTTCAGATATGTAATCCTCATTAATCTAGTTGGTTGTGTTGTGGACAAAGTTATTTACTAAGTTTATTTTTCTGGGTAATATTAAATTACATCTAGTACTTAGAATTTCATCTTCGCCAGTTTTGTTAAAGCAGAACAATATTAGTCCGAAATGTGTATTTGCTATATATATTTTTTTAATTCAAATAATGAAATTAATCACGGTGGAGTACTTAACTTTAATTTCACAATATTCTAAAATTAATTGCGGGCGATATTACTTAATTAATATTTAATTTAATTTTCATCTTACAGTTCATTATTACCTTTGCAAGCATTATAGATTTTATATCCTTCTTTGCAATATTGATAACTTCGGGATACCTGGTTTTCTCAATGACTTTGTCCCCAACATACATATTATCATATACTTAAAGTATTCTATAAAATGTTGCACCCAGTCTCAATGATCTAACTTGCTTAAGACTTCTGTTAAATTAAGTATTTTCTTACAACTTTAATAGTTAAGTACGTAATATTTTAAGTCTAGTATTCCTATTAATTTACTTAACATATTGTTTTATACCGAATCACATTGGAGGCAAGATTGTTGTATGATTGGGCTGTTAATTTGATGTACTGAAAGATCAATTCTACTTTTTTTACAATTTTATACATTTATTATTTCATATTATTACAATTAAATTGATACTTATAACGCATTTATTTTTTACAGATTGATAAAACTATAAAATTTACTAAACAATTGAGATGAATATTTAACAATAAATTATAATATATGCTATGTAATCAAAATGTGCAACTGATATATTTGTATACACATTATTTTTCAATACATTATATGACCATTCTATATATTAAAATCGATTGCTTGCATAAGCTAAGAAATCAATAAGACAAACACAAAAAATAGTGGATAACTATATATTAAAAATTTATTTATTGTATCACAGTTTTGTTTTGAGATTATTTACCTACATAAAAATTTATTTTAATATACTATAATAAATATATTGCAACAAGGCTATTGGACGCTTAATAACTCTTAAACGAGCTCTTAGATTAATATGTAATAATATGTTAATGTTGGACGCCACGCGATGGTTCAGCGAACGTTTGAAGACAGCTACAAGGGCCGAGTAGGCTGTAATGTATACGAGATAATTGCTTTCTATCTTCTATGTTCGTAAAATGTATTAAACAGAAGGAAAAAGTTAATAAATGTCATGTTTCTAGCATTTCTAGCTGTCACCGTACCTTAAGCCCAGATGTTGAAAATAATATGAACAATTATCATGACATAAAATTCGTAAATAGGTGTTTTTTTACAACATAGCCAACGAAACCTTCATTTACCACGTAGAAGAGGGCAAAAATATTAAGTGTTTTTAGTAACAGTATTATTGCGAAAATGGAACAAAATTGAATGGCGTTCAACACTAAGCTTCAAGCCATAGTTATCTCTTAACTAGATTACTGTTTAAATTAACAAGATGCACCAGGTTATGTTTAGATACACTTGTAGATAAGCGGAGTGAGTGGGAGATGAGCGCAACTTCGACGCTTCTATGTATGTATAGCTTGAATGTTCACGTAAGCTTGATGGATGTGTGAGGGAAGATGCTACGGAAATCGCATTTTTATAAAAATAAATGTATTGAAAAATATTTTTGTTTCTCTTTGAATTTCCTGTACTAAATTATACAATCATTTCACATCTATAAACATATTTAACATTATAACATATCATCGTGGTCATCAGGTCCAGGTACCTTTGCGCGACCTACATAGCGTCTATTTTACTATACTATCTATATATCTAATGGGTAAATGGGCAATAGTTTTATAAGCAGTGAACCATACTGACTCACCGGAAGCCGAAGATGCAAGCCTGAGACAGACGCCACTGTCTACAAAGCTACATAAGTATGCGTAGTTAATTAATTTATTATCGCTCAATTTTAACATACATAACTACATATCCCATCTGTACATACACTAGGTGTCCACTCCACTGCCACTTCAACATGCTACACACTGAATTAAGTCGCCATATACTAAACAATATTACTAAATAATTCAAACATTGTTGATGCTCGTAAAATAGAGAACAATTTGCATATTACAACTTATAATAAATTTGTATAACGACACGATATCGCTTTTATCATCCAACTTTTAATTATAGTAAGTACAATGTTTAGCACACATGTTAACGGCGGTAAACATCGACAAAAGAGTTGATTTATTCTCGTTAGCAATACAAAATGGCACGCTTTTTAATCGCTCTGTTATTATAATGTAATCTTTTAGGGGAGCGTGGGGATCTGGGGCTCATAACAATGCTGCAAATGTTGCACAACACTCAGCGGCGTATTAGTGATGCTTCAAGATAAACGATATATATTTTGTATGAATTGAGGAGGTAGGGGATTATTATTAAATGGAGTTTAGTTCACTTGATAACGCACATGAATTTGACGCATTCATATTTATTGAAAATTGAGTTCGGAGTAGTAACCGTCAAATGCTACAATTAAAAGTAGTTGTATTGGAAATATTACTTAATATTCTGAACTAGACATATTATATTTTACTAATGAAATCATTGTTTAAAGTCTGATTAATTAATTTAATTAGAATCATATCCAATCACCTTCACACTGTAGAACTCGGTGGTAGAGAATAGATGCGCAGATATAGTTACTTTTATTATTAATGTTTTTTGTTTCATGGTTATGATTTTTTAACAATTATCTCTCGTTAGCGCAAAGACCTAATTTTGTCTTTGAACAAAATATTGGAATACAGTATTAACCACGTACCATAATGGTGACGGAAAACATAGTGAAGAAACCTGCATACCATAGCGATTTGAATGAATTTCTATGATATGTAAAGCCTGCCAACACGCACTAGGCCAGCGTGGTGGACTATATGGCGTAACCCCTCTCAATCGTACTTTCGATTGTAGAGGAGGCTCGTGTCCTACAGAGGGAGATATATGGGCTGATACAATACAATAGTATTAAAAAAACCCTTTTGAAGAAAAAAGAGCGATATCTCCTGGGTAACTGAGCGTGAATATGGAATATATATTATGTACTTGAACTTTAAAACAATTTATATTGCAGAACACTTTTCTACTGATAAATAAAGCATTTGCTTGTGGTAGGTAATGGATTGTACCGCACTAGCTCTCAGGAGTATTGCAGACGCTTTTACATACCAATATAAATTTTAGTATAATCACGTGTAAAAAAACAGTTTCCAATCAATTCCACCAGTACTAGTTATTAAACAAACATAAATCGGCTCTCGGTATTTAATCGTTTTTTTATTTTTGAAAGAAAAATGATTTCGTAGCCAGTACGTTTGAGCTGTTAAAATTTCATCCCGGGACGCGGGTTGTAAATCTACAAGCAACAGAGTAATACAGGATATTGATTGAATGAAAAATTCTGTGCACAGCTTAGCTTCGGTATGATTGATGGTCTTGTATGTACATTGTACACAGTATATTTCTTTTAGTATACTGAAATGTAAAGTGAAGGAGACTATGCAAGAAGGCGAAACCAGGCGTAGGTCCGGAGAGGGCAGGTAGAACAAAGTAATGAAAAACAAAATCAATAGTAAGTATACAAACAAACTCAGTTACCACAAAGTCTTGATATCAAAGTAAGATACTCTTCGTGAATCATAGGTAACAGAAACTATTAGGAACTTTTCGAACTTACAATATTCAGACACGAAAAACACATTTGACGATCACGAAAATATTTTTCCCGGTGGAGAGAGCGTTATTGCCCATTGTCTTAAGGTCACAAAAGCTATTGCTTAACTAACCCAAAGTAACATAAGTCTCGTCAGTAGCGATAAAGATTTGGCCTTCATCACCATGCTCATGTAATGCGGCTTGGCACATACACGCGATCTAATAGATTAATAGGACAGGCTGCAACGTCTCCCAATGCTAACATCTTCGTTTGACAATCAATACTTAACGTAAATTGCTATTAGTTGCAATTCAGTCACTGCCGAACCAAGATAAAAAATAAAATTATAATATGCCTCTAAATGCCTACAAACCAATTGAACTCTGAAAAACATTAATACATTTAGATCAGATCATAAAAGTTGTTATCAAAAATAACAAATATCCTTGCTCAATCACATCAAAACAAAGAAGCCAATTATCCGCAGTCTCATTAACTCCCGATAATTTCCCCCGAGCAGAGGCAATATTCGCGCAGTTACATCACTATTATAAAGCGCACGATATGTACCTATACTTTTATTTTAAAAAGTATCCGCTAATTTTATCCCAGGCGGCTTAGAGAATTGTCACCCTTGTCATTAACTCCCTTATAATTATCCAGAGCAATATCAATTTACTATCAGAATGAGAAAACAATGACACTTTCAGCAAAATTCATTATTAGTTTCGACTACCATATGACGCATCAGTTGGTAAGTCGGCTTCTGCGTGGAAGTTAACGGGCTTGGTCTACAAACATATTCATATAGCTTGAAATATTCAAGGTATCAATTTCAGTGAATATGAAATATGTGCAAAATCACTTGCAATATATAGGTAGAACTAATACTCTTAGTATAACGGTGATTGAATAATGAAAAAAAAAATTCAAAGAAAAAATTATGATTCATACTCTCCCTCCTTTTTCAATCAAAACAAAGAGAGCAATTACTTCATCTTTCATTAAGTCCCCTGTAATTCTACGCTGAGCAGAAGCAATATCGATGGAGCAACACCACTGCTGATAAAAGCCACGTCACGCTCCATACAGGGCAGTCAATCTCTGTGGTTTAATACATTTCGAGTTTCGGACACACAATGACACACCCCACTCTCGTGTAATTTATGTTTTCCAACTTTTAAGGGGGACCAAGCGTGACGTATCTCGATGGATAGACGTGGGGTATCATTAATGGAGTCTCTAAGATCATATTTCTTTTAGTTGGTATCTGATTATTGTGTTCCGATGTGATAAGAAAGCTATTGATGGAGTTTTATGTATGTTACCTAATGGCACCAACATCCCTCTGTTTAATAGAAGAACAACGGTAATACACCACTCTTCGAGACTACTGGTTTGTCAAATGTAGAGAAAAATAAATATAAGAAAAAATATCTCAGCATTTGTGCCAGATTCGCTGATGAAACTTTGATGTCTTAACAAACAAAAATATCTACCAACATCCGAATATAATATGACAATATAATATACCAATTGTTTCCATAATAGAGTGTAATTCAGAATAAATAAATTATAAAAAAAATCTAAACACAATTCTACATTTTTCAATTAGCGCTAAGTCGTGGTTACCCCACACTAATCCCTTATTGGTTATAGATGCAACAATTAGGGCGGGCCACGCGGCCGGGCTTACGCTACATTCATAGTTCCTTTTAAATAATTACCCCGGGAGCAGATGATACGGATTAGGCCCGCACACCCAGGACGCTCGTGTGTACCCGCCCTTATACACATGAAATTTTAAAATATGGGTCGTGTCGATAGTAACATTAATTTGTGTATTCGACTCTACGCCGAAAAATGACATCATATTAAAATAATTACCGAGAACAAAAATTATCGATAGTGCGGCAACATTTTATGAGCTCTCATAAAGAACACAATCTTTATTTATTTCCTGGTATTGGATTATCACCGTCCCCTTTGATCCCATACAGGATTACAGACTCTTAATTACATCATTAATTGATAACAACTGGGCCGGTTTGATAGGCATTCCAAACTCAGATATTAAAAATAGAATATCGTCATCATTTTTTTAATACTGACACAAGATTTCATTCCGTTAGAAGTCTACATTGTGTAACACACTAAGAACTTCAACCGGAGTATAATTTGGCTAATTACTAAACGCTTTTACACCCAACGTTAAGATTTTAACGTAAGAATTAAATGTGAGAACGCAGAAAACTTTGCTTCACAACAAAACGCAACGAAACATGTTCGGAACGAAGTCTTACCTGAACAAATGACAGCTTACAAGCTTATTACTTTGCAAACTGAGGCTCTGCCGACGGGATTTGCGTTCACGTTGATACGACTGTGTAAGTCCTCATAGTTTCGAAAAGGTTGAATGTACAAGGGAATATTATGTTTGATGGTTACTCTATTACTGCTAATAGGCTAGTTTACGGACTAATTCAAGAAATAAAATATGTATTTAAGCACTTTTACAAGTATATCGAATGTTGAAACTTTATCGTAGCCAATACTCTTTTTGAACGGCACTACGCTTACAATTAGGTGCAATGTAAGAACTGCAGGGTGCCAATAGAAAATAATCAATCAATAACCGAAATGTGGCAAACTGTAAAAATGTGCAATATAATACATCCTGACAATCAAGTTACTATACCCGGTGATACCAAAAATATCCTGCAATCTGTACTGTAATGTTATAAATGTATTGCCTCATTAGGCTCTTAGATCATTAAACCCCGAACACGAAATTCTAATGAACAGTTTCACACTAATTCACTAATTCCCGTTTCACTTACCGCAGCACATCCATAATATGTAAATAAACAGGCATTAACTTGGCATTTAACGCGATTATACTGAATATTGGCAGTACAGGAAGCTCCGGTAATCACATTATACGTTACTTAGATCGGCGCTCTATCAATTTAGTTCAGATATTGACATCCCAATGGCGATGTGTTATCCATCAAACTGTCGGCTAGCCCCGACATGCTGTGGGGTGGGAAAATAACGCCTTATTGATGATAGGGTTGGCGAATAGACACTAATAACATCTGTGGAATCAGTCACTTAAATTATTATATTTGTGATTGTTATTTGGTGTCAACTACAGTAAAACATTATGTGTGTACAATTACAGGATCATTGATATTCACGTCATAATAATACTGACTTGACGAATGTCTCAAAAGATTTTAATCTTAAAAAAAAATTGTGACTTCTTTTTTTGGTAATACGGTTATGAAGTAAAATTCATATTTCAAACAAATCTAAATTGCTATTGCACATTGCTAATGTTGGTCTCAACGATTGTTTACTTCTACTTTGATGTCAATTAGTTTTGATGTGTCCACATAGTAAAAACAAAATGCTTAAATATTAATGAATTTATGGCGGCAACTGCTACTTCACGCGTCAAATGCCTTTATGCACGTAAAATTTTGCAAGCAAGGTGGAAACAATATACTCTTGAGAAGTGACTTTATAACAAGATGCTTCAGACACTAGTGCAATTTGATAGGATTGATAAAACTGTACTTTGCAAAACTTTAATCGATATTTATCGGCGGTCGGAAGCACTAAAATAACTACCGTAATATTGGAAAGATAGTTTGTATCGATTTCGCTTAAAAATACAACGACATGACATGCTGGGCACAAAGGCTTTTAATACCGTCAAGGTACAAGTAATATCCATAGCCCTTTACTGTAAGAATATTTAAGGAATCTAATCTACGCTCCCTTGCAAACTACGGTTACTTTATAAAGGCTTCCTACAAAGTTTATCTAAATTGCCCATTGATAGGAAAGACAAGGTAGACATTATTACTAAGTACAAAATGATGGTATGAATAGAATTTATTCGTCAATTGTCTTTAGAATACCAATTTATAATATGGGAGGGTTTTATGCCGTCGGGACCAAATCGTTACACTATCACTTTTTTTTTAATAGCTATGTAAGACCGTCAAGGCTAATATAGGTTAATGGCTTATACTTAGGTCCCTGTAAATATGTATGTGTATAAGAATATATTAAAACAAATATTTGAACTTGATGATATCTTAACAAAACTTATTAAAAAAACCTGTTACAATATTACTCTTATTCTATTTCGGTAAAATGGCTGCCTTACATTTGATAATGATACTGTCCAAAATGTAACAATTGGAAATAGACTATTTTATATCTTGCCATTCGATACTATTCTATAGGTCTACTTAATTGCTTCTTTACTAGCGTATAGCTATAGCTAGCGAAAGAACCCAAAATAAACACCAGGAGTTAGAACGTGGGGTAGCAAAATGTTCCACAGTTTAATGGTGCAGAAATACGAGTTGAACAAAGAATAAATATGAAATATTTCAACTGTCTTATTTCAAAATTATAGTTTCAAACGTAAAAGCAGTACTATAACAAGGTTGCTAGATAATGGGCTGTGGAAAGGAGGTATAAGTTGATAAAAATGGTCTGCCATCTTTCACCGACGTACTATAAGCTCCAGAGTATTCTGCTGACACCGTAATAATTCCGCAGACAGCGTTATTTTTCTCGTACGACCTCATAGCAGATGTGATGATGAATAAGGTTATTTTACAATGTCTTGACTACTGAGTGATGTTATTATTGAGAGGATTTTGGTTGGTGCTTAAAGTTAATCAATGATTTTTATAGAGAGATCAGAAATCATAATATGTTTACTTAGTAAGGATTTAGAAACGGTTGTTTCTAAACTAAAAAAAATATTAATGAGATATTCCTGTCAACGCGTTCTTCCGCACACTATTTTGTTCTCATGAGAAAAGACGATTCTGGTTTCTCAACTGAAAACGATCTTTGTTATAAAAAAAATGGAATCAACCTCAAAATTCGTCTTTTATCTACCGCAGGATTGCTTTCACCGCATTACTGCACGACGAGTGGATTATTTATCAATCATTCTTAATAAACTTGAAATGTAATAAACTTGAAGAAGAAGAACTTGAAATGTATCTCGAATAATGTTACCCTCAACATTTCCTTTCAAATCAGTCACCATGTGTTTACAGCACATAATTAGCGCTTATCAAAAAAGCGACCCTTCCGACGTCGTCCGCTGATCACTCACAGCAAATTAAAGTTTTTCCGCCTGTTTGAGTTATTGCATCGGATGGGGATCCAGTCTAGACGGTGCAATATCGCAGTTGGAAACAATTAGTCATAGGATTATATAGTTTGCCCGGAATTAAATCATTTTAAATGGATCTTGTTGGATTTTAAACTATGCAATTATTTTTCTTACATTAGTATACAAAATGTTTTGTTTGTTATTGTAAGTATTCTGGAGAATACTATGACAACTTTTAAGGCATTTATTGGAGATCGTGATTTGCGACAAAAATGTAAAGTTAGCAGCTTGAATACACTGAGAATCAAATGTCCGTGAATCAGTCTGAAATCCAAAATTTAATTGCCGAAACTAAGCAGAAAAACGAAAGAACAAATGACAAAAGTACCTATCCTAAACTTTGCCACCAATACCAATAAACATTCTCGATCTATAAACATGGATATCCATCAGGAGAAAGAATAAAAAAATATAATAGATAAAAAACACAATTTACCTACACCATTTAAGTTTTTCGAAGGGTCCAGACCGGACATTAGTTAATGGTATCGCGTGTGTATTTATCCAGGCTGGGAGCACAAACAAGGGTGGCTGGATTATGACGTTGGTCTAATTGACGCTGAAACCAACTGCCGCTGATCGTGACGGTGCATTCGGATCCGCGTTCTATTGAAGGATTATGGTGGGATTAATAATTACTTTTATGTGTGATTAAAAATGTTTGGTTTACTTGGACTTGTGATGATTGGGATCACAACGTTGTCGAGTTATTGTATTTTTTAAATTATTGGTAATTTGCAGCGCGTGGAGGATATATTTCCATTATAATCGAGCAATTACATGCCGGTTTATGAAATTTATGCCTTTAAAAATTCTGCTAAGGACATACTGAATTTGTCGCGTTTTAAATATTTATTTTTTATCTAACACTAAAGTGTTCATTGATTATCCTTAAAAAATACAATTGTAAACATATAATAGGATGACATAAATTTAAAAAAACCCTAATATTTAAACACAAAATTTCTTAAGACGGTCTATAGCTCTTAAATTAGCAACGTAAAATTCATTAATGAATTAAGAATATCGTACTAACTATCTCAGAAACCGGTACGAGCTGTATTTTACAATATTAAATGATAAAAGGTTGCCAAACGCAAAGAGAGCGAGAGCCGCTTGTTCACTTGCATCCAGCGTCCTCTAAGAAAGTTGTCTGTATTTAAAATTACCTCAAAGCAAAGGAAAATTACCCTTTTCGCTACAACTTTGCCCAGATATTAGTCCTAGTTAAATGCTTTTTCTGTATGGTAATTTAAAGGTGCAATTTCTTTACCGGCTACAGACGGATTAACATGTTAAAGCAATTTTATGAAATAAAAGGTTTCTAAAGGATATTTATTTTATTATTAAATTACCAGGATTACGGTACTTAACTCAAAAATTAATTAATGGAAAAAATCAGCCAATTAAAATGATAACCACTAAACAAACTTCTTGCATCTTTGCCTTCTGCTTGAAACTTAGTTAAGTTGTATTAGCTTAAAAATTGTTTCTACTTACGACAGTTATTTACAAAGACTTATTAATGAAACGATAAAAGTCCCCAAAACTTAGCTAGTTTTGAGTCGACGGTATATACAATTTGCTAAATTTATTTCACGTCGAACGTCGAATTTACAAACATTACCAAATAGTATCCTAGCAAATATATCGAGCGAAAGTGTGGCATTAAAGCGTGACCAAACACCATTTAGAGCCGTGACCCGCGCAGATGGCCGACCAATTGACCGGATCTATTTCTACAAACGAACACCTAACAACCGAATATTGCCCGCCAACAGATGTTGTTTGGATTTCAATAACACACCCTGTTATACTTCGTACGAAAACTTTTATGTTCAATTAAACTAATAACTTGCTATTCATTATTTTTTCGTCCATTTTGCTTTTTGTACGAATGCTAACAAATAAAGCGTGTATTAGTAAACTTTTCTATACGAATGCCGTTAACAAATTTAGCGTGCATAATAGAAAAGGAATTGGAGTTTTGCACAGATTTAACTAGGTCTTTAAATATTTTCTGTATGGAGTTTTGGGAGCCTTTTTAGCATTTAAAAAGGTTTTTACATGAAAATTATGCTTTCATTACATGGAAAAGGAACACGTTGATTAATATGGCGCATTAATTTTGGTAGAAAATTATTAAAAGTTAACGTTGCCACATTCCCGCTTTTCTGTTAAATTTTATAGAATTACTGGTAGTGTATAGTGTGATTTATAATTTTAGAACACTTCCTTATCATTATAAAGGTATAGCTGAATTATTCACAGAGAATAATCGACTGGGAGATAATGCCACTGGCATTAAGTCCGCCTTGTATACTTTTGTATATGAAGCTACTAATAATACTTTCATTTATATCTTGCTTGTGACTATATAGTACCTATTACATGTATTTCTAAAGCTTTAATTTGATCAAACTCACTTATGTATAATATATACATCACAGGAATGTATAATATACTGCTGTGATATACCACCCTATGAGGTAAATGTTCACCAATTACAAGTTCCAATTATACACAACAGGATTAAGTTTATAATACAATTCGATACTTTTAAGTTTTGTATTTTAGTCTCATGCCATGTAATAATATTTTAATAATATTGATTCTTTCCTTCTAAAGATTCATACATCTCAGCTTATCACAAAACAAAAACAGATCTGCAATAAAATCACAACAATGAATAGATAGAAGGCCATCTAACACATCAGTAGAGGCTATGTACGGTACACGTGATAGGCAAGGGTAGAACTATTTGTAACATGCCAACAGCATATCCAATCGATAGGATTGTGTTCCCTTTGAATGGCCCGTGACACGTTCTAATCCCACAACAATAAGATTTCGTATCACAATGCGCGTTTAGCAAATGTGACGACGCGACGCGCCGGTTGCGTAAATCTAAAATTTGTTGACGTGTGAAAATTATTATTTATTGTGTTTGGAAGTTATTGTTTATGATTTGCAATTTAGTCTGACCCCTTGTAATCTGTGTCAAATTACTAAGAAAAGGAATCAAAATATATTCTGGTTAATGCCAGGTTCATCTTAAAACTTACTGTCTTAACAGTACCAAAATTTATCGTTGTATAAAAAGGTATAAATTACTTAATTTGTAGAATTTTTAATAGGAAGAACGAAATGCGACAATACAAAAGCAGTAACTCATAATTGATTCACATCACCGTTTTATTCCTTGGAAAATTAGACGTAAGACGTTTGACGACGTTCCTATACCTACCGTATCTTCAAAATTTTATTACTTCATTACATAAGTAATATTTTATCTGCGGAACACAGCTCGCTTATGGCAATCTTACAGCTATATAAATTATGCAAATCCAGGACGTTTGGCGAGAATTCTCGCGTTTCATTATGAATCTTTTCACATAAAAGCAGCGGGCACCTTAACTAAAGCGACTCATAAAACACGAGCCCATTTTTGGACTAAAAGTGGAAATAAAAAAGTAAACGAACACATAAGGTACCCTCGGGAGTTAGTTTGATGGGGTCACGTAGGAAAACTTTTTCGGTATTTAGCGAAAGGGCGGACTGTACGAATTTAACTTCACTGAAATTGAATTATACGAGAAGTATTCGGAAAAGGTTTCTTGTGTTGCTACAAAAAACTATCGAATGAGGTTATTTCACGGCCCTGTATTAAGCTAATAATCTTAGTAGGTTTCGTTTCTATTTTCTGCAACAATTTTTGTAACATAGTTTAGACAAGCAAGTGGCTCTCCTTATTGTAAATAACTTTTATAAATGTATGAATATAAATAAGAGAATAGGAGAAAAAGGAAGGACCTAAATCCTTTTGTTTTTTTATTGAGATGAATGGCGAGACGAGCTTTCGCCTGATGGTAAGCGATACGACCGCTCATGGACAGTAGCAAATCCAAGCAACACCATGGAGGACAAAGCAATGCCTGGCATTCCACTGCGCTCGCCATCCTGAGACGTAAGATGTTAAGTCTCATTATGTTCATTACCTTATAACTTGCTTTACTTACTTCGATCAATATTTTGTTTTGTGCACTGTCTTAATATATGAAATATGATTTTCGGATTATCCAATCACGTAATAAACAAGACGTTTGTATTAAAAAATCTCATCCTGATCTCTGCTCTTCATGAAACAGCTTTATACACAGTCATAGTTGTTTAGCTATTACCTTCCTGACCGCTGGTCTGAAGTCTAGACTAGCATAAAGATTCGCAGCACGTTCCGTGTCTCCTACATGACTCACGTCTTGCAAGGCTTTCATGCACTTTGTACACGTCGTTTTACTGTCTGCCTTACAAATTCATAAACTATATTCAACAGTATTTTGTCATTCGAGTACAGATTTTGGCAACATGTCCTGAATATGATTATATTATTATTTTGGCTAAAATACAAATTTTTAAAGCATTCATGAACTAGTACTGATAATTTGGAACTTGGCTTAGGGTACTCGTGGAATTTTTGGCTAGATCTCGGTATCTAGCTCTAGGTTTCGTCCTTAATGGTTGATATTTTTTAAATACTTAGGCTTTATGTAAAAATACCCAAAATGTTGGTCAAACAACTGTAGGTTATTTTCGAAAAAATCGTGGAAGGATCGTAACCGCAATTCCTAATGCAGAAATTTATCTTTTTAACGGATGCACCAACCAGTTATCTAAGTGTTTAATCGTATTTAAAAATGTACTGTAACATGATCAATTTGCGTTTTTCAGCGGTTCTATACACATTAAGAATTGCTCACCTCATAAATGATTAATAAAATTCATGAAAGTGAGATAAACAAAATTCTACCACCCCTTTATTCGGTGGGCACTAAACTTTTATGTGGCATTTACTTACAAGTTGACCCTCGCGTCGTGACGCCGTTTGCAAACTTTATAATTTAATTACAACACCCAGCGCTACCATTGTCGGTGCACTTAGCATAACAAACGAAGATCTCCGCCAGTATCTGATGGAAATTTCGGCGATTAACTGGAAATAAGTATGGTGCCCGTTGTTCTGTTGCAAAATGAATATTAATTGTTTCAATAATTTATGTGCTCATGAAATGTTTTAGGATGATTTTATTCATTCTGAAAAGTTTGTATACACATTTTGTAAGTCAAATATGTATGAAATTTGGTAAAGTGTTGGTAAAAGTAGGTGATAAACATGTGACTAGGAATTACCTGGATCTTGCTTGATGCAATGCAAAGTATACCTAATGGCCAATGGTCTGTATTACTAGAAGATAATAGTCATCAGTCAACTATAAAACTATTATCTACATACTAAATTCTTTGACCCATAACTCCCACACTAGCTTAACAAACCGCTACAGGACAAAATAAGATAACAACTCGCAACCAGGATGGGCCCGTGTAACTTGTAAGGGCATCACAAATGAACGTCACTCTGCCGCCGCAGCTGGGCCGAATCTACGGTTATTGTGCCGCCTACACACCTGCGTGCTAATTCTGCAAGGCTGAAACTACGTTGAAACATGAATGAAAAGGTAAAGTTAGTAAAAAGCATATAATTTTAAATGCACTCAAAAATATGTTTTGTGTTGTTAACATAATATTACACTGTTTCATTAATTTAAAAGTTAAATAAGAAGATTATTTATTGCATGTACTTCGTCGAGAACTAAATACAATTTGTGTAAATACTACTAAAGTTCGATGTATCATAAAAATTGTTGAAAAGCAAATCTTCAAAACGAATTTAATCTTATTTCATCAGGCGTTATCAAATCTACAACAAGACTAGATATTCTTAGTTCTTTATTTTCTTGTTCAATTTAATTCATTTTATTAAAATGTATAGCTCTATCAATTTTCATGTTTATAATATCAACATTTGCCCGTCAAAACAATAGAATTTTACACAATACACCTTATCAAGTAAAACTGGACTCCTCCAAGCTTTCAACTTAGTTATAGAGCATTTGCTAGGAAACTTAGTAAATAACAAGCATTTTAGAGTACGGGATGCAGCGAGTTAGAACTTAGGATGTCGATGCTTCTATACCGTTAAAACGCATTGTAAGCACTTAGTGCATTAGAAGACGATGTTATTAGCGTGTGTTAGCCTAATGGAAAACGTCTGTGCGAGGTTGCTATAACAAATTATTCAGGCGCTCGCAGGTCTTGCGCTAAGTTTTTGTTCTTTGAAGTTTTGAGTACGTTTTACAATGTATTAGGGATTTTCGTGGTGTTTAAGTGAATATTAGGTGCTGTCAAATAGTGTGGTATTAGTGTTCAGGTGTAAAATTCATAGAATCTAAGTTCGGTTTCAGATACAAAGTTTAAAATTATTTTTAATACCTTCTATGATTTGTTTAAGTTACGTTAATGATTGATATAGAAGCAAACTCGAATTATAATTACATTATTGAACAATTTGTGCGATAGTTTTGTGAATAGATTTAATGTTGAATACACAAGTATTTTATGTATTATAATGGAATAATCGAACAACTACGTTAACTACGTTCCATAAAATAACTACATTCCTCAGGTTAATATTTCATCACAACAGCTATTGCAAAATAAACCCATTATATTCATAAATACAAAAGAAAAAAGCATAAAGGAAAAGCTTTTCATTTCATCGGAATCCAATTATGCAAAGACACATATCATTATCGCTAAAGGAAAGCGCTCTTTCATACAATTCTTTTCCCGAAGTAATATTTAATTTTATCGCGCGGAAAAAAATGTTGCGAGGGGATCCCGCAAGGACAATGATATGATTTGTTACACAGTCAGATATCATCTGCCTACGAAATTACCATCTAAGGGCCGAGGTATAGCGAGAAAATATGAAATAAATATGTGTTGACAACCCTTTTTCATTTTAAAATTTAAAATATATGAAGTTAGTGTATAATTTGTGATTCCATTTCAAATGTTCTCAATGTGATGTCTAAAATCTATCGCCTTGTAATAAATTATGCGACGGTTTCGATTTGTGCCTGAAAAAATGTTAGGTGAACTAAGTCTCCCATTAATCCTATTTAAATTCAAAGTGTAGTCATTTTTTATACTCTTTTATAAAAAAATTCTCCTTCGCTAAGTTCTATTGTCATCGACCCTGAACTCGATTCAAGCGACTAACATCTAATCATAATATTTAAAATATTCAACGAAAATAAAAAAAAAGCATCTAATTTTTGCGTTCTTAGTCCACAATTAATTTTGTTTCACAAAATCTACGTTTACTTTTATTTGCGTCTTGCGAAAACTCTTACAAAATATTTATTTTGTAGAATATTTCAAAATATTTATTTTGTACAAAAAACTCGCGTTTTCGTCGCAATTTTTATCCAATGATGAAATCATGTTACGCGGGTAAAATATATTTCCACCCTAACATAACCGTGTTTGTACTTTTTCTACTTTTCTCTTGCCCTTGTGTTCATTGAGGCGCTTTTATTAACATTATTTATAGCCATTTCTCTTTACAAGATTATCTTAAACGTTATTTCCTACTTTGTTGTGTTCACTGAATTAACCGGGACGTGAATGTTTGTGAAAATTTTGTTGCTTTTTATTTCACGATTCCTAAGTGGTCTTTAAGATTTCGTATTGTGCTGGAATCATTGTTTCAGAATGATATATTTTATTGTGTACAATAGTTTTTATTTGCGCATTAATTTTCAAAGCCATTGATGATAGTAAGGAGTCCTGGTATAGATAGTATATTCGGAATTTCTCGGCAAAATTGAAACAGAAATGAGAAGATCCGTAATACTAAAGTTCTTGGTAAAGCTCAGCAGATTAGCAGGTTAAAGTGGCTGTGGGTAAAACACAGTGCAAAAAACTATATAGCTGTGAAGGCTCTCTCCCTCTCTCTCTCTCTTTAGCCCCAGGAAGTCCACTGTTGAACATAAGCCTCCCTCCTGGATCTCGATATAGACCTTTTGGAAGTGGCCTGCATCCAGTGACTTCCTGTGACCTTAACCAGGTCGTCCGTCCACCTTGTGGGTGGGCGTCCGACACTTCGCTTGCTTGTACGTGCGATGGGCTTGAAATAATGTCGACTGCAAATCTCGTACTAGTAAGTATATGATCTATTAAAGGTTACGAGAAGTCGCTGTAAGAAAGCCAAATATTGTGTCGAAATCTTTATATTCTCAATGTCGGATTTCGTTTCACAAAGGCGTACACCGAGAGGTGTAGTGACTAATATAATAAATATACAGAAATATATTTATAACTGTAAGTAGTGCCGCTATATTTTTACTTTAAACAAAAGCCTTTCATGTAACACGGTGTAAGCTAATGAAAACATTAGCAACTTTAGTCCATTACAATGGGTTTGTGTTAGTAAAATGGCCCTCATTTCGCCTCGTTTTAAACCGCGTTTGGTTTAGAAATTAGGAACATGTGGGTTGGAACACTAGAACAAATTAACGATGCTGTGGAGTTGGGAGCTGACGAACTTTATGGCTGTAAAAAAATATACAACTTGTACCGTGTAAAGCGGTTCGCGATTTTTGTAAATGGGAGGTTTAAAAGTTTCTCGGAGTTTATAATGAATGCTAGTTTTTTAATATCAGCATAGCATACGCAATGTTGAATAATATAACATGAATATTGTTGTTCACATAATGTAGACCTTGAATCTTCGATCACTTAGTTTTTTGTCATCCATATAAAGTACAAGGCATGTACGGCTTTTATTTGTTTGTAAAATTAAATCTAAGCTAAGAAAATTATTTCTAGTCACATACTACAATAGATTTGCTGCTATTTTTGTTGTATCGTCCTAGTTAATTAAGAGAGCCTTTCAATAATTAATTATTTTAATAGATACTTGTTTAATGTCATGATTTAAGCTTTGATGATTTTAGGAACCTTATGTGATTACAATTTTATTTTATTTCTTTTAAATCTGGAAATTCACATCTTTCACATAATCAATTAAAATTGAAATATATATAAACTATTACCGCTAGAAAAAGTACGAAAAATAATACGTCTTGCTAGGATTCTTACATTACATACAGTACAAATATACAATGAAACATACAATTTACTATTTATTTAGGAAACCAAATCGTTATAACAATAGACAATTTACACGGTCAAATGCATATAAGTAATAAAATTTTAATGAACCATTACTTCTGACCATAATGTGCAAGCGAAATTCAACAAGCAATGCATTAATAAAGACAACGAGAATTATTTTCACTTACCAAAAACCACTCTATTCGTGTATTTAAATACTAACTTATGTAAAAACCTAGTTTGTGCGTGGAACAGTGTGGAATCTAACACTAAGTACGTTTTGTCCTGCGAGGTGCGGTTGAGTTAAACTCATTTGTCGTAGTTCTCTCACTGTGCTTAATGCGCTGTTTATTTAATTTCAAATGTGAGGTTATTTGTGTTCTGAAATGGTATGGAAAGTTTATTTTTATAACATAAGGGAATTTAAAGCTGCACTCCTGCGCTAATACAATTGAACATAGGAACTCCTTCTTTTTAACGTTGGTTACAGAGTTTTTTGATAACCAAAAAAAATATTGATTCATGTGCTCTTTTGAATATCTATTGTTCCCTCAAATAATGCTAACACCGCTTATAATGGCTGGTGTTTTTAATATTAATTTTCCGTCAAATAATGCCAATACCGCTTATAATGTTACAGCTGCAAATGAGACGTCACGAAAACCCCAACGCTCCCTAATTCCTATAAAATAAATAAATAAATAAATACACCCAACAGTCACATACATAGTCCTGACCCCACACTAAGATCGAGTCTTGTGTCGTGGGTATCAGAAGCTACGAGAGACTTTTCGGTCTCACAAACACCCAGACCCGAAACAAATACCTGTGGATCACACAAATATTTGTTTCGGTGCGGGGATCGAACCCGCGGCCTCTCGTTTCACAGGCGGCATCAAACCAACTGCGCCACGGAGGCTGTCACGTTCACCAACAACAAACTATGCATATCATCAAACCAGCTTTGAAAATTTAATAAAGGACGAATCGCAATACCGAAATGAATACAATTACCTAATTCAAATAAGCCCAGTGTCCCCTAACGGACGCACCGCGTGCAGTGATCGACCACGCAAAACAAACTGAGTCCGTCCCTGTTAATGCGGAAGTGGGCTATGCCCCCCAACTGACCCCCGTATTGTATTTTCAATTAATTATCTTGCACGCCGACGGATTTGGGATATCGTGCCAAAATTCATTAGTGATATTGATGATTGACTTTGTATTAATTAGTGCTAAGATGGGTATTGTGTCGGTCACGTTTTAATGCATTCATTATCGTTGATTTATAAGCCATTAATTTGTTGATAAATGGTAATATTTTAGGGCTTACTTACGTTGTGTCTTAATGCCATATTTGGTATAGACATTTGGGTTTACTTGCATCTAGGCTTATTGTACAGAAAATTGTGTAATTACGCTATTTTTCTATTAATAAATGTTGACGAAGTAAAAAAACATTTTTCTTTATAGTTGTTACTAAATAAAGTTGGTTATACATATGAATACCAAATCGTTTTTGTTATACTGTCAACATTTATGTACGCCTAAGGTTATGTATATCCCGCTACTTTCAAATAAATATTTATAAACGTTTTATAATGACGATTATTATATTCATTCGTTCGCATGCAATTAAAACTAATGAGTCGTTAATTTAAATCAGTGCTGTATTTATTTACAACTCGGTTATGACGTCATTAGCGTAAAAAGGTGCCTGAAATCTCCATAATCAAGGTATTCCGTAACAAATCTAGTACTAAGTTTAATCAACCCAAACATAATAAGTTTTCAAACTAAACTATTAAGTTCATAACCTCGTTAATCATAGCTGCGTACTATAAATTACATTTGTATAGCGGTATGTATACATTAAACTGTAAAACAAGAACTCTGCGCTTCCAAACTAGCTTGCTACCAGGCACTTGAAGGAAACTTCAGTGTAATTTGTTCCCGGCTCTCAAGCTGGCCTAAAACCGTTTTGCATATGAGCGCCTAGCAAATAACTGGCGAATAATTCATGTTCCATTTTTCAAATTTAAAAATATGTATACTTTTTTTCTGAAAAAATAGGCTAAGGAGACTTTAAGAATCCTTCTATTCGGGAAATGAGTTTGAATTGCGATTAAGTACTTCTTAGAACATACGAGTACACTCGAAAATACAACTGTATACCTAATTAATCCTGTATTTCGTTTACATTGCACTTATCATAAACTAATATCTAATAAGATTTATTTTTATATCAGATCTTTTGCAAAATCCGAAATTAAAGATATGACAAATAAACTCTTCATGGAAGACATAGACAATATTTCTCTTTTATGACTTCCTGTATGGTTATAAAAAAATTCAGTGCGTTGCAAATAAAGAATTTATAAGGGAGCCCTCAGACGGTCAGATACATCGAATCCTGCGGGACTTTGGTTTTATGCCCGTCTTTATTATGTAGGTAGTGGTTTCATTATCCTATAAGTAAGCGGTTTAAAAGGGCACTTTTCGAATAATATTATGTTAGAAAAATAATATGTTGCCCCGCTTTTTTCTTTCTTTTTCCAGGGCGATGTTTGTTATCTAGATTTTAATATTTATTTTATTTCTGAAAAAAAATTATACTTTTCCAATGTAACAAACACCAATAAAACGTAATTCAGCAGTGTAACTACACTGTTGTGTTCCGGTTGAAAGGACACTGTAGCCAGAGTAACTACTGCACATTGAGACTTAGTATCTTATGTCTCAAGATGGCCAGCGTAGCGGAATGCCAAGAAATGCTTTGTAATTCATAATGTTGTTTGGTTTTCTACTGTCCATGAGCGGTTATATCGCTTACCATCAGGCGAACGGCATGCTCGTCATTGCAATAAAAAAAAACATAAAAGTTAATAATAAGTCGTATATGTAAATATTACAACGTGCGGGGAAGATACGTGTAACCTTCGTTGTAACACGCCAACTTCTAAACTGCGATAGCTACTAATTTTCCAAGAACTTAAAGTAGGTACCTATAGAAATATTTTTAAGACACAAAAAGTATAGTATTGTCTAGTAGGAACTCTATATCTTTAAACACTATATACCACAGCAGACGCATTAAATTAGTATTTTTGGCTCCGACCTGGCAATAAAACCGTTCCAAAGTTTCTGGCAGCCATAACTTGTAGTTTAACCCTCAGTGATAAAGGCGTAGTCAAGCTGTGCGGGTGAACGACCCCTCCGTAGGGACACCTGCTGATGTTATTGACAGTATGGTGTCTTTTATACCCCGCGCTGTTTGAGGGTTGGTGAAATTATTTTCCTTGCAATTTGCGGTTTTGTGTGGACTGTGCACGTTGTTAGCGGGGATTAGGTAAGATATTAGTCCGATACATAGTTGGATGTTACACAGTGTCTTTAGTTGAACAAGGGGGAACATATTGGGTAATTTTTACGTATAAAATTTTCGCTCTATACCTACTCTCGTTATGTATTCAACTTAGAAAACAAAACATAGTTGTAGCAGTCTTGAAGGTGCGTAAACATGCCAAGAGTGTCCATAAAGACTTCTGAATGATATTGAAATAAAATCTAATAGTTCGCTACCCCACATCTAGCGAGGACTTAAGATCTAAACCTCCCAAAAAAATGTAATAGGGAGGAAGAAATTTCAGTGCCAGGAAATTTATTAGAGATTTCCCAATTCTCACTTTAAATTAATTGCCCTGCCCGAGAATCGAATCGACAATCTCACGAACAACAGACCACACTATACCAACATTGTAATAAAAATAGAATCAGTTACAACAAATCACGCAAACTGACATCAAGCAAAAAATCCTTGTAATACCCATTCAGTAATGCACCTCATACTTGTGTTATGTTTCTATTTTATTTTATGTTTATCCCGGGCTTCTAAAAATGGCCTCTGAGGGAACAGTAAAGCTAAAGCTTACAGAACCACAACGCGTTTTACTAACCTGGCTTTGGAGCATAAAGAATTCATGCCAAAAGGAATATTTGAGGTGAGACACACGTGTATTGGTTGGGTGGGTTTATTTTTATTCTTAAAATTCTTTTTATTATGGCCAGTGCTTTAATGTACTAAAAAGGTCTGTTTATAAAATTGTTTACAGAATGAATCACAAAAACAAAATCTAATTTGAAAACGGACTTCGATAATAATTGTAATGAAACACGATTTTTTTAAATAGAATAACCTGTGATACGAATAGTCCTCGGTTCGAGTCTATACTTAGGTAATAACATTGGATTGAGGTGACATAAGTAACACATGTATCAAGAAACGTATTTTGCCACAGTGAGAAGAATTTTTATTTTTGTCACGTACATTAAAGATTCCGTACATTTTGAAGATTTTTTCAGGACTACACGACATGTTACGATACGAAACACTGAAAATTCTCCAAGGAATACCGGCTATATTTATAATATATATTTTAGAAGCCATTGCATGGACAGCAAGTAATTGCTTCTGAAATATTTAATGCCGTGGTTGTGGTACTAGTTCAACTTAGTGACCAAGTAGAAGTTACAATTTAGAAAAATGTCACAGGGCTTACGGTTTTGGTTCGTCTGAGTTTAAAAATCATATCCGAAAAATAATGGTGTGGATAATATTTTAGACTTTAGTATATTTAGATGAAATGCAATTTATATTTGTATGCTAAATAACTAACTTTGATAATGCCAAAAAGGTTACATTAACAGTGAAATAGTCTCCATGCCGCAGTTGGCTAGACGCCGGCTGTGAAACGAGAAGCCGCGGGTTCGATCCCCGCACCGTAACCAATATTTGTGTGATCCACATAAGGATTTGTTCCGTATCTAGGTGTGTGTGAGATCGAAAAGTCTCTCGTAGTTTCTGAAACCCCCGACACAAGAATCGATCGTAGAGTGGGGTCAGGACTATGTATATGACTGTTGGGTAAACTAAGTGTATAAAAACATATTTGTATCATTTTTAACACCACAGGGAGATTAAGGGGCTGATACAGAATAGTGTTGTGTACAATAACAATTTGTATATTGTTGCTATTGTTTTTTTCTTTAGTATATTTTAATATTTTTTTTCTTGTCCATGTATTTAAGCGTCAGTTGCATTTATCGTTGTAAATGTTATTATAACCGTACTAATTAAATGGACAAGTGAATAATAGAATCATAATTTCAACCCGTTATGACATGCCATGTTATTCATAAATTAATTAGAGTTAATTGCGACGATAATTCAACAAAATTACACAAATAAATTATAAACGTTTTAAAAGGGTTAATTAATTTTTAGATATTTATATGGTTAGAATGACGGAAGTCACGCGATTGCAAGTATGGGATTCCCACGTAGCTATTAATAAGGTACCTGGGTCGAATATGGCCACCTTAAGGTTTGTTATCCTTTTTTAATAATAATAATGCTAAAACAAACAAGTTTTAGCACGTATTCATGAAGAGTAGCTATTTATCTTTACAACAAAGGTAAACAATACAAGGAATTTAAAAGAAAAAGAACTTTTACAAAAGTATTAAAAAAAAATTGAAATTGGCCATATTTTCGACGGGGGAGGTAATTATGGCCACATATGTGGCCATATTTACTATACGAATTAACAAGTTTAAAAAACTTCTAATAAAGTGAAATAAAAGTGGATATTATGTTGTAATAGAGCATTTATTTATAAGATATTCTTTGGGTGACAGTTATTAGTATTTAAAGATATCAAAATCAACAATGATATATATTTTTTTAACTTAAAATGTTATTTCGTTCACAGAATGTCTTAACGCATCTACGTAGTACACGTTGTGTCAATGGGTATCCCACATTGCATAATCGAATAATACGTGATGCTAAAATCTTCTCTTGTTCAGGATTAAGAAGTGGTTTCCGGCCCAAAGTAGATTTAGTCTCCCTTTCTTCTAGTAAATATCGTCTTAGAGTGCGTCTTGGCACATTTTAATGCTTTGCAGCCGTATACACTTTCATTTTACCGCTATGACTGCAGTCAAAGCGAGTTTCATAGATGCTTCTGACCAAGTACTTCGAAGCCCTTTAGCCTTATAGCATGCCATGGCCTAAAACAAAAAAAAGTAAGTTTCGGTATCGGAAATATGGCCAAACGGTGGCCATATTTGCAGTCATGCATTTTTTTGTTTTAATAGTCACGAATGAAAAACACACTATTACTTTGATAATTAAACAAAGAAATATCAAATTTCAATAGTCACACAATATCCTAATGTGATTAATAAAGATTCTTCTTTGAAAAATAACAAAAGACAGGTGAATACTTACTTAATGTTTTTATAGCCTCAACAGCAGTTTTACTTTAATGGACGCTGGGCGAGTACTGGACGCGCGGGAAGGATGACAGGTACGTCATTCGGATACATGTAACACTAGCGACAATTTATGGTAGCGCTCAGATATTTACAAATTTTCGTGTTTGGAATAATGGTAGGTGGCCATATTTTTCGGCTGGCCATATTCGACCCAGGTACCGTATTTCTAGTCTTCACTTTGTCAGCTATAAACTGTATGTAGATCAACTAAATACAGGGTATATCAAGACCGCGACCGAAAACGAAGCCAGGAGGTAGTATTAGTGATATCAAACACAATGCAAGTAAAAATTTTACAAAAAAAATCGTCAAATTTTTTTTTGTTATTTTTTACATATCGTCGTATTTGAGTGATTAAACATAGTTTTTTCTAAAATAATGACGTACATCGCTTAATTTTTAAACACGCAATGGTACGTTAGGGTTTAAATTACTATTTTTGCAAAAACTAGGTATTTACCCCTCAAAAACGATGATTTTTAAAAAATTGTAAAAAAAAATCCGACGCTTATTTTGCAAAATTTTTAGTTGGATTGTGTCTGTAGCCGCTAAAACTACCACCTGGCTTCGTTTTCGGTCGCGGTCTTGATATACCCTGTATAATGAAAGTACCACCCGTATTGACTATGTGTCGTTTGTAGTTTAACCAAGAGCCTACGCCCGAGAACAACGCTAAAACTGTTCAAAGTTGAACGAACTTTAATTTCATGTCCCAGTTTAATCTCATTATAGATCTAATTTTGTTTTTGCTTCAAATTATTTATTTAAATAAAATTTCATTTTCATTCATGTATTTTTGCCAGCTCGGCTAGTTTGAATAATTAGCTATGCAAATATAAATAAAGAGGCAGCACGTTTGTAAGCTACGTACTATTAGTAGCTCAGCTAATTCGAGGAAGAGGTTCGAGTCCCAGATGTGCGACCACGACCTACATTTCAAGTTTGCGATTCAGAGAGCTTGTTAAATTGTCGGGCCGTGTGAAGTTTGAATTGGGATGTAGATTGCCCGATAGCTTAAAGTAACCTATCTATTCTTGTGGTTCATTCATGATGGAGTTACCCATTTTAGTCTCTCTTAAACCACAGGGAGCCCACATATGTGATATATGTTAAATAATAGATATTGCTAAAGAAATACATGATTTTTGATGAAATTAAGTGTCAAAATCAATGATGGGTAATTTTCAGTAATCATAAAAACACCTTCGAAACAATATGTATAAACAAGAAAGTATTTGCAGTTTTTTTTTTGCGGGACGTAGAGAAGCATAAAACAGGCTGTCACAATAATGAACAGCAACAATGACACAATAATGAAAATCTACCTATATGGCAGAGTACCATCATCGGTGCAATCACATTGCCGAACAAAATATAAATGCCTTCAAAATGTTTTCAAATGTCGCCTATAAAAAATACTATAAAATATTCCACGCAAGATAAATGCGTGTATTGTGAAAGGAGAATAACTCAGGAAGTCGTAGGAATTGAACCGTGAAATCGGAAATAGCGGACGTCCCGCCACCGCCCCGCCGTTTGTCACTAAATCATATTCAGTATAAAAGTACCGATAAAATTGTATATACACCCTTATTCGGTTTATTGTGTTTTGGGGAAGTTGCAGTACACAAATCAAGGGGGGCGTGTATTTGACTGCAATGAAAACGAATTCTTGCAGTTCTAAGAATTAATTTTCATTCAATGGTCATAAAAAGCTTTTTAAGCTCTGCGAGTTGCTATTACAAATTGGACCGACCTAAACTCATTTTAATATGAGGACTTTTGATAAAATATATGAACCTGGAAACAAGGTAGTTGTATTTTCGTAATTAACTGGAATCTATCCAAACTTATAGACATACTTGGTCGTTTGAACAAAAATCATAGTGTATTTTTTAATTAATATTAATGCCGCCTTTTCACTCTTATTCTTTGTAATATCGATAATATCCACAAATCCTTGGCCTCCATGCATTTGACTGCAATGAAAACGAATCCATGCCAGATATCTAAAAATAATTTCGATCCATAAAACGAACCGGAAATGGAACCCATCCAAAACAATTGCAACATTTGGTCATTGGAAAAAGTTTCATTATTACTGTTAGTTTTTGTAATAAACAGTTATAACGCGTGATTTTTAATATTTTTGTAACATCAGGCGTTTTATTATTACGGATTTTTTTGCGTTAATCTATTTAAATGCAATGGAGATGAATACTTGCCAGACATCGGAGAATTAATTCCCATTGAAAGCTAATAAAACGCTTTAAGTCCTAAGCTCTGTTATTCATTATTGGAATTGGAACACATTCGCCGTTATTTCAATATTAGGATATTGGAACAAAAATAATTTCAGCAAACATAATATGACTACAAATTCCTACTAGATATTTAAACTACGGATTGCTTATGTAGTCAAACCTTATATTTTAGATAATCGGTGCTACACATATTATTTAGCTACAACGGCAATATTTTTAATAAGTAATGACGTCACGCATACTTATAAATTTAAAGTAAATTCCTTCCTGTAATTTGTTCAATAAAAACATTACGGCTACCCCACGTAGTTGTTCATTAAAGGGGAGAAACAGGTCATATTCATATTAAAAACATTAATATACAACACTTAAAACACCTCATTTCCCTGCTTCTGAGATCACCGAGTCACCAATGCATGGTAGGTAAGACCCTGACTCATTCTTAGCGTGTTTATTTAATAGAAAAATTACTACGTGCTCATTATAATGCATGTCTCGGGTTCCTTGCATTTAGAGGGAATGAAGTACCGCGGTAGTTAGGTCATGTTTTGTTTATATTCGTTGCGTGTACGGGTTAAATTGCATACTAACCTTCTAGAGGCTTGAAGGTCTTTTTGATGATGTAAAAATTTAAATATACTGCATATACATAACTACTGAAGCAAAACCGAGTCAACGCAGCTAAATATTTTTGTTATGTCTCAAGACTGTGTGTTGTGGAACTTAGAAAAGTTTTTCATTGTTTTTGATACCCATGACCCAAGAGTTACATATATACATATATCTTAGTCTAGGTTTAGAACTATGTGTAGGACTAGTAGGTGTATTTAACTATTAATAATAAAAAAAAATCATGGCTTCTTTATTAGCTTCGTGGAAAGTTTGGTAATAAGGAATGGAGCGATAATTATGACACAAACTTCCTTCCAAAGCTGGTACTTCACGTTACTATTATACGAAGTACGAATGAATGATAGGTTATTTCGGAGTGTTTCCTTTCAATTTAATTTATTTCAAAACTTCTCTCACAACAGCAAACATCTAAATGAGAATACACTTTGTTTTCACTTACAAAGGTTAGGTATTAGAGCGAAGTCACGGAAACAATAAATGGTTGCAAATTTAATTACAAATGGGAGAATTTGGAGAGAAAATTTTCCAACTCAAGTGGATTTAAGCATCCGGGCTTTTCGGAATTTATGACCGATTCGTTTGCACTAATTAATTCCATCTCTTATCAGATACGCTTAATTGGAGTTGTGGACTTTGTTCTCTAATTCATCCCGCAAATTAATATCGCCGCCGCAATAAGTTTTAATATATAAATTAGAAATTACAACAAAACAATCCCTTCGACACTTTCAGGGAAGTTGTTGTTTCATGTTTTTAATTATAAATTTATAAAATGTTTAATTAAGTGTTGTATTTAATTTCATCAAAATAATTACAGATTTGAGTATCTTATTAATTTGGATGTGGAAATTTGTTTTGAATAAAAATATTATAAATAGCTTTTATTAATAAAGGAATTACTTTTAATTATTATCAATGGCAAAGAATCGATAAAAATGAAAAATGTTTACTTTAGGGCAATCTGTGAATAAAATAAAAATATAATAAAAATACAGTCAAAATAATCGTAGCTTCAGTTATCCTTTCAAGGATTCTTTGAAGGTTTGAGACCGCGCTTACAGTAAAAAATAGTAAACGAGGTAAACTTCTACATTCCGCTACTTCTTCCAACGTACATATAAAATAAGATGAAAAATGGGACATTTTGCATTACTGATCGAATTGCTTGGATCATTTGGAAATGTTCGTATTACGGTTTAATAAATCATAATAAATAAATACACCCAACAGTCACATACATAGTCCCGACCCCACACTAACATCGAGTCTTGTGTCGTGGGTATCAGGAACTACGAGAGACTTTGCGGTCTCACAAACACACAGACCTGAAACAAATACTTGTGGTTCACACTAACATTTGTCTCGGTGCGGGGATCGAACCCGCAGCGTCTCGTTTCACAGCCGGCGTCAACCAACTGCGCCACGGAGGCTGTCTATATCATAAAATTAATAGATTACCCGTCGGAAATATCTGTGGACTTGAATAATTGACGTCATTGGAACAAATGTTCAGCAAATTCAAAATATAGGTTAAACAAATTGAATTTAAATAGAAAAAAGAATAAAAAATAGAATTCGCATCCATCTCAAAACGTTTTAATGTAAAATAACATAGTAGATAGGGGAACACAAAAAAATGAAATGTGAACCGCATGACAGCTAGGTTCACAGATATTTCCGACAAATTATACCTATGATTTTTTTTTATAATAACCTGAGTTGTTTACCATTTACTCAAAGTTGGTTGCAGAGTGGCTCCACCACATTACATGTAATATTTGACTAGTCCTAAAATCTCGAGTAAACGCCTTACCATAGAAGCGTGTTATTATCACGTCGACCCACGTCACCGGGGTGTAAGTGCAGATGGTTTATTGTGACAGCTTATACCCTGTATGAAAAAGATAAATTCTCCCGTGAAACAAAAGCGGTGAGGCAGTGTTGGTGATTAATAGATATGGAGTGAAATGCGCGAATAATTGTTTATTTCAACGGTTTTAAATGTAATTAATGCGATGACAAATATATTGTTTATGTACGTTAATAAAGAACAGTCCATATGAAAACAATAATGATAAAACTTAATTGTTGTAACCTCTTGAGACGCATATACACTAGAACTCAAAGTTTTAAGAAACGATAGAAAATTCTATGAGGCTTTAAAAAGTCTCTAATCGGTTTAGGTCCCTAAATTCTGTATGCCTAGCTCTAGTCTCCTGAATATCAGTGTTTTTTTAACAGCTTGGAAACTATAGCTTTTAAGCTATAGTTCTCCATGCTGTTGAAGAATCGTTCAAACTCTCGACTCTTCAGATAAAGCGAAAACGCCCTTGCCTCTAAAGTAGTTTTCCAAAATTATGGTTTTATAAAAATGAGGCTCATGATTTGTGTCCGGGGTATAGTGACTTATCATAGTTTCTTAGAATCTTAGATTAATAAACATTCCTGACATAATTAAGCTAATTGTCCCATGTCTTAGTGGTTATGCCACCGAGTAAGTGTTTATTTTTAGCTATAGTCCAATCCAAATATAGTGACATATAATGGAACGTGTTCCAATTAATTTACTTCGCAGGAAATTGTTTGCTTTATTATTTTATTTTTGTATTAATGTATTGTCTCTTTGACTATTAAGATATGGTAAACATGATGCAATCTAAATGATATATCCACCCACGGAATTTGGTTGAAGCTTATCTTTTTATCTTTTGTTTATACGTCGATAAAACCCAAAATTGTCCAGCTGAACCCGAAAGTCGATACTCTTCTCTGGATTAGTACGACAGGTTTTTCTCATCATCGTTTGCCATGGTCGCTATTGTGGTGGATACTAATATCCTACCACTTTTGTAATATGTCATCAAACATCTCTAAAAACTTGGATTCTTTTATAACATTAGTAACGTTGTTTAATTACGTATATTCTGTAAAACACACAATGGCGTCAAAGATAATCTCACAACAATCCTTATACACCCCGAGTTGTGGACAACACACAAACACACAGTCGGGAACAACACCTGTCTTGCGACAAATATTTGCGCTTGCTGGGAGCACTACTTACTGCTTTTGCGCAAACTGTCGACAAACATACCTATACATGTTTGTTAATTTTAATATTAATATAGTAATATGAGGATTGAGCAATGTTGTCAACCTTTGAGAAATATTAAAAAGATATCCCAATGCTAGTGGTAGGCATTGAAAAGATGGTAAGGCGTGGTGGAACTGGCGGAATGCTGCTTTTATGAAATTTAGCAGACATATTAAATATTTCTTCACATTTAATATTGGAATGAAAACATTTAATAAAAAAATGCTTGCCCAATGTAAAAGACATCATTATTAAATGTAATGAAATTAAAATAGAGCTTTCATTTTTCAAGAGAACACTTTAGAATTTTTGTTTTTCATGTGAAACGGTGTTATTAAACTATTATTTATATTTTGTATGCATAAGTATAATGCCTCCTACACACAGTGCCAGCGGCAGTGCAGGGAGTTTTTACCGCGCGGGTATGCCGGCCATACCGGTAATAGATACCAGGCCGGCGGCTAATTGCCGCAATACCGAGCGCAATGCCGAAGAGAATCATTGTTGCAGCAGTTGTGACAGCCGTTAGAATGCTAATAAATGCACTGTTTTTATAATTATTTTTTATGATGAATAGTGAAGCCATCAACGTAGCTATTGCGACCGTCATATTAACATAAATTAGAAAAAGAATCAAAGGAAAAAGGAGATTTTGGTTGCGTCCAAGTTTCGCATAGCACGCCACTGGCACATCACGGCGGCCATACCCGCGGCTAGTTTGTGCTTCATTACCGGGGGCTTGAACATCGCCGGCACGCCTGCCAGCCGGGTCGCCGTCATAGAGTGTAAGAGCCATAAGAATTGCGGAAGTAGTTTCAATGGAAACAAGCAGAATTAAAATAGTTTGTAATCGATAATTTGCTCCAAAAATAAAGGAAATATTATATTGATACAACATTACTTTGCAAAAGCGCTTTTAATAGTTGGGGAGCTACGAATAGCAATAATATATTGAAAAAATATAATATGAAGTGCTAGTGAGTGAAGTGATAGTTAATAAAAACACAACTAGGTAACCAATTTAAAAAAGAATGTTACAATACATTGTTTAACCAACAACAACAATATTAATAAAGACCTAAAAGCAACTATTTATTGCACGATTCCAAACAAACACAAGTCGGCGAATTCCTTTCAGGCGCTCGCCGGTGCACTAAAGAAAACCTCATAGTGGAACGGCTTTAAAAGCCGCTCGCAAACAGTTGGCGAGTGCAAGCCACTGGTAAAAGTCGCAGTTTATTTACACAATTTTGAGCACCGCTTCTGTATATTGCGAATTTTTTGTTGTAATGAAGGATTTATCGAAGATACAAAAATATACGGTAGGATAGGTTTTCGTTCTTGAGTGGTAAGTGAAATAGTTGAAAATATTTAGTTAGTGTATTATAAATGCTTAGAATCAAGGCGAATAATTAACAGGTAATTATAATCTCAAGTCTCCGTAATGTTTAATTTGAAAGCAAGAAAATATTACAGATTTAATACATTTATGTTGGAATATACGAGTAACTATATACTTTTATTACTACAGTAAACATGTAAACATCAGCAACAAACAACGCTTCGAGATCACGTATTTTTAAAACAACTACACATATTATTATGGGTTTTTGGTAAAAAAATGTCTTTTTTTCGTTGACAGGGAAGTGGCTTACGTTACTCTGACTGGAAGCATTTCATCGCATCAATATTCCACTGTCGTCCAGAGGGGAGACGACACAGCATCAGCATTTCATTATGGCTTCCCTAAAAACCGGCACGTGGCCAAATCGAAAGCCTGGCTGCAATCAACGATTTGTTTCCAGACATTCGAAAAATTTTGATAGAAATCACAATCAATCATTGGGAGGAAGGAAGACATGGCTATTGGTTATAGAGTACTTATTTTATATTTTATTTTTATTGCTTTGTAAGTCCTGGAAACTAGCAAATGGACAAATTGATGGTAAAAGATTATAACTGCCCGTGAATATACAAAGTTGATACGACCGATGGGCATTTTTTCAAACTGCATATACTAGGTACCATTTCCAAGTTCTGTACTAAAAATCAATTAAATAGGAGCAGTAGTTGAGTCATAAGTGATTTTGTAAGTTTTTGCTCCATTTGAACACGATGTAGCTTTTCTAACAGCTGATTACGTATAACGCACAGGTCAAACACCTTAAAACGATAGATCCTACTAAAATCTACGCGCTGTTGCCGCTCTTACACAAGTCACATAAATAAGTACAACTAAATTACTTAAAAAGTTGGCGATGCAAATAAGGAAGCAATAAATACACACCTGCACTTTCATTACGAGAGAGACAAATCATAGCAAAACATCCCGCGCGTAAAAGAAATAGAAATAGGTCAGTGTGTTGCTATTGCATCTTAACAAATAAAAATTATTTCCTAAAGAAATTGTTATTTTAGTGCGCCGTCGCTATCCTTTCGGAATGGATGTAACACGGAAACTCCTGCGCCGCCGCCGCGCCGCGCCGCTTTTATGTTGTCGATCTCGCACCGACAATAGTGATTTTGTATTGTTATTGTGATAGGACACTATACCCTGAAATCGAATCCGAGATCAAAAATGTAAACAAACAAATGTCATTGTGAAAGTGACATTTCAGGGCTAGGAAACATTTTCTAATAAAAATTCAAATGTTGCGAATATTGTGTTTTAGAATTTCCTTTAGATTAACATGGTAAAAATGAAAAGCACCAACAAAAACGAAATATATTTAGTTTGATAATTAAAAAGTATTTTATCAATCACACACTTATCAGTTCACAAGCCTTCAATATCACTTGAATGAGACGAACTCGTTGATGTCAGAATCAGTAACATTTATTTTAAATTGATCTGGCACTATATCAATCAGGTGGTCTAATTTGCACGTTTTTCTTCCTTTATTACATGTTTAACACATCCATTCCACCACCGCTGTGTCACTTCTTGTAAACCATCTTCATTAATCATGTTTTTCTTCATAACAAATATTTTTTCGTAATTGGAGAGGCTAAATATAATAAAGTTTTATTTCAGTGAGCCAAATGTTAGGAATTTCTATTTATTGCCAGCAGCATGACATAATTTCGTACCATTTTTATCACATCATTTAAAAAAAAATTGAAATTGTATTTTATGTAAATATTATACCAAAGAATTTTAATTCGGCTATGTTTTATACTTATATAACAAGTGAGAATAATTCTAACCTATCATTTTAACGGTTGTCGACAAACTACCATGGCAATTTATTTTTATTGTAGTGGTAACCCTTCTGTTTACATTTTTGATCTCTGATTCCATTTCAGGGTATAAATGAGTTTAAGACATTATTTCTTTTTTTTATTGTGACAGGACACGTAACTTGGGATAATTATTAGTTAATGTTTTTTTGTTATTGACTGATTTTTATTGTCGAGGACACGTAATTAAAATTGTGTTTGTGTTTGTAATTAAACTGTTTAACAATGCCTCGTGTAACTTACACCACGTCAGAATACGCTGCTTGGTTTTTATTTACGGCGAATGCCATGGAAACACAAATTTAGCTCTGTGTACATACCGCGAAAGGTATGGTGACAGCCACAATTGCCCCAGGGACGCCCGCACAATAACATTGGCAGTACAAAGATACGAGACAACAAACGTATAGTGCCGCATCAGGAGGGAGTGCCAGCGCGGCAAATACCCGCTGCTTGGAAAGAACGAATTTTAGACTTAAAACTACCTTCAAAACTACGTAACTACGCGCGGTGCGCCGGCGCGCGGCGTCTCGCCACGACACGACGATAACACAGGCCCCGCGCGACGTTGCCAGTTCAGTTCATCAATGGTCAGTGAAATTTATTTACAAAGGATGGTTGCGTTTTACTCTTATTTGTAGGCTATTTAGTTTGCTTGAAACAAACAAAATCTCATTTTTGGTATTATTAATTTTTGTGCCGTGTCGAATTAATACTAAGGACGTATAGTATACGTAGTGTAATTTAATGCCCATCTGTCGTATCAACGCGGTATAATACTAGGATCGTAGATGAGTTGCAAGTCTCTAAAATAGCGTTGAGGAAAGGTATAAGTGGCAATGGGCCTTCGAAAATCTTATTTACCGAATGAATAACGAGAGCAAATATGTCGCTCCGCGTTCATATTTTCGTTTTATATTTCGTCTCCTTATCTTGTGTTCAGATAGGTTGTTATGGCTTCATTTGATACATGATGAAATATAAACATATTTTTGTGATGTCCTGACATCAACTTTTTCATTAAATAACCCAAGGGCCAAATCTTTGCTTAAAAATTATATTTACAAAACACTTATCAAGAATTAATAATTGAAGTCAAGACTTCCGAACCAACCCCCATGAAAGTTTCATCAGAAACTATGAGCTACACAGATTCTATAAATATATATTTTTTGGGTCTCTCCTTAAATGATGTTATGCCGTGACGCAGCAACATTATGTATCTTAATTTCATTGTAGTGCAATTTATCACAAAAAATATCGTCGATTTTTTTAAACCACAATAAATCCTAAATCCACCCCAGTGTCGTTCCTGTGACGCGCTGACGTATAAGTACAGTCATGCATGTGTCACATCCGCCAAAAGAATTTTTGTCGCATTTGCTCGCTCTTCCGTTTTCCAAATACATTTTTTTCGTATTGACATGGTATAAGTACAGAAAATACTGGCATGAGTTCGGGGCGTAGAAGTCACATTTTGAAAATAGAATTCCTCGTGGCATTTAAAAATTTTATTTCGCCTCCATTGTTATAAGGCTTCATTAAACGTTTTAACGAAGGCGGTTTTTATAAGGCATCTCATATTTAATTATGGATTTTTTTACTTAGTTTATTATTGTTATTTTATTATTGTAGTTGAGCGTTAAACTAGTCTATACAGTATGCCCCATGGTAACGGGATGGTCAGCCCAGACAGAATATCGCGTGGTCAAGTACAGGATATAAGCTTTCAAGTTAGGTTATTCGTCGTTAATTATAATCATTCAGCAAATATTATGTATGTGTCAGCCCATATACGTCCCACTGCTGGGCACGGGCCTACTCTTCAATCGAGAGAATCGATTGAGAGTGGTTAGGCCATATAGTCCACCACGCTGGCCAAGTGCGGGTTGGCGGACTTACATACCGTAGAAATTCTTTTAAATCGCTACGGTATGCAGGTTTCCTCACGATGTTTTCCTTCACCGTTAAAGTGCGTGGTGATTGACTATCAATACACACATAACTTCGAAAAGTCAGAGGTGTGCCCTGGGATTTGAACCCGCGACCACCGTGAACATGTAGGCAGCCGCGTCTAGTCCGTTACCAACAGGCCACCACGCACTTATTATATATATTACGCAAATATTATAGCAAACCCAAATACCTGAGGGTTTTCCGCAGACCGCAAGCATTTTAATTATATCCGAAGCTTATCAGCCCGTATTAGCTCAGCATTTCAAACATTCGATACTAAAATAGGCTTTAAATCTGTCTATGAATAAGGCTGTTAGTTTTTAAAAGACATCCTACTTCAAAAATCTTATTGGAATTCATGATACATTACTCATAAAGTATTTATTACTTTCGTCAAGTGTGTATTTCTCGTGTATTGAACCAGACTGTCAGCTTATATGTATACTGTTTTTGTTACCCATTTTGAAGACAAAATACCGTGGATTTAACGCCCCTCGCGGCTTTAAAGAATAGATCCGTACCCACTTCGTATCCATTCGAGGCACGTTTAAAGTTTTATTGGAATTAAGTCATACTGAACCCTTTCGTTTTGCGGACATTTTGGCGCTTTACACAAGGATTATCATGTCCATGAGGGTATATAGATAAAATAATTCGAATATTTACTGTTCTAAAATTAGTATAGTAATATTTTATTCAGATGGAATTATGGTAAAGCCTTAAACGACATCAAATAATATCAAATTATAAAAGTGAATAGAAAAACCACAGGAAGTGTATTATTTTAAGGTGGTGGGTTTGCTGTAAGCTTAACAATCTTTATATTCATCTACCTGATATCTCCTTTATCCTTTTCAAAGGCAAGTAGAGTATATAGTATTCAAGTGTCGGGGGTGATGTGGCAATAACCGTCATGTCAGTCGCAAACATGATTGTCACGTGTTTACCATAAAAAGCATAATATTCTTAATAATAAATTCAATTTTATCAATATTGTCAGATACAGAAAACCCTTTGGCGCACATACGAGTACATATAGTAAGTTTCCGAACTCACTGTTGTCTTTAGTCTTTTTTTTTTTTACAAAGAATTAGGCTGTCTATAATAGTTGTAAGATGGAAGACGTTATGATGTTTATGGTGTAAGACGAATTGTGTAATAAATATTTTTATAAAGTTGTTTACTTTGAAATTATAGTTGTGAGCCAAAAGTGTTAAATATGTTCAACCCTACCTCTGCATAGATCACATCTATAGATTTCCACAGTAACCGAATGAAAGCAACGTTCCAACCGATATCCAACAACCTTTATCAGGACGACAGCTTTGGATGTGGATATCTAATGCTGCATTTCCCGGAACACCGCTTACATATCGACCATATCCCTCCCCACGTTGATTTAAGATATACAAATTCATTACACCGAAAATTCATATGAAATGGCAAGTTGAAACAAAAACAAGTATGAGGGCTAGGGGTGTGCGGCGTCATAAAATTGTCCGAGTCGTAAAGTATTGTGCGTTTTTATGATTCATCCGGAATGTTTGGCGAAACCCTCCAGAGATACAGTCGCGTACAACCCTGTCTCGTAAACTTTATACTCTTTGAATTACTTTTGTTGATATGGTTGTTTCATGTACTGCATTTATATGAGGTATTATCTTCATGAACGAGTAGTTAGTATTTTTGAGAGTTTATAAAGTTGCTTTACGTTTTTTCTTGTTTAGTAAATTAATTTAATTGGCAGTTTTTGGTTAAAAATTGCGTTTTTGTTTTATAATGGATAGTATACACACGTTGTATTGGAATGCGACGCTTCCATTAAATTTGAAACATCTGAAAAATCATTTTGTCGTATAAAACTTTATTTTGGTGGTTTCTTAAATGATTGTGGTCGGCCTATAAACATAAGTTGCTTTTTACCTACTTTTGTATTTATTGTATCATATCTCTTAACATATAATTGCTTTAATTTTTTTTCTATTTTAAACAAACCTACAACGTAGTCTTTCACTCTCCTTACTCATCACAACCATAACCAATAAGGCAGCTCTCTCAAAACTTCTGCCCACGACCATACAACTAAGAAAATTTGTGCACAGTTCGTGTCTAAGTAAATTTGGTCATCTCACCCAATCTGTGTTTACGAGGGTCCGGCCCTACGTATCGAGATTTGAGGGCGCTAACCATGAATCATTGCCGGTGACAGATCTTATTTAATTCATCCCCCGTGTTTTTATTTTTGCGCGCCCCTAATTGGCCCTTTCAAGGAGGCATGCGAGTAGAATGAATAGTGCCTTATGAGTATGTGTGATGAAGTGAAGCTTGGAATTGAATGGATATGAAAATATTATGGATGAATCTTCACTACTTCGTTTATTGTTAGTTGTATAAGATTTATACAGTTTGCCGAGTTATTTCCATCCCAAGATGTGATAAAAGTAATCCTTAAATCCTGTTCCGTCCAACTCAAATGGGATTTGTCCATAATCAACAACCTCACTTTGTAAAGTCCATACACACTGCCACTACATTATTGAGGAAACAAGGTTTCCTATTAAGGGGAATAATTTATTGTGATTCAATCATTTTATGACAGCTTCCGTGGCGTAGTTAGATAGACGCAACTGTGAAACGATAGGCTGTGGGTTCCATGCCCGCACCGAAACAAATGATTGTGTAAACCAAAAGTATTTGTTTCTGGTCTGGGTGTTGGGAGACCGAAAGTTGTCTCATAGTTTCTGATACTCACGACACAAGACTCGATTTTAGTGTGGGGTCATGGCTATGTATGTGACTGTTGGGTGTATTTATTTATAATTATTATTTATTGTAAATGATCACTAGCGTCATCTATTCAACTGTGCTTTCAGAGCTGTTATACCAATTTATGTAAAAGAGCGTCGTACCAATAGCAGTGATCTCATAAATGGATGTTACAAGTATCTTGTTCGTAAATGACATCCGCTTTGCTGGTAATAGGCTGACATAAATATTAGTTCGAGGAGCTTCAAAGGGTCGTGCAAGGGCTTTTAGTATCAACGACAGATACAAAAAATCGATTACAATTATTATTTTACAGAAAAAAATGTATTCTGTAATTTATAAAGTTCAAAATCTTGTGCAGAATAGCTACAATGGTTTCTTAGATTAACGGGAATGTTATACATTGAAACAAAACAATTTTTACGGATTTTATCGCGGGTTTGGTTTAAATTATATTTTTTTTAACTTCCTGACGATTATTTTACAGCTTTCGTGGTCACGGGGCGTGAAAATTAGTTTTATTCTAATACCTTTTTTAGAAGGAACGTGTCTGTTTGATGTTTATGTTAACATATATCCATGATTTTATCTACATCATTAGCTGACCAAATTAATGCCTAGAAAATCATTGCCCTATTTGGGCACCGAAGCCGAAACCTCACAATACACAATTGTAAACAGTATATAGTCACAAAAGCCAAAAAGCTCTACAAAACAAAAGCAACTGAATTACACAATTTTTATCCTAAATGGAAGCGTAACATTAAGAGAAACCGGCGTGACCGATTTTATCAGTGAAATTATGCACCAGTATAATGTAATGAGCTCAGACAAAATGAACGTGCAGAAAAAAAACTACACTGAATGTGTAATGTAACGGGGAAAACAAACATGTCCGACATTTGCATTTATGTTAATACCGCAAAAAAATTGGTAATGTCGACATCGTTTATGAAAATCTTCGGGGAGAGCTCGTTACATTACGTTTGTTGCGCTTCAAGTTTGAGTTTTTTAAAATGTACAACATTTGTGAAATGCTCGAAAAATGTGATGTTTTTGCCAGGCAACAAACTATATGTTATTTAGGGTTATTAAACTACTGAATTATGATATTTAATACACATAAAAGCTCGAGCCGAAGAGTAAGCGGGGTACCAGATCAATCAAACTTACAATTTGCCAAGCTCAATTACGTCCTTAGACGTACTAGCTATTGAGTCTCTCGTAATGTCGGGGACGAATGAGATATTACAAAAAACTCACAATAGTACATTGCCCCATGTACGTGATATTCGAACCGGTCACATCACATTCAAAGCTGATCACATGTCACCAAAACAATGAAGAGACTAATAATGTTCATTAAAATAAGCAATTAAATTAATGCCATTTATTTTATACAATAGGTCTGCAAGCAAACAGGTCACCTGGTGGTAAGTGTTGACTACCGCCCAGGAACATCTACAACATTTGGCTCATAGATGTATTGCCGGCCCATGAAGTCGGGAGGGGATCGGGAAGTAAAGAGAATGGGAAGAGGAAAGGCGTATTGGGCATTCGGCAATCTCTTTCACCGGACGAACGAAACGCGACAGGAAAGCTGTCGCTACACGTCGATCTTCTATGAGACAGTGGTACCATCCTGGACGAGCCTGCCCATTCATCCAACAGCGTGGCTCTAAAACTTTCTAAATTTAATGAAAATACCCGTAGAGGGGTCCCAATATTACAGGTCTTACAAAAGAGATATCAGACAAATTTATTGTTGCGCCTCTTAAGGTCAATGACATTTCTAGAAAATTAATTGTATCGTAGTAGATGGAGAAATACCCGCCATTGTGTCTTACAAACTTGGAGCATTTCAGGCTCAGCTTGTGTGTCAAATTTCAACCAGGGTGGCTGGCGTATTTATGTCAACCGCCTAGATGTACCAACGTATTAATATGTATGTTATTATTTATTATTGGAATATTAATTACTGTACTAATATCATCGATTCTGTATTAAGTTATTACGTTTAGCCTAAAACTTTCCTATCAATAGGCTTATGTGAACAATAGACTATTATACTGTACTGATTCCACGTCTGTAACAGATATTAGCACGGAATCAGATAGAATGCATTGTGTATGAGAGAGCGGTATCACCCCCATACTGATAACAATTATTGATTAATTTCCATTGTCTTTAATATGGGCCGGTGTATTATCGCTCTCATAATCGATTTAAGCCTCCATATAATTGAAAAGCTGAATTAAAAATATGTATGACAAACATTTTTTTCTTATTCGAATTTTTGACAAGTGGTTGGAAAACAAGAGTTTACCAAGCTAAAATATCATAGGACACAAATGCTAGTGCTACGCAATTCACACGAGAATCTTTAAACCGATTGCCCGACCTGGGAATCAAACAGATAACCTTACAGCAAATTATACACGCTGCCATTATTACTAGACCAGATTTATAACGCATGACAAATACAAGTTTATTTATCGGTAATAAAAAATAGTATTTTATCATGAAAACCTATCAACTTGATTGTTATGTCGACGTCGAAATGTCAATTATTTGTACGAAATGCGCGTCTTTTTCGCTTTTTCGACTACGAGGAAAGGCTACGTGGGACGTTTTCCGATTTTCTTGCTATTTTATCATTGTTGAATCTTTTTTATAAATTAATAAATACACCCAGAACTCACATACATAGTCCTGACCCCACACTAAGATCTAGTCTTGTGTCGTGGGTATTAGGAACTACGAGATTATTTCCGGACTCACAAATAACCAGACCCGAAACAAATACTTGTGGTTCACACAAACATTTGTCTCGGTGCGGGGATCGAACCCGCGGCCTCTCGGTTCAAAGCCAGCGTCTAACCAACTGCGCCACGGAGACTGTTATTTTACCTCAAAAGTGAAAGGTTTAAGTCTGTATCAGACTTAACCCTCCGGCCAATAATTTGTGATTTTTTACCAATAATTTTTTATCGCATTTTTCCGTTGTTGCATAAAACATGGATAAGTCAATAAAAAAACATTCGAATGCATATTAATAGGAACTAGGAAGTGCGGACTCTCTTACAAATAAACAGAGAAAGATATCAAACAGAATATATGATTAGATTTTTCAAAAGCCTAAGTTCAACACAATTTTATCTCGTTTGAAGATGCGAGTTTAAGTAACTCCATATTTAAACGTCAAACAACGTTACGAATAGTACCAATCATCATCCACGGAAAGAACTCCACAGTTGGCCATAGAGATCTAAATATCACTGCAAAATCTTCGGGTAAAGCAATTAATATGCAAAGTCGAATTAATTTCAATATCCTGTAGAACGCAAATGTGACGAGCGTTAGAGACGTGAGGGTCCAACCGACCCGGTTAATAGACAGACGACCTACGTAATTATTCCGAAAACCAACCGCTGTAACAAATGAACTGCTTTCGACGAATTTCCATTCAAACGAACGACTGTTTTAAGGGTTACCAATATTAATTGTTTTTTATTTTATTTTATTTATTTGTATTTTATTTATTTAAGGTCCTCCAACGAAGATACACGGCATTATATAGTAAACACAATGGTGTAGCATGATTATAGTTTACATTGTGACGTGATCTTCAATTACAGGAGAACACAGCATGCAAATTTAAAAATTTATGTTTTTATAAAGCCGTAGTGATTTAATTAATATAACTTATGTTATATATACGTATGTTACACTTTTATAGAATATCTGTTTTTTGTGTCACAGAAAATCAAGCTTCTGAATAACATAAAATATTTAAAGCATAATATGTTTCGTTTTTCGCTCCCGTTGCAAATGTCGATACTTATTTTTCTTTTCTGTACGGAAATAGCTTTCATTATTCTTGCGTTCATTATTCTGGCTTAAAATATTTAATTCTGTGGTCTTTTTATTTATTTATATATACAATATTTACGATGTGAACTGTCTATTATTCCAAAGTGTCCACACAAATTGATTATTTTTACCTAATGTCATTTCTTTTGATCAATCCATTACACTGCATTTTTTCGCCTTAATCCAGTCGATGTTAGATGTTTAAATCTAGAACCCAATCGTACCTCAGACTGCAGGTGCAGTGCAGTCTGAGGTACGATTGGGTTCTAGATTTAAACATCACCAGAGAATATTTGGTTAGTTAATATATTTGCTGACATCCCAGCAACATGCTTCAAATTTAAGATAAAAAAAAATCTACACTGCTCCATTTTTATACAAGTCCCATGCACACACAAGCGGTTATGTAAGCAGTGCTGTCCATTTATATTCAACGCCTACAATACATAGGCAACATCGATAGGTTATTAGCCTTTGAAAACGGACAATGCATAAACAAGCAGACGGGTAAACCTTTCGCCCCACGTGTCACATCAAAACTACTATTACGAGTATAGTAACACAAAGTCTGCAGCATAAAATAAATGTCATTCAATATTTTTATATCCGGCTGGAAATATTTCATTGATCTTTTATTGCGTTTGCACAGGGGGAATAAAATCACAACTTTGTGGAAGAAATGAACTGAAAGTAGAAAGGGTTGGGTCGTACACGACCGGAATAGACAATGCTCATTGCAAATGTTGATTTGTTAAGTCCTCACTCGCATACCAATGGCTTTTGTGGGGTTAAAATTAAATTGTTCTTTAAAGAGGACATTCGATTTGTACGAGTTTCCGTCGCATTGTTGAAATGAGTTAGTTTTCAAGTGAATTCTTTTCAATAAGTATTCTGCATTGAAGCGTCTGTCGTTAGGAGTTTGCTCCTTTGAATTCTAACTTTGAGCGATTTGTCATGCGAAAATCGGTTTGTGTATTTATACAACTTAAATATATTTTTAAAGTAACTATATTGAGCAATCTTTATATTTTAAGATGTTTTTTTATTTATTTATTAGGTCCACCAACAGCGCTACATACTTAGTGTTACAAATTTAGTGTTCAAGTCTATATAAAAGGTTTTATTACATTTCAATTAAGTTCCGTGGAGCGTATGTTATGGACGTCTATACACATATTGCGATGTAAAACATATTTAGCGTGTTTCTCTGGGACTGCGGCTATCGTTTCATAATAATTACACAGGCTGTAAACAATTCGACAATATTACCTGTTTCCGGATCGAGTAAAATGTTCGTCGGTTCAATAAATATAATATGTTCCAGTGAAGATATTGTAATACCGAAGTGTCTCATAGTTTCTAATATCCGATGCAAGAATTGTACCTCAAGTGTTATTGACTGTATTTATTTAGTAGGCACATATTAACAATATGAATCCATTTTTCATTCATACATGATCTCACATAGAAATTAGACCCCGTGACTGATTCGAAACTCAAACACACCAACAAACCATCGAAACAACAGCGGATTCACTCCGCCGAACATAAAACAACGGCAATAACTGCGACTTTTGCCAAAGGTGTGGATGCTCCCAATTACAGGACGCAGGCCGTGTGTCACGGGGGGCCGGTCCCCCGGGCCGGCAATCTCGAAATGCTTTTATTTTTCAGTGACCACCGCTTTTATTGCCTCATCAAGATGTATACGGGGCGGCTGTGCTCATACGTTTATAAATGTTGCATTATCGCGTGTATGGTGGAATGATGGCATAAGTACATTGGTCGTAATTTTTTTTTTGGTTTAAATTATATTTAAGCGTAATGAGAGTATTGTCATTAGTTAATTAGTTATCGCTAATTAATACGATCAAGAAAATATGGTAAGAAAGTCAGTATATCTGAGATCTTTACATGAATTTCAGAGGTAACTAAGTAAATTTCATTTAGCCACATTATCTCAGCGTGGTGGACTAAGATTTACTCATTCAATAAAAGAGGAGATACGTACTCAGCAGTGGTGCGTAATTGGATTGAATAAAAATCATTCCAATATCCATACAAATAGATATTATGTACCAGTGTGGAAACTTGCAAACATCAACCGCTAAAAGTAAAAAAAAAAAAATACACCCAACAGTCACAATATACTTAATGGTTTCTTAGATTTACGCGAATGTTACACATTGAAATAAAACTATTTTTTACGGATTTTATCGCGATTTGGTTTAATTTTTACATTTTTGGTGGTCAGCCCCGTGACCACGAAAGCTGTAAAGTAATCGAAACGTCGGAAAGTTAAAAAATGTAAATATTAAACCAAATCGCGATAAAATCCGTAAAATAGTTTTAGTCACATACTTAATAAAGTGCAAATTACAATCTCATATTCGCATTTATTAGTAAGGATTATTGCAGTAGGATTGTATTCCTACATTGAAGTAATCGAGCCGCGCCTGATACTAATTCACAGAAACCCGATATACGCGTACTTCGATAGCGCCATACTGTGTACCGTTTAATCAACGTTAATAATGACGTGCCACATCCAAGCATTCCTATACTTAGTTGTGTCGATGTGGGCTATCAATTAACTGTGTAAAACGACTAACTGGAGTTTATACCTGGAATGGTATAAGTAATTACGATACACAATACAATACAAAACTCTTTATTGTAAACCAAAAATTTGATATATATGTGTATACACAAAGTCAGACAAAATACAACAACTTATAGTAATACAATGGGCGGTCTTATCGCTTAAAGCGAATTTTGTAATTATGCTTCATTAAAGTATTATACGTTGTTTTCCCAGAAGATTTAAAACAAGTTAGAATTTTTGAGTCAAATCGTACTGAAAGACGGAAAAATAACATTGATACGATCGTTTTTAAGTGTGGGGTTACAAGCGGGTTGAAGAGGAAATGTGTCAGGAACATTCATTAGGATTTATAAGCTCCATTACGCATCCACAGGCTACTAAGCCTGAAGAGTAAACATTTTATTATTTCTCACTCTCGATATCATGAACTTTTATCCAGCTTCGTGCTAAAACTATAAGCGGAATATCAGTAATGAATAGTCGATTACCTAAGGCGAGAAATATATTACTAAAAAACTAAATAATTAATGTCTCAATATAACTCAATTATGAAGGCTGGCAATTTAATTCCCATTAATTGGAAATATATCGAGTTAATTTTAAAGTTTGAAAAATGAATCCTATATGGATAGTTAAAAGTGGTCTTAATAGATTTTAAATCAATTAGCTGTCGGGACTTCCACTGCGTTGGTAAATGCGCTAGTTCGATCAATTAATTTCAAATTGACGGTCTGTTTTGAACTTAATGAACTTTGAAAGGCTATATTTTTTATACCGCCTATAAATTGGCTTGGTTAAAGTGCGAGTAGTTTCCACTCGATTAGTATTTCACAGAAAAGATGATTCGGTTGGTTTAATAACATAAATTAAAACCTTATTCTAAATATAAATTTAAACCTTAACAGGAATAAAAGTTGTTTTATTATTTGCCTTAATAGAACGCTTTTAAATTAGTTCCGTTACTAAAGCCAATTTTATGAAGTAGAATAAATTTAGAACATTAGTTTTTAAAGCTTGTATGTTTAACTAATATGCATAAATCAGATTAGCTTATTTCACAACACACCCAGACGCCAGAATCCTAGCGAAAGCAAATATCTATATACGAGTTATAAGCCATTGCAATTCACTCCCAATATTTACCGCTAAACTCAATAACAGGGAAAACAAACCTCTGCATTCAGCAGACCCCGAAAATAGTGAACAAAGTTATAATGGAAATTGATGTACAAATAAATTGATTGAAGTCCTCCAAGCGAAATGCGATCCATTAATCAAGGAAGCCATTAAAATTCAGCCGCGAGGCATCAGCCGAAATTGTGGAAAAAAGCGAAGCCTTGAAAGGAACATCGGCGTTTGAAAAAGTTAATAGATTTATTTTGATAATAGCTTTTTTTACCTTTCATTGTTCTTTACATTCTTGTTAAATTGCCGGGTTATTTTATTTCCGTCTATGTGCCTGAATTCAGCTGTGCTAATATCAAATTATTCTTTATTTAAATAGCATTTTACGGGTCATTCAATTTTCATATCGTACTACTACTGATGGTAAACGTGTTGTAACTTTGATGGAGAGACGGCGTAAGGAACTCCTTTGGCTATCCAAATTGTCTTTTTTGTAACTCGCTTATTCCTGTGTTTTCCTCTTTCGTATTCCTTTTACACGAGAGCTTAGCTCGATAATATTATGTAAAATTGTGTATTATGTGTGACTTCTTTTTCGTTTAGACAATTTACGTTTCTTCCTCTATTTGCTGTATAAAAATATTCTAAGCGAAATAAAACCTTTTAAAACATTTACCAACAAAGTATGATAGTTACAATAACATACTATATTTCGTGAATATGTTTATCATTTTATTCATATTACTTTTAACATACACTACTTTTAACATAAGCTCACGCCTTTTTTCCAGAAGGGGTAGGTGCTACCAGGACACCCACGTTTCGCTTTGTCTGTTACGTCCCACGATGGGACAGGGGGCAAACTCATCTCATAAAAAAAATACCACGAGAGACAATATCTTCACAAATTTTCAAAAATATTTTTTTAACCATTTTAAATCTATTCAGCAAAAACTATCAAACATCTAGGATAGCACAACCGTTTTGCTACACAAAATCCAAGCGGTGAACGCGCTGAGAAACTTAAAACTTGAACATTTCCTTGTAAAAGTTCTTCAGCGCGAGTAGCATGTAAACTAAGTCTTGTAATCATGGTGCTTAACACCCCGTTACCGAGGCTATTTCCAGTCTTTGTTGGCTCCGCTTTATACGAGAAAATCGAATTTACGTCCTAAGCCAGTGTTGAGACAAAGTAATCGCGTACAAGAGCCCATAGTTTCAGTTTTAATTACAGAAGCGAAGTGTGTTGTAATAGCTTTATAGTATTTACCTAATTAAATATTGTATACGAGTAGTTTACTAAAAGTACTCTACAAGAATTTTAAGGTTGTGTGACGTCTTCCACTCCGAAAGAGTTATGAACTAAATAGCATTTTCCTTTGGCAGTCTCCGTGGCGAGAAGTTGAAAATCGTTTTCTGAGACGTACAATTAAAACATCTTACGTTAAGCAGTTGGCTATAATGGAACTGATTAATCATGAATGAATAATTAAAGTAACACACTCCTATGTCGATATTAGATATTAAGTAGATTTTTAGAGTCAGGAATTTGTGCCCGATATGGCGATAGGCTCGCCCTCTATCACATCATGGGACGGAATATACAAAGCGAAATGTGGGTGTTATGGTATTACCTCTGCCTACCCCTTCTGGGAAAAAGGCGTGAGTTTATGTATGTTATGTATGTATGTAAGTAGACTTTATAATAGAATATTAATAGGTAATTAAGTTTACGCTTTTCATCGCCTAAAAGAGGCACCAAAACTTGAATAATCTTTAACGCAAAGAGGATCAACTGAACGACGCTGATTAATTTTGAAAGCCTTTTAACCGGTTTCACGTTACTGACGGGGTGAATTACAAATTATGTTAATTTATTGTGATTATATGCAAACTGAAATTGGGAATAACGAAGGATATTTTATAAAATAATATCAGCATAAATTTATCAAAGCATTGTTTGCTTTGTGAACGTATTCATAATTTAATAAAGAATATAATGCCCCGATGAGTACTTAAGGTAAACTAGAAACTCAATTGAATAACACGATTGAATAATTCTTTAGTCTTTTATAATATTAATGATAAATATGAAGAGCGGTAGTTTTAACCCTGTCTATCGTAGAGGATATTCAAGTCCTTGAGTGAAACAAAATCGAAGGATATTATGTTACTGTCACTACCAACGTCAATTTTTGGCCACTACACCGCCGCTTTAAATTGTTTATTCGGTGGTTGGCTACTCTAGTTTTACAGTCATTCACCTAACCTCACCTTAATATTAACTATACCAATAAATAATTACTGTCTATCACAGCCAAAAGACGCCCATTATACAGATGTTCTAAAAATATGAGTATTTACCGCAAAAATACAAATTGAAGAAACTAATGTGTCGAATCACACAAAGCTGTTTCGACTGATCGCAATCTGAAAGCAATGGCACTAAAACTTTAGTCCAAATAATTCCGCAAACATAAAGATCTCCAGATAACAATATCATAAAGGTTTCACAATTTCATAACCAATAATCGGTATGAGGAGTTCTTCTTCTATCTTTTTTCATGCTTAGGTAGAAGTAGAGTCAATATATTCTGCGATTTAGTAAGCCTCCTTGTCGCAGTTGGTTAGATGCTGGCTGTGAAACGAGAGGCCGCGTGTTTGATTCCCGCACCAAGATATTTTTTTGTGCGGCACACAAATATTAGACTGAAAAGTCTCTCGTAGTTCTGATACCTGCGACACAAGAATTAATTGATCTTAATGTGGGGTCAGGACTATGTATGTGACTGTTGGGTGTACTTATTATTTATTATTATTACTATTTGCTAAAGAAATCGTCAATGCACGCAACGGAACAAGTCTTATTCAACTGGAAGAGCATGTTTATAGGAAATACTACTTCATTTTCATGTCTACATTTTCATGCAGAGGTGGTCACGTTGGTCAAACCACACGTAGGTCCGCCATGCGTTCATAAAAGCAAAACCCCCAGAGTCCCCGGAAATTGCTTAGGCTCAGTTTACGCAGCTACACAAAGTCCTTTAAAAAAGGTTGAGGATCGTTTACCTAAAGCAACATAGACTTGCCAATGGCGTTACAAAGGGCATAATGTAACTGAAACTTGAAGGTGTCGGCTGCGTCAGGGCGCCACGGCGTCGCGACGTCGCGTCGCCTCTCACTGTCGCTTAGCAACCCTGCATTAATGTCGCCGGGTTTGCTGACCTCCCATACATCCCATAATGCACAGCATTTAATCAAATTTTTTATGGGGAAATTATACTACAACTTAGGTGTTAGCAAGTCTTCAATGATTAAATTAATGGACTTGTTTGGCAGTTTCATCTTCTATTACAAGTCACTCGCCCGTTGAGTCTGTGAATAATTTGTTATTTATTAAAATATAAGAAAATTCGTTTAGTTAACGAAATCCTCGGCACGTGTAGGCACTTGAAATTTTATTATGATTTATTTATTATGGTATAGAGCTACAATTTGATTACTAAATGTCCAATAACAGAGTGCTTACCAGACTTTTTCCCTGAGGAAATGAAAAGTATCTGGGGATTTATATATAAAATGACAATGGCCTGTCACTCAAAAAAATATGTACATATAAATGCCGCCTTTTAATAATACAGCATGTTCACTTATAAAACATGGAATGGTTGTATTGAAATCGGTTTGAGAAAGGTAAATCATTTTTAATATGAGCCGATGAGATTCGGTACGAGATCATTATATTGTAACATATTTATTAGTCGGTTGTTTATAATTTAGACATTCATACTGAGCTTGTCTCGATATTTTTATTATATTAATATGTGCGATATACCGGATAATTACAAGCCTTCCTTTTGTGATTCATTTTCTTGGTCTCCTAGAAATTGAGAATTGACTCCTTGATAGCTCGGTTTAAATTCTTTGCCTGCCTCTGTTCGCTGTTCTGTTATTCATATTAGCTGACAAGTTTTGTGGTAGGTTTTCTGGGTGGGAAAATACCTTCAAAAAAGTAATATGCTTCGAAATTAAAATCGTGTTCTAGCTTGTTAAAATAATAATGAATAAGTGGATGAAAGAGTAAGAACGAAAATACAAGCATATTGGGCTTCCTTTAGTCTCGGTGACGGAAGGAAACTCAACAGCAAAATGTCATGTCGGTTGTCTGTCAATCCATGTTACTACCCCCGTTAAAGCAGATATTTGCATCGTATTTACTGCTAAAATTGAAATGTCAAATTGTCATACCGTTTTGAAATGCTCGTTATTTTCACATTTGTTGAGGGTTGATTAAAAATATATTTGCGGCCGCAGGATATGTAATGAGCCCGCGGTGACACTGTTATTGCGCCATTGTTCATTTAATGTTTGTTATGTGTCAGAAACATTCCGCTGTTGTGTGTATCTGATTATCCCATTACGAGTTTGGAGTGTTTTTGAAGTATTAACATTTAAAATATGTCATATTTAAAGGCATTTCGTTTGTTCGAAGCATTCCGTGAAAACAAAACATAAAAAAAAAACCTCATAAATTACAGTTAATATGAAAGCCATTGGTAATAGAAATCCAGTATTTATACGAAGAGAATTAATATAAAATTACTATAAAAAATATTATTGAGGTTATAAGCAAGAATTATTAAATAAGTAAACCTTAATACCGATAATATCTTACAGCCACGCCTAAGGTCTCAACATTTTGCTTGCATAATAATGTATAAAAAAACTCATGTCAAGTATTGTCCACAATAGCTAAATATTGTAAACAATTTCTTAAATAAATCACCTTAATTCTTTGGAGCAAAACTACACCATATGTATTTAAGTGCAACGCCACGAATGGTTTTATTTGTATCACGAAAACCCCTACAGAATTTTTCAATTCGCAGAGATTTTAAAAGAACAACGACAAAGAGTGAAATAGTTTTCACGCTATAAATGTACAGAAACCACGTGAAAATTGGTTTTCGGCTTCCGTAGAGCCTAATCGACTTCGCACATGATTTAAACGATCCTTTTGATTTTACCTACCTTGTGTGTTTTCGGAAACTGCGATAGAACTGTTTGTACTGGTTCTGTGTTTTACAGCATTGCACCTCTCCATAAACGAGGAAAATCCATTTGAATTTAGAGTAGGTTTTGCTATTTGATTCATACATATATTATAAACTCACGTCTTTTTCCCAGAAGGGGTAGGCAGAGGTGCTACCAGGACACCCACGTTTCGCTTCGTGTGTTCCGTCCCACGATGTGATAGGGGGCGAGCCTATCGCCATATCGGGCACAAATTCCTGACTCCGGACTGATAATGAATAGAAAAATGGAATATTATCCTATTTCTTTCATGTAATCACTTATACTACAGTGCGCAGTATAACTTTCCATGTACATATATTTTGTTTAAGAACCCTCATTTGGGTTCAATTATAACTGCTAAATGTATGGATGGAATTATTTAGATTTGTTGCTAATAAAATGTTCGAAAACTAAAATTACACACATAGATTTAAAGTTATACTTAATTTAATGCAGGTACTGGGCTATGAAATAGCTTTTAGTTCAATATTATTGCTCTTATCCATAAATAATGTAGAGACCGACGAACATAGCCGCATGCCGTGTAATTATGAATCCATTACAGGAAGCACAAAGTAAATTGGCCCAGTTGAGTCTAAATAAAGACGAACGGTAGCGCACCTTCATTTGCGTCAACTGCCAATTGCTTTTTTCTAAAAATATGCATTCACGATTGTCGCCCGACCTCTGTAATTCCGGGATTTGTATTTTTTTTAAAGAGTTATTTTGCTGGCTAGTTTTATAAATCACGATTTGTTAATTTATTCGTAAAGGGATGGTTGGAATATTATTTTTAGGAATGGATGTGGATGTTTAATTTGTGTATGATTTCTATTCACATTGTAATATAAATATTTGTGTTTATCTATGCTTTGCGCAAAAATACCAAGTTTTAATACAATCTATTAAAAATAAACATTAAAAACTAACAACCAACATTTACCTGTGCATATAGCAGCAATGTTTTCGAGAAGAAGTCTTTCTCGAAGATGTTTACGAGAAGGAATCTCCGAAATCCATCCCATTGTATAACGGTTTCTTAGATTTACGCAAATGTTACACATTGGGATAACAATAATTTAATAATGATGAAAAAAGGGTAGTTAATTGTAACAGTTACTGAGCGAATTACCTCAATGCGCCCCGCGACCACGAAAGCTAGAAAGCAATCGAAACGTCGCGTCGGGAAGTTAAAAATGTATTATTAAACCGAATCCGCGATAAAATCCGTAAAAAAATAGTTTTATTTCAATATTTCCCATTGTTTTTCAATACAACGTTAAGTGCCACCTTGATGACCCTAAATTATCTATATAAGAAATAATTAAATACGAAACTATGTGTCAGATATCTTGTTTCATTCAACGGTAAGCCTTCGCGCTTAGATTGGACTAATGAATGGATTAAAATTGATAAATATTTTAATACAACAATATTCTATAACGCAAATGAATTAATTGTACTAAGCTTACAGTATTAGAATTTTTCCCCACAATTCGAGTCACACGAAAATCTCTTAAAGCTCACGGGTGTACCTTAATTTAATGAGGTCAAATCAAAATTTTAAACTAATCAAAAACAAAGCGTTTGTTCGCAAACTCGTTTAAACTTTTACCTTTTGGTACAGTTTTATTAAATTACAGATTATGAAGGCGACGAAAATTTGAGCGTACTGTAAACTTATTGATCTCGATAATCCTACGCAACGCGCCGTCCATCTAATGGACTACAACAGGACTAATGGATTCATCGAGGATTATTGGACCCTCGCGTATGCATTTTGTTGGTTCGAGACGTGTTCAATTAGCTTTGTAAATATCGTGCATATTTGTATGTATTAAATTATTCAGGCACTTGAGCGTGACTCGATCGGAAATGACTAATTCAACTGTGAAGGATATAATCATTGTCACCCCAAGTACACCAGTAATTAGTTTTCAATTTGTCATATTACTGAGTGGAAACATACAGATATCGATCACAATTAGGTAATAAACATCAAACGAATAACTAGGAACAGCCTTTCACAAAAAATAATGCCCACGAAAAATATTCTGTTTCCTTTAAGCTATTGTTACATTATCTTTGTAATTCACAAAACGGTCTCGAATAATGTTCGTTTATTTTTCATTCATTTCTACGTCGGGCCGACCTACATCCGAACTACATCTTTGGGTAAACAATCCCATAAAATGTAAAAGTAATTGTCTTTATACATAACGTAAACAGACTCTTCTCAATTTAGCCGGTTTAGGCTATGTAACCAGCGATATTTGAAGAATCAGAGTCGATAGTGAATGCATACGTAATATCTGGAAGTATGTGATATTTTCTACCAGGAATGTAGTAGGTACTGGTGGTATGTCTCTCATATGTGAAAGGCCGCCTCGGTAGGTACCACCGCAATGTCTATTTCTCTCACCAAAACAGCACCATAAATGCACTGTTGTGCTCCGGTTTCAAGGACATTGTAGCCAGAATAACTACCAGGCATATTGAGAGTTTACATGTTATGTCTCAGGTTGGCGAGCACACTGGAATGTCAAGCATTGCCTTGTAGTTCATGGTGTTTTTTGGTTTTCCTACTGTCCATGAGCGGTCGTATCGCTTACCAGGCAAATGGCAAGCTCGTCTTGCCATTTATTGCAATGAAAAAGAAGCTCAGGGGTACTGCTATACATACATATACAGGGTGAGTTTTTATTATTGGTCGATGTATCTGGTGGATACGCAGCCTTATTCTCGCTTGTATACATCAAACATAATATTTCATCAAACGAACCGTTTGTAATTATGCATGTGACATAAAACGTTATATCCATTGAATACTAACAAACATTGAATTTCAATCAGCTGAATTATGATGACGTCAACAACAATTAGCGATCGTCAATCACTGGCTTTCGCAAATAATTTCATTTTTACGACGGATCATTAAGCATTCTGTTTGCTATGAAAGGGTTGGATTCGGGATTAATTGATTCCGCTGTCTAAAAACTTGATTGGAATTACAATTGTTATTTTTTACAGAGATAAATTTTATAGGAACTGATTTAACTTTTAGTTCAAAACGTAGACATCGTTTCGCTGAGTATAAATAATGAAGATAATGAATATATAATATCGGATTTTCACATAGGTATAGGTCATAATATTATGTGAAATATTAAATAGGAATAAACACAATGTCGATCTGTATTTTTATCACCACGATAGAAGTATAATATTTTGGTCTATAATCTCTATTACGATTTACAATCCAAATTATGTATCATATTATTAATTTAATCTCGTATCTCTCTCTTCTAGTTATTCTCGTATCTCATTTTTAAATGCATTACGTATTTTAGTACTGCGCAGAGATCCCTTTAGATTTTAGTAGTTTTGAGAATATATAGAAAATACGAATATAGGTGGGTAGCTAAACACAATCGGGTTTAGAGGTCCACTTTGATCCCGCGGGGTCAAAGTACACCTAATCTACTTACGACGATTGAGTGATCCCGACGACACGTGTAGAGTTGCCTCGAGAAAATTTAATACATTCACCTTTATTTTTATGTTATTTTAATGGAGCCTTTCACTTTGTCCCGTAAACATAATGCTCTGAAGCGGTAACCATGGTTACGTAGTAGGCTTATTGAAAGAAGATTCGTGATTTCCAAAACGAATATTTCGTTGAAAGATTTCTTGTGATTTATGTTTGAATTACCGATTTGTGTAAATGTAAAAATACCGTATTATGTGATCTATATTTCTTTATATCTACAATGTGTATTTTGGCTTCAATAAGTAATAAATTATTCTATTTGATGCAAACATACATTCTGTAAGCAATAAATATTTTTTAATTTTGCATTTTTATTTTATTGATTGTATAAGCAGACAATCAAGCGGCTCGGCTGTGGTAAGCATGCTGAATCCGTAAATGAATCTGCTACATTAGGAATACTATATAAAGTAAATTTTATTTTAACATACCTTCTATTCCTTACTTCAAAATATGGAATAGAACGCTATGTTAATTAATTGCTTCCTAATAATGTATAATTAACGTTTGCGCTAATTTGATTCGTAACAGCCCTAATAACTCAATCCTCGTTCTTTGAAGCGTAAACTGAACACTACCCAAGCCCGTTCAATTGTCAGGGTTGTCAGGGCCTCATTACCCTCGTTATCATGCCGAATCATCGAGGAAGACGGCGATAAATCTCCAACGCCAGAAACTATTTATCTTGTAGGAGCAACATTAACAAGGATCTCTGCTGTATCGATTGGACGTCGCTGCGGAACTTAGTATAATTTATTGTTGATCTTTATAGTGACGGTTTCAGTTAAGTCGTGGTTAGATTGATTAGGTAAGTAAGTAGCATTAGAGATTAAAGCATAAGTTGTCACGATTTCGTAGTACTTTACTTTGTCATAATAACGATAGAAAAAATGCTTGTCCATTAAAGTTTTAAGAACATTAATAAAATACATGATAAGTTCTGACAGCAGAAAATAATCGAGTCCTATAAAGCGGGGATCAGAAATTACAATTAAACACCCAGATCCGAAATTTTAACCAACAAAAGCACCTTAACCATTGAGCTAATATTATAGTATATAATATTGATATTCATTCAATGATTCAATAATCTTAACCAACTTCAGAAATCAGAGGCTGTCAACTAAAAATTCAAATATAGGCTACACGTTATTCTACCACGCATTGTATAGAGCCTCTCCCGGTTTTATTTATGAGTTTCTGCAAGATTGCAAGGAAAACCTTTTAAAGATGAGATTGTTTGTTATTATTATACGGTATAGCAGCACTTTTAAACGATATTTTATTTCCGACCGGATATTAAAGGTCCAGATTTATTAGCGATTGTTATTATTGGAAGTTCTTATCTTTATATTTAGAATGTTTATGTGGTACAGTAAGCGTCATGATGTTATAGAGTTTAAACAAATATTTTCTTTGAATTTTTGAATTACATACTTACGTCATTTAACCAAGGCAGCTTAATGGCTCAGTGGACCAAAATCCAGCTGAAGACGAGAACTACAGGTACAATCCTATATTGATATATCAATACAAATAACCAAATACTACTATTGACATATTATTGTACATTATACCTCAATAACTACTACGCGCTTGAGGGTAGACGAAGAGCAAAACGAATAAAGAATCTACCGGCGGGCAATGATTTTCCAGTATCAGTGATTATCTTATCACCAACTACAAAATCTCTAGCATGTTTTTTTTCTCTTAATTTTATAATATTTAGAAGTAAATAGGATTAAACAACGACTATATTATTCAAAAGTATTCAATTTTTGCTTAATATTCAAGTCACATTAAATTGTTGCAAAATGAATTCCTAGACACCTGCAGGATGCAGTGCAATAATAATCAATTTGCCATTGGCTATGGTTTCTGTGTTATCCATCATAAGCGTAATTTGCGTTCACCTATTTTAATTATTAAAGGCACATTAATTTATTATAGACAATTATATCGCCCGTAAGTCTTGTGGCAGCTTTGCTTGTAGTATGTATTAAGTTCGAATATCAGATCTAATTTACATACAAACATATTACATAAACTCACGCCTTTTTCCCAGAAGGGGTAGGCAGAGGTGCAATTTTTGCAATTTTGTGATAATTTTCAGGAATAATTAAATACTGCTCAAAATAAAACCTGGGACACATCAATATTCTCCTGATGTTAAGTGCAATGCTATACAAATAGAGTTGATACAATATCAATTCAATTATTCCAGCCAGCTTAAAGCCGATATACACATCTGCACGTGGAACTATTACGAGTGTTTCATCTTCGTGTAGGGTGACAAAAAACCGGTTACGACTATCTTACCGCGAACTATTCTTTCATAAATTATTTTTCTATTCTTTTATAAATTTTCTTTACATTACAAATTAGATACACGTCCCCTACATTTTCATAGTGCTGTTTTTACTGCACGTGGAACAAATCGAGCATTACCACTTTAATCTTAAAAAATATGACCACTTTGATTATAACATTATTTCACGATTCATATTTAAAAAAATTGTATGAACACCTTCATGTTTTCGAAATTAGTTTCATTAAACCGTCAATAATACATCAAAAACTAATTTTCTCTCACAAAAATATCTGTAATTTGTTTTAACAACTAATAAGTTTTAGTCAACGTTAACTTTTAACAACAGACGGAGCAAAGAAGCGAAACGCTAGTTTTCAATTAATTAGTCTAAGAGGCAAAAAACCCCATTTATCAATGTCGTTTACTTTTTGCCGGCCTTTAAAGAATGTAGTAGTTGCTTTGTGCGGCTTTTCAGACCACGCGTTTGTTTTTTATACTCGTAAGACTACTGGGTTTCCAAAGAATCTGTTAGTTTTATTTGGTACTTATGTACTTATATAAGAAATAAAATAAAACATTAAAATGTTAATTTCACAGTGCCAATGTTGTAGTACAACACTATAGTCTATCGTTTTTTGACAACTGCTGTAGTAGAACTTAATTTAAAGAAAATATATGCAATATAATTAATACAGAAGTGTACCAGACCATTGTGATGGTCCCACAGCGGTCAAAATAAATTCATTAGCATAAGGGTTTTGTATTAATTAAAGTGTTTGTGCAGGCGGGACGAAGTAATTCACATCTTCGACTTATCCTTTCATAATCATCTTTATTTACTACGCAGCCTTGGAGTTACAGATGGCGAAGCAAAGACACGATTGTGCAAAAATTGTCATATTCAGAAACCAAAGTGTCACATTTTGATTGAGCGTGCATATATTCGGCTTTTTATACAGGGTATATCAAGACCGCGACCGAAAACGAAGCCAGGTGGTAGTATTAGTGATATCAAACACAATGCAAGTAAAAATTTTACAAAAAAATTCGTAATTATTTTTTTTTGATATTTTTTTCCATATCGTCGTATTTGAGTGATTAAACGTAGTATTTTCTAAAATAATGACGTACATCGCTTAATTTTTAAACACGCAATGGTACGTAAGGGTTTAAATTACTATTTTTGCAAAAACTAGGTACTTACACCTCAAAAAAACAATGATATTAAAAAATTAAAAAAAAAAAACCATCGCTTATTTTGCAAAATTTTTAGTTGCATTATGTCTGTAGCCCCTAAAACTACCACCTGGCTTCGTTTTCGGTCGCGGTCTTGATATACCCTGTATAATAAAAAAATGAAATACATCAACATGCATTTTAAGCAATGCTTGGCATTCCACTGCGCTCGCCATCCTGAGAGATAAGATGTAAAGTCTCATTGTGTCCAGTAGTTACTCTGGCTACAATGTCCTAGAAAACGGAACACAACAGTGCGTTTACACTGATGTTTGGCAGGAGGAATAGACCTTCCGGTGGTACCTACCCAGGCGGCCTCTTACATACGAGAGACCTACCACCAGTATTTATAAGTGGATTTACAGTTGAGAACTATTATGTATTTGGTAGAAACTAGATTAAAAAACCCAATTTTGATTATATTAGTCTAAGGAACAATGGTCCTTTTGTCTTAAGTATCACACATGCTTCCAAAAATAATAATGATAAAGTACATGCTTGAAAAGAGTCCTCAAATTCCATACACATTACGAAGATATTTGCTTTTGTTACCAAGCGACGAGTCAATTGAAGACGTTATAATAATTGTCTCTATTGGACAGCAGATGTGTTTGAAGACAGCGACATGACTGCCGAATTTCGGAATGCTGTTTAAATATGTTTTAAGGTCAATGATACTGAAGAACTTTTTTAAGTTGGTAAATATTAATTATGCGTGTGATAAATAAATACATTTAAGCGATACAATACATTTACGGTACCGTTACAAAGCTGAGGTCTCGGGTTCGCATCTCGGGTCGGGCAAAGCGATATTGGATTTGTCTATTCATTATCAGCTTGGAGTCAGGAATTTGTACCCGATATAGCGATAGGCTCGCCCTATCACATTGTGGGACGAAACACACAAAGCGGTTCTCCTGCTGTCCTGGTTGTTACCAAGAGAACCTCTGCCTACCCCTTTTAGGATAAAGGCGTTATTTTATGTTATACTCGTAGTACTAACCGTACACGATACAAGAATTACAAACTATGGAGGACTTAATAGTCTCACAGCACCCTGACCCGAAACAAATATTTATGGATCACACAGACATAGGCCTCGGTGCAGAGATCGATAGACTACATTTCAATTCAGATCCGGCTCTGATCCAACTACGCTATCATAACTAAGGTAGCTGCTTTTATTTATTAAACTGACTATCACAAACAATAAACCGAGACAAGCTATAAAAGGCCAGACTGAAGTCTAAACCACCGCTTACCACCGCACAAATGCGACTCGACAAAAACTTATGTCTGAAAAGTTCTCGCGTTGTGGAAAAACTATCCGTAAATGTTATGCCCAATAACTTGTCTGGCCGGATCGCGGTGTTCGACGCAGCTGCGGCCCAAGTTCAGTTGGAACACATGAGAATGAGCGATGGCGCCGATAATTCTGCTATTGATAGGATAAGGATTCGCAGTATGTTTAAAGATGGGGTATTATGAGTAGTGCGTGAGAATCTTTAGTAAATTGATCGATAGCCGGAGAAATATCTGTATTTTTCTATTTTTTATTTTATTTTAACACTTCGTTTCATTGTTCTATAACCATAACACATTTTGAATCGGTCGTAACATGACTACTGAAGTAATTTTACGTAGGACTGTTCCAATACAATATATTGTTGTACACATGGTATAAATTCAATTCCAAATACTAAACCAAAAAGTTTCAAAATTCACAAGTATACGATCTACTCACTTTATTACCTAATTTTAAATTAATCCCAACCGTAATTTTGAAGACCTTTACAAACCCAAACTCCCCTGATATTACGAATAATAAAGGTATTGGAGGTTCATCAGACGGTAAACAACACTATTGATTGGGATTCACTCTCGAGCTCCCCTCGTAGGTAATAACTGCGGAGCATCTGTGCCTCCGTCTCCCCGCGATGCGGTTATCCAACACCGACTTGTTCACTTGTTAATAATTGAAATGAATTCAAAATGGTATATTTGTGAGTTTGTATTGGGCGGGTATACTTGTGGATACGATTAAAGGGCTCTACTGAAGATGATTGAGAGAACAATTTGAATACGGCGGTTTTCGATATCGCCTCATTTTACACATACAGGCTTAACGATATAATAGTTATAAACGTTTTTGTACCATTAGGTACTACTTATTTTTAGAGGAAAGATATCTATTCGAAAATTTGGTAGGATAATATTCAGATATTTAAATCCTATAAGAATTGTTCGCAAATACGTATAGATAAGCCTCGAGCAATAAGACCGCATTTTGACGGTACATTTATCCTATTTTTCTAAATATCTTGTCATAGGTTTACAATAAAGCTTTCAAATATACAGGGTATATCAAGACCGCGACCGAAAACGAAGCCAGGTGGTAGTATTAGTGACTTCAGATACAATGCAAGTAAAAATTTCGCAAAAAAAATCGACAACTGTTTTTTTGCAATTTTTTACTTATCGTCGTATTTGGGTGATAAATACATAGTTTTCCTAAAATAATGATGCAGACCTTTTTATATTGCAACACTCAATAGTACGTAAGGGTTTAAATTATTATTTTCGCAAAACCTAGGATTTTACCACCCAAACAAGATGATTTTTAAAAAGTTCTAAAAAAATATCTGTCGCTGTTTTGGTGAAATTTTTATTTGCGTCGTGTCTGTTACCACTAAAACTACCACCTGGCTTCGTTTTCGGTCGCGGTCTTGAGATACCCTGTATATAAATAAATATGTTTATAAATATTTTTACTAAAACAATATCTATTGGATGTATAAAGACGGTAGAAAGTATGGTAAACACATTTTACGTCATATAGCAACAAAATGATAAAAGCTTAAAACAGCTCTATAAAATAAAGGATAAAATTAATTAAGCTGTATTAAAAATAATTTGTGTGTTTAATCTATACAAATGTGGTATTTAAACGTATCCTTATTTAAATATTTCCACCATATCGCCCAATGCATTCGGATTGTGGCTTTTATGACCAGAAATTAATTGAGTGACCATGTTTGTCATTAAACCCAATAAAGAACATTTAATTTTTTTTTAAGAACTTCGCAATTATTTTTCTGTGGTTTTCATTTGACTCAACAGTTCTACAATCATTTGAAAAACTTTCGTACATTCAGTTTTCATTGATTTACATGTATTTAAAGAAATAGTAAATAAGTCTAAAATTGTATGCTACCAATGACATGTATCAAATCATCTTTTTTAAAGTATTGTAAAAATACATATTTTAAAAGATACTCATAAGAATAACTAGACATGTTAATCTCCCAATCGAACTCTCGGTTATTGAGGAGTTGAAGAGGTGGAGTGAAGAGATATTCAGCAATGAGCGAAAATGAACCGATGAATGAGTGTAGCGGCACATAATTTAAGATGTGCATTAGAACTTATAAATATTAAAACGTGATAATTTAATTCAAGTGGTGTGACGCGATACTGACACCTCGGGCGTCCAAAGCCAACACCCGGGGGACATCAGTCAGCCGGTCATGTTCGTCAGCTCGGCGGCTTTTAATCTAAAAGCCATTTTATGTCACCGCGGCCGCGGTTTCGACCGTAGGGAAATGGCGTTTTTGCACATTTTTGTGTACGTTACAATCAATCATTGTACACGTGGGGCGAGGACAATGGAGTGCGTTTTTTGTTCCATCGCGCTTTTTGATACGCGGGCCTGTGTATCTGTTTGAAATCTGAAAAATATCAATAATTTTAGATGTTGTTTTAGCTAGGTGATCAAATTGTTTTTTTTTTATTCGATTTAAAAACAATCTATTGTGTAAATTTGAGAAGTCATTACGTTATGGTTTCTTAGATTTACGCGAATGTTACACATTGAATTAAAACTATTTTACACGGATTTTATCGCGATTTGATTTAATTTTTACATTTTTTAACTTCCCGACGCGACGTTTCGATTACTTTACAGCTTTCGTGGTCACGGGGGGGACTACTGCGGGCGGAGTTTAGTTTTAGTTTTAGTTTTATTTCAAAGTCATTACGTGAGAACGAGTGTCTAGTTGGGTGTGAAGCAGAAAGCCTAAAGAAGGTCGCAGGTTCAATCCAAAAACACATCTCTATTTATTTGGGAGTAAAGTATGATAAAAAAATAGTCCACAACAACCTGTTGGAAGCAGCCTGCAACAAGCGTCTTTCGGAAACATTTCTTTGGTCGGCTGTCCAGCTGTTGGAGATTTTTCATACAAAGTTAGTTACTGACTAATAGACTAGAACTATACCGCTTTAATTAAGGCAGATTTCAATTACAATAAAGTCCGCTTGTTAAAAGTTTTTCAACACTTCGTTCACCAAGAAAAACATATGAATAACTAATAACACTTTCAAATCCATTCGGTCAACAAAGTGTGAGAATACATAAAACTCGAGGAAAACATGACGTAGGTGTGTGAGAAATACGCTATCCTCGCCTAAAGCGAAATACCCAAATCGGATTTGAACGCGAGATCGAAAATATTTTACATTTCATAATATTTCCCCAACAATATTCAAATCGTAAGCAGGTAATGGGAAGTTTCATTTCGATGTTGAAATTTTCAATTATTTATTTGCGGATGGAAATAAACAGGATTTGTTGTTTACTTTGACGCTTTTTTGGCGCAGCTTGTTTTGATGATTAAAGGTTTCACTTTCGATACCAGCGTTATTTACGTATATATTTGGGTAATTATTCCGGGTTGGAGTATTTTCAACTGCGAGATATTTTCCACAGACTAATTTCACACAGAAATACACTTGCGCGGGTCACTACAAAAGATTTTAAAATGATCTTACTAGCAACGGTCTATATTACTTAATAAAATTTATTATAAGTTAATGTGATGGCGGGACGACTTCCACAAGAGGGCCGGCAGCGACTGGATGCGTAAAGCAGTAGACCGGGTCTGTGCCGTACCTTGGGAGAGGCCTATGTCCAGCAGTGGACTGCAACGGGCTGAAGATGAAGTTTTATTCTAAATAACCTAAGTGTAAACATAAATACACTAAAATTAAAATCCCACGAGTTGCGTCTAATCCGATGAAATCATTCCATTACCATAATTCTAACACATAAACATGCGCCTACAGATTTCTTAAATTTATTACTAAAAGTAAAGCTCGCCGTAAATTGTCGGATAATCTCTTTGTTACAAATGAGATTTAACACTTGCGTTATGATGACTTAATCTAATTTTGAAATTGTAAGAACGTAACTCATTAGAATAATATTTTTTCAAACTAAACTACATTAGGTATACCAAGTTAGAAACTGTATGGGTCAACTAATAGTTTAAGATTATGTGGGAATAGTTCCGTGTCTGGTCAAATCAATCAATGATTGCTTATGTATTCTTCAGTTAAATTAATACTTGTAATACGTCTTTACGTCGTACGTCGATCACGTCTTCCATCGTCTTCCAGACTGCTCTTCCTTTCATACTTGACACCTTAATCATTCATCCTCTAACTCTTTTACTCTTTAGTACTTCAATTCATTTTCAGCCCGAAGTCAGGAATTTGTGCCCGATATGGCGATAGGCTCGCCCCCTATCACATCATGGGACGGAACATACAAGGCGAAATGTGGGTGTCCTGGTGGCGCCTCTGCCTACCCCTTCGGGGATAAAGGCGTGAGTTTATGTATGTATGTATGTATGTACTTCTATTCGTCATCTCTTTCACACAAACTCCGTTTCGTATCAGTCATCGTCTAAGGTTTCATTCTACTCATCTTACACTATAACATTCAAATCCTACATCTATTACTACTACGTTTAATTAATAATAATTACTGATATAATCCGGCAAAAGAAAAAAATAATTGCGAAAAACTTTATTAAATATTTCTAATGTCCTGTGGGTAATTAATAGAATTCGGAATGTTTCAATAAAGAAATTCTGGCAAAATTCTCGCATTATCTCGGACTAAGTTATTTCTAAAACTTCTTAATTAATCTACAAACTCCCTTTGCGAAGTTCAAGTTAATTTTTGTGGTAATCTTTTCCTTCTGAATGTGCCGTTAATTAAATTAACGCATTGATTTCGGCTATACAATAATTACAGCCTTAAGCTAAAGCTTCTACATGTCGTTGCTAATTTCTATACCTAGATCCATTAGGATGTAACTAAGTTTTACAATTATACAGTCTTATTCATAAACAAATTTAAAACCTATTTTAGTTATCAAATATTTTGTCCCTTTATTATGACTTTAGAATTCAGCTTCAGCGAAGAAGACAAAACATTCAATAACTAAAATAGCTTTTAAATCTGTGAAAAAAATGAACTCTAAAATCAATCGTTGGCGCAACAAGTGACCAAAAGTATTTTTTTGCTAAGCGTTATGAGTTCAGGAATTCTTAACTGATGACAATGTAACGTTTGCATAGTTTCTATTGCGATTAAATTTATAATTTCTATGAATACCGTCTTTGAAAGAGGCCTGTTTTCAGCAGTGGACCAATTTTTGCTGAAGACGATCATGATCTTTAATGTCTTTTAGAAAGTAGTTCGACCGAACTATGGACTGAAGCAAACTTAAAGCTAAAGACCTGTCAGAGCATACTATACATAATATGTTATACCCACGTAATCATATTTCTTATAAAGAAGTGTCAACCCTAAAATAAAAGATTTAATTCTGCCACGGCTATGCCCTAAAGCATGGAAACCAAAACACAGTCTTCAAACAAATGGGACCGTTTTATTACCTTTTAAAAGACACTAAACGCTTCGGGGAGTCAAAAGTCTACTACAAAGGTCTTTGTAATAAATAATTTTGTTAAAGTACTTTGTCATCTGACAACTTTGTAGGAAAATATTCATAATCTTATTATTCAACAAGTGTGTCAGAGTATTATAAAGTACTTTAGTAGTGTCATGTGATTTCCACTATAATATTGTTTCTTTATATGCCTATTTTGTTCATATTTCGATTTAAGAAGACAGATTATTAGTATTCAGATTACTTTACAGCTTTCGTGGTCACGGGGCGGACTGAGGTATTAGTCATTTGCTCATTGATTGTCACAATTGACTACCCCTATTTTCCAATTATGAAATTAAAACCTTTAGTTGTTTTTTGCGATCCGAACCGAAGTAATCCGAAGCTGTAAAGTGATCGAAACTTGGGGAAGTCAAAAAATGTAAATATTGAACCAAATTCGCGATAAAAACCGTAAAAAAATAGTTTTATTTCAATGAGTAGCTACAAAATTAAATGTTAGTAGGTTGACGTTGATGGTACTGGTTATCTTCTTTTAGGTATAAATGTGACTTTAAATCACTTTTACTCTTTCTCAATAATGAAACTTTAGTAATGATAAAAATACATCATTTTAAAGTTGACCATTGAGATTAACGCATTCTATCGTGCCAAGTATGCAGCTTATAATACTAACTGGAATGAGTCTTCGTGAAGTGGCTGAGAATCATTCTGAGAATTGTGTCCAGTGGCGCCCATTTAAAGAAGCTTATTTAGATATAATCTGCTCTAGATAGTGACGCAATCAACAAAACTACTAATCGCCGTAAAAATAACAAAGCAATCGCTGTAAAAAGTTGTAGTTTCAACACCATACGTACTGCCAAAGCAGTGAAATCTAAATACCCGGCCTAAAAATATAACAATAACTTCCGAACATTATTCTTTGGGTCGACAGCAGATGTTAACTATATTAGTTCCTGTAATGGTGGATAGGACGATTTAAAATTTAATCAGGGCCCGTCAGAACTAAAGTGAATTGGCTCAAAAGTAATATCTATTAGCCGGGTGGTTCTGAGCCCGAGTTTCAACAGAACAAATCTAATTGTGTTCTAATTTGTCGGAACTTTCATGCGCTGTAAAAAGGGTCTGCGCTAATTATTTACTTCTCATGAAACTTGTGTAGATTGTTACAAATTGGTTTGATTAAAACTGGTGCTTGGGTACTTCGGCTGGTGATGTAACATACTATCTTATATTTTCTACAATTAAAATATATTATTGTAGGTATATGTTCAGCGTTAGATTTCCTGGATTGGAGGATAGAATGAGAGAGATAGATAGAGAGAGAGGGAGAGAACAACACTTCAATAATATAGTGTGAATGCTAGTATGGTATGACTACCTCACACAAAGACTCGAAATAACAGATTTGACGAAACGTGTCCTTGTGTCAGTGGAATTTCCGAAGTCCTCATAATTCTTGACCATACACATCTACTCACAATTCCAAGAAACAGCTAAAGTTCAGGTGTTCCAAAAGCGTTTTATGAGTATGTGGCCAGCATTGTTTATCTAAAATGTAGAGGAAAGCTTGCCGCCTTGCTTGGCCGTTGTTAAAACATCTTTATTTGGAGTTCTGTAACAATAACCTTTATTTGTTTCTTTATGAGGCTGAATCTTCTGTTGGTAAACTACATACGAATCTAAAAAAATTCTTCAATTAATGCATATAATTATTACGTGATCTGTTTTACATTATCACTATTTACGAGGGTTCATTATCACTTATTATTTAATAACAAAGAAGAAGTATTTGTGACTTCTATAATGGTGGAGGGAATCACTGTGAGGGCACCTGCATTCCATAGCGATTCGGATTTTTTTCAGGGTATGTAACAGTCCGATAACTCGTACTAGGTCAGCGTGGTGGACTATACGGCCTAACCCCTCTCAATCGTTCTCTTGACTGTAAAGAAAGCCTGTGCCTTGCAGTGGGACTCGTATGGGCTGATACAGTACAGTACAAAAAATATTCGTGGTACCTTTACAAAACAGTAAAGAAATAATTAAAAAGTATGGTTGAATCTCTAAAGTTTAATATAAGTATTGCTTCAAAACGTACGAATATTTCGTACTTGGCTATAAGTTCGTTTCGGTCTGGTTACTTCGTTTTTCGCAGTTGACACCCAGGTGCAATGCATAATGCACTTTTAAACAGTCGGGCGAGTTCGCGACCGCGCGGGTTTCCTGCGCTATCGCCGAACACGCAGCGCAAGTAATAAATTTAAGCTTCGTGCGCCTTTCAAATATAAAATACGTTAGCCTTTATCGAACTAAGAGCAATGCTTTACTGAAAGGAGAACGTTATTCAATTCTGCATATAATGTGACACATAATCAATTTTATTTAACACGATATTTATGATTCCTCCCGCCCATTTTCCTTCCATATCAAATTGTAAAAGGTTAGCAACACAACTATTATACGATCGAAGTTTTGGAGAAGTTCGCGGACGGTGATAATCGAGCTTCCTCCACAATCAAGAGTTGGATTGAGACGGATTAAATCATAATCAACTACACTGGGCTGGTTCGAGCTAGTAGACAAGCCATAATACAGTAATTTTCTTAATTTTTTTCATACAATATGCAGATTTCCTCTATCCAATAAAAATTATATCAAGATCATGCGCCTTCGTGTCCAACAAGTACATAAGTGGACATATTAACTATATCCATCCATCTATCAGTCAAAGGAAGTCCACTGCTGAACATAGGCCTCTCCCAATGATTTCCACAGTGACCTGTTGGAGGCAGCCTGCATCCAGCGACGCGACGTCCCGCGACCTTTACCAGGTCGTCTGACCACCTTGTGGGTGGACGTCCTACGCTGCGCTTTCCGCTACGTGGCCTCCATTCGAGAACTTTTTAGCCTCATCGGCCATCAGTTCTAAACTATATATTAAACTAAAAAGTACCATAATATTAAGTATTCAAGAGAAAATTTACACATAATGTTATTATGAGCAATTTAATAAAACCCTCACACATCGTTTATATCATTTTGTGCGAATAATTTGTTCAAAATAATATTATCTGCATGAATAATTGATTTCTTTTAATAAATGGAAGCCACAATGAGTTGTTTATACAGACATTATAAAATTAGGGTTGAGTTCGATCACTCTAATGTTCTACAAAACAGTTTTAGATTTCGCCAAATGTGAAAGATCAATTTTCGAAAATCTAGATTAAACACTGGACATAATGATAATTAATATCTTATGTCTCAGGATGGCGCAGTAGAATGCGAAGCATTGCTTTGTAATATGGTGTTGTTTGGTTTTGCTACTGTCAATGAGCAGTCGTATCGCTTACCATCAGGCGAATGGCATGCACGTCTCGCCATTCATCGCATTAAAAAAAACATCAAATGTAGGAATTGAACCCACAAAGTCACTATTCAGACCCTCTAAACCTACATACGTTTGTTCTCCGGACTATAATCATTGAAATAATATACCAAGATACCACAACGCTTGTGCAATTGACAAGTTGATACAGACGCAACAAAAGGGACTCGGGGTATGTTTGGCCATCGCCCGAGGCGTTTACCTACAATTACACTGGAGGTGGTCAAAACGACCCTTGAATGGCGAAATTGTTTCCTCTCCAAAAGGTTTGTGCAATAAGCACCGATATCGGACTCTGCCCTCTTATTTGCTGTTATTACACTTCGGCTTTCGGTTGACGGGTTTATTTGGTAAGTTACATCGGCAGTGTGTCAATAAAATAAACCCTTATTTCATATTTGATATTCCAAAACCTCTGTTCAAAATTGATTCAAAAGATTTCGTTAATTTGTAGTAACAATCATATTATAGAATTATTTTTTTATTAGTTAGATCTTTTTGCTAAATAAATGTTTTTTGATTCGTAATCATTTCCGCTTCAATTAATTATTTTGTTTTTTTTTTCCAAACAATATATTTTGTGTAATAATTGCCCTTTGATGAACCAAGATTTTTAGGAAATTTTATTTATATTATTCAGTTAAGTTTAGTATTATTATTGTAAATATATGTGTATAAACACATACTTTTGATAGCTTCATAAGTTTTTCAATTTTTTACAGACAATTCAATCACGAATAGTTTACTTGCCCTAAATCACGCCTAATTGTCTATTACATATAAAATTTACGCTTTATTGTTAATCTATCACAATTACAACACTACAATACAGTATTAAATACACAAATGAGTATGGTGTTCAGAAAAAACTTTTCATTTTGAAGATTCTCATGCACATTGAAAAATTCTTATTCATGCATACGGCTTTTGCCTTGGCGTAATATTCACAATCGAATAATAGAAATCTGCACGAAGCAATGGAATAGTTTCTTAGCAAAAAGAAATCTGCCACCTAGGAATGTAGATTTTTATCGACAAAGTCTTCGTTGTAATGATATTAAACTAATTTTTACGGATTTTATATCGGTTTCATTTTCACACTTTTAAATTCTGACGTTTCGATTACTTTGCAGCATTCGTGGTCACGGGGCGGACGCCCAATGTATAAAATTAAAAATAAACAACATTTTCTTAAGACATCTCGTTTACAAAATGCATTAAACTTTTAAGCATTTTTAATCCAATCACACTTCCAACAAATAACTGCACTCAAACATTTTATCTTTAAGCGTGAAAGTAAAGTTTTGGAACAGCGAAATGCAACCGGCTTTAGCACTTTGCATAATTATATTAATTTACATTGAGAGTCCGTTGCAACTTGGTTGCACTGAAGCTTTGTATGTATGTGTCGTGATAAAAATAATATTTACAAACACGAAATAATATCTACATTATCATCATGTTTAAGAAATGAAAAAAAAAAGTTAAGAATGCCAGATAGGTACTTCTATTTTTTTCTGGTCTGTCACGACGATCAGTAAAAATTACAAAAAAAAAAGTTAATTTTTTTCTAAATTTTTAGTTGCATTGTGCCTGAAGTCACTAATAATACCACCTGGCTTCGTTTTCGGTCGCAGTCTTAATAATAATATGCCCTATACAATAAACTGCTTATTATATTGTCAATTTTAAACCCGTTCCAATTACTTGACATGGTGATTTTGGCAAGGGAGACGAAAATTAGGTATAATGAGGGGTTTGTACACAACCCACGAAGTGAAAATCTTTATAAAAAGTAATTAAAATCAATAATTCCATATATAGTCACTTACCTGATATCCGCTCACACCGCTTTATGTCACCGACGAAAACAGAAGCCTGCTTGTAGCACTAACCCACGCACACACACTTTTAGACTATTAGCACCACAAAGTGAACTCACTGCATTTGGTATCACACACAGCTCACATATACACATACACACACAAACACACACACACACGCACACATGAGTTGCATCTGATTTTCCATTAATGTAATGCTAAAATTCGCGAATATCTAACCGAAATGCACACGACTCTTTCGATAAACCCGACGAGTCAAGCGACAAAACTACCCACTGGTTATTTTTGTGATTTTATAACTAATATGAAATACACTGCCTTCAAACTATACTTTTTATTAATAAGTAACTAATAACTTTTTTTATCAGAAATACATGGTACGGCTTTGTTCCCACGTAGACAAATATTTAAATGACCAAAAAATGTGGGTTCCAATACTCAAGACACAACAACAACAAGTCAAGTCAAGACTTAATACTTAGTAAGAAGTCAATATTGCCTGCATATGTCTGTTAGGCGTATTTATTTACAATATACACCAATGTTAAATTGGCCCTCCATCACACTATCCGAAAAACATCATGAAAAAAAAAATCAACAAGCATACATTGTTACCACAATAAATGCATTCTGAATAAAAAAAGCCTGCAAAAAAACAACACGATTAAACTGGTAAAATACCCGATACGTTTTTATTTAAATGGCCTCGTATAAAAACAATATTTTGCTCCCGACGCACCGTGGATATTGTTATGCGTTGTTGCTACAACTTCACATTAAATAGAGCTATTAATCCATTAAACCGAGTGCTACAAGCGCATGATTAAGCAACGTTGCTTCTTTGGTACAACCCTTTATATTTGCCAAAACGGCATCCCCTTTTTAATGTTGTTCCTTTCAGTAACAAGAAGCGATTTGTTAAAGTGCAAATAGACAGGGCCGGAGTTTTCGGACTAGGGATATGTAAGATGAAAATATATTATTTTTGTTTTCTGTCAATTATGTATAGACAGAGAAATAATTTATGTGTCGCAAAAAAAATTGGAATATACCAATCTTAATATTTTAATATGTCTAGGATAACAAAATCGCTAAGATTGTGTACGAGTATGTACGTGTATCGTATTTCTTTTGTCATAAAAACATTGAAACCTATTGCAGTTAAATATACATATAACTAACAAACACATTAAGTCCATAATTTAAATTATTCAATGTATTGTTAATTCAATACACATTAAAATCTCCTTACATCCTAATTCCATCCCCTACAAAAAAGAACACACTGCTTGTTCATTGCTCCCATTACATCCCTTAAATTTTCCAAGGGGAGGGTTATTATGCAAAAAGATAAAAAATGTGCGTTGTGGCGAAAGAATAGCGATTAAATAGATAAGGACTGGCAAGATATTTCTTGTAAAATAAAATTAATTGGCCACTTTAGATAAAAATCCCAGCGCAGCGTAAATACCGTTTTCTGGTATTTTTCTCAGTCTGGCAACTTTTAAGTTTTATTACCTTTATTTTGTTCGTTTTGAAACAAATAAAAGTCGAAATGAAACTGAAAAATGTTGAATTGAAATGTTTTCACGATCGTTGGGTAGCTTAGAAACAAACGAGAGGTTGAATCATAGATAATACACTATATAGGAAAGGTTGAATGACCGGAACGAAGCATTATTTTACATGGTAATACAGACAATAAGTAAACAATTAAGTGATATTAATAATAAAAATATGTATGTGCTTGAATAAAAAGAGGCAGATAGAAATATACTTTCATAAAATACTGTAAGTACATTAAAAGTAAACCATATTTATAACCAGCGTATTGACAATAGTGTAGTGAGTACTGAGTTTTGTAACTATTTTTGAATTAGAGCTATTTAATTATGTACAAGCAATCGAAGTGTCGGACTTCATCCTGGACGGACGCCCTGGTTAAAGTCGCAGAAGTCGCTGGATCCAAGCCACTTCCAACAGCTCTATGTGGCGATCTATGGGGGAGGCCTTTGTTCAGCAGTAGACTTCCTGTGGCTGAAGAAGAATAAGAATTACCTACAATATAAACACGAATAAATGAATTTATTTTATTGCCTCTTATGTGTACCTAACATGAAATTATTTTAAAAAGACGTTTATTTACTATGTTTTTCCTTCTCTTATGTCCATCCAATGGTAGTCGATAAGAGATTGCCTCGAGCGATACGACCGCCATATTTTGTACTTTAATATTACCTAAATATTCGTTTAGTTATTAAGATTTATTTAGTGTACAAAAAGAATAAAATAAATAAATAAATTTATTTTTACTAGTTTTGCATTGATATATTTTGTTTTTTGCGTACGTCTGTATTAAGAATATTGAATATTCATGTTGATAAACAACAGCGATTTATATTGTGTGATTTGTGCCCGATACAGCCATAAACTTATCACCACTTAAGCCGTAATGGTAAAATACGACCGATTTCAATTGAACATCAATTTTGTCAATCAAATTCTTATTAAAATTAACACGATGATGCTGGACAAACGTTAACTTTTACTACATGCATAATAATGAAAGCTCTATATTTATATTATTCTGTTGGGCATGGGCCTACTGTACCTCTGATAGTCCTTATTACCCCTTCTAGCATGGTAGCCAAATACGAGTTGGTAGACTCGAGATACCTTCAGAATTCTTATGGAAAACTTCTCGTTTTGAGGCGCATTTGAAGGAACTTTTTTACAATCCCAACTAGGCAAAAATTGAAATGTTCAATCATTTAAACTTATACAATAATCAGCTATGCATGTTGAACAATTAAATTGATGCTACCTTTTAATAGATTAAATGTTCTCCAAGCCTCGTAAACTCTCTAGAAAGTTCCTCTTCTTCAACCACTGGAAATCCACTGCTGGACATATGCGTCCTCCAAGATATTTAAAAATAATAAGTATCGCCACATTATGAAGACCTTTACCTACATACTAACAATAGACCGAAAAATATACCAAAATATTCAAACGCATTTCCATTCAGCGATAAACAGCGTGACTAAAAATAAGTGTGATGTTTACTCTCGATGCGTTCCATATTCCGTACAGTGTCACAAGTCAACACAAGTAGATTGCCTGCGTTGCGCCGCGCACGCGTGTACTATGAACGGCGGGAAAACTGTGATTTAAAGTGTAAAGTTTAAAATGGCGGCGGTTTTGTTGGCTGTTTGCGTGATGTTTTTAAAAAGTAAGCCTTTTGTATTTATGTTTTATTTTTATTTCGATTGTTTTTATATGAGATGTTCGGGTGACTGTATTTTTAGAAAGCAAGTTTTTTTGGTTTTTTAATTGGATTTTAATGTCTACGGTTTTTATAAATTTACATTCTGATTTTGTTGTCGATCAATGAACGTTCGATTATTATTTACACAATCGATTGTTATTAATAAAAAAGTTTTGGTATCTTATAGGTATTGCAAATAATAAGGTTTATTTAAATTATTACAAGACATTTATTAAGATTTACACAGTGAATAGAAAACCTAAAGTTTGTATAGCTCTCATGAATTCTACTGTCTACGAGTAACTTTTGGCTCCGATACCAACTACGATCATGATACTTAAATTAATGCATCCTTCTTAAAATCTACTCTTGTACTGGCCCTTTGAATAATTCTCGGGCGTCTATAATAGTTGCTGGTTTTAAAAGTTATTTATTCAGATATTTACCATACATTAACCATATTTACCATATATTATAACTGTAAAAGAATACACAGAAGTGTAAAATGTAACTCATGTTCAACCAGCGTAAGCCTTTATGTAATAAAACACAAAAGGTTAGTCAACGTGAGAATCAAACCCAAGACTTCACGGTTCACAACTCATACACGCACTCGACCAATAAAGGAACGGAGGAGTCAATGACGTTTACACCGATGCGACGTAAATTGTATTTTAGATGGTAAGAGATATTTAATTACACATTTTGTAAATAAAAATAGTAATAAAGTGGTAGAACCGACCGCTTTTATGTATTCCGTTTGATAAATGGGATCGCCAAAGGCCACGTAAAAAGAGAGGAAGAACACTACTCCAGCCCTTTCTGGAACGCCGTCTACAGGGTTTTATACAGGGTATATCAAGACTGCGACCGAAAACGAAGCCAGGTGGTAGTATTAGTGACTTCAGACACAATGTAAGTAAAAATCGACAACTTTTTTTTTGTAATTTTTTACTTATCGTCATATTTGGGTGATAAATACATAGTTTTCGTAAAATAATGAAGCAGACCTCTTTATTTTTCAACACTCAAAGGGTTTAAATTATTATTATCGCAAAGACTAGGTTTTTACCACTCAAACAAGATGATTTTTATAAAATTCTAAAAAAATATCTGTTGCTGTTTTGGTAAGTGCGTGGTGGCCTGTTGGTAACGGACCAGACGCGGCTGCCTACATGTTCACGGTGGTCGCGGGTTCAAATCCCAGGGCACACCTCTGACTTTTCGGAGTTATGTGTGTATTGATAGTCAATTACCACGCACTATAACGGTGAAGGAAAACATCGTGAGGAAACCTGCATACCGTAACGATTTTAAAGAATTTCTACGGTATGTAAGTCCGCCAACCCGCACTAGGCCAGCGTGGTGGGCTATATGGCCTAACCACTCTCAATCGATTCTCTCGATTGTAGAGTAGGCCCGTGCCCTGCAGTGGGACGTATATGGGCTGATATAGATATAGATATATATGCTGTTTTGGTGAAATTTTTATTTGTCTCGTGTCTGTAACAACTATAACTACCACCTGGCTTCGTTTTCGGTCGCGGTCTTGAGATACCCTGTATGTTTATGGACGGCGGATATCTTCATCATATGAAGCGTTTGCTCTTTTACTGGGCTACAATAAAAATATAGTCATTTGAAACTTTTCCATTTCACACAATAATCAAAAATATACTGATCTTGTTTTATGATTTTTTTCTTGAGTCCCGTAAACCATAAACGTAGAATACAAGGAGGAAGCCGATATCCCTTCATAGGATGTACAAATTGTACTATGATTGTGTGTTCCGTTGCAACGGTGCAGCTCATAATTATGTGCGTCTAATGCCGGTAAAAAATATAATTACAAAGCGTCAGTATCGGCAGACTGCGTGTCAAGGGTAAAACAATTTATATGAGCAATACATTATAACAAGCAACATGTGTTCTCTGACAAATTATTTCTTATTAAAACAATTAAAGCTTAATAACATAAGAAATATACCAAGTAAACGAATACACCCAACAGTCATATTCTTGACACCTCTAAGATCAAGTCTTGTGTCGTGGTTATGAGAAACTAAGGAAGTTTTTTTTTAGTTTCACAAACACCTAGACCCAAAACAACCTATGGATCACATAAATATTTAGTCGAACCGTCGGCCACTCGTTTCACAGCCGGCGTCTGTCCAACTCCACCACGAATGCTGTTATAGAGCTTAAGCCTATAAGGAGTAGGTAGAGATGACCTTAGCTATAGATGACTAGGGTCAACTTGCACCCAGTCTTTACTGGCTGCAATTTCTTTAGAACGCAGTAGTGCTTGACCACTGCAGGTTGGCAGCAAATATAAAGCCGTAATTGCATCCCAAACGGCCTCTCGCATACCAAGGACTACTTGATTTAGCTTAAGACGCTACGCATACTCTATTTCGTTAGATATATTGGGCTAATTTGGAGGCTTTAGACCTGAGCCTTCCATCTTATTTGAAAAGACAACAGTAATAAATAATACTCCAACCCAAATTAGGGGTTAATGGATAAATTAGCATAGTCCATCATCAATCATGCTGTACTAGAGCGCGTTGGAGGATTTAACATAACGCTGAAATCGGCATTTTTAAATCTAAATCTAATCATGTATAATAAGATGAGATTTACGGGCCAGTATAAAAATGACTGCCAGCCCCCTTGGCGATTCATGCGTCAGCGTATCGTGCACCTACATATCTGTATGCTAAAAAACGAAAAATATTTTTATATTTTTTTTATCAACAAACCAATTTTAAAAACGTAACACGACACATTCTAAAATATGTTACAGCGAGTCCTGCATTCCATTGTTGCAGTAAATGAGAGTCGGATGTTGAAAATGGACCTGTCATATTGTACAGCTCCCCTGTTCGCAGCGAACTTTATGCAACTCAATTTCCATAGTGTCGATCAAACTGAAACTATTTGAAAAACTCTGCTTGCGAGACGTAACCGTGTGTCAAATAGTCAAATTGCTACGGAAAAATCGATTTATGTTATGCCAGGAATATTGTTAAATATTTGTTGTAGAATATATCAACAGTCGATACGTAACATTTTATGCGTTAATATGTGTTGTACAGGCACCATATTGTTACTAGGATGTACTTAGCGCTTCATAAATATTATTATTTGTGTTTCGAGAAATCTTAGTTACCAAACGAAACGCAGTAAATGTTTTAAATTATGGTTTCTTAGATTTACGCGAATGTTACACATTGAAATAAAACTATTTTATACGGATTTTATCGCGATTTGGTTTAATTTTTACATTTTTTAACTTCCCGACGTTTCGATTACTTTACAGCTTAGATTGCGACTGTGGCCTCTCTTACATCGGCCAAACCAAACGAAGCATAGGGACCCGCGTAAAAGAACACATAGCTGACGTCAAACACCGACGCTCAACGAAGTCTGCAGTTGCTGAACACATAGAGGAAGGCTCCAAGCATTACCTTCGCTTTGACCAGCCCCAAATCCTTGCCAAAGAACACCGTTTCCTGCCCAGGATGTTTCGCAAGGCTATTGAAATTAAAAAACATCCAAATTTCAATAGAGAAGATGGCTTGAAGCTTGCACCATCATGGGATCCAATTCTACATTTAATTAAATCGGAACCCAAAAGACCAGCTGCCAGACCTCAAGACACCGTGAGCTCCTTCTGCGTAGATCGGATCGCAAATACTAGCTAACTTTTTAAATTAACTTTTTAATTTAATAATTATAAATTAAGGGTAGTTTAATTGTAACAGTCACTGAGCGGATGACTAATACCTCAGTCCGCCCCGTGACCACGAAAGCTGTAAAGTAATCGAAACGTCGGGAAGTTAAAAAATTTAAAAATTAAACCAAATCGCGATAAAATCCGTATAAAATAGTTTTATTTCAATGTTTTAAATTACTTCGGATTTTGGTGCCATTCTAGTTAAACTGACGCTTTGCTTCTCCAGATTTAACAACCTACTGCAACAAGGCTTGACCATAACATTGTTAATAAAATATATTAAGTTACTACCTATATCTAAACACATGTATTTCATGGTAACTTCTACTTTACAAGAAGTTGATTTTAGACAGTTACCTGCGAGAAACGGTCTGCGTAACTTAAATCCTCATTCCTTGTATCATAAACCGAACCTGTTTGGCTGGTATTGCACTTGTTTTTTAAATCAACTGGCCCAGTTTAAGCCACATATTAATGTTTACACTACTCAGAAAGTAGTTGTTTGAAATCGCACACATTCTCACGTCTGTCTCCACGGGGGTCGAGAGAAAAACAAGTAGTTGCATCCGGATTTTGCCCAGCTTCTTCCCAATGTCTGAAAAAGGGCGAGAATATATGCTATACCGGGCTTAAATTCTAGTCCCAGGCAAGTCGTAGGATATTCCACAATCCGAAAAAGTTACACAGTGAGTATCGAGTGTTCGAACTGGGATATGAACTCAGCATCAGCCCGTATCACAGCCCAAATACGCCACTAGATCAACGAAGCAAAATCAATTCAATTGATTCCGCTTAAATTCCATACACATATGAAACATGTCGCTCATTAACTACAGGAAGCTGCTTGAAGTAATAAAAATAACATTCATATGACACAACATTACAACGATTAACTTTCAAATGTCCGATCTCTGATGTAAGATTCCGGCGTACGTCATCAAATCCGTTTTGATGTTTGTTTGTAATAAATTATTTTAAACCCACATTAAAGTCACAAACATACTTTTGTCCTAAAACTAAAACACTAGTTTGCGTTGTGGGTGTCTATACCTACAAGGAACCTTGAACTACTACACCTGGGCTGAAAAGTAATTAATTAACTATACAATTTGTCGCGGTGCGGGCATCTAATCGTCATATTTGTTTTGGGATTTTAGATTTTGTCCATCGCATCACAAATGCTGTCGATTTTAATGGACATTATTTATTGATGATAATATCATTATGATAAAATATATTCGACGAGCAATTTGCCGTTTCCTCTGTCATTGGTTAATATTATGTAAACTAAAATTCAAATGCAAAATGATCAAATAATTTCAAAAATAAAACCATTCAAAAGCGCGGATAATACACAATACACGTTTCATTTACTGAACGAAAATTTCGCGTGGTTTAGTGGCCGAAATATTAATTGTGCTGGGTCGTACAATTAATATTTGACTGTTTTACGTCCTATTTACAACCACCATGACACCAATAATGGCGGAACATAATTTTAGGAATTGCTATCGTGACGTTGGGTTTAACGAGCTCAACTAGCCGCTGACCGAACGCATCAAATTGTTTTGATGCACGCGCCCAAAGAGTGTCACGCTTTTTATACTATCAAACAATACTTAATAATATTATGACGCTTATCACATCAAAGTCGCTTAATACTTTAACATTTTTTTTGTTCTTATCTATAAAAAAAAAAATTGTTTGAATGGCAAGACGAGCATGCCATTCCCCTGATGGTAAACGATACGACCGCTCATGGACAGCAGCAAAACCAAACATCATGAATTACAAAGCAATGCTAGGCATTCCACTGCGCTCGCCATCCTAAGACGTAAGATGTTAAGTCTCATTTTGTCCAGTAGTTACTCTGGCTACAATGTCCTTCAAACCGGAACACAACAGTGCTGTTTGGCGGCGGAAAAAATAGGTATTGCGGTGGTACTTACCCAGGCGGTCACTCACATATGAGAGACCTAACACCAGTACATTGAGTCAAATACATGTTTTGATTTTAGAATTTGAATTGCACCTGATGATTGCGAGGTTTATATTTTACTCTATAATCACATACATAGGACTCACACTAAGATACTATTCTTGTGAGTAAATGTCAGAAAGTTCTTGGTCTCACAAACACCCATACCCGAAACACATACTTGTGGATCGCATGAACATGTTTTCCCTAGCCTCTAATTTCACAGGCGCAGTCTAACAATCTTCGTAATGGAGGCTGTGGTTTTTTATTATTAGATTTGTGTTATAATTTTTACAGATTTTAATTATTTAAAAATTAACGAATAACCATTATCAATTTAATAGACAACCTCCGTGGCACAGTTGATTAGACGCCGGCTGTGAAACGTTAGGCGGCGGGTTCGATCCCCGCACGGAAACAAAATATATTTGTGTGATCCACATGTATTTGTTCCGGGTCTAGGTGTTCGTGAGACCGAAAAGTCTCTCGCGGCTTCTGATACCCACGACATAAGACTCGATCTTAGTGTGGGGTGAGGACTATGTATGTAACTGTTGGGTGTATTTATAATATATATAGCCAAGCTTATTATGAAATAAATGAAAGCAGTCACCAAGACAACCACACTGCTGTCACATTTGAAATGTTGAGTTTTAACAGTTGATCACTTCTAATTTCTAAGCAATTGACGTAAATGAATAGAACACGGCATCTCGTAAGTAATTTGGCAACACGCAACTCCTGCAAATTGCTAGTACTAACTATAAGTGGGTTTGAAGTCCGGATGACAATCTACCACATTTAGTCACTGATGTTACGAATCCTTCTATACCTTCAAAACCCTTTGACTATTGTTTATAAGCAGTTACAGCTAGAATAATAATATTCATTTTATCGTAACAAGCATGTAAGAATATCGTAGTGGCAGCAATAACCTTCTTTTTATGTTTACATAAGATACCCAAAAATTAAATCTATAAAAATATTCAGTCACAACTGATACGCAGCTTCGATATATTAATCAGTAGCCACTCCTTGAGTCTTTAACCTTCTTTGAATTCATTTATTTGAAAATAACAGGGATGTAACTACAAAAATGAACTCTTCTTTAATACGAAATTGTACAACCCAAGAAAAAAATTATAATTCAGATCTTTGGTAATAATATAATTTTTATCGTAAATATATTATGAATATATTAATAAAATGACGTACGTAATGTGGCCATATTTTCTAACCGGAATATAAAATTAATTTTCTCCGAACATATTTCTTTACTAAAACGCTTAATGTATTATTAACAAGCTCTAACCTGGCCACGTCTGGAATGCTTGTCTAAGTCACTTTGATGTCAGGTAGTCTGAGTCAAATACCCTTAGACCTTAGTAATGTCAAGAGGTCATTTTAGCTTACATAACTGAGATCTGAGATTTAATATAGTTATCTAAGTTGATCTTGCAAATGAATAGGTTTATGACTGGTAAATTTTAATACTTTCAAACGAATTAAATAAAGGACCAACCCGCACTAGGCCAGCGTGGTGGACTATATGGCCTAACCACTCTCAATCGATTCTCTCAATTGTAGAGTAGGCCCGTGCCCAGCAGTGGGATGTATATGGGCTGATACAGAAATAAAGGACTGTTACTTCTAAATAAATTACATTGTGCTGGCTGCTAAATTTTAAAACTTGCTAATAAATAAATATGTGTTACACCTCAATACATTATATTGTGCTGCTCATAGCAGACATAGCGATCACAGGGTTACCAGGGCATCGAAAATTTCTAAAGCTATATTATCAACTTCGTTATTTGGCTTTTGGTAGGAATGGTTAATAAGTCTAAAATTATAGAACAGAATATGCCCTAGTCGGAGTTAAAACTCATGAAAGGATATGGATGTGACTTAGGCCAATATAAATAAAATAAATAAATAAATACACCCAACAGTCACACACATAGTCCCGACCCCACATTAAGTTCAATTAAGTCTTGTGTCGCAGGTATCAGAACTACGAGAGACTTTTCGGTCTCACAAACACCCAGACCCGAAAGAAATATTTGTGGGCCGCACAAACATTTCTCTCGGTGCGGGGATCGAACCCGCGGCCTCTCGTTTCACAGCCGGCGTCTAACCAACTGCGCCACGGAGGCTGTCAAATATGGCAAATCTATAAAGATTACCTAGCATAAACTTAAATCTCTGTATACCTCACATCCATTTATAACGCTTATTCAAATTGGAATTTACCCAAGGCTAAGTAAATCACGAGCTAATAACTAACGACTCGCAGTAGTAACTGAGTTTGCATAAGCCGCCGAGAGCAGTCAAGTCCAAAAGTCAAATACTGATTTACCTTTATTAAAACTTGAGATTCAGCGTTTACTGAATTAATTCAATTGGATAATAAGACGTATGAACACTCCGAAAGACACAGCGACCAGACATCTGCCCGGGAAGTGCATTAAAATCCACGGATAAATTTATGACCGACATTTTATAAGAATAAATGTGAAGGTCATTATTCAATGTTAATTATAAGTCACATTAGCTCCGTTACTTAAGCGTGAGATGTTTATAATATGTTTCTGAGTTTAAAAAAGATGACATTTCGTAAAGATTGTCGGAATATTAAATAATGGCTTACAATGTTGTCATGATTGTTTCTATTCGATTAAAAAGCAGCTATACAAATGAAGATGTTATTTACTCACAATGTCCAAGATTTTTTCGGGAGGATGATGTATGGAATAGATGACAATAAGAAATGCAGAAGCGATGAACGTCGTATTACTTTCATTGGTTTTTTGTAAGATAAAAGTTACCGCCCAGTCATTCTAAGACTATAAAAACTGGGGTTAAACACCACCACGCACCGCGCTTGATTATTGTTGGTATGATATCTCATATCTGATTATGTTTTCCTTCACTTTCAAATTGAGATACAGTGCCCATGAATACAAATTTATTTATTAAATATAAAGAGATATCAGCGGCCATTTCCTTTCCAGGCTTTCATTACTTAATAATATTCAGTTTAATGTTCGAAGTAGGCTTAACAGCCATTAATTAATTTGCAAGAACCCCAATTACTTTGAAACAAAACAAACTCTATAATAGTCTCACAAAACGGCCAGCAATCCACTTAAACAACTTTACAATTGAACAACTCAAATCAGAATGAATCAATTAAATTAGATATATTATCGGAGTAGAATCAATCGTTCAAAGTACAAAGCTGGCAACCAGCTTAAATTTATAGTGTACTAAAATCAATTAATTATAACGAGCATTTGCCACTTAATTAGTGGTAAATGATGTAAAACTATTAATAGATGCTTGTTCATCGCTATTTCAGTCGAACGCCTCGTGAAATTGTGTTGAAAACATTGTTCAAGCCAGGCTTAGACAAAGGATTAAGAAGGTAAACACGGGTAGACAAAAGCAGGGCGATAAATCTCCTTAATCTATCTCCGATGTTTTGATTTAAGAATAATATTTAGAAATTAGGCCTCAGTATCTGACGCTGGAAATATGAATATTGTAAGATTTTAAGTGTAGTCTTTCGCGATCGTTTGCCTAGCCTTATACGCCATTTACACAGGGAGAGTTTCTCGCGGCGAGAATCGTAAGCGATTATCCCATGACATAACCGCCATAGATTATCGTGTTCTGACAAACGTTTACACGATGCTTTTTATATCTTTACGATAAACGTATATTTGAGGCGAGAAACTCTCCCCGTATAAATGGGGCTTTGAGCTAAATTAAAGTGTATTGATATTATGTCGTTTGACATATTTTTGATCAATTTCCGTTTCAGTTTTTGGAAACCTACCCTAAATACTGCCAAGCAAATGATGTTTTTACGACCAATAACCGCAAATAGAGTTATTGCTCGACTCTAACGCACCTAAGGATTTCGAAGTACGAACGGCTAGTACATATTCTGTGTAATATACTCGTATGTTCTTCAATATTGGACCTGAGTAACAATTATTATTGTAGTTCCCAATTCCAAACCCACAATGCTGTAGGTACTAACATTACGTGTTACCAAACAGTTTAATAAATATTTACAAGGCGTAACAAAGCGGTGCACAGTTCACGGTCGAAATAATAGTAACTACATTAATAGGTTGCAACTGGTACTAATAGGAATGTGCTGGCTAAACTGGATTCCAAATTTGCGTTCAGACAGCTTTGAATTAAATTTGGATATTATGCTTTAGAAGGTTTGCTGTTATAATTGGAATTTAATGTCTAAAGACTTACACCATAAATAGAAAAACAGATACAGATATTATTTTTTGCACAAAAAGTATTTTTTTCTGTTTTTTTTATTTGCCTAGTCCCATTTTATATTTTTTAGCTTTGGCAAAACAGTTGCGATATTGTTTGACATAAGTACTCGTTTAATAAATATTTCTCCTTCCATTTTAATTAATAGTCTCGCATACGAATACTCATTCCCAAACAGATTAACATACCAAAAGTAATTGGAAATAAAATAATGAGAATCTGAAGTTCGAAGCCAAGTTCCCTAAAGAACATTCGAGAAAACTGAATTTCGTCTCGCGAGGAGTTTACGTGGTTATCTCAGGTTTTAAAACTTTGTCTGGCTGATAATTTATACCGATGTGGAGTGGCGCAACTTTATTAATTTACCAAAGCGTTTTGTTGACGCCATGTGGGTTTGTACTGACGTGTAGGCTATTTTCGGTTTATTTTGATTGACAGTGAGCATTATGGATCAACTACCAATGGTCATCGCTACATTTATATTTGAAATATATTTTCGTTGGTATGAATGTGTATCAGACAGTTAGTAATTTTAGTTTAACTAGGATATGACATTTATCTTCGCTTTAATACTGACCCAGCCTCGACTCTACTTGTCGTTATTTCTGCGAGTGCAACTTCCTGTACAATCTCTTCCATTTTCCCCGTTTCTATAAAAGGACAAATATAAGTATTGTTTCCTTTTTCATATTATGAGATAAAAGCACCCATTGCTACTGATGAATACCCATATTAAGAATACAAGGAGTTTGGGAAAGAATATATATGAATTGAAACACCGGCTACCCAATGTCTAAATAAAATAAAACAATTATGGTTTTTGGGAGAAATTTATGCTCTAAGCAAAATTTTGTAGTCTTGTTACTACACTCTGGCTACTATAATAATAAAGGCTAACGGCCTTATTCATAGACAGATTTAAAACAAATTTTAGTTATCGAATGTTTTTTCTTCTTCGCTCAAACTGCATTGTAAAGTCGTTCGATAGGGACATATTATCATTCTAAAACTAAAATAGGATTTCAATCTGTGTATGAATAAGGCGGTAATGCTCTAGCACAATCGCGCTATGTCAAAGGACTAAAAGAATAAACAATGAACATTCCCATACGACAAATTACATAATGCGCATTACTAACAAGTGTAATACTAGCTAATACCGCTAATGGAGTTTAATTGGAGTGTATTGCGCCATAGCGTAGTAACTGTTTATAGTCTCTTTAATAACTAGTCGGTTACTAAGGAATTATATATGCTAGGTCTGTGGTTCTCAACCTTTTTCAGACTCCTTAAGCATTGTTGTTTTCGGATTCCGTAACAACTATAGAATTGAGAAATGTTTTATAATTAAATTTGGTGTGTTTATTCTCGCTATTCAATCCATTATTCAAAACATATAGGCTGATCTTGGAACACACGATCGTGGATACGTGGATCGTGTTGGGATTTGTATCATCGTGTATTGTGGTCTTTATAGGAATGGCACTTCTTAGTTTTAGCTTTAACCTGGCTTTAAGCTGGCTATATTCTCGCAATGGAAAGTTGAATGCTGCTTATTTGAGATTTTTTACTCAAAATGAGAAGATAGGACAACATATAATTTTCCTTTGCCTTTAAATTGTAGCTTTAATGTTTTGCGGACATACCTGATAGAATACTTAAATATCTTATAGATACCTGATAGATCCGCGAACCCTTGGGGGCCAAGGAATCCCAAATTGGGAAGACCCGATCCTACCCTATACGACCAGGAAAAATTACGGGAAGTTATAGAAAGGAGTTGTCGAACAAAAAGCCGAGACTAATTTTGTGCTCATAATTTATAGTACAATACGTACGATAATATGACGTGGGAAATACGTGTATCATATAATTTAAATACATTATGTATAGTTATTGATAATTGTCATAGACAAACTACTCCTTAAGTGTTTATCGTTTTATTTTTAAATTGTAAACTTTTAAATAATCAGAGTTATAATTAATCATTTACTTCATTTATTGCCTGCTCAGATAATTGATTCCGAGGTTGTCTTAATTGTATATAATTATCATTAGGTACATCATTACTTAAATAAAAACAATTACAAAAAAGCTCCCCAAATGATGTTTCGCACGTGCTCATTGCAACACTGGGGAAAAATAACATTAAATCGTATAGGTTAGCACCAATCCCATTGCTTTTCAACAAACGAACCGATAACTTAGGGGAGATCGGCCGGCCAAGATTTATTGTGTTTTTAAGATAATTTGCCTATGTACAAGTGCTTAACAATCCAGAGGTTGAGTTTACTTTTTTGCGTACTTAAAACAGCGCTCGTGTTCTATTAGAGTAGTCAGAGGCTAAATATCATATTTTTTTATTTACTTCCTCAGTTTGGACAAGGCGAACATAAAAAATATTATGTGAATCTCATAACACAAGATTTTTAGTTACAAGTTCTGTTTATTTGGAAGCTTTTAGGATAATCCCAATTCAATTCATGTAGAATGTAGACGATGTCAGGGAAGTCTCAAGCTAATCTACTACCTTTCGTAGCATAAACCTATTTTGGCAATCTACTTTCGTCTATCCTTTCTATGTGAGTAAACCAAAGAACCCTCAATACAATATTTTATATCACGCGCAATGCATCTCCTTACAATCCACATTCAACCGTGCTTATATTTTTACGAAATACATAATTTTTCATATAATAGTAAAAGCTTTTATTTAGTCACGTTACCAAAAAAATTTATCATTTTTAGTAATAAAGTTACTGTACTTACCGTGCAGCTCACATTTAAAAATAATACTTCACGCGTGGACGCAAAGTGTTTCGCTTCAGGCGTAATGTTAAACAAATACCGTCCAAAGTAATTAATTAGTGTACACAACGCGTTACACCTTCAACTGTTTGTTACGTCATGTTAGTTTCAGTGCGGAATTTGCATAAAAATGTGTTTCTAAAAATGCCTTTGCAACTGAAATGAGTTATGTTTGATAGTATTAACACTTCTTCTTTTGTGTTTCTAATTAATCTTGCTTTAATTTAACTGTTCTCTCAAGATCAATATCAAATACCTTAGTCTCTTTATTATTTACTAGCTTCTACCCGCAAACTCCTCGTTTTGTATCTAAAAAGCAAAAATATATATATTCTTCTAATAAATAAACAGTGGTACACGATTATATAGTTATAAATATGTGGAAGCTTGTTATCAGCAAATTTGTAACATACTTAATGTTAAATATCTATTTCTATTATAATTAGCCTGTAAGCTTTCCAAAAAATGGTAAAATAAAATAAAATAAAAATATCTCACATATCCTAAGGCCTACTACAATCTATATTTTCTATTCTCGATCCGCTGCCTGTCCTAGCTTTCAGTTCAATATTTTTACTAAACCATTCGTCTACAACTCTCTAAAAGTTGACCCAAATATAACAATGCATCATGTTATATTCGGTAATGTCATAAGTGCTTTGTCTGGCACCTACGATACGAAGGCCGCCCACTCTCTTCCAATCATTGCGACTTCCGCGTCAACTAGAATCAATAACGACCAATTCAAACCTATTTATATCCACATTACACGCTGCTTTAGTTATGTTTAACTTCAAAGATGTTAACAACTCGATGATAAAATGTCAATTTATTTGCGTTAAGTTTCGCGCAATGTACCTTTTGTATATAAGAGCATTCTGAATATTTTTGATTTTTTTGCTTATTGCGAGGATTTTTATGAGATTTTTTTCAAGTTAATGATCACGAGATACTTTAAATTTAGATATATGTGATTTAGATAACTAAAAATCTTAAATTCCAAATGAAGTAATGGTTCATGTTTTTTACAAGATTTCGTTGGTCAATTATTACAAAAGAGAAACTAACTTATAAATCATACATCACAAAACTCTATCCAACTATTTTGATAGTTCTGGAGTCTCAATTTTTTAAAAATCCGTCTTCAATCATCACACTATAAAATATTTTTATGACCTATATTTAATGTTTTTTCGTACCTTTGTATCGTATCCAGTTGTTATGAGACCAAAAAGCCTTTCGTAGTCACTAATACTCATGACTAAAGACTTGATATCTAATACCTTACTGGGAGCTCATGATTATGGTTGTGACTCTTACATGTACTTACATAATATTTACTTTTCTTAAACACTGAAGTCTGCGATACTACTCAGCACACAAACACATGACGCTAAGGGCTAATATTAAAAGTTCCATTTCTTTATCAATTTGGCCTTGCATTCTTTCAGCCGTAGATCAGTGGCGAAGCGCTTAATTCACACCATTTACATTACTCATTCGAGCAAATCGTCGGTTTGGTTCAATTTAAACATCGTAAACGCTAAAATTATGATCCTATTAAAAAGGACTTACAGTTATGTTCGTCTTCATTGCGGTCTTTTTTATTATGTTTAAGCGTTATTATTTATAATTTGATATAATGATTAAGTAGCATTGTTGTGGGAAAATTTCTTTTGGTTTTTTTCATCGAATATTTTTGTTGTATTGCTGCTTTTACTCATTGTTTTATACGAAGAACGAATTTAAAATAGTTACATCCATTGTTGAAATTATCAACTAAGTACCTACTCGTAATTTCATAATTATCTCTTTTCATAAACCGGTTTCGCAAAAAAAAAAAACTTTGTTACCGAATCCAAATCAAATAGCAAGTTTAACCACCGGCTGCATGAATTAATAATATCTATAAGCTTTGCTTTATGTAGATAAAACGAGTTAAAAAGATGCGGTTATTGGCATTGCCTTTAAGTAGTACTTAGTGTTTTAAAGGATGCAATGGGTTCAACGCAACTAGAATATTTCAAAGAGCTCTTAGCGGTCCTGGTGAGATAAAGATGAGACATTTATAGTAAATATTGTGTGTTTGAATATGCACTCTAAGTGACTCGAGACAGTATTTTCTATGAAGCTGTTTCTTTAGTAAGCAGATAAACTTGAAACTCATCATATCTTTTTATTTTTATCGTCATCAAAAGCGTATATTTAGACTGATTTGCTTAAATTTCAATCGCTTCTCAGCAGCAGGTTTCATTATCTCACTAAATTGGATACTTAATTTGCTACTTTACTATCAATACTCTGAATATACCCCCTGACCAATCGAATACCCTTCTGTTAAATCACGGACCAATTGAGAACCCACAATGGTCCTGGAAAAAAACGGACCTGGGACTCACGTAATTCAAGACAATTTACTTCGCGTCCGGTAGATGTCACTCCACTAATTTAGTGGAGCAGGCAAGTGCACTAACGTTACATTATCGTTGCATTTTTAGAGTTCCGTAACAAAAAGGAAAAATGAAACACCTGCAGGATCATTTCGTTTTACTGTCTGACTGTAAAAAATCCTATACGATACTTCCGATTAGCCAAGAATCAAGTTTGGCATGAAGCGAGGTTTATAGTATAAGTATTGGAATAAATCCTAAAGTCCGGATAATATGCAATAAATATTGGTTATTAGGTATGAACAATATTGTTGTAAGTTTTTACGATTACAAACATTTGTAGTAGCATTCTTGGAACAGGACTACATGGTATGAATTACAAAAAACACATTTTTTGTTCGCCCCCTATAACATCATGGGACGAAAAATACAAGGCGAAACGTAAGTGTCCTGGTTGCTACCAGGGAAACATCGCCTACGCCTTCCGGGAAAAAGGCGTTTTTTCGACCTGTCTTGAATTAGACAGGTTTTCTGTACTCGTCACGCTTTGTGTGGGTGTTTTTTAGTACCTAGAACACGGAAATTATTACTTGAGTTCTTGAGGCATTGAGAGTTTTTTCTCGCCTCGGTCAAAGACAATTTTTCCGTGAATTCCCAAGGCAAGAATTTCCGAGTAGAAACCCTAGGAACCCTAGATGCGCGAGTCAACTCGCACTTGGCCGGTTTTTTCAATTCAAACATGTTACATATTTTTTAAATAGAGGTGATGTCAACTATTGTCTAAGATATTTGTAAATGTAACAACACACTGCACAAAATATGCTTCCGCATGTGTCATCAATTTATAGGTTTTTAAGATCATGCTAATAAAATCTTTGAAGGTCAAACAAAGATGCTGTAAGCACGTGGATTTGTTTTGATGTTTATACATTCGATATTTATGCTTTGTTTATAAAGTTTCTCAACTTTACGTAATATTTACGAGTACATAACAAAATGGATAATGGGAAATACACTACAAATCTTCAAGTTGAGCAAACCACTAGTACCACCGAATGATAACAAATAACTTTCTACTAAAGGCATAAATTAAACGAATAAAAACAAAAATTGCAATTGCTTGAAGTGAATCGTAATCGTTTATCGCTTGGCTCATTACTTTTCCCAGAATCAGTATATAACTGTTATACCTACTGCGAGACATTTTAAAATTCCGATTCATGGTCATCTTTATTGTTCTAGAGTCTAGACCCTAGCCGCTTGAACTAAGAGTTATAATAGGAATAACTAACTCAAGAGCACTTAGTTACGATACTCAGTTTAAATTAACTAACAGCAAGTATCAGTCTCGTGTCTGATTTATAAATAAAATACATAGGTTTAAATTACAGTTAACAATAGGAATATTATAGGGTTTAATTGACTATATGGCCTAGCCCTTGTCAATCGCACTTTCGATTGTAGAGGAGGCCCGTGCCCTACAATGAGACGTATCTGGGCTGATACAAATATGATAGAGTACATATTATACACTATTATACACTATTACCACATTTTTTACTTCTAGGTAATAAGGTTCAAAGTGGGTAGATCCAAAACATGATAACCATTTTATCAATACACCGCTTTTTATAATAAACATAGCGTCTATTTTGCAAATAAAAAGATTAATCTGTGAAATAAAACAAGATTAGGTAAATTTAATGTCTTCCTTTTTAGGAACCGACTGACAGACCGAATTCCATGAACTGTATGAATAGGTTAAATATTTTTTAAGATTAGCTAATGCGAGTGTACGAACAGCTAAGCATTGTTAGCATCTGTGTACACAAATCATTCAGATTTTTAGCCTAAACCCCTATACGACCTACTTAGTTACCCAAACATCGTTCATAAAGAATGCCATAAATATTTGTATACAACCATAGCAAAGGCCTAGCACATGTTCAAATAATTACAAACACGTGTTTTTGGCGTATATTTTTCATTACCTACATGGTGTTTTTTTATACAGGCACATCAAATTGATTGCTCCGCACCTGACTTTAATTGCAATCCGAACAAAGCAATTATTGCCACGATTGTTAAATTATCTCGTCGGTCGACATAATTGTGCCGGCCTGGCCAAAACCAGATATCGTCATCAAGACAGAATCCAAAACGCAAAATACGTGGCTATGTTACTATGTTGGGTTTTCTATCATCGTGTTCGATGTGGTACGGGAGCTAGCAACGTTTGGAAAGTAAGAATTTTAGGTCAGCTGATTTTGTGATATGTCGTCCTTCTTGCACTTTCGGTTAGAGTCTGGGCTATCTGGCTGGCGGTAGCGGTTGCGTTCTTTAGTGCGCATCCTACCTGTCCAGGTAATAATCCTGGATTTTAAAAACATTTTAGAAGGCGTAATATTTATTTTTATGTTTTTAAATAAGTCTACCTGACATACTTTTTTTATTGCCAGACATTTTTAACAATGCTAACTATGTGCCATACGCGATTTATTTATTTTTTTTATAAAAATTTCAAAGTATTTTATAATGTCTGTAATTTTAATATTATGTTATTTAAAGATAAGAAAAACTTAAAATAAATTTGCCAGACATTAATTCGATTGTTAAGTCTTGAATTAAAATGAAAAAGTCATGAAAAGTATTGCAGTATAATGCTAGTAGTCCGAGAGAGTCAGTTGCAGAATAAGTCGAGAATGATACAGAGAACCATTACGACAGTAAATGACTTTTCATTGTGCATATAATAAAAAAAAATAAAAATAAGAAACTGGATGCATGGACACAAAAATCTCTCCACGGGAGACACCGCCTCGACTTAACCAACCCGAACGTTGATAAAACAGCATCAAACGCGTGGCTTAAGCGAGGCGAAATGTTTCCCGAAACGGAAGGATTTATGATTGCCATTCAGGACCAGACCATCGACACTAAAAATTATAGAAAATATATCATTAAGGATCCTACAGCACACAACGATTTATGTCGCCACTGTCATAGTAGTCCTGAAACTATACAACATGTAACCGGAGCTTGCAAGTCTATTACCCAAACTGATTATAAACATCGACACGACCAAGTAGCTGCAATAGTACACCAATATCTAGCATACAAATATAAATTAATAACTGATAAAATGCCATACTATAAATATTCACCAAAAATAATATTAGAATCAGTTGACTACAAACTTTACTGGGACAGGACTATTATGACAGACAAAACAATCCATCACAATAGACCAGATATTACACTACACGATAAACGAAACAAAGCTGTTTTTCTAATTGACGTTGCAATACCGAATACTCACAACCTTCAAACAACATATACAGAAAAAATAGCAAAATATACCGATCTTGCCATAGAGCTAAAAAGACAGTGGCGAGTAGACTCTGTGCGTACCGTCCCTATTGTGGTATCGACCACAGGTGCCATTCCTAAATATTTACACACTAGTTTGAAAACACTCCAAATTCATCCCTTAACATACACCCTTATGCAGAAAGCGGTAATTCTGAATACTTGTCGGATTGTTCGTAAATTCCTCTCAATAGAAACCCAATAATTGTCAATGACCAGTCATAGTTATTTTTCTGTCTTAGGAACCTATAACTTCTTTTGTTATCAGATTTGTTTTGGCCACAAGCCTGCACATCTGATTATTTCGCCAGAAATGGTAGAAAATATATCTAATTACAATAAAATAATAATAATAATAAGCCCCCCAAAATCCTACCTTACGTCCGTGTCGAACACCAGACCACGTGGGGGGCGGGCAACGTGTATAACTTAAACCTACACGGCAAACAAGGCAAAGGTAACCCATTAATATGGAGACTCGTAAAAGAAATGTACGTATAGGGTCGCTACCCGAGGGTGATCGTCGGGGCACGTCTGTAGCTGGCCACGGGCGTGACAACATGCTAGCCAGTGACTCCCGGCTGGACGGCTGGGCGGGAGTCGGGGACGCGGGGGGTAGGGGAATGTCCTCAAGGACTACAGCCGATATTGTAGATGTACAAGATAGTAGGAGTAGCTGTGATGGTGCGGCTACACCAGCCGAGAGTGTTTCGCAGGAGGCTCAAGCTATTCAACCTACGACCACCAAGGCTGGTAAGCCAAGAGTGCGCATGAAATGGAGTGATGATATTAATGTTTTTATCATGCACACATACTTTTATGTTACCAACTTAGAAACAGATAAAACCATGTACTGCAAGAAACTACACGATCAGTTTATTTTAAAATATCCACAGTTAAATGTATCCGCTCAAAGAATCGCAGATCAAAGAAGAGTCATTATTCGTAATAAACTATTGTCTGACGAAGTCATAAACAGAATAAAAAAGGAAGTTTCGGAAAAACTAAAAGAAGAAATGAGAGACAACCAGCCCCCACTAATAGTTAACAATTGTACTTCTGAGTCATTAATATCTTCTAATGTTGATAGCACCGAACCCATAAACACCGATACGGAAAATATTGGATCAGGCCAAATCCTGAAAAATAATATGTTAACCGCGCAGGGGTCCACTCATGCGTCAACACAAACAACCACACTACCTAGCATAAACTCAATAACACAACAAATAGAACAAGATCAAATCACTGATGATGCTAATACTTTCATGACTTTTTCATTTTAATTCAAGACTTAACAATCGAATTAATGTCTGGCAAATTTATTTTAAGTTTTTCTATCTTTAAATAACATAATATTAAAATTACAGACATTATAAAATACTTTGAAATTTTTATAAAAATAAATAAATAAATCGCGTATGGCACATAGTTAGCATTGTTAAAAATGTCTGGCAATAAAAAAAGTATGTCAGGTAGACTTATTTAAAAACAAAAAATTAAAAATTACGCCTTCTAAAATGTTTTTAAAATCCAGGATTATTACCTGGACAGGTAGGATGCGCACTAAAGAACGCAACCGCTACCGCCAGCCAGATAGCCCAGACTCTAACCGAAAGTGCAAGAAAGACAACATATCACAAAATCAGCTGACCTAAAATTCTTTCTCGAAAACGTTGCTAGCTCCTATACTAATGGTCACGATCTAGGTGCGAACTAATATTCCAGCATTAGATTATGGGTATTTTATTTAATAAACGAATCACACACTTACTTACGGTTTTTATATTAGACTGCCGTACTACATCGGTCGTACCGACCCCTACAACAAAAGACCTACTACACAGAGGACTTGGAAATACATTAATAAGTACTTACTTCTTATGTCTTTCTTCATGAGCTTTCCATAGATTATTTGTAAGAGACATCGGTCCAACGCAATTTTCGGCCACTCAGTCAATTTTATCTTATTATGTGTCCCCGGGGATTCGCCCTAATACCTAATCGACGACGGAGAAAGCCGTATGGTACAACGACGCTTTTGGTACAATTAAATTTCCGTAACGACCAAATAAAAATAAAGATTTTGGAAGCATTCTCGTGAATTTTTTATACCCTCGCCTTTGAAACTGGATTAATAACTGTTTATTGAACATTCATTGCACAAAGACCGCATGCCCCAAATTTTCCATTAAAATATGTTTCGCTCACATATTTTTCGTAACTTCATTGAAAGCCGCTTTTTGTAAAATCGAAGAGAAAAATAAAACCTTGTTCGTGCAACCTCATTGAAACAACAAGCACGAGTGAACCGATAAATGAACCAAAAAGTTTATTATTGCGTTCAACGCCCGAACGATCTTTCTTGACGACTGACTTAAGCTCAAGTTAAATAAGATTCCCCATAGGAAAACTCTTCCAATCTTATACCTGATACTTCCTTATAAAGCTAAGCGCTTATTAGAGCAACTTCATGGCAGCCAAACTGTTTTATCTGAGGCAGTATTTCTGATGATACAAGTTTGTTCACTGCCAATTTACGTAAGCAGCTTTTCTTAATGTCGATACTTCAAAATGGAGGTCTATTATCGTTTAATTAAGACATCAGGGGTAATACGGTGATACTTTATATTCATGAATTATTTTAAGTACTTACAGCAAAATCAGAATGCACAGTACCATATTATTTTATGTCAAGTCATAGATATATTTCGTAGGTCCAATAATTTTTGGCTATTTAATAAATAACTAAATTAATGAGGCAACCCAGTTGATCAATTGTAATGAATACATTATTTCTCAACCACTGAATCAATTACTATTTAATTATTATACTAGCCTATAAGATCCCACTGTTGGGCAAAGGCCTACCTTAAGTTCTTTCATAAATCTTTATTGTGAGCAATTGTCTTCCAGTCCTTGTGGAATCTATACTTGTACAATGTACATATTTTTAATAATGAATATAAAAGTCGAGTATGCAAAATTAATTTGATGCGGGCCATCGGGATATGTAAACGCTACATGAGCATAATTTTACGCCACTTGTATCTTTATCAACGTGTAAATATAACATTTTATCCATTGCAGGTGGTTTCGCTTGTTTTATTAGCGATGAAGTCCAAAGGATCCCTATTCCAACAGGGAGCACATACTACCAGGAGTGTCAATGTACTGAACCAGCCTACACCATAAAAGATCTGAAATGGCTGGACAAAGACAACAAAATAATTCTTGCAGGGTATGTAATAAACACAATACTGTCATTTTTACGAGTAATTATCAACTACTAAAGTAAATTATTTTCACAAGACCAGGTACAGGTTCAAACATATACGTCGAGTATCAGATTGATAGCATCAATCTTCACATACCGAATATCACCAAGGCGATGACTGGAAGATACAAGTGCGTAACTGAATATGAAGGACAGGAATACACACAATCTTACGATATCGAAGCATATGGTTCGTATTATAGCTGCGGAGATAGCCTATTTTTATTGTAAACAAATAAAAATATACTTAAATGTTGATGCTGCTGTTACAGATTCATTAAACGTTTATAATGCTCCCGAATATCAACAGCTGTTGGAAGGGCGTGACGAAATAATTAAGTGCGAAGCTCGTGGTGATTTTGAACCGACGATAAATTGGGAGAAAGGTCAAGATAACCCAATTGTAGTAAGCTCTTGCATACTAATTATAATAACTTCTGTTAAAGAATCATTAATAATAAGTATACTATATTTTTATTTTTGTTATCAGATAAAAAATGATGCGAAATATGAAATCGTACAACAAGGACTCATGATAAAAAACGTCACTATCGATGATGCAGGCGACTATAAATGTGCAATTGCAGTACTAACTACTGCTGAAGAAGTGGACAGATTTATCAAAGTAGAGGTAGGTAACTAAGAAGGAAATAATCCCTTTTTTCATACAATAGGTCCGGCAAGCGAGCAAACGGGCACCTGATGGTAAGTGATTGCTGCCGCCCATGAACATCCACAAGGTTCTGATGATAGATGAGATGCCGGCCCATTACATCGGGAGGGAAGCAGGAAGGAGAAAGAGGAAGAGGAAAGGGGTATTGAGCATCCAGCAATCTCACTCACCGAAAGAAACCCAATAGCGAAGGTGTCGCTTCACGTCGATCTCTTGTGAGACTGTGGTACCGCCCCGCACGAACCTACTCATTCTTGCCGAGTTTGTAACTGACAACAGCGTGGCTCTACCACTCCATAAATGCAACGGACTAAACTCTATGCAATTAGATTCGAGTATTAAGATTTTGAGTAAAATATTAATAAAAATAAATCATTTATTACAGATTGTAACGGTGCCAATAATAAAAGAATTAAAAGCAATCCCAGAAGCCAGTGTGGGGGTAGGAGAATCATTGTCAATAGATTGTTTAGCAGAAGTTACGCCACATGCTGAATACATTTGGCACAAAATTCCAGATACGGTAACGTATCATCACTGCTCTATGGATGTATGGATCTTTATAAATATTCTTAATAATATTCTTTTTTATGAATTAATTAATAAATTACAGATTGAAGCGGAGAATAACACTCAAACATGGCGGCAAGTTGTAAACACGATTGTTTTTGATAAAGTAGAAGCCAGTGACTCTGGAACTTATCAATGTACAGTCACTAATAAGGCAGGCGCCGCATTTGAGAAAATCGATGTGAATGTAAGTAAATAATAATTCGGTAGCTCTTTATAAGTATTGCACAAATCCAAAAATATGTATGTGATACCTTACATTGAAGCAAACATAATATACATATAATGTATTCTGCAGGTGGTTTAAAGTTACCCAACTGTTTCAAATAATATTGATTTCTGGTTTAAGTTCACATATGAATTTTATGGCCTCTCAATCGTCCTCTCGATTGTAGAGGAGGCCCTTGCCTTACAGAGGGAAGTATATGGTATGATACAGATACAGATGAATTATATTCCCTCACGAATATATTTTAGGTACTAGAAGAACCCACCATTATCGATTTCTCCAATCGAACAGAAATTGAAGGAACAGATGTTGCTATAACTTGTAACGCCACCGGAAGACCTGAACCCAAAATCGAAGTATATTTCATAAAACATGATGACTATGAAGAAGGGTAGGTGAAAACTGAAATAAATCTGTAATCACATAATTAGGTTTAAAATAATAACTACTTTGGTTTTAGTGAATATGAAGTAAGCATACCACCGGATCCATGGATGGTGGAACGTGGATTTCAAGGATTGTACATATGCAAGGCCACAAATGAAAGTATGAAGTCTTTAGCATTTTATCGTTATATTTATAGAAATACTTTGTTTACAGATTTTATCGCGGATTTTTTTTTTTTGCTTCCTGAAGCGACTTTCGATTACTTTACAGAAAATAAAATTGATAGCATTTGTAAACAAAGTAGTTTTATTATAATGTGTAACATTCGCGTATTCATGTAAAAAACTACTATTATTTATAACATTATTTAATAAAGATTTTTAAGCCGTAGATGTAATTTTATTAAGACGTTTTAAATATTGCAGTTTTATATATTTTTTAAATAAAAATAAATATCTTTGTACTTTAAGCTTTGCGCAGCATAATAATAAGTGACTAAAGTAAATTTGGATATAATATTCGCTTCGAATCACTCGTAGTACAGATCCATTTTTAAATATTTGTTATATTGTCCATCGCCGAAACCACAAAAGTACTTCAAACAATAAGTCTTTGTCGTTGCAGTGGGATCAGTTTCCAAAGAAATGTACATGACGGTATTACACAGGCCGTATTTCCAGAAACTCATACAGTTTGAATGGGGTTGGAATGGGAAGACAGTGAACTTGAGCTGCGCGCATAAAAGTAATCCACCGGCTGAGATACAATGGAGGTAATATATCATAAATAAATACACCCAAAAGTGACACACATAATCCTGAACACACGCTAAAATAAAACTCTTGGGAAGTGAGAATCAGAATTTTGGAAGATTTCAGTCTATCAAAACCCAGACACAAAACAATTTTTTGTGCGCCGCGTAAACATTTGTCTTGATACGGGGATCGAACCCATTGCCTCTTACGAGTATATCGCAGGCTCTAGATCAACTATGTCTACTGTGGTTTATTTTCCAATTGTGATGTTTATTTGTTACTCAGGTTTCAGGGAAATGATATACGAACTGAAGAACAAGTGAATATTAACAAGCGTTTGCTTGAAATGCTATCCAGTGCTCCGGATCACTACTTGCCAATAATAATTGACAAAAACTTCTTATATGGAATATATGAATGCGAAGCTAAAAATGAACTTGGTATAGAAATAAAGACAATCACACTGAAGGAGGGATTTGTACCACCGCCAGTTAAAAACGTAAGTGTGTTTTGTAAACTGCATTTAATAATATTTAAAGCTTTGTTGCAATGTAATGCTGTTGAAATAACATTTATATTGTTTTAAACCTCGATTCCGGCTATGCAGTCATGTTTTCCACACGCTTTGTTTTTGCAATCACTTGTAATAATGACCAGTGGTGATGTCAGAGCCTGTTGGCATTTTCCTTTTTAATTTAATTCTTCATGTCAAGGCCTCCTTATGCCTCACATGATCTCTCTTAAGTCATTTATTTATCCTTGAGAATATTACAATAAACGCCCACTTTACGAGCTTTCCTAACTAAACCAACTTTTAATATTTTTAGTAATATATATGTAAATAACTGTTTCCAGGCGAGTGTCATTGATATAACAGCAACTTCAGTACTGTTTTCGATTGCTGAACCTGATGAAGTGAATGGCCCTAAGGTGTTAGGATTCACCGCTCAATACGACGAGGCAGCCAACTACAACGTAACAGATATTCACGTGAACAGAACCTGGGCTATCGACAGACCTTTTAAATTGGAGAAGTTGAAGCCAAATACTAAATATTATGTTACTTTTGCTGCTGTAAACGATGTTGGCACTGGCGCTTGGGGTGATCGGTTAGAATGTATTACTCTCGAGAAGTAAGTAATTTTTTAAGCACAGACCTAAAAAATGAGCAAGTGTCTTGCCTGGTCAAACGTTATTTCTATTTTTAAATACATACTTATAATATTAAGTGATATTAGACGCGTAACCGAATTTGAGAATGCATAGAGAAAAAAATGGTATGATTAAAGTACAGAATGTAGTGCTTTGTTGTAGTTATTCTATTATTAACCTGAGCATTAGCAGATACATAGATAAATAGTGATGCCTTAGCTAAAAGTGTGTCAGCAAGGACGTCTACGTAAATCGCTCTTGTCGTAATCGAAGGAATCCTGCAGATTTGCATAGAAATCATCCATCGCATCCGGAGCTTGTACCCAATGTATGTAGAATTTACAAATTTACATTTGAGCGACGGCACATCGCTTCAACGCGAATATTATACAATGTTTATGCGTGACAGGTTGTGTCCCATTCAGTATCAAATATATAAAGATGTTTTATTTTAATGGTTATTGATTTTAGATTACAGTCAAGTTGAGTAGCTTTGAATTTGTAGGTAACTTTGAATAAAATCAATTTGAGATGTTTAACTTTTCATTGTCCCGCATAATTCAATTCAAAGTTACCCGAAAGTCGTTGTAACTGTGAATGGCCACTAAAACGTTAATTTCTCAACCAATTCTGTACTATATGATCATATTGGTCAGATAATAAAAATTTTGGGTAATAAAGAACACTTACACACACTGTATAAAATAATGCAATCAATTAATTATTTTTCAATATTCATAAAAATCTGAATGTGTTCAAAGTTACGCAACTAATTTTAATAAAATAATAATCCGTTTACGGTTAATAATAATAATATGAATATTCCACAGGTCAGTCCCAGAGCCTCCGGTATTGGATATAGACCTAATTGAAACAACATCGGATTGTAATCAGATACTGAAATGGAAAGTGCCTGAGGATAATGGAGAACCCATCGATTATTATATGATACGATATTGCGCGGTGAGTGATATCATCCTCATATAATATTAATGCGTAGATACATACCACAATATGAACAGACGTAATCCAGGTTGCAAGAGGCCACTAGATGCAGACTAATTTGAAAAGGTCGCTCTGAAAATCCTTAGAGGAGGCTTGTGTTCAGCAGTAAAGCTGATATGGCTGAAAATAATTATGAACATGATAAAATTAAATGTACCTTTATTAAATTCATAACTATTAGCCACAATGATAATTCATAATCTTGAAGATATAACTAATAGAGATCTCTGTCCATAAGTGAACAAATACTAATGTCGACAATGATATGTCATTGTAATATTAGCAATTTCATTTTCTTCCCGAGTGTTAGTTTGATTAGTAATTATTAATTACATGCTCATTGCTCTATCTACTCTACATATAGTAGTTATGGATAAAGATAACTCTTTATAATTAAAAATGGGTGTTCTATCCCATAGCTCATTAATAAACTATCATTCGTCATGTTGGTTTCTTTTGTATTCAACCTTCGCATTTCATTAATTACCTTAATAATATGTACAATACTATTCATCGCAATTCACAGCGCCAGTCAACTGTTTTACACAAAGAATGAAAAAATATTTCTCGAATATTTGAAACATTTTTACCTTTCTGTTTTACATAGTTGTGAAACATTTCATTTTCAAACGCGGACGGTCTACGAATGGTGACAATTTGTTGCGCGCTGTTAAGATTTTGGCATGCAATTCACATTTTTACCAGTCTGATTTCTTTCTCTGTCTATTTTAATTTTAAAATAGCTTGTCTTTATGAAAATTCTCTGAAATAACTACACAGCTCTGGAATGTTATGATTTACTTTTATATTAATTTCAACTCAACAACTCAGCATACCAGTGAATGTAATCGGAAGAAATTGCTTTTAATCTTTGCATTAGTAATAGGATTTAAATGATATTAACCGATCTGAATTCTTTAGATATAATTACAGTATGACAAAAAACCCTGTCCGATCCAAGACACGCATTTGGGTATCTCAATAGTAATACATATTTAAAAAAATACGAAAAAAAAGGATAAAGAATAACATAATTATCGTAAGTTTAGTATCAACACATTTTAGTATCAATATTACCGTAAAATGTAACAAAGTGTTAAATTCTGACAACAACAACACACATTCGGACAATTCTGAAATGTCGCGCCAAACGTTGCTTGTTACGAACGCGGATCTGTTAGCATTGTAATGTGAGTTTCCCTACTTTTTTTATTTTTTATTAAATATATCATATTATATGAAACGGATCTTTAAAATATAACACTTTAATGAAGAATGATAACACCTTTATCAATCGGACAGATTTTTTTGTCACCTGTATAAAACTGTACTGCTAATACGTTTTGCAACCAAAATACAAACCTAGATTTTAAACCACTTTACACCAGCCTAGTACCACAAATGATCTACAATATGTGTAAAAAATAGTGCCGTTACAAAAAAGTATGTACGGATTAATCGAATAATCCCGTGTCCGCAGAAAGCATACGATGAATTGAACGAGAAACTATGCATAGAGGAGCGCTTCACGCCGACCACTCAGCTAGAACTCCGCAACTTGGATTGCAATACTACTTATTTTCTGGAGTTGGTGGCGCATAATTCACAAGGGAATTCAGCTGCAGCCAATATCTCTCTCACCACACCCGGTAAGCCTTCATACTTTTCGATATGTGCAATGAACCGTGTGAATTGTACACATTGTATTTTTACTTTTTATGTAACTAGGTGACGGGCTTTGTTTAAAAATGAGAATGTTTTTCTTTTATTTTGGTTCTTACACTTCAATTACTTTTTTATATCCATCCATCCATCAGCCAAAGGAAGTCCACTGCTGAACATAGGCCTCTCCCAATGATTTCCACCGTGACCTGTTGGAGGCAGGCTACATCCAGCAACGTCCCGCGACCTTTACCAGGTCAACTGACCACCTCGTGGGTGGACGTCCTATTCTTTATATAGGTGGACTAAATTCTGGAAGTATTCTTTTGTAGAGTAATGTCAAGAACAGTTTCTCAAGAATATTATGAATGTATGTTGTGTATGGGTGATTGAAATTAAATGAAATTCGTTTATTGAGGCTATAAGGGTGATTGAGTGATTGTGTATATTATGTAAAAATAGTTAATTGAAAGGACGACCAAGTAAAAGTCGGTAAACGTCTATTACGTGTGTAGAATAACGGTAGATGCGAGCCACTGCCAACATATGGAAATACTGGAGGAAGGCCTATTTTCAGCAATAGACCTGGTAGAATGCTGGTTATATTAATTGAATTTATATACCAATATCCGCATTCCGTTATATTTATTTGTCAATTAGGTTAATCGTAAAACAATTCCCTCTAATTTGCTCGCTATAGAGAGAAGTGCGAAATCTAGTAACGCAATGAATTGGAATGGAACGGATTAATTTTGGTACAACTTCGATTTCTCCCTACAATTCCATTATGGTATTTGTGATGTTTAGTTCTCAATATGTGTTATAATATATTTTAGTACAAAATGGAAGTAAATAATTGTTTCTATTATTAGTCAATATAATCACAAAACTTCTTAGGTCTTGGTGTGGTTAGGCAGTAAAATTCCCCATATTTTTTTAAATCTATGAATCCCTTACATGTTTATTCTGTGTGTGGTGGGGTTCATTTAAGTGTATTTGATATACTGTTTTCAATTATAAATTCCGACTTATATATTTTTCTCAATCGAGTACATAGGAATAGGAATTCGATTATTTTATAATCAAAGATTAGCTCAATATTCATAAATTAATTGGGATTTGTTTTTACAGCTTTGGTTGAAGAACAGACATTTTATTTATCGGCTGGGGTTATAATAGGGATAGCTGTTGTCGTCGTAGTAATATGTATAGTTCTATTAGACATCGTGCTGTTCACTTGGAAGAAACAAGGCATCATTGCCAGTTGCTGCTATAAGAAAAACAAGAAGAAGAAAGACTTCAATTTAAATTCGCGGTGAGTATTTTAATATGGGTAGCAAGTGGGAGTACTTAAAGTTATTTGTACTTCACCAAACTTTGAGGTAAATAATTGTAAATCTTTCTCAATCGAAACGAGGGTCTTATGGTTCATTGCTCTCGTCTTTTCGCAAGATCAATGAGATAAGTGTATGGTTTTAAAATATATTGATACATAATTTATACATAAACTCACGCCTTTCTCCCAGAAGGCGTAGACGGAAGTGCAACCAGGGCACCCACGTTTTCGCCTTGTATTTTCCGTCCCACGATGTGATATCATATTTATTATTAATAATAAGTCATAATAAGATCTGCAAAGTATCGGTAACATTAGTGGTAGGTTACCCTACTACCCCTTTGGAAAAAAGCGTCGTTTTATACTTGTAACTTGTGTCATTGTACATCAAATAAATAGTCATATTGCATATTCCCAGTCAAGAAACTCACCTTTACTACATTGCTCAAACGACCCAAATAAATGAATATTAAAGGCCTGTCATACGTCACATTCTAACCTTTTGATTTTCAGTGACAAGAAAGGGCTTTTGAGAGACAACGTGGAATCAACGGACGACAGCCTAAAGAAACCGAACAAAGGACACAAAGAATACGAATACAACAAAACCACAGGAGTTATTACTGGGAAACACTCTGCCGTATAGAAAATACTTTGCTCTAGTTTTGCGTATGAGAAATTAGTTGTAAGTAAATATGTCGTGTTCGATGTTACAAATTCTATTTTGTTGAAGCACTCTTTTAATAACTGTTAAATTGACATTTGATTTCTTAATATTATTATTACTTTTCATACTTTTATCAATGAATATGGTTCTAAGTAATAAATTGGAAGATGCCATTTTAATATCATTTATTTAGTGGTATAATTATGTTTATTAAAATGCAGAAGACTTACTAACAATCTCATAATGTTATCGTGCTAGGCTTTATAGTTTTGAAATTCTTAGTAAAAAAAATCGTATAAATTAATAATTGTTCCATTTTTTTGTATTAGAAAAATGTGTGTTCAAATTTAAATCTATTATAATATTATATCAAAATGCTAAAAATAATTATAATTATAAAATCGTAATTATGGATAGGAAAGTTTTTGAACATTTGAAGTATTAAAAACAAACTTTATTTTTGTAAATATTCGTTTATAATTACATGATTTCTAATTTAAGCTTATTTATAAGATATTTTTTATTGTTAATCACATCAACTAACCACCAGCGATACAGTACAAATTTAGTGCCTTTTATCAATAAATAATAGAAAGAAAATTTTTGCCATGTATATAAAAAAAATATACACATTGTTATTGTAAATTAAATATATTGTATGTTAATGTAAATCTGTTAATAATAAAAGTATTTATTTCCATATATCAATGTTACATGAATAATCGTGCCAAAGATTAATATATACGTTGTAAGTTTTCACGTAATAAAGAATAATGAAAATTTGTTTTTGTTCTACAAATTTTACCCAGATGATAAATTATACAAAGTTAAAAGGAAGACGAGATGAGGCCCGGCGGTAACGCGTGACCTCGCACTAAGCCCATAATATTAAGCAAACTTGTATTATACGGATTATAATGACTATCACACAATGAAACTAAGCAACTATAATGCAAAATCCTCGCTAGTATTAATAGAAATATATTGTTGTATACATTTGTGTTTCTACATAACAGAGTCTATTTGTCTCAAAGATGTTCTTATCATCAAAAAGTATGATTTTACCAATTTTCTTTTCAAAATACCAAATACGCTAAATTGAGGGAAATCAAACCTACAAAATTCCAAACAATTTGGCCGTTTAAATCATTTTCGAGTAATCCACTCAAATCAAATGAACGGAGGAATTTTAATAGACTTGGCGAGAGTTAATCAATTCATTCAGTAAGGCAATCTTTCTTTCATATTGAATTATGTAGGATCCGTAATGAATTCGATTGGAATATCTGGAGCGCACCTGTTATTGAAAATTAATACTTTAGCGGGAGGGAATCTGTAATGAGGGGATGCGATTTATTAACGATCAGCGGATTTTTTTTATTTTTTATTTTATTTTATACGTTGTCAATTAATTATATCGATCGTAAGTAAAATGCGGTCAACGTAGAATGTCAAATAAAGCATTATATAATAGAATATTCGAATGGTTTATAATTACCATCTTTGAAAATCTATAGATGCTTCTGTTCTATCAAATTATTTCTTTTATATTAATCATTTATACTACGACAACAATAAAAATGTAATACTGTTTTTGTGACATTATATTTTTACATATTATATTATTCTCTTCGAATTATTCTAGTCGGTTATTAACAAAAGAGGCTCAAGAAGGCACTCAAGTATTAGTACTAACATCTTTGCTTCCAATGTGAATTTTCTTTGCATTTGAATGGTCATAACTCATAACTGACAGTTATAATTCTCCATCGAGTTAATTAAGCCTTTGCGCCTCCTAGGCTATATTGCCGAGGATACCTATCCAAACAATATAAATTATAGTATAATACTACTTTTGCTATTGCCGTTAATTACGTACATAAATAACAACAGTATTGTCGGTAGGATATTCATATCCGCCTGGAGGGAGTCTACGGCACACGTGTTGTAAAATGTTGACTGCCGCATGATCTCTTTAGGATGTCGGTTTTACACTCTACTTTAGTTATCCTACAATTACCATCTGTTGTAGAATAGTCACGACCGTAAAAAAATATTATAATCATTAAATCGCTGTCACTAGTAAGTTGGACTCAACAGAAGCACACCTGCAGTGCCGATATTAAACGTTTGAAGTGCAGAACAGACGCGCGGCGTATTGAAAATTTGTGATATTTTACGATACATCCTTGGCTTTAGTTAATGTATCCCCGGCGAAATGAGGAAAACACGCGAAGTATTTCATGAAGCTTTACGCTTTTTACGGTTGATTTTAATGGCTTTGTATGAAATACGTGTTTATATTCGCGACATGGCATTTTGCTAGAAAAGGGCTTATGTGCAAAATATAGTGTTAAATCGATCCTAATTAACACCGGAAATATTGATAATAAAAAAACGAATACCTAAGCTAAAACATCCATTACTTAATAAAACAACTCTCGGCACACTTCTGACTAAATCAAAAGGCTTCAAGTATGATATTCAAACCCTTCATAATGATTTAATAAAAGCACCGAAAAGTCCTTATTACTTTCTGATAAAACACATTATACACTTCTCATTATATGAATTATATTTATCTAATCGGTCAATCTAAATTCTAAGAGGTAGGACGAATATTGGGGAAATACATAATGTAAGTGTGTATGAGTATAGTTATGTACAATTAACCCAACATTCTTAAATATTCGTGAGTTAGACCCATTAAAATGCCTACCAAAGTATCGCATAGCCGACGCGTGTTATTTCTGAGCTGCACAGACAATAAACAATTTCCCAAACATTCTATTAGCCACCACTTTACAGCGGTCATTGAGTGCACTCCCATTAGGATATCGGCAGAGGCGGAGCTATGAACCTGCGTAGAACTAGCAGGAATGGATATAAACTTCTATGTTATGCTACTGACTACTTAAGGTTAAAGATTTATTTTCCTAATTCTTTAAGTTAATAAGTAAAAATAGCGATTTTTATTTTTTTTTATTCTTGCATATAACCATGGGGTTGAACTGTTAAGGATTTTATTTGACAGAAGATTTATAAAAGTATTGATGTGTTTCATTAAGTTTGCAAAATATCTTTGTGACAGAGATAATTTCTCAAAAGTGGATTTCCATTGGCTAGAAATGAAGGACTGAGTAACTAAGCTACTTTTTTATCGAACTTGTGTTTTTGTATTTTGACAAAGAGCATGCACATTAATCTTCAAACTCTTCACTCAGATTTTTGAACCTACCCGAATCCTAGAAGTCCAAAAATTCTCAATCTTAAACTCTCACCGATTTTTGCCATATTTTTCCATTCTCACTGCGGCGCTGCGTGCCATAAGAGATATCCTGGCGGTGCAACTGGCACTTCCCACAGATAACGGCTCTTTGGCGAATTTATTGGCGTCCTAACTGAATAGTAGCCACGCAGGTGTCAATAATAGCACAGGTTACGCTCTGTAACAACTTGCCGGTAAATTAAAGAGCCTTGTTTTTCTTGCCGATGTTTAAGGTAATTGGTTGTGTATGGTGTGTTTACGAAGGAGAAATTTAGAGCTGTGGGTGAAGTAAATGTTCACCAGTAATCGGTGTCGTATACCAGTGTTATCGTTGTTATAAATTGAACAAATAATTGGTAGATAGTAAACTTGCGGCTTGATATTTTAATATTACTTCTCAGTACCATATTTCAGTATGCTACTAACGTTCCTGACGCTCTGAAGAAGTATTGGTGGGTATGTGGGTGTTTGATATAGGTAGTGTAGTTCCAAATTCTTTTTTTAAATCTATTTGACTAGGGACCAGAACTTTAAACAATAGTAAAACATTATGCTATTATTAATTGAATTACCTTTAAGACTCGTTTATTAACCAAAATATATTCCGAACAAAAGGCCAATAAACTGCTTACTGAATAAGAGTAAACAGTTTTCGATACTAACTTGGCGGAAACAATTCAATTCGGCACAAAGTATGTTAGCTACATAACAAATGAGCACTGAACCCTTCCGAGAAAGTATTCGCCAATCAATTTCCATTAACAAGACGTTTCGTACATGTATCAATAGTTTATACAATGAAATAATAAAAAGGAAATACTAAATGTAATAAAAATGTTTTGAACACAAATCAATTCAATAGCAAAAAAAAAAGGTCTAAGATCTAAGGTCATAAGGCACTGAAAATCATGTCTATAAATGTGGTTTTCCTGGTCTATGATCAAAATATTTAGAAATGAACCTCATCTTCCATAATTAGCGGGAGATGGGATAAAAATAATTATAGAATTTGAAAAGTCTATTCTTTCTGTCATTGTCTGATTATATAATATTTTTAAGGGACATAATTACAATATATATTTTGCCCGTGAATACTCTATCTTAATATCACTTCATACAGATGCTGTGCATTTCTACTATCATAACAACAGTTTAAGTATACGCACATTGATCCTTTGTTTCTGTATTCTTAACGCATTTTTCTACGTAAATCACTTAGCGTTGAACAGATCTAATTAGCGTGTCCCCCACGCATAAATTATACCTCGGCTTTTAATTAAACATGACTGATTTATCGCCCTTCTGTGGTTAGTTTAAATAAACATTTGTTTTCAGTTTAATTACGTCACTAGATTTTTCTGAGTGATGTTTGCTGTTTGTAGGAATGATGGTTATAGAGAGACAAACTTATCTGGCCCGGTGAGAAAGTCGCTGTTATCGCATTTGGTGTTGCCAGTAAAAATAAATTAAGCAACAAAGTAGACAAATAAGTCGTCGAATTAAAAATATTATCCTAAATACTATTATATTATTACGTATATATAGTGCAGTTTTATTAATAATACATTGGTATGTGACTATATCATAACCTACTTGTTTGAAGTTCGTTAAAATATGAGAATATGCACACACTACATAATATGTATCTGGAATTGACGTTAAACACCTGGCAATTTGAAAGAAAGTACATAGGTAAAATGTTGGCGTAATGTCAGCGAATGGCAAGCAGATTGACATTTCAAAATGGCGTCGTTAGTTTCCTCTTTTGGCCACCGGGCCAGATAAGTTTGTCTCTCTGTACTGACCTACACATGTCATTTAATTTTACGATATTTGTCATATTATGGCTCGCTTAAACATTCAACCTAGATTCTTTGTGTCTTACTGTCGTACTCAGAGATATTTAAAGTCAATTGAATGATTACTAAGTGTAGATTTTACAAAGAGAATCTATACTAAGGAACGATTTCATTGACATTAAACATCTCTGAGTGCGGCCGTTATTGAAAAATAAACTAAATGTCTTTGGTGAAAATATACTATATCAAACTTAGTCTTGGCTAATTAAAACTACATAACAATATAAATGAATACGGGAGCGCATATCTACCAAAGCAAGCCAGACCGGACTCACGTTTTAAACAAGCTTACACATGTACGGAAAGTCCAACTAAACCACCGGGGACGCAGATGCAAAATGCTGGAAATGAAATACTTTATTCATTCACAAATATTTTATTACTTGATCTCTTATTTTATTAGATTTTTCCATTCATTATCAACCCGGAGTCAGGAATTTGTGCCCGATATGGCGATAAGCTCGCCATCTATCATATTATGAGACGGAACATACAAGGCGAAATATGGGCGTTCTGTTAACACCTCTGCCTACCTCGCCACTAGGCCGAATTGTTAACTATGTCAATATAGAGATCCACAGTGGAAATTACAATTGGATATTTGCAACGTATTCAGAAAATTCTCAACAGAGATGTTAGGTTTTCGCTTTTTTAGTGTACCTATTACGGTCGCTCTATGCTTGAATTCAAACATCTTACCACCAGCAAGTATAACGATATAACCTTTTATTCAATTTATGTCCCTTCTAGCTACAAGTATGATCTATAAACAACTACTGTCTGGGTACAACTGGACGCCGCAAGCGACTCCGCTACACCATCCAAACTTTAACCGCCAGCCGCGACTGCAGTTAACTGTCTATTCTTTAAAACCGATTCGCGTGCTCGATGTCCTGGGACTTTGCAGGTGCAAATATAAAAACTTCGCGAAGAATAACAATATAGCACTAGCGACGTTTTGTTTAATATTTCTGCTTTGTGGTGTTGTAATTGAATTATTCTTTCTTTAATAAGAGCGGCAAGCGGAGATGCTTGTTCGGTTTTTATATTTGTGTGCCGTTAAACTTGTGAACAGTTTTTAAGGCCCTCTGCACAGATTTTAACACAGACATGTTATCTACGTAGGTGGTGTATGTGAAAATGAACATCTTCGAATAATTAACCTGAAAATATTTTTTCCTGAGTCGCAGAACTCACAATTTGAAACAATAAGTAGTATTGTATCAACAATCCAAATTAGTTATTCACAGCAAATCGAATAAAAAACTAACAATCACATATTACGAAATAACCGAAAATACACGAAATTTTCAGAACTAAAGCCGATTATGCCTACAAAACCGGAAACTGAAAGTGAAATTCGAAATTTAAACCATTCAAACATTTTCCATTGAAAGTTTAATCTATGTCCTAAATGAATAGACCGGGTACGAATATTATGGATCAGCCAATATCCGTATCACGTGACTCTCAATATCCGCTGCGTCTACTCCCGACGGAGAACGAGGTTTTTTTATTATTGGAATATCAATCATGATTTTAATACAAACTTTCAAAGTAATACAAGCGGACGTAGGTAGGATGAAAAAAAAAAACGTTTTGTTATTAACAAAGATGTACCTAATTTTGAAATGATGGAAATGAAGGTGTAATTAATATAAGATGTTATAAAGTTGGAAGATACTATTGAAATAAGAAATCGATTAAACAGAATACTTATGGGGAATAAATAGAAACAAAACGCAAATATCTTATTAGTTTAACAATTCATGTAATAAACCATTAATACCCCATTGGAATCGATATATTTATAGCATGCCTTCAAGATCATTGGTAATTAATTCTAACTGTTTTCATTCAACTTAATTGGGAAAACATCATCAACATTGTCCAAAACAATATGGAAGAGTACGGACCATTTCGGCGGTAGTAGTTAATTTGGGAACGCTGATAAAGCGGGGCCTGTTGAAATTGAAAACTTATCAAAGAGCGAAAACCATTCAGGGGCTCTTTTGGTCGACAATTACCTCTCTCGATTTCAGGTAGCCAACTAATATAATTTACAAAGGGTGAAAACGCGTATTGCCAATATTCCTTGTCAATACCAAAGCTCTTCGCGTTTTCAATATGAGATTCTTGGAAACGTAGATTTCACACCACTTCAATTAAGCGGATATTGTTTTGAAATAAGGAATTTTAATTATATTTCAGTCTATTGTTTTGCTATTCGTTGTATTTCATTGTGTGTAATTAACTTTCGTGTATTGTTAATATTCGAAACAAAGGAAAAGCAATACGATTTAAATCGTTTCTGAGAAACACTTGCGCAATTATTTTATCTCCTATTATAAACTACGGTAATAATTCAGAACTTCCAGATATTGTATCTTCATTAAACAACATTTTGTGTTAAAAGAATGATTCTGTACAAAATTCTAAATTAATAAATATAATTTTTTCAAATTATTTAGCAGAAGCAAAAAAACGTATTTTTCTCTGTCGTAGTCACTGATATATTCAGTAGGTACTTTTATTTGCAATTTAGTTTATTATAAAACCAATACAAATTCAAGAAAATAATTCATTAATTTATTATCTTTCAGACTACCTTTCAATACCTCTCATAACAAAAAACAAACTAACTTTATAATTTTCTTCCACAACTTTTGCAAACCCACGCGATAAAACTTATACAACAAAACTTTAAACAAAATTTCATCAATAAATAAACGGGCGATTCTAATTGAAAAACCGATATTTATATAAATTAATAAATAGAGCAAAACGTATGATCAAGCACGTACGTTTCGGGCCATTAGAGAGTTGGCGCGCAAGGCGAGTACTAATGTTCAATACGTGATTTGGCCCGAGCGAAGCTCTCGCATAAGTACAACCTACAATGGAACGTAGCTGTAATACCACCCGATATTATTTCGCGATGGATTTCGGATGGATCGTCCATACGAGCTAGTATCTTTCAAGCCTTTTTGTTGAACGTGTGTATCAGAACGATATTTTGCTGTTTTCTATTTTGGAGATTTTTGACGGAAATGAATTTTGAGTTTAATGACATAAGAAGAGTTTGGTATACCGGGTGATGTTGACATATTATGGTATTTAACTGAAGACACATGTTCCTAATCACCCCAGATACCATCTAAACGAGTTAAAAAAACTGCCAGGCAGTTTTGTCAAAATCGCGATTTTAGTTTTCAAGGCATATGATCAACCCGCATTGGTACGACTCTTTTTACCGTACAGGTAAGTTCCGGACCCAATCAAAGTTCAGCTCGTCTCAATTTTTTTTCAAATTTTTTAGTCACCTGGCTTAAATTAATTACCTTATGTCGTTATCACCCAGTATACTACTACGTTAAAGAGTACATTTCAACTCAACGTACGCTTAGTATAGTAATATAAACAAATATTTAGCTGCGAGGGATTGTCATCTCTCAACAATCGCCATGTTCGTGCTTGAAAACACAAATACGCAGGTTGAACTCGAAGCTCGACATATTCTCATATGGGTAGGTACATATTTTTGTGTCGAGAGGAAAATCTGTAAAGCTCCCCTTCCGGTACCCTCGAGAAGGCCGAAAGGGGTATGTTAGTGTCACTGGCCTACCAGCCCGGCACGCTGCGGATATTGCGGCAAAGTCGGGATAGGCCTATATGTCTATATCGGTCATCTTCATATAGGTACCTCTATTATGGGTTATCCACCATTGTATACAGTGATCAATCTTCAACGTTATTTCATTAGCTAATTTTTTGTCTCTGTTTTCAGTCAAAGGATATCGGAGCCTTAAACTAGTTATATACTTCAAAATAATAAATTACACTTCTATGACGTCATAAAAACGATCACAATAAAGGTAATTAATCCGACCTCAATTATAACCTCTACAAAATAAAACCCTTTTCATCCTAACACACATAAAAAGCACACTCCTGTATTTCATAATGTAAATTCATTTTTATACACTTTTTACCTATTTACATCGCAAACATAGTACTTAACAAGATAATAACTGGATTACTTCTAATGGCACGGAGTGTACGGAAAACATTTTACAGGGCTGCCACACTTCCAACAATAATTATACGCCTACAGGATGTTTAAACGCCTCTGAAGCTAAAACAGTGATATTACCGCAACTGTATAGGAATATTACCTGATCTTAAACGGGAAACAATATTCATTTACTTTATGCTTATCTCAATAATATGATATTTAAACCCGCAATGTATAACGTACTAAAGTTCAAGGCAATTGCGGTTGACCGCTTGTCTGTGACCGCTTGAATCAGCTGAGTGCTTTATTTGCGTTACATTGCTTTATTTAATAATTGTACTGAAAAATAATTTCTTTAGATAGTCCTTCGTGTCTATTCTAACAAGTTATTGTGGTGTGCAAAATATTATGCATGAATTTATATTAACACGCATTTTTAGTGGTGTCTGTAGTTATCAAGACTACCACATGTCCTTGTTTTTGGGCTAGTCGCTTACACCCTGCATGATGAAATAATATTTATTTAAATTCCAGCTCTCTGGAGTGTAGAACCTTTTCGCTTAAATATTCCATGTAATGTTTATGTTAAAAATGTAACGCACATTTCATATGAGCTCTCTTTAAACAAGCATACCTATGACGTTGATTTTTTAATTCTGTGGTGAGCAGAGAAACATTTGTGCAATTATTTGTATAGACTATAGCTAATTTAGATACCACGTATGAACTGAAACTCAAATATATAAAGTATTATCGAAATAAGAATTTAATGATTGTTTAAATGGTATTAAATATACATTAATCCTGGGGATCATGATGTATACATAATACATCACTATTTGTTGTCTCTAAGTGGTACACGTCCATCTTACTTCCAACAGCTCGATGAGGACATCCATGGGGGGGGCCTATGTTCAGCAGTGGACTTCCTGTGGCTGAAGTGAGAGTGATAGAGAGTACATGATTATGCAATCCACATAATATAACACGTGTAGAATAAAAACGTATTACGACACTTTTTTATAATGCTTTCTAAAGTGTGTCATTTTATTTTTAGTTTTAAAATTTAAAATGAATTAAAATATTTAGATCAAGTCCCTTTTGAAATATTTATTAAAAATTCCTTGCCAAGAAGACAATGGCGTGTTACTTTAAAAGCTGATTTCGGAATAATTCAAATTCCGTCACTGAGAAATATCTGACCCTCTTAAATTTATCGATAAATAAGACTTTTATATTGATCGAGTTCAACAGAAATAGATGAAATAGGCAACGCCAATAATGTTTTTGTTGTTCAATATTCTTTTGGAGCCAATTCTAAATACATTTACACAAAAAGAAAGCAAGTTCTGGAAACCCATGTTACCGAAATTTCATTTCTTGTAAGCTTTGTATTCGTGTCAATCGGTAGGCGATGATACGATTAGATTGCGGGGACGATATTGCCAATATTTGTATTATCTCACTACGGTAAATTGGCATGTTTTTTTGTCACAGCATGAGATTGAAAGGTAGAGAGAAATTAGACTTTAATTTTCTATGTGTTTTTTTTTTCTACAACCTTCTTACATTTTAATAGGACTAAAAATGGTGTAAAACCAGATTTTTATACTCCCGTGATCCACTGCTTTAATCTTTTCAAAAACGTAAATCGGTTGTAGTCGTTGCAAATTATGCTACAACCAAATACAATTGAGAAAATTGATGAAACTAAAAGTTCATAAGATTTTTCATGAACCCCAACCAATGAGGTCGAGTGATTAAATAAATTACGCTCAAGAAAATCACAGTCTACACGTACGTCACAAAATGGCACGCGCGGAGTCAATTGATTGATTAGCGCAGGAACTATTCTGACGGACCCCTGACATGTTAACCCTAAATTGGATTAAACGTGTGGAAAATTGATCCAAAGAACTGGCATTATAAAAACTTATTACCGACTTGTTTGGGAAATAATAAACCATAATCCTGCTGAGCCGTCAAAATATAATAGACGCGTCAATTTTACCTAAGGAAATAAGTAGGTGATAGATTTTATAGTAAGGTAGTTGCAATGACCATTAAATACATGAATGTTACCTACTATAAACGTAGTTTAATCTAAGAATTATAAGATCATAATATTAGCCTCGAAATTTGAAAACAGAGCTCCTTCCACAGCACATTACTCTTAGGTACATATTGTTCAATAGGTTGACTTCGTTCATTATTGAGGTTATAATTTTACATTCTAAAACATCAAATATGAATGGAACATACGTTTTCATTAATATATTCTGTACCAACCCTACGCGGCAAGATATGGCTTAACCGCTGTAAGTTGTTACAGAAGCTAAGCCCGACAAAAGTGCTGAAAGCAGTGGCCCGATGTAGTGACGTAATAGCTTTTGTTTACGTTCTGATACATTAACAGTCGGGCGGGCGCCAGACGTTTACCAATGCCGCGTACCATATATTTCTAGCACTTAAATGAACAATTAAATGTTAAATTAAATGAACAACAGCAAGGTTCAAGCGAATATATGCTTTGGATTTTGACAGGAGTACAATGGATCTTTTTAACAGTATCATTCTGGGGAAGCGCAAGATCAACTTTTTAGTGGATGTAACACTTTTTGCCGAGCCCTTTGATAGCGTAAACGGAGATATTTTTAGTTGAAACAACATCACGCGTTTGATCCAAGGAACGAGCCGGCGCGGCCCCTGACGCCGTGAGACATTGGACGGTCGCCCACAATCGACTTATCTGTCCCTGAAAACTGATTAAGTAGTGCCGCCCATGAAACACCCACGTTTTAACCCCTCCGGTGTCGATGTGTTGACAGATATGTTTTGACAATGGAAAACAATTGAAAAACAATAGGCTACGTCATCAAAATTTTGACAACACGCTCAAAATGAGCTCTTGGACACCGGAAGTATTAAATTGCCCCCCGCTATAGGTGTTCTTTGATAACAATACGATGAATCACGCTAGAAGCCGACGTTTTGATAATGCTGCATTAGAACGCCTGGTCTAAAAATCCATGTAACTAGTAGATAGTAAACTCTAGCCACCATAAAAACTGTGGTACAAATACGCGAAATTTTGGATTATTTTTGATCAGTACTAAAATAAAATATAATAAGACGCTTATCTACACTAGCGTAATCAGAAAAACTCACTATTGAAAGAAAATTCATATTCAATTCAAAGAAAGAAGCCAGTCATTAGTGAATCGAATGGATAAATTAAAACGCATACCAATAGACTTAATTCCATAGTATTTGAACTAACTAACGAACGAATTGTGCCCTTATAGGCGGAACAAGAGAAATGATTAGGGGTCCGCATCGAAATCTGCAGCTATGCGACTTGCATACCAAATGCAATGGGACCAAATATCAATATTGAAGTTTGAGTGCGACACTGTTATTAATACGTATCTTAGTGACAAAGTTCGGTAAGTCAAAATTTTTGATATAAATTAAGTAATTTTATGATATTCTAGCGTTATAATTGCGAATTGCGACTGGCTTTGGAATAAATAAATAATTGTGATATTGTACATGGTTGCCTGATAGGTTTGTATATGAAGTATGAACCATGTGGCCTTGGCCTCAATTCTCAAGTCGGAATATGCACTTGTGTGCGTTTTCAGAAAACTCTCATATAAATTTCGTGAAATTGTATTTATACTAGACATAGCGATAAGATCGCCCCCTATAATTTTTTGGGACTGGAGTTAGTTCGGTGAACTGTTTGTATCACTTGTACCGCTTTGACATATTCCTTCGAGGATACAGACATGTAAACAGCCAAAAATGTTGATACAATATATAGGTATATTGTCAAAGCCATGTTATTATAATTTCACTAGTGATATTATAAATAAACGGAAGTTTGTCAATTGACTTCATTTTAATTATTTGACTTCATATTGACTTAATTTTATTTCAAATGGAAATGAACTTTTTTTTTTTCTCGCGGGGAATATCCTTTTACGGACCATCCCACCCCCGAAGGGGCGGGGGTGTGTCGGACTCACCGGCGCCTTCCGGCCCAGCGAGATGTTGGTGCCGCCCGTGGATGTGTCGGGCGGCCGCTGGGTCGGGTCCCTACCGTAAGCCTATGCGCCGAAATACCGACTAAAAACCCCGCGTCGGCCACCATCGGTGCACTTCAGAGACGGCCCCGGGATACAGATAATACAGAACGCGCCGGGACCGCCTCCAAGCGCACTGCCGCTCAAACGGCGCGGCAACAGACGCGTGTTGCGTCACGTCTCGGGGGCCGCCAAGGTAGGGACGGCGGCCCCATGTGGCCTCTGCGGCGCCGGGTTAGTTGTTGTCCCGGCGCCTCCTACGTCTCCTGTGGCGACGCGCGGGATCGGTCTGCTCCCGATCCCGCTCCGCGCTCTCCTTCTGCGACATGACACGTTCGCAGAAGGAGAGCACGGCTCGCCACGAACTCCGGCTGCCGACCATGGCGGCGACCACGGCCGGCAGCGAAAGGTCGCTTCCCACGACCTCGATGAGAGCGCTGCGCTCTTCGTCCCAGGCTGGGCACTCTTCCAGCGTGTGCTGGGCCGTGTCCTCACGGCAGTTGCCACAATGGTGGCACACGGCGGACTCCTCGGCTCCGGCCATGCGACACTGGTACGCACCGAAGCAGCCGTGCCCGGTGAGCACCTGCGTCAGCCGGTATGTCGGCGCACCGTGGCGCCTGTCCAGCCACTGCTCGAGGACAGGTCGCACTGCCGCGACGGTCTTCGCACCAGCACTAGGGCTCTCCAGCCTGGAACGCCATTCCTCCACGGCAGTCCTGCGGAGGGAGGCCAACATGGCCTCGACCTCTCTGGGGACCAGCCTCTGCCCATGCCCGGACGCCTCCTCTCGTCGGAAGAAAGCCGACGAGAGGGTTTTCGCGTCCAGCACCCAGGGCAGAGTTCCCGCCAATACGCAGGCCGCCTCGTGCGAGACCGTGCGGTAGCCCCTGATAATTCGCTGCGCCACCATGCGCTGCGGACGATGCAGCAGGCGGATGCATCGAGCGCAAATGGAAATAAACTAACCTAACCTAACGTAACGATCGTTTCTTTGCGGTAACTCACTTCGGTACTTCACTCATAATACACCTAGATTGTGACAATTTTAAGATTGTTATTTAACAGTTTCACTTCGATAGATTATAATCTACCGAAAATTAAAGCGTTTAATTGTAAGCAGTATGTTACGGTTCACAATCTTTCAACAGTTCACAATCTCGCGAGATAGATTATAACGGTATTTAAAATTTTACGGTGACATATATACTGCATATGATAGCTCTTTTTCCGATTTCATATGTGTAGTATTTGTAGGCCTCAGCGTATCTTAAAATAAATAAAAAAATATGTTTAAGTTGTTTTATGATATAAAATAAATATTTTCAGTATACAGACTTACTGCGCTTTGGAAGTGAGATACTGCTAGATTCTGAGATTCAATGCTATTCTGTGGGTGAATGGGGTTGTCACTTGTCGCTATTGGTAACACTGTTGCCAAATGATGGCTGTAATTATGCAATACAGAGGAACATAATACTGCTCCTTGTGTGACTATTGTATCAGAATTTGGCGGATTAAGTTTGTAATTAGAAGATGGATTAGTAAGGATTAGTAGTTTGTGTTTCTAGCTATGTCTTTGTTTAGAACGCTTTGTATTGTTTCCTAATATGTATTAGGTACTTAATAGTAAGTAGTTCTAGTTGCGACCCGCGGTTTCGCTTGTGATGGAATTGGCGTAATAGGAGTATGTAGAGGCGAGTGTCTGCTAAGTCCATTGGCATTCAATGTGGATTCTGGCAAGAATACTAACTTCGTTGTTTAATAAGATTCGAATAATAGATAGAGACGGCCGTAATCATTTAGCCAAAAGTGCTCAGCTATCTTTGTAGCAAGCTCTCAGAGCGTTGTTAGCGCAATAATGTGCACTACATGTTACTGTATATTTGTAAAAGTTAAACACGTATACATAATATTGCAAAGGAAGAATACAAAATATTACAACTACGGACATAAATTCCTGAGTTAACAAGATATCGGTGGGAACTCTCAGAACATTCATTAATATAAAAGGGAATTCATTTACATGCAAATTTGGTACGAGCTTTAACACGAAATTTAAATTTACGAGATTCAAATTTGGAATGATCGAGCTCAATCGACAAAATAATTCAATATACATATTGTGATAACTGAAAAGTGTATGCAAGGAACATTACTCGTGTGTTTCAACGCGTACCTTTTTCAAGTTAAATTATGTTCCGCGGAAATTGTACATTATAAAATATTGCCTGATTGATCTAGAGGTAACATGTAAAGGCTGTGAACGGTGACGTTGTAGGTTCGTCTTACTGGCGGGGCTAATCCAGTTTGAATTTGAAATTTCCGGGTTGCCCGAATATAGAATTTTGTTTAACCACCCTCTATCATATTATTTTGTAATATAAACGTTACATAGTATAAACAAAGAAAATATGAGTAGTGCCAACTGCCAACACACTACTTCAAATTGGAGCAGATACAAAGATCCAATTTATGTGTACACGTCTCCGTTGAAATTCATAATGAGCAACATTGCAGATGACGTTAATATTTCAAAGCATATGCAGAAAGGCAATATTTTAACTCGTACCAGGAGGATTTAGTTTCATAATTTGTCTGTGTTGCACGGGAAATCCGGGCAAGGAAATGGTACCTAAATTCTGTGTCAGCAATACACATCGCAAGCCAAGTTTTATTCGAAACCGGCAATGTACTTACGCGGAACGTGGTTTTAAAACATTCGCAGGGTATTTTTCTTACGTCATATATTTCGATCGAAACGTTGGTAAAATATTACTTGAGCTGTTTACGGTTGGATGCTTTTGAAACGAAAGGAATTTATACGATCACGTTGCTTGCAGTCAGAATTGGTGGTAATAATTCAAAGAAAACTATTTATTGTAAAATATTTATAGATCAGTTTAATTAATCGTTAGATCTGTTGCGTTTAGAAGGACATTCGTATCTGTCAGAATATTAAGAGAATCTCTCGCCGGTGAATTTTCCATTTGCATTGCTTTGCGTTTTGTCTGACGAATTTTACGCTCTTTATTGTGTCAGCATAATACAATATAACATAGATCGATATGTACCATCAAACATGTATGAAACACCCCATTATAATCCACGCAATCATTATGAAATTAGAGCGTAGGCACAGATGATGTAGATCGTCTTTCGACTTCCTACACTATCTGAACTACAATTTGATGGAACATAGTAATTTGTTGCGCTCATAGATACAAAGGAACAATAATAGAATATGAAATGCTGTCAGGGATACCTGGGGATACTGTGAAATAAAAAACGATATGTAAGTTAACCTTCAAGTTACTCACTTCAAACGCGTATTTAATTCTTCACATTCTCATCAAATCCTTTCAGAAACTTAAAATAGACGGTGTAATTTAACTAGCATTCCGCGGCGACAATCAATGTCCCTTTATTAAGACAAACGATCATTACCACCCCTCGGAATCTCGGGTTCGTAGTAAACAACTCTACACATAAATTGTCGAATCTAGCAAACAGCGATACGAAAGTTGCAAACTTGTATGCTATTCAAGACATGTATGTTTCTACTTTAATTTTGTCTACGGTTTCAAGCGGTTATTCTAGTTTTTTGGAATTTTGTCTTTAATTATGGCTTTCTTCTCCTTCTTATTTTGTTTTTTCCTAGGCTTATATTGGATTAGCGCAACATAAGTTTACTTCGATGTTCAGAATGATTTGACTTATAATTTTTTTTTAAGTTGTAAATCAACATTACCGTGAATTAATGGAACATTCTATAGAAAAAACATGTTTCATTCACATCCACCAACGATTCATTAGCGTAGCCAGGCATAACTTTTGGCGTGTACTAAAACGATCACATTATACATTTTATACCCAAGCAATAATTCGATTTAATTATGTATCTTACAGATGCAGTAAAAAGCTAGGTGGCAGTCGATTAATTTAACGAGTTTCACTCCCCGATGTAGCGAGTTGCATCCAATTTAATTGCTAATCTGAGGGGTGCTATCATCACTACCTAGGCTTGCTTCGTTTAAAGTCCCATCTCCGTAGGTATTAGACGCCCGACAAACTTCAGCAGCAAGTTAATTCCCACAAACCTGCAAGTTACACAGACAGAGTACACGCGCCAGCTTATCTGTGCTATTTGGACTGAGAAAATTAAACAGGTCACCTGTTAAACTTAACGATGCTAGCGTTTGCTAAGTGCGAAGTAAGTAATTATTTTTACACCTTTCCCACATTTTAGTTTAGACTACATTAAGTTCTTAGTATAGATACGGATGTGCATACATCAAATTGTTAATTTAGATCTACTTACTCTATTTACTCTAATTGTTTATTACGTTTTATTAAATATTTAAGGACTTACATTTGGTTTTGGCTGCACCTGTTATGAATATCCAAATTCCAAACTAATAATCTCTTTTTATCAAAAGTCCTCTGAGCATTTATGTAGTAACAATGTGCCTACGTTTCAACTTAACACAAAAATAAATCCAGCGGGAAATACCCAAGCATTTGCATTGCAATAAGAAGGTAGTTCTATTCCCACGTAAACTTTAGTTCACGTCACATAGATCAATGAAAACGAGCGTTCCTGTTCAGTTACGCGATATTGCATAAGTTTTAAAAGCGCAACCATATTTTTCTTGAAAAATTCGTGAAACTTCTCATGAAGTTTCGTAATTTTCTATAACAACATCGTTAAGGCGCTTGGCGGAAACCGTAAAATATCCGCTTATGTGGAAACGCTATTCGGAATATTATATATGCAATATCAGTTACACTCAGACGACTATGTTAAACTTGCACATATTTTAAGTCTGCGGTGAGGTAGTATTGCGATTTATTTTCAGTATATTAAAATACATGGATTCTTAGCTCAGTGTGAAATGTAGGTAAGTATGTGTGCAATTGAGGGTAGTTGTCATGGTTTTCTCTTGGCTCTTGATGTTAAGTTGTGTATGTCATAAGTCATAACTTCGAAATAAAAAGTAAAACCTTACCAAATAAATCGAAGGGTTTCAATAATATAGTAAGCCTTAATTTTTGGTCGATTGCTATCGTAAACAAACCACATTTAACTTGGAAACGACTCACTATAAAATTTATTCAAGGGGTCCCCCGACTTTTTCGGTACCTACATCAAACTTGTCAATCAAAAACTTTTCTGTTTTTGCAAGCAGGAAACACTCTACAACAATTGGGTCTTTGAACTAAAATTGAGTTACGGAGTTATACAAGTTCGGGGCAAGTATATTGTTGGGTACAATCCATAGTTTTTTGTGCGTGTATGAATTGTGTGGGTAGGTATTAGATTCCTTCATTGCTTCGTAGAAAAGTAGATTTTTAGGGACCTCTTTTATTAAGTTTTGTACCGTTTTTCGTATTTGGTAGGTAATTAAGTAAATTAAATAAAGTTTAGAATTATTATTATTTGACTAAAGACATAGACCAACATTTATTATCATAATAAATATTAAATATTTTATGCAATCATGTACTATGTAATTTTGTGTTTACTACAAGTATCTACGTTATTTGAATCTAATGTCTTTTTGTTTACAAATATAAAGCTAACAGCGACATCTAACGAGACTGCATAGATTTATTTTCTGGGGACCCTGACTTAAGTTGTGTACAATACGCGAAATATCCAAATTATTCGAAAAAAACTAGATGATTAAAACCATTGAGATAAATTAAACCACCCTTACGTACATACGGATATAAAGCTTATAATGAGAAGTTTTGGGCAGGCAATATTATAATAGTCCGTAGCCACTTATTGGTACATTAGTATCTACTGTTGTCTGTGGATCTTTACTGTTTGGTTCATATTGCAACAACTCAATTGCTCGTTGAGCTAACAAAATGGATCTTAGTAATGTCTTTCAAAGCCTTCGTAAATGAAGTGATGTGCATGAAGATGATAGTTATCAGCATAGTAACTTTATGTATTAAATAAGGGGTAATAAAAATCAACATTCTTTGGAAGTATTTATTTTTCGTATTGTAAATCTACAAGGAGTATTTACAATGAAATACAATTCTAAAAAATCATCTCGTTAATTCTTCTACCGATTATTCGTTCAAATATACATAATCTACAATAGTGTTAGAGTCGTTTAAAAACTAGGAATAAATACAAAATAAAATATCAATTAAACTTATATATTCTAACTTAATTATGATAATTATTGCTTTGCAGTTTGCAGTGACACGAATTAATTGTTCTTATTGTGTAAGTAAAAATGTTAAATAAATAAAAAAAAAAAAGTATTTGGGAGCGAACCGAAGACGTCGCAATATACTGGTAACACTTCTGATGGTATTCAAATCGTTCCTCCTTACACATGCATATATGATGGTGATACATACATACATAAACTCACGCCTTTATCAGGGGTAGGCAGAGGCGCCACCAAGACACCCACATTTCGCCTTGTATGTTCCGTCCCATGACGTGATAGGGGGCGAGCCTATCGCCATATCGGGCACAAATTTTCAATGGTGATAAATGATAATAATATTAATAAACGTCTAAGGTTCGCCTGTAAACACAAAGTGCGCTTGTTTCACAAAGATATAAATGACTAGACATGACAATTGCACTGTCCACGACATCATGTTACCTGTCATTAGTGGCTAAAAAAAGTACAGCCTTTTAAATAACACTCCCCAGTGTACGTATGAATTTTATGTCTTAAATCTGTATAATTATTCCTTCCCGTTACATTTGCACAATAATGCTCATATACGTATCTATGATGGTGGTGGTTCCAGACAATCTAGCATCATAATATTAGCAGCTTATTCGTTTATCCGTTCTATGTATATTGCAAGGGAAGGTGGAGCTATGACAGAATTAACTTGAGACACTGTATTTGGTAATACATCAGCAATTTGTAAACTAATATCATATTTAACAGTACAGCCAGTGGATATTTCATTTATTATACATTATTGGGATGGACATTTTCACATGTACTTTCTTATGCATATTATTGACTAATGACGATCCTGTTTTAGCTCAATATCGAAATGCCATCACCCGCACACATCTTGGCAAAAGCACATCTAACCACTTATATCCTATTTTTTTAATAATAATCAGCTTACGCATTCAAACCTACAAGACTCCACTTGAATATTTAAAATAACTACAAATTTAATTTATTCTTCGACAATTGTGCAATTATATACTTAAGGCGCTGTGCAGACAGAGCAACTTTGATCTTCATAAATTTCGATGACAGAATTAGTTTCATATTGACTCAACTAGCAACTAGAGTACTGGTTGTGTCAAGTTGCTGGTTTCCCCAATCGCAATTTGAGCGATTTCACTCCCTCTCCTCGTGCATTGACCATGACGTATTAAAAGTACAACAAGAGCTGCTTCTTCGCTATCCATAGTTACATTTGACAGTTGTCAATACTGGCCTTTTGTGGCTGTTTTTAACTAAAACTAGCAAAATGTTGACAGTTTCTTCAACTAATGTTGCTCTGTGTGCACAACGCTTAAATATACCTCAAATATACAAGTGAAGTTTTATATTTCAGTTTTCTTAGTAAATCAGAAACATTCACAGTAAAAAATTACATGTTAATAGATTTTCACAATAATACGATAAATATGAGAATCAGATTTATTTTTATATGAAACCTATTATTTATAGTGGCAGTACTAATATTGAAGGCATGAATATAGCCTACAAATAAAATTTTACGCAGTGTGTCTTTATTCAACCGTGATTGCACCATCTAAGAAATCTCTTGAATTAGTCACTTCAATGAGTTACGAGTAACATGACAAATTGTCACATCTACATGTATGCAACAACACTATCGCTATAATTCTATAATTATGAACAAGAAAGTCCGAAATCCATTTTGAATAAAGATTTCTATCCATATTTGTTCATAAATGTCCCATTACTGGACATTGCAAAACGCACTTTGTTGTCCAAAAAAACAGCACACATATATATTTTTGGAGTTCAAATATACAATTAGATAAAAATAAATCTAATAAATAAATAAATTCATCAAAGTTACAACTACGATGTAAAGTGAGTTACCTAATAAGTGTATAAAAATTCTACAAACATACATAAGTACAAATTATTATTGTTACGCACTAAAGGAATAATGTTAGACCGACGCGATATATTTGAGCAGTTTATATCTAAGATATTATGCATATGATATATGCCTAATGAGCATAGTTTATGCAAAGATATACATAGTGTGATATTAATGTGACAAACACTAAAGAATGTACAGTATGCTCTAAATTGTCAAACACAAATAATAATATTCCTAGGAACTGACTTTTTTATAAGTTCTGTGCAGTGTATGATATCAGTGTAATTATCATTGCCTAATATTATAATAATTATTTTAAGAATTTTCTAGTAAAAAACTTACTAAACAATTCATAATTACACATAATTGTCAGAAATAATTAACATTTTGATAACAAAGCTGCACATTTTTTTATATTGTTTCTGATACTGGGGTTAGGTACTTATTAACTATTCCATAACAATAATTGCAGTGTTTCTTTTAAAAATATATGTAAGTCAGAAAAAACACAATATTTAAAATGTGCTTATTAACATTTAGATTGCTACACAAAAATGAAATATCTAAAATAGACTGTTTTTCCATTTAAAAACAAAGACACCGAATTAATTTTGTCTTAGATTGTGTTTCAGCATGTCAAGGTATAGGAAACAAAAAGCCTGCTCTTAAGTGACATACCACTTTTCATTTTTTGTATGGCTGAATAATGAATAAGGTATAAGTTTACGGTTATTGGAATTTTTTCTAATTATAAATACAGCATAGGAGGTAAAACAATAGCAGTTGTATTATCAAGTTTGTGAAGGAATAAAAAATGTAAACATTAATTACCTCGATATCATTTTTGTTCTTACCAATACACCAATTACAACAGAATGAAAAACAAAATATATGGACAAATCACAGAAGTAAAACTACTTTTTTCGTATCTTGAATATGGTGTAGAGTAAAATATTATGTTGTATACAAAGTATGTATTGGCAACGAAAATATACTTTATGAATTATTTTGATCAATGTTAAAAACAAGTTACACCAGAGCATTTAGTTTCGAAACTTATTTTGCTCTTGTCATATACTTCTATAGTGTTTCAATTTGCCTAAAATGTATATTGTCAAAATATAAACACCACACATAAAATTAGAAATGATATATAAACAATAAAATACGCACTAAAAGTAAATACAAAATTAGATAAAAAATTAATGTTAAATTAGACTAAGAACAATCTCAGCATAGACCACTTTGCTTGTCTATTCCAAGTTATGTCAAAATAGACAAAAAAAGTGACAAAACAAATTAGAAACAGGTTACATATTTATAGAAATGCTTAAGAATGAATTTGGTAATTGTTTTAGCCAACTGGAATTGTCAAATAATACCGAAAAAAATTGCAAGAGCCTCAATTCAGTCTTGAAAGGGGAATGATAGGAAAGTTCTTGTTTAAAACCGTGCATTTCTTTATACTGTTCTCTTCATTTTAATCTTCAATAAGAACAACTTCTAAAAAATGCATGAGACAAACATGTTAAAAAAATTGTTTTAGAAAATAATTATTATAAACATCAAAAGATTTAAGTTTTATTAAATTAATTCGTCACATAAGATGGCACATAAAAGGGAGATGTTGATAAAAAATTACAATCAGCCACATTTAAGCCATTTCACCATTATTCTGAAGGAATAGAAGATTAGGTGTATTTTTTTTATTTCTACATTTTGCAACCACATTTTTATGTATTTCTTTTTTGTTCGTTGTTATGTAGTATGTATAAAAGTTTACTTTAAGTTTAATGTTAACTATAATGAGTGAAAAGCTTAGAATAATCCTATTAGCAAAATAAAATGTGCATATTTTAAAGATATAAAGACATCTAAAATAATGTAAACAATAAAGTGCTTAATAAATATTATATTTTATCTACAACATTCACTACTGAGTTTTTTATATGTAAAAAAGAAGACTAGTAATAAAGTAAGGTAATTTAAAAATATGCTACAAAATATTACAAGAACAGATATGAATCATGTTCTTGTAATTTTAAGGAAATGTTCTTAGTTTATAAAAACCTATCTACTCGATAGGTTCACCACATATTAGGCATTTTTCATACGAAATATAAGGGATAAATAACTTCAATATTTACTATGAAACGTTGCCTTAAAATTATGTATAAAATAATCTAGCATTCACTATTCGTGCAAAAATACATAATTTTGCCACAATTCAATCTAATATATTAAAATTAACCAAATTTAATACTGAGTGCACCGGAAAATCTATATTTTATGGAATTGTATTCCATAAAAATGTTAATTATGATCAGGTTATTCTACACAATAAAATACAATTATTTATGTGATATAGTTTTAGAAGCAATGAAATTAAAAAGGAAAGGTTAACAAAAGATGTTGAACCATTTGTTCACTTAACGACAATCATTGCTTTGGGTTGTTGTTATTACATACCAGTATATAATTTGGTTCACATTTTAATATTGTTCATTTATATTTAAGATATTATTTAAGTCTATAATCCACATGTTGGGTACATGCGGAAAACCTGGTACAATAATAATTTAAAATAAAAAATTCTTAAACTCAAATATAAAATTCGAATATAGTATTATTCAATTGAGTTTCAAGTATTAAATTTCGCAAAACGACGATCTCCGAAACAAAGAGTATTGAGGCCATTAATTGCATTCTATTCCAATTTCTAAATATCCTATATCATCACCATTTACCCGTTCAATTCTTTGCTCTAGCGCACCCATATAAAAGCCTAAGACGATTTAATAATATATGCATTTTCCTTTTTTTAACCCACATGTAACCAAAGTAATTAAAATACACATTTAATAGCCCAAAATTAATAACCATCTTTAAAAAGATTTTAAAAGCATTTTTGTAAAAGTAAACACACACAAATTGATAGAGCAGTTTGTTCAATTAAATACTTTTTATGTATAACCTCCGAATAAAGGCTGTTTTTTCATAATTGAAGCATGTTCTTTTCAAATACTTTTAACGTACGACATTATAAAGAGCAAATCTTGCCTCCAGGCTTTTTATGTTTTTACCGCAACTTTTTATATGCTTAATTTCTCCGATCCACGGAGAAAGACCAATCTTTTAAAAGATTATTCTTTTGTTGACAATCATTTATGATACACAATTGCACGTGCCATTGGTGCATATAAAAACTGAAGTATCGTTACCGAATCATACTTCGATGTGGTCGTCGGGTACCGGAGTGTGCTTCAGTTTCTTCGTGTTGAGTATTGAGGGTTTCTGGGTGCGAGTGTGCCATACATAGACCTTGGTGCAGTTGTCTGCAAGAGGCTCCATATCTTCTTTCGTCGTGAAGTACTTTAGGATTTCACTCTCCTGAAAAAATTGCAAATTGTATTTTAATTTCACATTTTTCAGAGGCATACGCGACATATTTAGTTGTATGGTCAAGGTTTTAATTGTTTTTGGATAAAATGAATTGAAGAATTTTATGCAATGTAGTGCCATTATTTTCACATAATATACACATGCAACGCATACATAATATATTTTGTATTTTTGGGCTCACGTGTATGCGGTTAGTTTATAATCCCGTGCTATATGAGCAATAAAGACAATGAAGAGTGGACGCTAAACCCAAATTGTTGATTCCCATAGTAAAAATGCTCTGTTTTTAGAAGAAAACTATACAGCAATATTATAATTAAACAGAAGCATCATATCATTACAGGACATAGTCGATAAGGGCCTACACTAAACAAGTTTAAGCGTGAAAGTAAGATAAAGCTTATCACACATTTACGCATTGCCGTTGTTCCCGGAATGTGTATTTTTGATCAGAGTTTATGTATACTGTCAATTATAACGTGCACCCTGCTTAGTTATGGAACAGCCGAGCATGAATAAAGAAAAAATGCACTCAACAGTATATTTATCCATAGGTAGATTTGACTTCAAATACGAGGTAAGTCTGTATGGTGGATATTCAAAACATATTATACATAATACGTAGAAATATTACATAACATTAAAAATACGTTAGCAAACTTCGTTCCACATAATGCATTTCAACAAATAAATGCAATTTGTACCTTTCTGCATCATTATCTACTTTTAAATATCTATACATTTTAATTTACAAATAATCGCTTGTTTATTAATTAAAGCCTGTTTTATTATCACTGCCATAAAATGCGTGATGTCAACTGCAAAATCCATGAAAGTAAATACGTAGGAGGTTGAAGTTTTTATTTAATTTCCTTAACTGAGTTCAGAATTGGCAAAATATTTTATTAGAGAGAGCTTTTCGCGGCGAGAAACGTATGCGATTATCGCATGACATAACTCTCATAGATTATCGTGTTCTGACAAATGTTTACACGATGCAACTTTTATGTATCCTTAGGATACTCGTATCTTCGAGTCGAAAAACTCTCCCCGATTGAATGGGGCTTTATAGGGTATCGCAATAGTTTCTGTTAATGTTTATCCGTGTCTCATTGAGAGTTCCGGTACGGGTCTCGCTTTAAGTTGACAGCCTCTATGGCACATTCGACGCCTGCTGTGAAACTAGAGGACGCGGATTTGATCCCCGTACTAAGACAAATGTTTGTGTGGACTACAAGTAAATGCCTCGGCGTATGCAATCCCGAAAAGTCTCTCATAGTTTTTGATACTCACAACTCAAGACTTGTATCTCCAGTCTTAACGAACAGGTAGAAGAATGCATGTGACTTAGGTGTATTTATCGATTATACTTAGATTACCTCTATCGACAATCGGCCTTATTCATACAGTTTTAAACCCTATTTTAGTTATTTTAGTGTTTTGTCTTCTTCGCTCAAACAAAACATTCGATAACTAAAATAGGTTTTAAACCTGTCTTTGAATAAGGCCGAATGTCATTAGTGCATGTTACAGTCTGTAATAAGATTGTTGGTCGATAAGCCCTGTATCAAATCATACTAAAGGACTTTATTGACCGTTGTATTGTGAAAGTATCGATTAATCCTCTACTATGATATGACGTGTTAATTCCCAATACACAATTTATAACCATCAATAAACTTATTTAGGACACACAAGACGCGTAAGGTGACATTAATAAGCGTCAACAATTACCTTCAATTTAAATAATGGAAACATACGCGTAACCAATTGGCGTCAATTTGTCTATGATTGTCTGTTAAACTTTCATTTTTTATTATTCAACCAATAAGCGTCACTAAATAGTTTTTTCTGTATTATTTTTGTTTTGATAATTAAGCAATACGAATGCACAAGCGACGTATTTTTGAATGCGTAATTGAAGTGAAATATTAAAGAATGAGTAAGTCAAGTGGCCTATTTATAAAGATTCTCGGTGCGTTGCTGGCTTTCAATGAAAATTGAATATTTGAGAGAATCGCTATATTGTATCGAATAAATGAATTTTATTTAAATAAAATCAGCTGGGTGTAAAAAATATATATCCACAAATATGTCTACTCAAATAATTGTATTGCATTGTATCAGCCTATATACATATGTATGTACGTCCCACAGAAGAGCACGGGCTTGCTCTAAGATCGAGAGACTTATTGAGAGGGGTTAGGTCGTAGAGTCCACCACGCTGGCCTAGTGCGTGTTGGCGGACTTTTACATACCATAGTTTTATTTCCGAATCACTATCGTGTGCAGGTTTCCTTATGATGTTTTCCTTCACAGTTTTAGTGCATGGGTGGTGGGTGTATTCATTTATTCAAATAAAAAATATATATAAATACACCCAACAGTCACATAAACACAATAATATTTGATCTATTTATAAATCCGTGATAAAAATATAGTTTGAATAATATAAACTATTATTTAATTTACTAATTTTCTTATCTACCACACAAATTGATACAGGTCATGTCATATACATATTTATATTTTAACAGCAATAACACAATTCAACAATATGCGTATTTTTTTAGTACAACTCTGTTATCAAATTCATATGTTATTTATCGAGTGCGTACTATAAAACATGTCGAGATTCAAGATAGGTCCCACAGTTTATCAATCATATACAATTTACTATTATTAATTAAAGTCAATTAAAATAACACAGTATCCTATACATGTTACTACGTAATTTGTAGATATGCCTTGTTTAGGTTTTCGGTATAATTTGTAGACTTTCATTTAGTTCCAGATATATTAGAAAGTGCTTAAATCAAAATACAGACTAAATAGATATCTGAAAATGCACAACATAGAAACAGCAATAATGAAAAATAAAGTTCAATTAGATCAGTAAATAACTAATCAAAAGGTCAGCAAAGCATTTAGGTGCTTCGTGTCAGTTCTCTACTACCTACTACTAGCTCTGCCAAATTGGCCTATTAATCTATAGTAGACAAGTCAGCTTATAGCACGATTTCACTAAACATATACGGCCTTATTCATAGACAGTTTATAAACCTTTTTTAGCTATCATTCGTTCGTTTATACATTTGATAACTAAAATAGGTTTTAAAACTCTCTATGTCTATGCCGCTAGTGAATACTCAATAATTATTTACTACCGTGTAAGGTGGACAGGTCGCTCGCATAAAACGTTTTTAATTAGAGTTTCACAAATTACATTACGAAGTCACGTAGCATATAGCTACCGGCACGAATCTTGAGCGCTGGCCGTTACTTGCGCAGATGTCGATTTTTGGGTCTCTTTAGAGGTAGATGAAGAAGGCGGGCGGGGGCATTATAGCATCGGCCAGTGATTGGTTCACTACGCAACGCCATATTGTTGTTATGCCTAACTCATTCATTGCGTTTGTTCAATTCATTCATTTATTTTGTCCTTAAGTTCACGATGCGCAAAGCTATCCCCACTCTGTCGCCAAGCGCTCAAGATCCGTGCCGGCGGTTATACCATGCTATCAATAGTTTTTATTCTTGTAATGTACTTTAGTTTGAAGTGATACGTGTCTTATTGATGTATCTTGTTGATATCAATAATAATTTTAGGACTGCAATTTCCGGATAGATATATTTTTACCGAACACAAACTATTAAAAACGGCTAAAGAAATTAAATTGCTAAAATGCATTTTTAACGGATTCATATTTAAAAACAATAAATTTTCTGCACTAAGTGTATACTCAAAAAAAGGGTATGGACTTTTCGATATTTTTTATACTACTAAGATAAAATTTCAAAATAAATTTCAAAATCACTCACCTGGAACCCAGACTGCACTCGTCTCGAGAACTTGGCGTCGGGATGGTCAAGGAACAAGGTCGCGTTGATCGCGAACCCTGCCATGTCGATGGGGAACGGTCGGAAGGGCTTCCACACGGCGTTGAAGCCCGACACTCGACCGTTGGACACTAAAGGCATCTCCACACGCATACCGCCAACGATGCCCACAGGCCATACTCCTACTTTGTCTATTTTTCGCATCTGAAAATTTGTTAAATTTGTGTTTTGTTTATGGATATCTTCATAATTTTTACACAGGAAGTTCATTGCTGTTGGCCCTTTCCAAGGCAAGCATTCATTAGATAACTGCGATCTTAATTAGGTCCTCTCTCAACCTTAGAACACTATCCTTGTGGTCGCCTAAAAGTATGTATGTAGTCATTTTAAAATTATTTTATAAAGTAAGATAAATGATCATTGGTATGAGAAAAAATTCCTGATAACCCATAAGCATGATAGGATTTGCAATTAGTTTTTTTTTTTTTTTGACAGCACACATAATATATTATGTATAGGCGGTCGGTCGACACAGCCGAAATTACTAATCGTATGAAACAGCTACGCGTAGCCGTATGCAAAGCACATCCTAAAAATAGACTAGATTCAGAGCTATTGTTGAACACAATTTTTGATTGTTGATCGAATATTTTTAAACGCATGTATAAAACAAAATTAACTCGTAAATATATTTAGTTTTCTTTTTCTGTACATTACAATTAAGAACGATGAATCACTTTTTACTGCCAAAAAGACACCCTTACTATTTTCTGAGTCCCAGTTAAAACTAATACATCACTTTACCTGAAAGCAGGCAATGTACTACAAACTCCAAGACTTAACAAAATAATGCAGGGAGCGTGGCCCAAAGAACGAAGAGGTCGGTTCAACAGCCGCCGCTGGTTTCTGGGTTAAGATAAGAGTGTAAGGCCAGCCGAGCGATTAGAAGGGTTATATATTGCGAAACGTTGCGGGCTCAATGGACGAAACTTGAATGTTTCATTACTTTAATAAAGATATATTTGCGATAGCACAGGCGCCAGCTGAGATACAAGAAGCCGCGGGTTCGATCACCGCAACCGAAAGTTTGTCCCAACTGTGATCCAATTGGATTTGTTTCGGATCTGGGTGTTTAAGACCTCGTAATTTCTGATTTTCACACCACAAGCTGCATTTTAATGTGCAGGAGTACGTGGAGTACGTTTATTCTTTGCTTTATTTCATTAGGTTAGTCCCTATATTCTTGAGTGGCTCTACAATAACACATACATACATATACATACATAAACTCACGCCTTTATCCCGGAAAGGGTAGGCAGAGGCGCTACCAGGACACCCACATATCGCCTTGTATGTTCCGTCTCACGATGTGATAGGGGGCGAGCCTATCGCCATATCGGGCACAAATTCCTGACTCCGGGTGATAATTAATAGAAAATCCAATATCACTTTGCCCGACCCGGGACTCGAACCCGACACCTCAGTTTTGTAACCGTACCGTAATACAACTACGCCACCGGGGCAGTCACAATACGTAAAAATAGCTGGACACGATACCGCAGTATCAAAATTGTCAGAAAAACAGGAATGAAATATCTCGAGGAAATGCGATTATTAAAGAATATATTGTTGACATGATGATGCACTTGACGGTAAGCGTAAAACAATTCACAGCTATAGATAAATCACCAGCAACTTGTTACCTATCGCTAATTACGAGTACTCCAAACTGGATATACTCGTATGTACATTTGCGTGAGTCACTGCGACGGATTTCCCACAACCGCGTATATTGGTGACGATTCAAAAGGCTCCATACTGCATAATGGTAAGAGTTACATCATCCTCATCATCAGCGCGTTGCAATCTCCTGCTGTACATATACCTCTCCCAAGGTACGCCACAGAGCACGGTCTACTGCTTTATGCATTCAGTCGCTGCCGGCCGTCTTGTGCAAGGCGTCCCGGCATCTGGCCAGAGGGCGCGGCGTCCTACGCTAGGTTTGCCAAGACGCGGTCTCCACTCCAGAACATGCCTACTCTAACGGTTATCTGTTCTGCGATATTATAGACCAGCCCATTACCACTTCAACTTACTAACTTTCAGAGCTATGTCGGTCACCTTGGTTCTCTGACGGATCACTTCGTTCGATTTATTTAAGTTTTGAACTGATATTATAACTATTTTGTATGGATTAATTATCTTTATTCTGTAGCAAGCGATGACGTAAACCAAGAATACACCACGCCGCGGTATTCTTTGATAAACTACTACCGGGTTTTATTACAAATTGTATAAACAAATGACTCACTCCTAATTAATGTGTTTCTCATTCATTTTACTACTGCTGAAATGCAGTAATTGTAAAACTGGATGAAAAATCAGCCGTTGCTCGTAGTCAAGGTTCGTTAAAATTAAAATTTTAATTGAGATTATTTTTTTATTATATACCACAGAATTATTCAGAAGAAGAGCAAGTGTTGGTGTTTGATCCCAATAACGTTTCCAAGTATTGGTGGATGTACCTACGACCAATATTATCACTCCCAGAACTTGTCATTAATTGACCACATTTAATATTTCAATACTATTGATATTTTCTATAATACATATAAATTATTTAGAAGTACATACATACCATTGTCGCTAGAACAAAAAAAAAAATTTTACAAAGTTTAAAAACAAACAATAACAGTATATTTTGTAAATACTCATTAGTCATGACCGGAGTACTTATAGTCAAAGCAATATTAACTTTTCTGTGTACACGATGCAAAAACATTTGGTGGAAGAGATTTTTTGAAATGAAAGTACCTAGTTGTTGATGGTCTCCTGCCTGAAGTTAATCAATATTCTAATAATTGACATTTGATTCGTAAATAATTTTTTTGAATTGTATAAGTTAAACAAAGTGAATACCCTGCCTATTGAATCGAACTCGGGAGTCAAAATACGTGTTAGAAATATGTTATAGGTATTTTTTGTGAAGTAACAGAAAATTATAAACAACAACCTAATTTTACGCAAATTTTATTGAAAAATATCATGACACGCCGATAACAACCTCATAAAATCGAAAGGGAATAAAATAAATAAAAATAATACAAAACATAATTTAATTTCACGCACTGAATATCGCATTTAGATAGTATTGCATGACGCCAGTCACTGATACGAAATAAGTTTATGTCAGAAATATAAACAGGAAGAAAAACAATAAATTCCGCAAGGAAAAGTGGAATACTTAGACACATAATTCTGTTGATTGACAAATAAAAACTGTTCTTATCCGCCAATACATTGCTAAGCTATATTAAAATATAGCTTTTCAAAACCTTACATATCATAAATTTCTACGATTAGGTGATCCATTTTAAGATACATCTATATCAGCCCATATATGTACGTCCCACTGTAGGGCACGGGCTTACTCTACAATCGAGAGAATCGGTTGAGAGTGGTTTGAGTTTAAGATACATATTTTCTTTCATCATTGGTTCTCGAAACACGAAACTATTGGCGAAATATGATCCATACATAATGTTATTGTTAAATAACATATAAATAGAGACATTATTAAAATCCTATATTAACTGTAAGTTGTTCAGTGGAATACTTCACGAAACTGTGATTTAATTGACCTAAATAATTCGTATTAAGCGCTCACGTCCATTATGATAAGGGGATTCGACGCATTAGTCAGCCCTTACCGATTTCGTTTATTGCCCACGCTAACATATTTCCCTTTAATGTAATCACATAAACTCTCAGAATACCAATTAAAAACATCTCAATCATCATCATCTTCATCTTGAAATATAATTTTAAAAATCCGATTTTTTTATTAATGTTATGGCGAGACGATTATGTAATGTTATAATACAAATAGTATAATATGTTGTATGTTGTAATGCTACATTTCTTTATAATTTTTGGATGTTTATATAGCTAGAAATTTTTCGTTGTATTTTCATTTTTATGTGTAGTTCGTAATGAATAATAATAAAAAATAGTGACTCACCTCTTCAAACACCTTCAAAGAGTAAGTATTATCGTCATCCATGAAATAGACAACTCCTTTCTTATCTTCTGCAGTTTCTAAGTGTTTCCTAAGCCAGTCCAATGCAGCGTTCCTTTGTTCCACTCCACTTGCCTGTAACATTTGAATTGTATAAACTCAGGAAAAATATTTAACAGACTTTACAACTACTTTAATTTATATAGAGTATAGAAAAGTGTAATAGCTGTATCCAAAAAAATATTCATGTATTAAGAACAACAAAAAAACCTGTTAACAAGAATTCATGTTATTTTAAATCATTTTAAAAGTAATTCTTGGATATTCCAGTGTGTTGTATGCTCTTAAAATCTTAAAAACTTCTTTAAATGTTTGTGGATAAAACAGCACGTTAGTTTTAACTCCAGCGTCCGTAAAAGATACACACATCTATATTTTTTTAGGTACAACAATTCCGAAGTTATCAAAAGAACACAAAATTACAAAGCTGTAAAAGAGTAAAGAAGAAAATTTACAAATCAACATAAGTTCAAATGAAGTTCAAAGAAAAAGTTAAACTGCCAAGGCTTAAACAATTTTTGTGTAAACAAAGTATATATGTTTGACCTAACAAGTAATGAATACTGTAGTTTCAGTTAAAAATGAAATATATCCCATTTTATTCGTGTTAGAGGAAATAGAGAGCATGGTACCATAGGATAAAAATAAAAATTTATTTACCAGTATGTCATAACTGTAAATATAATTAGATCACTACATAGTTCCCTATCAAATAAAACCAGACAGAAAAACTAAAAACGATAAGCCAATTAAAAAGCAGATACAGCAAATAGAAGTTAATTCCACAGACTAGAATAGCTGTATGAGAAGCCAAATTAATCAGTAGTATCAGACAGCCTTCACAAAAACTGCTATAATAAATTTAGTACAATAGTCTTAAAGCTTCGAAATAGGCCAGATGTTAGCAGTGTATTCCATTAAAAGAACCAAAATGATGTAACGCCAAAGTAGATTTAAAATTGGCCTACATACACAATACCAAGTGGTGTTGAACAATTTTGTTTTAAACAGGCAAATATTGTAATCCATCACCTGAAATTTGAAATGTATCAGCAACATAAAAAAATGCTTGTGTATTTTATTTGCTGAGTGATATTTGAAAACATGCGGAATGTATAATAATAAAATATTTATATTATTGACTAAACATAAACATACAGAGGCATAATGGTTACAGATAAAATCATTGATAATAACTTCTATGGAAGTTTAAAGAATAATAGTATAATGTTCATACATTTGTATCATTTTTTCAGTTTTTCACACAGTGTTGCATGATTATTTAAAACACCTCAACACTTGAGTAACTTTATTCTACCATTATTAAAAAGGAGCTATCTATAGCTTAATAGCTTGGCTTCTATTATAATTATTGTCTAATGAATAAAAACCAAAATGTATGTGAGATTTATGAAAATGTAATAAATTATATTTTCTCTTGATATAAATATCAAGATTATACAAAGTGAAGATCTAATGTTTATGTCTGTCCCTACGGACTACAAGTGTGTTTGTATGTCTTTATAACGAAATAATGAAGTTATGTAAAAACATTACGATTGAATTTATTGTTGACACAAGCATGACAATGTAATGTTTACAATGTAAAAAGATCACTGACATAAACTGAGATATCATTACACATCCGCATAAACAAACTACATTACTACACGTGTTAATATTTAAGACTATTCTAGCTGCAATTTTATATTGTAATTACAAACTTACACTAATAATAATAATAAATTAATCATATGTAACAGCAACATTTTTAACTACAAAGTGTAGTTTGTTATTCAATCTAAGTTATCATTTTATTGTCTCTATTATATAATCATATCCCGGCTTCAATGTGTTTCTGAGCTGAATAGTTTGTCATAGTGTGGGACATTTTATTCTACAAAATCAAAGGTGTTTGATTAACCACATTTTTAATAAGTTGATACAGCAGTTTACCATATTCATTAAAATAAAAAATAAAAATAAAATCGTTTAAAAATACATATTTTGTTGTGATTGCCTACAACTATTTTTATTTTTAAAGAAACTTTTAATTGTGTTGATATACACTTCTCAGTGTTCAATTGTTCATTAGTGCACCGACAATAGGTAATAAGCAATGATGGGCACAAATAATAAATATATATTAGATAAAGATGCTGTAAACTGAGAAAAATCTAGCTTAATTAATTTAATTGTTGATCATAATTTAATGAAGTGGTAAATAAAAATATAGAACTTATTTACATTTCATCAACCTTCATTGACTGTCATACACAATCAATCTTCTTTTGTATAACAACATAATAAAGCCAAATATTAAATATTTTTATACATATCAAGTGTCCACATGCCTTAAGTAAAAGTAATTAGTAAACAAATGTATGATTTACAAACATACCGTGGAATGCTTTGCCTTATGTGTTTTCACATTGAGATGTGTGTATCTGAGTGTTGACTCTTTCAGCAGATTCTCAACTAATTTTGTCTTGGTATCAGAATCCTCAATGACGATCCAGTGAAAATTCTTCACCAGCATCAGTGTTTGTGATAACCTGAATGGAGTGTACACTACATTATATACTCGGGTTAAACAAACAAATGAGGAACAATGAAACTTTTTTGGAATAAAAAATTAAACAATACACACATAGACAATGCACTAGGTATACAATGCAATTAATATTATTTTTATGTGAAAAACATATTATACACATACTTTTCCATTTTAAATTACGAATTTAGAACGCATTGCTGTTGAAATAGCATTAAATTGAGTTAACAAAAAGTTATGCTATGCCAAATATGTGATTATTAATTTAGAGTCACCTTCATACAAATATTTAATCTACTGTTTTTATTTGCAATCGACTCACAATAGCTAATATAATGATATTTCTCTGAATAATAATTACAAGAGAAACGACACGCTAATCTCTAATTTGCGACATTTGTAGATACTGTTACATCTGGGCACAGTACCGCGACAGATTGCAAATGTAAATTTCGTAATAAAATTAATAGCACGTCGAGATCTATTGCCAAACGCGTTATTCAAACATATGAGTTAACACAAGCCATAAACCAAGGGCGAACGGATCACGCATAAACAAGAATTACCTTGTAAGATCAGCTTTTTGAGCAAGGCGAGCGTAAGTCGGGGTTATTCCGTATATCGGTGGCGTATATGTCGACACTTCAGGGGTAAACTGACACTGAAAAGCCGGCTTGCTGTTGAATAAAAACAGTAAGACGAAAACTAACATTCCCATTGCTAGATATTGCTTCTTGATATTAACGAAAGGCATTTTATTGTCGTTAATTTTATTTTAAATATTATCAATTAAACAACACCCGCGTTTGGCTTCACTGAACACAACTATTCACTAATGTAAACTACATGCCTTTAATATTAAATTATTTTAAAAAATCACTTCGGTCGCTTACGATGACGACCGACGGAAATGACAGTACAGGCGCGAGTACAAACTTATAAACAATGTTTGAATAAAATATGTGGTGTAATGATCGCATTGAACAACGCCATCTCTTATTTTTGCTTCTAAACTTCTGAACATATTTTCATTTATAATAAAAATGAAAATTGTTCAATATCATCAAAGATATTAAGCTGTCATCTAATAAAATCTGCGTTTGGTTCAATTATGCGATATTCAAAAGTTTTAATGGCTTATTTCTTAGATCACACATGTCAAAATATATCAGTAAAGCTTGTACAATATTTATAGATGTCGCTAAACACGTAACGAAGTAACGTTTCATGTCGTAAGTCGTAACAATTTAGACCTTAAACTTTGGTCTCTATCTCAGATAATGACAATTTCCTTCCATTTTTTTTTATTTATTAGTCAAATTAGTAACTACAGATACTTGAAAAAATAAACTAGTAAAACATTAAACAAGTATTGTATGATATTAGCGCTATCTAGTTCGTATGAGTGATAAAACTTTTCATTTACGTACCCATTTAACCTTCTGGTTCGTAAGTATTACAACCAGATGTCGGTAAACAAAGAGAAAATGTATGTGAAACGCTATTCATAACTATACATTTTTTAAAAGTATTTCGTCTTAAAGCTTTATACAAAATATTACGAACTTACCATAAACTGTTACTTTATCGGTACAATGAACTTTTGGCAAGGTCTTGCGTGATATGAATAGGTATTTGTCCGTATTGAATGCATTCAGTTTGCGCGCTGCATAATAATACAGCAAGTCTTCAATATTCCATAGGAGTTCATTGCAACATCGACTAAAGGAAAACAAATAAATATATTCGCCTAAATCCGAATGTCGGGGAAATACGATATTCACTAAATTCTCCTAAATGCGGCAGTAACTATGTTTAGCTACAACATTCATGTTAACCTCCTTTTCGGTTGACTCAGATTCCTATATTTCCCGACTTTCGGATTTAGGTAAATAGAATATACTTACCTAAATCAAAAGAAGTTAAGTACTTATTCTGATATTGTAGTCTTGGCAGAATCGCTGGAGAACCTTAGCACAATGCTCGAAGACCTCAATCGAGTCTCCCAACAGGTGGGTCTTAAAATGAACATGGACAAAACGATGATCATGTCGAATGTCCATGTTGTGCCCACCCCTATTGGAGTTGGGGGCTCGACTCTTGAAGTTGTAGACGAATATGTCTATTTAGGACAAGTGGTCCGGTTAGGCAGGTCCAACTTCGAGAGAGAGGCCAATCGTCGAATCCAACTCGGTTGGGCAGCGTTCGGGAAACTACGCGACGTCTTCTGGTCCAAAATACCTCAGTGCCTCAAATCGAAAGTCTTCGATAGTTGTGTGTTGCCAGTGATGACATACGGCACCGAGACGTGGCCTTATTAGGCGGCTCAAAGTCACTCAACGAGCTATGGAGAGGGCTATGCTCGGGGTTTCCCTACGAGATCGAATCAGAAATGAGGAGATCCGTAGGAGAACTAAAGTAACCGACATAGCCCAGCGGATTAGTAAGTTGAAGTGGCAATGGCCGGGGCACATAGCGCGAAGAACTGATGGCCGATAGGGCCAAAAAGTTCTCGAATGGAGGACACGTAGCGGAAAGCGCAGCGTAGGACGTCCACCGACAAGATGGTCAGACGACCTGGTAAAGGTCGCGGGACGTCGCTGGATGCAGGCTGCCTCCAATAGGTCACTGTGGAAATCATTGTGAGAGGCCTATGTTCAGCAGTGGACGTGCTTTGGCTGATGGATGGATAAGTACTTAAGTAATAATTTGATGGTAACTGCATTTACAAACTTAGATTTAATTAATGATAACTGGTGGTATATTCGTATCCGCCGAATATCGACCATCTAACACAGTGGTTAATAGCCTTTCATAGTATTAGCGACACAAGTAAGGCTGTCGCCTTTCGGTAATAATCTGTGTACGTTTGAAAACAATACTCAGTGTCGGCTTAATTGTGTCGACTGGCAAGAGATAGGTAGCCAACATAGATACACACATAAACTCACGCCTTTATCCCCGAAGCGGTAGGCAGAGGCGCCACCAGGACACCCACATTTCGCCTTGTATGTTCCGTCCCACGATGTGATAGGGGGCGAGCCTATCGCCCTATCGGGCACAAATTCCTGACTCCGGGCTGATAATGAATAGAAAAAAATAAATTTGATAAATTTTGTTCCAGGTAACAATAGGCAAGATAAGGAATGACAACGTTACTAAAAAATCGCTGAGCTTTAGTGCTCAATTACACACAGGAAATAAAGCAGCGGTGAGCTAAATGCTCGTAAATACACCCAACCGTCACATACATAGTCCTGATCCTACACTAAGATCGAGTCTCGTGTCTTGGGTATCAGAAACTACGAGAGACTTTACGGTCTCACACCACACAAAACCGAAACAAATACTTGTGGTTCACACAAACTTTTGTTGTGGTGCGGGGATCGAACCCGCGGTCTCTCGCTTCACAGCCGACGGCTAACCAACTGCGCCACGGAGGCTGTCATAACTGAGTCACTACGGAGATGCGGAACTGTCTTCATTGTCTGTAATTATACGTACTAATAATAATACAAGCCTTGCGTTTACAATATAGAATTGAAGACCCCTTAACAATAAGAAAAAGGCAAACACATAAATCACAAAATTCCCGATTCAAAAAGTACTTGCGCAAATAGACTTTGTGTCATAAATAATAATACCTTTTGGACTTAGGTGTAATATTAGAATCATCTTAACACCTTCTGAGCTGAGTTGTAAACATTGTTGAAACCATTGAATATAATTAAAACAACAAAGCTATCGAATTGAATTACTAACTTAGGAATTAACTATTAGAAATTCTATCGTAATTTCAAAAACTTTATGTAACCTCAAAGATTACGTTGTACACGTATCAACTTTAGCATGTTGTGTAGAAGTTTTATCTCAAATTGCATATTGGCAAAGTAAAGTAACCACTGCAGTGTCACCACTGCAGGTGCAGTGCAATCCTAATACAATATACCTACACCAGTGAGAGATGGTTGCCGGTCAACCGAATAATCATGCCGATATGCTCGATGGACATACACAGGCTAAATCTAAAATACGAGACGCGTGTGTGGGTTTCTAAGATGGGTTTCCACCGTCTTTTGTATGGTATCAATCGGACGGAAAAATATTGTATAATCCAAGCAAACCTATTCGAATTCGATGTTAACTGTGTATTTTACTACCCTGTTTATGTTTCTACACCATGTTTAAAATGTAAAGTAACACTAAAATAAGGAGAGCTATAAAATAAAGAAAGGTCTACGCTAATTACTTTTAAAGAAAATTGATTATTTGTTTCGGTTAACAATTTTCCTACCACACAAAACTGAAAATAAAATACAATTAATTAAATAAGTCGAATTATAAGTAATGATTTCATCTAAATTACATGATGTCTAGTTATAATGCCTTTTTGCAAAGAGGATCCAACGAGGGAATCCTCTCAGGCTTATAAGACAATCATTACACATATTTGTTCGTGGCACATTAATTTGCTAGCATAATTAGCAATAGGGCTTAAATACTGTGAAATTCCATGCACAACTTCATAACACAATTAAGGTATATACTCGTACATATAATATGTAATCTACTTCTGCTCGTTCTTATCTCACACGTGTAGGAGTAATTGTTGTTTTTCTTGTGGAGAACTCTGCAGTGAAGCCCTGTGTATGTTTCCTCACTGTAAAAGCAAAATATACTTATTATTGTCGACGAGCATTTGCAAAATTCGGATATTTTTTTATTGTATAGGTCCGGCAAAGGAGCAACCAGCTAACTTAATGGTAAGAACCGCCGTCCATAAATATCCATCAAATGGTTGGCCTCTTAAAACGTGAAGGGAAATGGGAAAAAGGAGGGTCGAAGAGAAATCATTTGTTTTTCTCTTGTACCAATAAAGAGGCTTGGTAACAGTACCTGTTAATGAAACAAAAAACACAACTAGGCCTTCAATAAATTAGCGCAGAGATAACGACGCTGCTTATCTGCACCTGAGATTGTGGGTTCGATCCTGGCACCGTTAAAATATTCATGAACATATTTAACACAACATCCTCTCATATCACATTCTTAATATTTTTTATGGTATGAATTAGTGTTTCATTAATTTATTTTAAAATACGTGTGTGCACACGCGTAAGAAGCTATACTTCTTTTTAAAATAAAAGTCACTTTGATCATAAATTTTTACAATGGCCTATCATTCACCACCATACATCATTCAAAATCACATAAATAAATATTTAAGAATAAAAAAAATACATACCAACAATTAACCGCAAATCTATAAATGCACAGATATCATTAAACACTTTTTTTTCGAAACGTGCCCAAAGAGATAGAATAATAATTAAATACAATACATCCGTTAACTTTATGCGCTCCTGGTACTTAAAGTGTGAAAAACTGTCTGATTTTAAAATAATGAACCTATCGCCATATCGGGCACAAATTCCTGACTCCGGGCTGATAATGAATAGAAAATAAGTACTTAGATGCATAGAAAAAAGCATTATAGAAGACCTAGATTTATAAAATACTGTTACTAGATTAAGTACATAAAACAGTTATGGGCATTTAATTGGTGTCGTACATGACCGCATTGAGTTAACAAGGGCAACCCCGCCGCACCTGCTGTTACACGGGTTCGGCCTCAATAGACAGAGCATTGAAATATCATTTTTCAGGCGTATCTGTATAACACTTTGCTATTTACAGTACAGTAATTATAGTACACTCATTTGGCTAAAAAAGGGACTATCTGCAAATTATATATAATTGTAAATGATATTAGACATGAATATACACATAAAACCTCCCAGCAAATTTTATTTTATGAAACTCATATATTGGATCGTTCTACCTTTTTTTTTTTTTTTTTTTTTTTTTTCTCTTGGGGAAAATCCTCATTGGATACCCTACTATCTGGATAGAACGGGCATGCCGGACTCTTACCGGCTAAAAAACCCCATGTCTCCATCTGCACTTTGGAGGCACTTTGGGACCTCAATACGAACACACCAAAGTGCCTCCAGCGCGCGAGCTTTAAACTCTCACCAACAAAAACTCCACAACGGTGCTACGCGGAAGAAACAGGGCGATTTCTTCCACCACCGTTGCGTCTCCGTCTCCGAGCGGGATCAGCTCTTTCGCGATCACGCTCCGCAGCCTCTTTGTGAAGCATTACAACTTCACAAAAGAGGGCCACGGCTTTCCATTTTGACTCTCCCTCCAGCATTGCCCTTATGACTGCTGGAAGAGAGAGATCACCTCCAATTCGAGAGACCAGGCCCTGTCGCTCCACTTCCCACGCAGAACATTGCGCGATAGTGTGGGCAGCTGAATCCGGTTCTCCACAATTGCAGTGGTGACAATTCGCCGTTGATTCACGCCCTATCTTATTCAGATAATCACCGAAACATCCATGCCCGGTGATTACCTGAGTAAGTCGAAAAGTGAGTCGTCCGTCTTTTCGTGCCATCCAGGCTTCGAAGACCGGCAGGATTGCTTCGACAACGCGTTTGTGCACATAAGGCTCTTCACAGAGTCTTGAATGCCACGTCGCGAATGTGTTTAAATGTTCCTGCCGTCTTATCGACACTTCAAGCGCCATTGTTGTTGGCAAGACTTCGCTTGTCTGGCGGACGGCGCGAATTCGTGCATAGACCTTTGCATCCATGTCCGCCAGGATGTCCAACGGCGGAAATCGTGCTAGGAGAGTCGCCGCCTCAAAAGATATCGTGCGGTATCCTCGTGCAATTCTAATGGCCATCTTGCGCTGTATTCGATAGAATTTCGTCCTACACCGGCGCAGGCTAAGTCGTTTCGACCAAACAGGCGCCCCGTAGAGGGCCATAGATCGCACGACACCCGCATAGAGGCGGCGGACCCCCTCTTCTGGCCCTCCTAGATTAGGCAATAGTCTATGCATGGCCCCAGCCGCCTTCTCAATGCGAAGAACAAGACGCTCAAAGTGCTCCTCGAAACCCCAACGACCGTCCAGCGTAAGGCCTAAATACTTAATGTACCGGCCCACATTAACTTCTGAGTCACCCACGCGAATTTGCGAGTTAGGTGGTTCCCTACCACGCGGTAGTTTGTGGAACCATAGCGCCTCAGTCTTGTGAGGTGCTATTTGTAGACCCAACTCGCGTATTTTATCGACAACGATTGCCACTCCGCGTTGTGCAAGCGTTATAGTTGTCTCGAAATTCTCCCCATTAGCTAAAATGAGAGTGTCATCCGCATAACAAATTACATTTATGCCAACAGGGAGATTGACACGCAGAACTGCATCATATGCGATGTTCCACAGAAGCGGGCCCAGCACAGACCCCTGTGGAACACCGCATTGAACTTCCCTTTGGTGGAATTTCTTATCCTGACCCATGTACTGTATGTACCTGTCGCGGAAGTACGCCCCAATTATAGCTTGTAGGTAAGACGGTACCAAGTGGTATACCAGTGCTTCCCTGATAGCATCCCAAGGTAGAGAGTTAAATGCGTTGACAATATCTAAGCTTATTGCCAACGCCACTCCACCCTGAGATACAGCCTGCTCCGACAATGAACGTACGTGAAGGATCGCATCAATTGTCGATCGTCTCCGACGGAAGCCATATTGGTTATCAGCCAAATTGGGGCCGACCCGCGACAGATGTTCAATAATACGAGCGGCAATTATTCTTTCGAATAACTTACCAGCCTCGTCCAGCAAGCAAATGGGACGGTAAGCAGAGGGAGAGTCTGAAGCTCTGCCTTCTTTCTTCAAGAGAACCAGCTTAGCTGTTTTCCGTGCTCTAGGGAATGTGGCAGTACGGAAGCAGTTGTCAAACAACCGCCTCATCCTATCCCCTAATGCTGCCAAGGCCAACACCCAAGCTCGACCTGGTATCGAATCCGGGCCAGGCGCTGTGTTTCGGGCACTCATGCGGCGAATGGCTAGTTTTAGCTCTTGTTCCGTCACCGTTAGTTCGTCGGACCAGTCCGTTGGTATAACCGAGGTAACTGAGAGGCTTACCCGGCCCGCCGAGAACAAAGTGGTAATTATTTGTTCTAAGAGGTCTGGATGAAGAGTTTCCGTCAAAGGTGGCATCCAAGGGCGAAGTTTACCCAGCACCATTTTATACGGGCGACCCCACGGATCCCTATCGAGGCCCTCCAGGAGCTCTTTCCAGCACCGTGACTTGGCAGTCTTAATGGTAGTTTGGAGCTCTATTGTCGCTAACCGATACTCTCTATAGGCTCTTTCGACTTCATCAGCTGTGCCTTGCCTTCGCCTTCTGGCTCTAGTATACTTACGACGGCTTCGTAGGCAAATAGTACGCAGTTGCCCAATTTCTGCTGTCCACCAATAAACCGCCTTTCTATTGATGTTCTTGACCCGCGGCATGGATGCATCGCATATGCCAGTCATTGTGCGAAGGAACCAATTCGCCTCAAACTCTGGATTTACCACCGTCACATCCGTATTTGTTGACCAAGCTGCAACATTGGCAGCTGCTTTAAGGATATCACGATTTAGACCTTTAAGCGACCATCGTCTCGACGAGCTACCATGCGTTCGACTGCGGTTATGGTCTGATCGGTGATGGGATACATTAAAAACAATGTGGCGATGGTCAGACAGTGTGACTATTTCCTCTGCGACCCGCCACCCTGATATATGAGTGAGAGCAGAGGAAGTAGCCCACGTCAGGTCCACTATTGACTCCCCTTGCCATAGCACGCAAGTACTCACTGAGCCCTGATTAATCAGTCGAAGGTCAAGTCCTGCCGCCCATTCTAATACGGTCTCTCCTCTTCGATCGTTTCTGGGGTTACCCCAAACTCTTGAATGAGCATTGAAGTCACCCAAGACGATCAATGGACGAGGCATATATCTACGGATACAGTTAGCCACTTCGTCTAAGAACTGTTCGTAATCGTTAATCGAAATATTTGGCGAGACATAACAGCCGACAACGACAAAATTACCCCACTGAACAGCGACAAAGCCTTGACCCTTAGCGATCAAGGAGCAAATCGGAGGTACTTGGGTCCCTCCCCAATAAACGGCTACGGAACCCTGTACATCTCCGAACCAACGAGGATGGTCTGGAACAGTGTATGGCTCCGCTACCACTGCTAGAGCAATGGACCACTCCGCAATAGTTTGCAGTAGCATGGACTGCGCATTGCGGCAGTGGTTCAAATTGCTTTGGAGAATTCTCAAGAGCGCGAATGTGCTGTATCCATTGTCTCCGGCAGATCAGTGGTCGGATCTGTAGACTTTTCGGTAACCGCTTCAATACGAGCAGAAGGACCCTGCTTGACACTTCTACTCTTTTTCGAAAGTGGAGCGCATTTCTTTCCAAGCCGATGATCTGCAGGACGTCCCATGTCACTGCAGAGAGGACACTTGAGCACCCGAGATGTGCACTGGCTTGCTCTGTGTCCGGCTTCACCACAGGCATAGCATTTCTTACTCCTATCAATTTTGTTGGGGCATTTGCTGCCGACATGCCCCCTCTCGAGACACCGGAAACAGTGCATCGGTCTTGGTTCAAGCATCTCTACCCTTGCCAGACTCCAACCTACGCGGATGCACTTGGCCGTGGTAATTTTTTGGACAGCCGTGAGAGGGCATTTCACCCAGCAAGTCCCCATTGCCGTAGGAGTCCGATGAATATCACCTACTTTAATATCTTCCAGAGTGCACCCGCTGACTTCAGCTACAGCAGCGGCAACTTCCTGTGGAGTGATTGCATCATCAAGGTCCCTTATCCTTATATCAGCCGTTTTAATGGGACGATTGATGCGGATATTTTCCAGTGGGAGAACTTCACGCATGCGTGCAGCTAATTGTGCTGATTTTGGTCCACATTCGGGATCGTCAATTATGAAAAGCAGACCACCAGTGATGGCTCTTTTGAACCGAATGTTTTCTAAACCGAAATCCGACATTTTTATTTTATTTTTTATATCTTCCGTTACTTTACTATACGTAATAGAATCGTCAAGCACTGTCACTGATATAGCTGCAGTGACAGGAGGCTTATTAGATTTCTTTTTCTTCTTTTTCTTTTTATCTTTGGATTTCAGGGAGAGCTTTGCCTTATTGGCAAGCTGTTGTCCTGGGGTCCTAGATTTAGTCCTCTTGGCAACAACATCCTTCCAAGATTCCTTTCCTGGTGTTGCGGAATGTACTTCAGGGCCTACAACTGGAGGTAGTTCCACCACCAACGGAGCTACGTAACGGCCATTTTTGTTCTTCTTCTTTTTATTTCTGGTGATGACTGCTTGTGGTTGTGACTGTTCATGACCTCCAGTAGCCTTCGCTATTCCTGAGCATTGTTCTTCAATTCCCATTTCAACTTTAAGTGCCGCAAACTGGCTCTTGACAAGAACTTTCATTTGTTCCATGAGCTTTGTCTCAATTTTGTCCCATTGTGATATTGGGGGGACGGTGGTCTTTTGAGTAGATTTCAGACTATTATTTCTCCGCCCAGAAAATTGATCAGATGTTTGACTCACCTCTTGTCGTCTAAGCTTTGCCAATTCTTTCGTGAGATTGGACAGCTGAGAACGTAAATCTACGATTTCCGTTTCGAGCCTTGTGCAATCAGTCGCAGTGGTTGACCGTCGAGCCAACTCCTCTGAGGTGGCTTTTATCCACCGCACAGCAACTTTAAGGTCATGTGCGTAATCGCCTTTGAGGTTACGGGACTTTTCCGTGACCCTTTCTATGGTCTCCAAATGTTGCGTTATACAGTTACCCAGCTGTTCTTTAGGTTTTGACTGTACGATCACGCTTAATTCTTCCGTGCTGGGGAGTTTTTTCTTTCGAGTCTTTGAAGAAGATTCGGCAGAAAAATCAGTTTCCCCTTCGGTGATAGTGTCTTCTTCTCCCGAGTAAGCAGTCAAAACGACTGCTCGTTTCCGTGTTGGCTCAGTAACAGAAGTTGTTTGAGGCCTCCCTCTCTTTCGTGTGCTTGAAAGTGAGTTTGAAGCCTGCGAAACGAATGAGCAATCAGATTATGCCTCATCGCTCTCCATAACCCTTAAATTGATGGGTGTTCTCGGACGCAAAAAACGTCTACCCTCTTCTCGTACCGATACCGTAGGTACTGGCACTCCTCCCTTCTCCTTACTTACGTCATTTAAGTTTTTTTGTGTGTTCATGTTGTTCCCACGAGTACGGGGGAAATAAAAGGTCCACCCAGGCAGTGCCCCCTGTACCTGGGTAAGCCTATCGTAACCCGCCAAGAGTGTCGGCCGGTACTCCGGCGGGGGTCGCACTAGAGACTGATCTTCCCGTCAGCCATGCATCCTCTCATGGTGCGCCGCCACTTAGGATTCGGGGTGATTTTTATAGAGGTTTTCTTCCTCGCGATCCGGCCAATTAAGGCAAGATCCTCGATCCCAACGGAGACCGCGAGACATGACCACGACGCCTCGTTTGAGATTGCGAGATCGACGGTGACTGGATTGAATAAATTCTATCTCAGACCGCTCGACGGCAGTGTAAGTGCACGCCGAGCCCGTCTGAGCCCTCTGCTATTCAGAGGGGCACGTGGAGAATCCCCTTCGCTGGTTTTGGTCCACGCCGTTCCCGGAACCCCCAAAAGGGGGCTTTCCCCTATCCGCCACCCAGGGGACGCGCCCGATGGGAGACCAGCAACTCCACACGGGTGGATCGTTCTACCTAGCGAACAAACTTAAGTTCCCTTTAATGTCACTTTATACATGCTACTATTTTTGCTTCCTAAAAAGCAAAAGCTGTATTATAATACTCCGTCATAAAAATAATATTCCCATATCCATAGATAATACACTAGCCCATATCTCTCCAAGGAACGTAGGCCATGCTTGTATAAAAGCGCGCTACGAATTAGAGCAGACGTAACCTCGTAGCATGAATCGCTACGCCGCTGGCTCGTCGCTCCAGTTCATTCATGCAACTTCTGCACTTTATATTAGGTACAAGTTGTTCCGATTTGCACACTACAGCTAACTTCAATCGTCGGTATTTAAAGAGCATATCTAACAATATAAAAAAATCGTAGATAAAACGTGTTTCTGGAATAGTTTTGAATGTCTCTGTGGGCGTGAGTGCTTCTATTTAATACACTAATAAACCGTCCCCAAATACTAAAAAAGTTATTTTCAGCATGATTTTTATATAAAACTTGGAGGCAATAAAATACTAATACTAATTGAACAATAATTGCCGTACATTTTCCTACAAAATACTTTACACGAGCCAGCAACATCGTAACAATGTAATTAACCTTGCTTGAATTAGTTAAACTAGCTTCATTAATGTAAAATTCTTCACCGTATCGCAACGCTAACTATGCGCGATATTCGCGTTCGCAGGGTCGCGCTGAATAAACGTAACAATGTTCAGCTAAAGCGCCTCAAAATTACCTCCGACCTTTCAAGCGTCGGTGTAACAATGCAGCGAAGCGCTCGCGAGCGAGACATGCGTTTGCTAAATAGCACGCAGATTTGCGTTCGGCACTCTGCACAAGTGAGTATACATAGTACAGGAGCTAGCTGGGGGCCGCCCGGGCTCACCTGTGCGCCAGACCCGTAGGCGCGGGCACACGCACACCGCCGCGGTTGTCGCACACGGCCGCGCGCAGACGTGTACACACGGCCCAACACGCACACTGGCGCGGCGTCACAATGAAGGCTGTGGCACACTAGCGCGCGGGCTCGAGGCGGGATCGAGGCGGGCGCCGCGGCTCGGGACACTGGCGGGCGAGCTTTCCCGCCGCGAGGACCTCTCGGCCCGACCCGCGTCGCCCGCCCTCGCAAACCACTTGTTGAATCTTTCACATTTTGCACATTCAAGAAACCGCTCAAGTCGTGTCGCGCGTGTTCTCTGTAATTTTTAGTGTTGTATTATTTTTTTCCACTATCCATTGATTTATTTCATTGTGTGTGTGATGCCTGCTCTTCGCCTCCGCTCTGGTTTCCCTCTGGCCCTGTATTATGATTTGTTCTTCCTGCCAGTGTTGTTACTACGGACGACCCTTTTTACATTAGTATGACGCGCGCGCCTTCGTATATCTTGTTGTAAATTTTGAAAATATTTAGAACTGTTGTTGAATACTCATATCTGTGTTACCTGTTGACTACTGCTATAGATGTTTGTATTCTCAATTAAATATATATACGTCGCGATAAATTAATTATATCGAGCTGCTCAGCGGGCCCGACACCAGGTAAGTCATATTTTTATTATTTTACTACTACCGTCCATAAACACAAACATTATTTAATATTACCTTACAATATTGTCTCATTAAATGATATATTCTCGTCACTACGAGGTTTATCATATGGAAATTGAAAGTCTTTCAAGTGTTTGTACTAATATACACATAGGTATGCGTTTAAGTGGAGTCTGTACAGAGATCTCACACTCACTGCATGCAACAAGTATGGCAATAACAATTCAGCCGTCTTGAGACGTTCGCCGTAAAGAATTTTATTACACTCTCATTGTTCTCTTATAAATTGCCTTATACTATGAAAGAAAGCGACAAATTGGTACAACAGGAGCATTATTACCGTATTATTAGTATTGTATAAAGCATATTATTTATTGGGTTTGATCTCGCTATCTTTACATAAAAACGACAATTGATAAAAAAGAAAATAAAACCTAAACAACTAAGCAAATATTCACAAATAACAAAACAAGCATATTTTTCAATACTAGAATTTCCCTCTATATACCACAAAATGTGCAAAATTTAATTTAACGAATGCCGAAACATATTTCATCAGCGTATTCACTTTGTTTAGTCGTTTTGCCCAAAATGGATTTTATCTCTGCCATCCCGCTGTCATGCGGACGCATAAAATTCATAGCTTATTTCCATACACAGCATTATTGCCGATGACGTGCATGATGAATTGAACTGAGGTTTGAAGGCAAATGTGTATACAGCCTTACCCCGCTTATACAATTTATTTGAAGCAAATGACCGATTTTTGGCTGAATAAAAACGTTACATTTGCACGTTAAGCGATTTAAAAATCGAATTCCGTGTTCTTTATTCAAATAGTCTTTCACAGTCTTTCACAAGATCTTTTGAATCATCATTTGAAACTTTATAAGTTCGTTTCAAACTTAGTTTATTGATGAAGTTGAAGCTATAAAGTAATATTAATTAGCTAACAAGTAAAGCTGCTGGAACTATGAAAGAATTAAAATTAACTTGCAGTCGTCTCGCTCAATGCTGTCACAATTAGCTTTACTTCTTTCTAGAGAGTATTCAAATTATCGGTCCAAGAAATTTATCCATATTTACAAAGATTTAAAAACAAATATGGATATCAGTTTTGATAGTAAAAAGTTATTCACAATGTAAACAAGGAACAAACACTTCACTATCAAAATGCCGTCCAGTCCGTATACAGTCCGCCCCGTGACCACGAAAGCTGTAAAGTAATCGAAACGTCGGGAAGTTAAAGAATGTAAAAATTAAACCAAATCGCGATAAAATCCGTAAAAAATAGTTTTATTTCAATGAGGATTACCCAAGTTCCAAATTATTTTTAGCTTCTAATTTCACTTTTCTTTTACTCACATTCTTTCTAATTTCTGAGTGGTACTTAAAATTTTAGATCTAGCAGTGGCGGTGATCAATTACTTAATGATAAGCCGCTAGCTCATTGGTTGGAGCTAACTACAAACGGTTCTTTATAAGATACCATTTTTTTTTAGGTACCGTACTTCATTTTATTTCTTAGCAAAGCATTGCAAGTTGGCTTCTATATGATCATCCATATAAAGCGGTTTAATTTGTAAATCAGATGTTTTGCAAAGACCTGCTTTTCTTCTAATAGGTATAGCCTTTGGTTTTGGATCAAATTATGTCATGCCCATATCCATTAAATCTAATCAAGGGCTGAAATCTTAAACACAAATTATAATTAGAGTAGAATTATTAGTACCTATTCGAATTAATACTGCTCGACTGCCTCGGTGGCGTAGTTGTATTACGGTACGGTTACAAAGCTGAGGTCTCAGGTTCGAGTCCCGGGTCGGGCAAAGTGATATTGGATTTTTCTATTCATTATCAACCCGGAGTCAGGAATTTGTGCCCGATATGGCGATAGGCTCGCCCCCTATCACATCGTGGGACGGAACATACAAGGCGAAATGTGGGTGTCCTGGTGGCGCCTCTGCCTACCCCTTCGGGGATAAAGGCGTGAGTTTATGTATGTATGTATGTACGTATGTATGTATGTATGTATTCGAATTAATAACAATTAATAAATTATTACCATCGTATCACAAAGAGTCAGAATTTACGAAGAAGTATAGAAATAAATCTACGTACCGTTTTCCACTTTGAAATATTTTACATTAAAGATGCTTTGAGAAATGCTTAAAATGCATACTCTGAGCTCCAATGCTATGAGCAATACAACATAAATCATGAACAATTTGTTTTTTTCATTGAAACTATTTATTTGCTAATAGAATATGTTTCTTACATTGGATTTTAGTTTTGACGAAATTTACACTATGTTGACATTTCATTCATTCTGGTACATGAAAATAACAATAGTTCATCATACATGTGATGGTAGATGTAGTGCTCTCTCGGGATTCTGATCGAAACTAGATGTACACTGTCCATCCCAAAATACATCACAGTTATATGTATATTACTATGATTTTTTAATATAAAGAACGACGGCCACTATCCAAGTAATTAATAGAAAAAGCGCATATTAGAGATGAGCAGTGCTTAGAACTTGGTGACCTCTGGTGTCCTTTGACCTTTCAATGCAGTACGAGCGAAAATATTTTATGCATCTTTAACATGCTGAAACTTTAGAAAAATATTTTGTCTGTAAAACTGACTCTGGGGTTTTAATGCATAAAATATGGTAAACTGTAGGATAAAAATGTTTAATATTACTCGTAGTTAAGTAAAACGTTCGTGTGGTTTTGTATTTTTTTATGTTAATGAAACACTCGTTGAAGTCGAATCCTTTTTTGTATTTAAAACTGATAACCGAACGGTTCGCTTAAATAGTTTTGACATTTTTTTTTATGTAGGTACTAAGATTTTTTGGATACACCATTTTTTCTTGAAAATTTTTCATATAAACATTATAGAACTATAATTAGTTTTCACTTTTTGCTTATGACGTTCTTAAAAAATACTACAAAAGCAACCACGATACATTCTCTATCCATTTCAATAACATCCGAAATAGGCATGTTATAGTGGGAAAATGCGATGACAAAAAAGATTTTTCTTTCTCAAAACTTAATAAATTGTATTATATAAAACTCAAGTTACCTCAGATTACATCGGCTTAATATTACCAACACAAAAGGTACTTCAAACTAACATTATTGAATTGTTTCGCAGTCGAGTTTATGATGCAAACTTAACAATTTAAGTAGCGTTACATTACCAAAAACCAAACGGTGTGGTTTCGACAGCCTGCTTAACATTTTGTTTTAGTCTAATTTACTTGTGTACTTTTAGTGTTTAAAAGTTGACTGAGCGTAAATTGCTTGGCGCGTGACGTCAGAGACCCTTTCGCCAGCCCTTTGATCTTGAGGTTATACGAGTATTGAAATTTGTAGCTACTTCGAATTTGATCCTCTTGTAATCAATTTAGGCCGTGCAAATCCTAAAATCTATTTTTGCAGAGTAAACTTTTGATATTTGCTTCTATGAATTGTGGTTTTTGTTATAGAGTGAATTTCACAACTCAATTGCTTTTGTTTACCTTTGAATACTTTAAAAAACAAACTAACTTATTCTTCAAATATTTCGCATCAGAAAGTTAGCGCTATAACTGCTTTTATAGTTTTAATATCCCTACGACCTTATTCGATACACAGGTGGGGTCAGTGCTACATGTACCATTACTATTTTTTTTTTTTTTTTTTTATTGCCGTTATAGGCAGACGAGCTAGCTACTAATGCCGAATACTTAAATATACTATTTAATGACTGACCTCTTAGCTTCTGATAATCCTTCTGACTGACCCTTGACCACCGCGGCTTTCAAAAAATGAAATATAGGTCTACTGAAATATTTCTGCGTGAATAATAATTAATATTTGTGTTGGATCCTGGATTCTTAGAGCTCTCTAATTTTTCAAGTCTTAGAAAGTATGACACTAATGGATTACTAAAAAGACTATTTATTATACATCTGGCTTTTAGCAGATTGAAAATAAAATTACCCACGCGAAAGTATCAGAAGTAATCAAAAAATGTCAGAAGAGATTTTCAGAATGCTTACCGGAAAAAAGACCTGTCGAACAATTTATAATATAACAAACCACCTGAGCCAGCAAATGTGCTTACAAACGTAATTGCTATTAAATTAATGGGCATTCAAAGTATACATTTATCAAATATGACGTTTATTTGGTATTAACGACCCTTTGATATCAAAATAATGCTTATTTATTTATGTCGAAAAGTCAGGGTTACGTAATCTAATTACATTAGGAATTAAATATGTGTGTATAGCACTTCTAAGCGTATTTGTCACGGTAATTCGAACATTATGTGAATACCTGTTCGGTATAAAATGACTTTCTCGCCTTTAATGCACTGATTACTTGGCTCTAGCATAAACTAAAGTTAGACATTATTTTTTCAAACACCATGATAAAACAGTATTGTTGTTGATTAGGGTGGCTATGGCGTAGTTGTATTAAAATGTATGTTGTATTAAAACGTTTACGGACCAATTGTTGATTTTGATATGAATAAAACAAGAATTAAGTGCTTTTTCATACTTTATATAAAACACGGGAACAAAAGCATCAAAAAATGCTACCATTTTGAACATATTGGATTAGCAGAAAAGAGATACGTTTATATAGTAAAATACTATTCAATAATCCGAATCAGCAAGATTTACAAGAACACGTGTAAACAATAGATTAACTTCGCTCCAACATTTCCCAAAAATGCGTGGTATTGAGAGATTTTCGGCGGAGGCATCGAATTGGAATCGCGAGCACATTCAGTCCGCCCAATCATGAAATCTGATAATACTTGTACTCCTATATACTGAAAAATAAACATATCATCTTGCGAAGGGATTAAGGTCGATTCACACCTGCATGTAACATCCCACGTAAAGGATCCGACATTTTTCACACGTGTGACTCGCAGATAAAACATTCTTGACAGTAATGTTGGACGCACAGTTGGACGCTACCTTTGCTTGACATTCCTGTAAGCGATACTTTATGCGATTATATCTATTTGAATAATTTTAAGAAATGTGTTCGATTATGCTTTTGACGCTTTTACGAGTATATTTACGGATTATTGAGTAAGGTATGTTGAAGTACCAAAATATTATCACTAGCTTCATAGACATAACTACCAAATTGCCCGAAAGGTCCTTCACAATCTTGAATAATATTATAACGACATCATCATGAAATAAAAATTAATTGCGTGTGTTAGTAATGTCAGTCTATTCCAAATAGGTATAAAATCTTAAAATATTTACAATCTAATAGCTGATAACTGCCAATTAAAGTCTGTCGGATTTAATATCTGTATCAAAATATACTTTAATTATTCAAGTAATATTTCATAAGATATTTGAATCGTTTAAATAATAATAGTACCAGCGCTTCGCATCGTGTTACAGCTGCGAACAAAAAACAGCGCAAGAAACTTCCTCAACAACACGATCTGTCTTACTTTTTTACTCTTATTTTCATTCATTTTTTATTCTCACTTTTATAAGAATCCTTTCTACGCTAAATAGAGACTCAGTTGATTACACGACGCTTTGTATATTATGTAATCTATGCAAATGTCTGCACAGATATGCCTGAAGATGTGAACCGGGCTTTAGTCTCAAGTCCCCGGGTATAATTGTATACGTGTCCGATCAATGCACACGACAATGCTACGTGGCGAAATGGAAACCGTTATAGGGATAAGAGGGTGAAAGTTATTTTTGTATGCGTAATTGTGAGGAGGAAACCCTTCTGATTTGGCCAGGAGAATTTTTTTGTTACTTGAAGGTATTGTGTGTTGTTACCATACTATATGGTAAGATGGCAGTATTGTGGATCCTTGTTAACAAGTCATGTAATAGGACATACGGCTATTACTAAATTATTGCTAGGATTTGGGAGTCAGTAAAGGTGACTAAATGTAAATGGTTGTTTCATACACGTATAACACACCTATAATATCAAGTACGGAAAAATCAAAAATATAAGAACCCTTTACAGACTTATACTTCTTGTGATACGTTTCTTACTAAGTATGATACGTTTTATAGTGTACGAATAGATGTATACGCTTGAATAGTGACCACCGGATATGATGGTAGGAAACCCGTGTATGACGCGTGTGTGTCGCGTTTCGTATTCAGCCTTTATGTTCTCGTATATTCATTATTAAGCAGTACGGCATAATTATTTGTTATACAAATTTTAAAAGAAACTAGCTTGCTCTCCATTCTGTACTGCACGTTTATTTTCATCCGAATATTGGCAAATAAAAAAGTTTAATATAAAAAAAAGATTTCTAGCTTACATCCAATTAGAGGCAAGGGCCTGAGTGATTTAGGTTTAATAAATTCCTGACAGGAGCTGACCAAAAGGTAATATAATTTCATACTTTTGAGACGAAGTTAATCTTTACTAGGGTAGTTTAATATGATTATAATTTTTTGTCGTATGGTTTTGCCACCTTTTGAGACTGGTTCGACTGCTAATCAACTAATGCACAGTTATTGTATCTGCTAATGAGAGCACCTTATTTGAATTATTGAATATGTTCATGTCTACACAAAAGCTTATTATGATATTGACATTTTTGTATTAAACATGTACCCTTAGATGACCTTTCAAAATGGCTGCCCCATTTTGGTAAAGGAACCAAAATGCCAAAGGACGAAAGGGGTTGGGTATCCGAGAATCTCACTCACTAACCACTATACACCGGCAGTAACATGAGGATAACGAAGTCGCTGCTCGTCGATGTTCTGTGTGTACCGCGTTCGTTAAGTCGTTCTGTTTCCAAAGTAGTACAAGCTAGTTACAGAATTGATCTACTACTTTGGCGACTTATATTATTGATTTAATTTCTCAAAGAAAATTGTGATCTTTCCTAAAGGAGGTTTATGATCTCCTTATAGTCAGGATTATGAGCCCATAGAAACACAAAATATTCTTCGGCCCCTTCCTTCCTAAAGTAGCCAGTATCCTTTATGGATTACTTCATAAAAGGAACAATTCTTTACTGACCGCCAGAAAGTAGGTCAGAATTTTATTGAGCATTTCCATTTTAATTAACAAGATTAATTAATCGTCTATCTACTCGCGAGAAGCGTTGATTTGCAAATGCATACGCGCTAGTAAATTGTGTAATAGATAACAGGTTTTAAAATTATTTTTCCACTAGGAAATACATTTTTCTACTGAGCTTTCATCAGCCATTAATAGACCTACATGATGAATCTAATTTTTGTGTTTATTTTGTTTAAAAATCATCATGAGCCGCTTATCAAGTACCAGCGCAGTATTAACCTGAATATGCAGGCTTAAGTTTACATATTATAAAGTTTACATAATATAAGAAACAAATATTTACATATGTAAATTATACATTATGATGAAATATTAAATTACACGTCCCCACGATGATATTCAAATCAAATGTCTTTTAAAAGTTGTAGAGAAAATTAATTTAGCATAAAGGCCAACAGTGTTCGCAGCGTTTGGTATTTCATAATATTCAGCCGAGTCGAGCAAAAAAAGCGTTGCGTAGTTTTTGCATGGCTCCTGACAGTTCCACGAAAAATAAAATTGGAAGAGTTGGATGGATGCTTTATTAAGTACAGTTTGAAATAACAAAGAGCTTTTACAGAATTTCCCGTGAAAAATGTTTACAATTGTAACAATTGACAGTGCATGACCTAAGGCCGGGTCTAGGAGAAAATTGTGCAGTGAAGCTTAGCTATTGTATCTGAACACTAAGAAAGGATTTTAAATATGATTCTCCTAGATGACGTAACTTTATTTCGACGTTAGTCGTTTCTGACGTTAATTTCTGAATCACCCCGGATTGGTTGATGCTTACCAATGAAAGTACCCTCATTTTAATCACGAAACGCGCATGCTTACTTTTACAAATAATTGTTGTAGGTGCAATATTATACTTTAATAAACAATGTTTAATACTTAAAACTATGAAAATAATTGCATGCCATTTTTCTAGTGGTAAGATACTCGTTTCCGCTAGGAGTGCTACCACCGCCCAGAATGGTTAAAAAGCTGTCGTAGTGAGCTACGCAAGTGTCATTTTTTTAGTCCAATCGTTGTATATTCGGTTTAGACTTGAGCAGTATGACTCACAACCTACAAGTAATACTCATCTCAGTAGTGCATTCTCTATAAATAGACTCCACTATACTCACGATAAAGTGCATTGCAGCCTTGCCAGTAGGAAATGTAAATAAATAATTAAGAGCCTAACAGCAAAACTGTTGCTGCATCTCTCAGCTATATAAATTCCCGGGAACATCGATTACAGATGCAACTCGCTTCCGTTGCGATTAAAGCGAACACCCACGAGGTATCGATTCTCGGTCAATCCAAGCCAACGCAAATATTGCAAAGTGGTGTACAATCTTTCATCGCTTTACGCTATAGTTTATGCTGCGAAATTCTATACCTGTTGTATTTTTACGCCCTATTACTAAATTGCGACTTAAATATTAAGTTGCACAACTACGCACGTCCCACTTAAATGTACTGATTAAGTGGGACGTGCACCCTAATATTTAAGTGGCGTCTAAGTATACGGGCGTTAATCTCATGTATGTCTCTTAATAAACACACTGAATATACTTCGCTCCAAGTTTATTGTCAAGTCAATAAGACTTTTACAACATCTACGCCCGAATACTGGAACGACATTCAAATAATAAGTTGCTCTTAACAGCGCACGGCTCACTTAGCCAGTACATTTAATCGGGATTAACGTAGTTAAGCGCAAGTTATATTTAAGTTGCGTTCCAGTATTTGGGCGTTAGACCCGTCATTAAGAAAATCTTACAGCAACGTTAATTTGTCTGGGTGCGGATATAGAACAGCTTAACTTTTCATGGTCTTGTCAAAAAGGGTGTAACGATTACTTCTCTGATCGTCTTTCAAAAGATACACCCGTTATATTTATATTTATTATATTCCCGTTAAAACGCGTACAATCAATAACAATTATTCTTCAAAGTTCACCTTTGCGTGCTGTATCAGCCTATATCATTAATACAGATTAGCTGTTCAATGATGCGTTTGTACTAAATGTGCGCCTAGTCAGCGCTCTGATGGATTGTGCCCTTGGGTCTTGTTGAATATGTTTGAATTTTCACGCAGTAACGTGTTAATTACTTTTGCAATTTATTTAGAAATGTATACTTTATCAAAGTTTTTTATAAAGGGACACCGGGGCTGACCCTTCGACTTTTCAAAGTCGTTTCTATACTTAGTAAAATATCAGTCGCTTTACCTTTGAAGGGGAATGTAATAAACCTGAGAGTTATTAACAAGAATTTCGGAGGTATGTGTATGTCACAACTTGTACATGACCACGGTGGTGGAAAAGCTAAACATTATTTTCAAACGAGCCTTATCTAATCCTACCAATGGCGTACCTTGATGTTTGTACTCAGTTTTATTCCTAATACAATACGGTACCTTTGCTTGCAATTTTTAATAATACGTATGTAATTTTAAGCGACATTGTATCTTTGGAGTATAAAAAGTATAAATAAATAAAAAGGTTTCCCTTATTAGCGATTCCAAGACGACAAAAAAATGGGAAAAATACCTTCCGCTTATTAAAACTCATAATATAAAAGCGGTTTCCGAATTAATTAATATTAAAAATCTCAGATCAAAGGCTTTCATTTCGAGTCGGAAAGTTCCTTTAGCTTTTGCAGTCATTAATTCATTTCCATTACATTTGAAACCTGTAGAAAATAAAATGAGTATCGATCTGATTAACTTGGCAAGACATTTAAATGTAATTTCAAGGGATTTGCGCACAATCTCTCAGTTAGAAAATTGTCCTAACTCTCTATTTCTACGTGCAGTTGGAGTTTATGAATCGTTCATAAGCTCTAGTAAGCCGGGAAATAAACATATACAAGTTTACATTTTAAAATATTATTTTAGTGTTTTATAGAAATTTATTTGAAGTAAAAATCTCCGTTTATTTTATTTGACCGATTTTCAGTAGATCCACCGAAGCGATTCATCGTGGAAGACATATGCTGAAGACCCTTATGTAGATAATGTTGGCGAAATGAGATAGCAGTGACAAATAGGCGGTCATATATAAGTAATAAATAATATAAATGACACTTATTACTGTAACTATTATAATTATTCACCTGTTTCAAACTCTATTTTCCAAAGCTTTGCAAACAGCAAAATATGTAGTAACCGCTTGTATAAAAAAAAACTAGCAAGCCAATCCGGGTACATAAGCGAGTATTATAATATAACAAGAAAACTAATCAAACAATACAAGGAACTATCACGGAAAGTTCTTATTTCCGATTGTAAAAACAATGAAATTGAGTTATCAGTTTGTTACGTAAAAAGAAGTTTGAATAAGCAGAAAATATTATCATGTTATCATGGTTTTTTTATTAGCTAGAATTATGAGATGCATATCTTTTGCCTGATGGTACCTGTCAAGTCTGTTCATAAACAATAGCATCACCAGAAGAGTATATCATTGAGTACTAACATTGAGTAGCGCATACACTGCACTTCGCTCATCACTCCGAAACATTAAGTCTCATAATGCCCCGTAATCACGGGCTCCAGAATAATAATAATTTAATGCATATATTATTAGTCAGAGAGCTTTATAGGTTATTCACAGAACGCATTATCTATTCTTTTTTGTACAAATCCGACAAAAGAGCAAGAAGCTTATTCAATTAAATGTTATATTATTCTCTATGTTAATGCAAGGAGAATCTCCGTCAAGTTCGTTTAGGGTTTAGTATCAATATACCAATCCGATTGATTTGCTATTCATTATACGCCATAGCCGTAATTTATTAATGATTCACACAAAAACGATATGGATTAACAGAGAACCTGTTCGTTCGACCTATGACATTCCTGGAATAATCCCTAATGTTCTTCCTGGCCGGTGTTCGGTGGCGGAGTTGTACTACGGTACGACTAAAAAGCTGAGGTCTCGGATTCGATTCGGTCGGGCAAAGTGATATTGATTTTTTCTATTCGATATGGCGATATAGAAGTTATCTGCGATATTCGTGGGGTGGCTAGTAGCGGTTGGCGCCGATGGGCCGAAGATCGAGTCCAGTGGCGTGCTATGGGAGAGGCCTATGTCCAGCAGTGGACGCAGAAGGGCTGATGATGATGATGATGATGATGATGATATGGCGATAGGCTCGCCCCCTATCACATCGTGGGACAGAACACAGTATGTGAAATTTTGTTGTCCTGGTAGCACCTCTGTTTACCCCTTCTGGGAAAAAGGCGTGAGTTTATGTATGTATGTACTCTATACTCCAAAGTCAGATCTTCAAAAGTTATCGCTTATAAATATTCGTCAAGTTATAGTTAAGTCGCTAAAAGGGTATGGAAGCTTTTTGTATCGAACCGGCCGCGATCTGCAGAGAGACATAAGTCACGGTTTGTAATCCCAAGGAACACCTAGAACTAGATAATTTATGTTATGTGTATATTGTTAGCCAATTACGCAATTTAACAATGAAGGAAAGCATCATGGGGAAACATGTATCGGAATTTCTACTAGATTTTCCATGGCATATCATGTAATCCACCCACATTGATAAAATAATGTGCTTAAATTTATATCTCATAAATATTTAATATTAACTATTATAGCAAAAGGCACTTTGCAATAACAACAACTAATGAGCTAAAGCAGGCTTTATTGTGAACAGCAGTAATATTCTTTTATGTAAACCAAACAAACGAGAAATAGTCGCTATATTAATACAAACTTCTGGTATTTTAATAAAGTACGATGAGTTTGAAATTGTTTCAATTCTGCTCGTATTAAGCGTTTGAGTCACAATTCTTGGGAATGTTTCTTTGAAAATATGAATAAAAAGTATATTATATTTACAAGGTTTTAGTTTGTAAGTATTGTTGTGTTTGTTTCACTATTATTAAATCGAGTTAATTATTACACTTTTCTATAAAATATAGTATTATATAAGTTTATCAAGTTAGTAAAGACAGGATTAAAATAAAAACAATATAAACCCATGGAAAATACTATGGCGCAATGAGTTACCCTAACCTGTTAGGCAAAGATATGAACTATAAACAGTCTCAAAAAAATTGCCTCTACGTCTTCTCTCTATGTAGTTTTTTCTTTTCTCTTATATAGCAAATGTACCTTAAGTATATCTAGATTGACACTACCAATGTAAGACAAATATATTGTGCTATTATTTTTATTACGCGACTTTCTGGTCTAGACAGATTTTCAGTGGTACTCTCGTGTCCTCAGTAATAATTCTATGTTTAACCCCCGACAATTTATTTATAAATCTAAAGGCAACTAAATGACACGAAGCGGCGGGAAAATTGATGCGTCATAAAGGTGAATCGTAAGTCGAGATAAGGTCGAAATACTCCTAATAGTCGTCTAAGTAAATACTTTTAAAGCGATCAGATTGCTTTATGTACTTTTATATGTTCGCAGAATTGAAGTAAAAATTTCTGAACACAATTGTTGAACAAACTGAACTGAATTGTATTTTTGCTTTCATTCAATTTAGTAAAATGTATTTCATATAATATTAAAAGTTCATTCCGCTATTGTAACGAATATCGTTGTATAAGATGATTATAAAGATGGCTTTAGTCGTGTACCACGCTGTCCAAATGAAGATTGAATTACTGTCAATTTTGGATACCTGAATATTCTATACCCGATAGTAGGAAATATGCATCCATGGAAAACCCGTCATTGTGACCAACTTTACTGTGATGAGCTTAGGGTTTATTCCGTAAATACATTCCGTTTCGAGCATCGACGAGTGATAACATCTCTCGCATGCGGAGGACACTCTGTTCGGATTGCATTGTGTTTAGCATCTTATGCATTGTAGTCACTTTTTCGTACATGAAAAAAAAGTAGTCTATATTTTTTTGTTCCCTGACCCAGCTTACTGCTTATAGTCCAAAAACTATTACAATCTTTACTTACTCATGTTCTCCAGAGCTCAGAAGAACCCGAAATATTTGGTACATAACGCCGTTGCAAAATCGTAAGTTCAGTCCCCTGAAGTCTCCGAATTAAATTTTACTTTTTGTTACTTATTATGACTTTATTAAAAATTATGTATGGATAAGTTAGGAAGTCCTGGGTCCTTCCGCCGTAGCGTGAAGAAACATTTCAGCAGGACGACATAACTGCATCGAATGGTATGGGACCGCGGTCTGGTGCGATTCTATAATCTGTCTGGACGGCTTATGCAGTTTAAAAAAATAGCCTTAATATTATTGTAGATGATATAAACCAGGTTTTTATACCTAAACAATTCTATAACAGACCAGTACTGTCTTAAGCAGAAGATTAGGTCTTTTTGATCAAAAGTATGTACGAAGATGACGCAACAAAAGGCTCGTGGAAGTAGATTATAAAGGGATCTCGAACGTAATCATACTCCCACGAAATGTATAAAGTACTATGTATACAAGTGACCTAGATTGCGAAAATGACAGCATTCGTTTTTATTCTTCCATTGTAATGAATAACAACATCAGAACTACCGTAAATTCTATTCATATAAGTGTGAAAGTTTCTGATGTATGGGTTTTTGTTACTATTTCATGCAAAAAGTACTGAACGGATTTTAATGAATTTCTATATTATTATATCTTTTACATAGGCAATTATCTACAAATATATTGATTGTACTGGCCGAATTATGACAATAAGTAACAAGTATTTAATTTTATCACTTTAAAAAAATATATTTTTAAAGCGATTTTTGTAAGATTTAAAAGAAATATTGCCGCAATACTAATTAAACTCACATAATTCTCACAATAAATATAATATGCTTCTACATACTATATTTTGACATAAACACGTCTGTTTGAAATAATATCTGCATACATTTCAGCTATTCTCATTCTCAAGGGACCGCCCGACCGGTCTTTTACATATCGTAAGCTGACCAAGCCTAGACAGGGATTTGGGGCTTAATGTCTGTATTTAGGCCAAACAGGCGCTTTATTGAAATGATTCTTGTAACTTCTAAGAATATTGTGATAATAATGCGGTTATTACATGTTTCAGATTTAGTTTGGGGACAATGTGTCTTTATTTATGATATAAGCTGGAACTACGTATTATTACAGTGTTTTAATGTGTTTTCGACTATTTCCTATTGCCGTTCACCAGTTTTTACTGCAATTTAAAAGGAATTAAGTCACTTAACTTATCTAGTGAAGGTTTTAGAACTTCACATGCCTTTTTTATTGCGAACCTCGCAGATATACTGTTACTTTCACACTGTTTTTTAAATGTCTTTTAATGTCTTCGACAATTGACTTCTAAGTCTGAAATGTATCGTTATGTTGAGAGTTTGATGTTCTTGTGGCTTTCGGTAGGGCTGGATTTGCCACCATTGTAAAATAAAACAGCTCCAGATCGTAAAACATGTATTCACTTGACGCCTTCTGTAGGTTAATTATAGATTTTAATCTGCGTGTAGACTGTAGGTAGTGAGCGTGACTGCCTCGGTGTCGTTGTTGTACTACGGCACGATTACAAAGCTGAGGTCTCGGGTTCGAATCCCGGGTTGGGGAAAGTGATATTGGATGTTTCTATTACCAGCCCGGAGTCAGGAATTTGTGCCAGATATGGTGATAGGCTCGCCCTATTACGTCGTAGGACGGAACATACAAGGCGAAATGTGGGTGTCCTGGTGGCGCCTACCCCTTCTGGGATAAAGGCGTGAGTTTATGTACTATTTATGTAGATAACGTATCGACATGCGTTTACCAATACATATTATTTTCTCGTATCACACCGCCTTTCATAAAGCTCTTAAATATCAATACCAAATCAAATTAGTATTTGCGATCGCTAAAAGCGTGCCATTTCCTTATAGAGCGTGGGTGTCATTGAATGAGGGCAATAAATCATTTAGTCACGGAAGCCAAATATTATCCCCTATTCTATTAGGCTACGGATCCCCTGACATTGTAGGAGACGGATGGCAAAGGTCAGATCGGGAGTGGCTGTATTTACAACGGCTAACTTGTTAAGGATGTGTAGTTCCTGCTTTCTATTACTTTAGCTACTTCATTACATCGACTATCAATTTCTAAATATTCTGCGGTTTCTGTTAATGAAGGAATGTTATTTTAGGCCACTGGTAGGATATTCTTATTCAGCCATATAGCGACTAAGGTCTACTATGTTGCAAATCCAAGAAAGAAAGAGTTATTTAATGTTGGTACAAAAGCACACATGCAATGAAACTAAATAAGAAAATCATTTAACACAGAAACTAGAAAGTATTACATTTCAAAAATAATAATAGTAAAAGACAATGACAAACAGTAACTAAAGTAATATCTATTTTAGGCATATTATTGTAATACAAAGCTAATTGTGCCAACATCAGGAACCTCTTACTGCAGTACGACCTGAGCAATATCACAGCACTGAAAAAAATCAGTCGTAGTTAATTTCGCAAGGGTTTTGCGTCTAAGGTTTAGCCTGTGTTATATTTGGTATATTATCAACATAATTCTTGCCTCCATCGGTAAGGGATAACTGGTTAATGCGTTGACCCTACTTGGGCTCCACTGCACCAATCTCCAGGTGCAATGTGACTGTATTGTAAATTTTTCCAGAAAAACTAACTACAATAAAATTGGTTTATGTAGGGCATGGTAATTATTCAGGACTAAACGTTTTGCCTCTTAAAAATTTGAATTTGTTTTTCAAGATGAATGTCACAATTAACAAAGTGCCATCTTAGGACTCGGCGCTTCTGTTGTCTTCTTATTATCACCAAAATGAAAACGGTATTTTACATGTTTACTTTTGGGGACTGCAAACTATAATCTTGCAGAGGAATTTGCAGCTCAATTGATAGAACGTAATTGGTGTCTAAGAATTAAAGATTTAAGATTTAAAAAAAAAATTGATAACTGGAAGTGTAGGGTCACTAAAAATGGACCGTCATCTTTACTATTGATAATAATCTCAAAAATAATAAAACTTTGGCGACAGCAGTATGAAAATAGTTGGAGGTACTAAACACACTGGTCTTCTAAACACTAGCGTTTTAAATATCAATATCGAAGCAGTGAGAGTGTTGTTGAAAATCCAGGGACATCATTTCGGCGTCCTGGACTAACTAAAGATCTAGTTCTTCAAATTCAAAAATTCAGCTAACACAGGAAATGTCATAAGAGACAAGCCTATCACCATCCTGTGCTTAAATTGTGCTTAAAAAAAATTTACTTTTCCAGTCAGAGGCAATATGAGATTTTACAAACACATTTCATTTTATTTTCCCAATTTGGTTCGAAAAGGAGCATCAATAAACGAAATGCTGTAAACATAGAACAATCTGGAACATTTGAAACATATGCGACGAACAAATTCAAAGTGAATTTAATTACCCACAAGGCCCCATACGCCGCGAGTGGCGTTCGTTATGGAATTTTATTAGCAGCCGACTAGCAATTTGGGCCACCGGAAAAATAAATAATGTTACTCCAGTTGTATGTTGCTTTTTATTTCCTGACTTTTATTTACCATAAATATATTTGTCAAGGATAGAGGAAGGTTTTGCGTTTAAAATAATAATAATCTTAAGGGCGACCATCGCTTTCGGCATTATTATAATTGTTAAATTGCTAAAATATTCTGTAGAAATCCGCTTTGTGCAAATCGAAAAATCCATTGGAATCTTCTAAATTACCTTTTAGATAAAATTAAAAGTACCTAAATAGTCAAGTATTGCAAAATCCATCTATATTTACAACGGCTATGGATGCTCAAGTATTAGGTGTATAAGAGCGGTGGCAATCCATTTTAACGTTGTAAAATATATTATTATAAAAATAATGATAATCACAAAATGATGTTCATAATACTTCGACAATGGAGATAAAGCTATGCATAGCTATTAGAATTACTTATCATCTTTGAGATGACGTTATTATTAATATGTAAAAACTTTGTAAGTCTGGCTTTTATTAATGATTTATTTGTCGGTGTCGTTGAGAGAACACGTTGAGAGATCAGACACGATATCTCGTGACTGGTTCTAGACTGGTGATTTATTGCGTCTGGTAATTTGATAGTACTTACTTATAAGACATAATATGAGTTCATCGACGTAGATCTTTCCATATGATCTTTTTTAATCATGGGCATGATTTGTAAAAATCATAAGCCTGTTTCGATAAAGAAGTTGAATTTATAAATACATACAACAGTAATATACGTATTACGTACTCAAGAGCCCATCTGTCCGTATCCGTATACGTCCATATACGTCCCACTACAGGGCATGGGCCTCCTCTACAATCAAAAGTACGATTAAGAGGGGTTAGGCCATATAGTCCACAACGCTGGCCAAGTCCGGGTTGGCGGACTTTACATTTGCCAGAGCCCACAGGAATGTATAAATCTTGTGCCATGGGTACCAGAAACATTTTGTAGGTCACTCAAAAATTTCACACAATGATCAAACCAGCACTTTGACGTTTCTTAACGTCTTACCCATCAATCCTACGGAGCCTGTACAACCAATATGTTCATATACCCACCATCTATGCAGCATGTCAAACCAAAACCTTCATCTGTTATATTATTATTATCAGCCCTTTTATTCCCACTGCTGGACAAAGGCGTCAAAGGATCAGTTATACATAAACTCACGCCTTTATCCCCGAAGGGGTAAGCAGAGGCGCCACCAGGACACCCACATTTCGCCTTGTGTGTTTCGTCCCATGATGTGATAGGGGGCGAGCCTATCGCCATATCGGGCACAAATTCCTGACTCCGGGCTGATAGTGAATAGAAAAATCCAATATCACTTTGCCCGACCCGGGACTCGAACCCGAGACCTCAGCTTTGTAACCGTACCGTAATACAACTACGCCACCGAGGCGTATAATATTTCTTATTTACTTTGTCGAAACTTTATTTTACTTGTATTGTGGCGGTTCCGGCCGTAGAAGTTCATAGCCTTTACAACTTAAGATGTCCTGGAAAGAGCTTATAATATTACTGAACAATGACACAATACTTTCTTTAGAAAATAATATTATATTTCTTCTAACGTTCAGCAACAACACTTCGTCATAAAGGATTACGAGGTGTTTACCTATTTGCACAAAATTCCTCAGAATTCAACCAATTTTTCATTCTAATAACTTGAGTAAAATTATTTATTCCATGAATCTTTAAGTTTCCTTTGTATTCAATTCTTTTTTCAGTTAATTAATCCGCAGAACATTCTCAATAACTTTTTTTATGTTTTCTGGCTTTGTACCTTGTTAATTAGAAGTTTTTCTTCCACGGAAATCACCATGTAACTACGATACTTTTTCAATAGACGTTCAATAAATTCTTTTAGACCCACTAAGTCTGTATCATTTAAAATCTGAATGTGCTCACTAAATTGGAACACCAAAAATATTTTATATTTAATAACAACACGTTAAAATATTCTAGTTAAAGCTGCAATATCAAAGGCAAAATACACGTAAAATAAATCACGCAATTGACAACAAAAGGGCTGTAACAAAGTATTATCAGAATTAGGAACAATAAGGGCTATTAAGGGGTCCGCTTAGGCCGTCAATATTTCCTTTGGAGGATAATCTACACCCGTGCATTGTTCCACGAATAAGCCGTGCATGAAAAAAGCCCATTCGGCTGTTCTACATATGCCGCGCCCAGCAAAATATTACATTACGGACATTATGTGACATGGGGATGGCTGGATAAGAAATATTATTACACATATATTTTGGTTATTTCGGACAATGATTTGGGAGTAGTTTTCATTGTAGTGTCGGAATTTGTATAGATTTTTGATGCGATTTTAGTATAGTAGTAATTGGTTTAGCTGTGTTCTGTTCGTTTCACGTCACTTTTTATGTTTCAATACATAACATGGGTTGGTTTATTGCTCTCTATAATTAATACTGCCTATAGGCATCTTCAATGGAGTTCTTCAGAGTTATTATTTCATAATATATGGCATTCTACAAAAGACAAGATGTTCTTTGCACAGGCATACTTAATTTCATACTTGTATTGTTTTCAAATTTTATTGATCTTTCCGTCACGCTATGATTCTTTTTACGTTTTTATGTTTTTATTCCTAACCTCATTTTATTTTCTAATTATTTTATTACTTTCAAAAAAGAAAAAAAGATTATCAACAGTCTTTTTAAACCAAGTTGATTGATTTGTAACAACAATAATCTCAAATATTTGACTCAGTGTGGAGATCAAAGCCGCGGCCTCACATTTCACAGGCGGCGTCTAACCAACTGAGCCACGGAGGTTCGCCGAAATGAAACAAAATTTTGTTTTACGTCAATTCACGTGTGTTATATAAAATATATTTTGTGAGAAATAAACACATCCGACGCAAAATGAGCTCACGGTATATATTGACAATTTCTCCAAAATAACGTTTAATTTTCCATATACCGCAGCAAAGGGTTGTTTATTGATAAACTCAATAACGCTCGGCGCTCCACTCTCATCACGAAAAACCGTTGCGAAAAACTGATCAATATACCTAAACAGTTTTATAAATACGTGAGACCAGCGGAGTATGAAGTGACTCGGATATGCTTGGTCTAGAAGAGGTAATTACGTAGGTTTTAGCTTTCATTTTTCTATAGATAGTATTCGATGGACTAGTAAATCCCGATTGAGGTTTCGTAATGTACGTGAAATAAAGACCTACATACATACATAAACTCACGCCTTTTTCCCAGAAGTTGCAGGCAGAGGAGTAATCAGGAAACCAACGTTTCGTCTTGTGTTTTTCGTCCCACGATGTGATAGGGAGCGAGTCTATCGCATTTAGATAAATCCAATAAGATAAGTGTACTACTTATCACTAATCAAAGATACTGTAATAAGATGATTGAACAATACTCTAATAAAATCACGCTGCACTTATCACAATTAAATAATATAAGCACCGGTAGAAAAAGAAGTAACATGAACAGCACAGTGGTTTGAGTAGCCGTGGTTATCTTTGGTTATTTATCCTTGTAACTTACTTAATCCTTACGATATTAGACGTAAATATAAAGCGAACCTATACCCAAAGTGAAATTAAAACTAAAATTAATTTAATTGATCTACTTACAGACATAAATACGTTGCGCATCGCAGTAGCTTGTGTTCACTGAGAAGATTCCCAATAGAAGCGAATCGAAAAATTTAACAGTGACACAAAAATTAAAGCACACTACACACCGAATCCGCCGGCCCGGCGACACAGCCGACACAACCCGGCGCCTATAAGGAAAGCATCATGTCGGCAACAAGCGCCGCACGTGTTGCCCGCCGACATATTGGCGACGCTTTGCTCAGTTGCTCGGCGATACTCAACGATATAACATACAAACATAAACTCACGCCTTTATTCCCGAAGGGGTATGCAGAGGCGCCACCAGGACACTCACACCTCGCCTTGTATGCACCATCCTACTATGTGATAGGAGGCGAGCCCATCGCCATATCGCCATATCACTTTGCCCGACCCGGGACTCGAACCCGAGACCTCAGCTCCATAACCGTACCGTAATGCAACTACGCCACCGAGGCAGTCTCAACGACGTCATAAGAATATTCGTTGTCATGTCAAGCCGCTGACATGTCGTCGACATGCAATGAGTGAAGCCGATAACTAGCCCGGCAATAAAACGTTGCCGACATAGGCCGGCGGGTCGACCGCTTTGGTGTTTAGTGCGCTGAACACTTGTAAAGCAACTCAAATTCTAGATTACATCAACACAATATTTTTCCCTAATTTTACTGATATTGTACAAAAGTTCATATACATCGCCTAAATGTTTCGAAAAAAAAATCCTACTCGTATACATGTCACAATATTACTCATATTCACGGAAGATATTAATTATTTTACAATAACTGTTTACGGTACATTTCACAGAACGGAATATTAATATACGTAAATTGTAAACATCCCTTTGAGCGAATATAAACAGTTATAATTGATGTTCTGCATTGGAGGGATGTTATTATAACCAATGACGAGTCAATAACGTTTTTTCAACATATTCGATGTCGGGGTTTATTTTTCCAGCGCTCCGTTGAAATAACAAATTGACTAAAAAACATGAAACCGGCTTTCAGCCACTTTCGATTTGTGGACTAAAAAATTATGCATTTTATTTATCTGCTAGGGGACTGGCTGGGCTACGCTTTGGTAGTTTTTTTTTTACAGTGGTAAATGATAACTCTTTACTCTTATTTGCGTATCCCCTTTCCCCTTTGAGAAAGAGCCGAGGTTCGAGGGGGGACCATCAAGGAACGTTAGGTGTCACGCACCAACCCAATCGCGAAAAAAAACATTTTAAGTCATCTAATTAAAACTGTGGTACCACCTATAACTGGCTAGATGGCTCTTAATTTTTAAATTCAATAGTTACAATAGAATTGATATAATACTGAACGATTGCATCCAAAAAAAAATAATTATTTTTCACTGAATAACAATATCAGTGACGTCTCCGTTTATTCAACATTAGACTTAGAGCTGGTGGTAGAACATAAAATTAGTGAATCTAAATAATGTTGAAAATTTTAATGGATTCATTAAATTATTTTCATTCTTTAGTTTCATCTAGACTCATCTAGATCTGTTACGTGCGTAAAGAATTGCGTGGTGAATATTCCACGATTGTATAAATAGAAAGAACCGCTCGGATTTCTTATAAGAGGAAAATTAGCTCGGGAGAGAGATTCCTCGGGATCGACTGATTGGTATAAACCCAAGGCGAAATAAACATTACCGGTCTAGAATTACAATGTTTATCGTTTATTCGATACGTTAGTAATTAGCCGTGCATTTTGTGATTAAACACTGAATGATAGGGTAAATATATTGCTTCTTTTCTATCTACTTTTGTTATATTCTTATGCCCGCCATTGGTATGACTAGATGGTAATGCCTGTGTGAGAATGATTTGGCGTATGATGACTTGCCGGCTACGTGACGTCAACTCTTATAGGTAGTGTAATTTGTTTATTACTCCAATAATTTCAATAAAGAATCTCTGGTGTGCAAATCAAACATGGAATTATTTTTCATTTTTAAACTTTTGTGCTTATCTACCCACGTGCTATGTGTCATTGCTGTAAGTGCTTGTATCCACATGACAGAGTAACAATAAAGCAATTATTTTAATTCTTCAATGAAACACAGGTTCAACAAAAAATTAACACGATAGTCACTATGACTGGTTTTCTATATTTTGTATTATCGGTTTTCTATGATCGATGCTATCCAAATGGATACAGTATTAGTAATTAATACCATTAAGGAATAAAATGTTGCTGCTCGTGTAGCAGTATCGTACAATAAAACACTTGGGAACGAGTATCGCTAAAGCGCTTCAGCGGGGATTATTGGCCAGACCTCACGCTGAGTCAGTTTATTTTATCGTTTCAGACTTCGGCATTAAACGTAGTCCGCAGAGGATTTCTATTATAGAGCAAGTCAGCTTCGTTCAACTTGGTATACATAATATACGTTTCATAGAGAAATGGCAGGTGATTAATAAGTACAATTAGGTTTAACATAGTACCTTAATGGTATCGTGTTTTGAGTTTGATTCCTATTGTAGGGTACTGTCGAGTAAACTGTAGGCTACTGTAGGGTTACGGACTTTGAGAGAGAATTTTAATATGTTATATTATGAGTGGTTCTGATTTGTGCATATTATAGCAATTAGCTCACCCCTGTTACATCGTAATTGGAAATAAGCTCTAGTGGCACTTATATCGAATAAATAAGACTTTAAACAAATTGTAGCTACTTCTTTATTTTTTCCTGTCCTAATTGTGAAATTAACAACACAACATCACGACTACCAACAACAATTGCAAATCGTAAATAATAAACAAGATAAGGAATTGAAACGTTCAGTGCAAGAGAAAGTTCCCGAATCAGATTGAAAGTTAGAGAGGGACGGCGGGATCGGAAGAGCAGGAAGTCGATTACGTACATGTTTACCTCGCTCATGTAAACTTCTGTATTCTGAAAGTTCCCTTTGACAGGTAAAGTGGCTAGAAAAGTTAAATTAAAATTTAATAAAACCGTGTAGGAGGTAATTAAATTAATTCAAAATTAGCTATTTATTTTGGCATCACGTCGCGTTACGCCTGTCAAATTAGAGGGGATTTAAGATGCGTACATCCAATTTGATACGGAATCCTTATTGGTTTATTAATTTACGTGAACCGTTATAGTCTGTTGATATACTTGGTGTTCGGTCTACACTTACTAGGGCAATGAACAACCCAGGTCATAGGCGGGATGTTCGTATTCGCATGGAATTCATAGTGACTACTGTAATCATTCTTAAGCTCGCTATTTACAGCTAAATATACGATAGGTGTATCGTGATTTCGAATCACTGGCAAGGAATGATCTTGCCATCAGATGACATGTAATAATCTTGCTTTGCCAGTTTAAGAAAAAATAAACTAAGCCAGTATAATATTTCTGTATAACGATGACGACGCAGAACGGTTCCGATTGAGTCCAAAGTGAAATGCTACAGGAAATATTTTATTTCCCCCAGATAAAAGTTAAATAAAAACCGCTGACATAAACTCGGCAAACTACAACCTGAAAGCGTTTTGAATAAAAATAATTACGAAAAAGTCCAAATGAACGTTTTTGTGTAAAAATAAATTCAGTTCTGTTTAAACGTAATAAGTAATCACAAACTGCAACGATTCGGAGAACGTTTTAATTAAGCCCCCGGAGGGTGGTAATTTCGCCGAGTTCCCTCGATTAATGTGAGGGTAATATTTTTATATCATATCTCGCCGGACTCATCTTTACAGCCATGAATTTGAACCATTTTTCAATTCAAGCTGCAAATTGTGTCATTGGATTTTCTTAATAAATAACATAATGTGCATATGTATGAGCTTAACTATTATCTACGTGATGTAGGGTCAATGCAATATACTCCAACATTATATAGGTAGCTACATTATAGTACTTCCTTAAAATAATTACAGACACATCACGCAGACAATCTTAGTTCCTAAAACCTAACATGAATAATTTCTTATAATTCAGAATTCATCGTATCAACTCACCATCGTATTACCTCAGCTTTGTAATCGTAATGTAGTACATTTACGCCCCCGAGGTAGTGTGGATGTAGTCGAGAACGATCTTGACTCTAATTTATTGGCTATTCTTCAGGTACGATTCGGTGACCTCCGTGGTTGACATAGCCATCCCGTCAAGACAAGTATTTATACGAGAACCAAACTATTCAGTTACATACATGGTCAATAACATGGTGATCAAGAACAATTCATTTCTATCATACAGAAATATGCATTACTGAATTGACAGACGAATTAATTGCAAGACCAGCTCAAAGCGAGCGACCACAATTAATTTTCACGAGTTCAATATTGATGGCAGATGATAAATAGTTTCAATAACGCTGCTATATTCTGCCTTTGATTCTCTATTCCCATCTAACATTACTCGGAAACTGCAAACTGTGGAAATAGTTGCAAATTGAGCTGAAGCAACGTATGCTCTCTAATTCCGCGTACGGTACAGTACAAAGTGTACTGGACAAAAGTATCTAGTATTAACGGAACTGGGACTTCCAATTATAGTACTAGTACGGCTTAGTTGTGTTGCAGTGAATCGTGTAAGAGCATTTTCATATAAATTGAAATGGAACTCGGTATAGACAATTTAGACTTTAGTATAGGTAAGCTGGCTTCACGGTCGCGTATTTCTGTTTCAAGGAAAACCTTCAAGTGAAAGCTTGGTCGTCGCATTCTGTTCAGGCGAGATTGTCGAAGACTCTCACTCTTTCTTCTCCTACCTTCGTTTACTTTAAAAGGTCAGCAAGGCGCTTACAAACCCTGAGTATTATGAATGATTGCACGACCACGTAGCAGTGGAAATTCCTTCCCAAAATTAAAGTTAATATAAATAATACTAAAGAAAAAAAATTAATTGTGGACTGAGAATATCCAAATTTATATCATTTGACATTCTCTCGGACACAATAGTACAAATTATATCGCCTATGCAACCCGACTATCACGGAGAAAGGATTGTCACCGCATTCATCAAAATTGGGCAAGTAGTTTAGGCTCAATAGTACTACACATGTTAATAGAAAGATATACGGATTGCTAAAATATTGTGGCAAAATGTCCATGCAACTCGATTTCTACCGGCTTCCCTTTCGTACGTGGATTGAACCTATTTTTATTTATTTTATTTGAATCATTGTCTTCTATTTTGAATATTGTATCTTGGCACTGCTAAGATGACTAACGTTCATATTGTATTTTGCTGACGTCGAGTAAATTAAAGGAGTACCTCAAATTATATTTTCTATTTATTTAATATGCTTATAACTAATTTAACAAATAAAATCAAAACAAAAGCAAAAAACACAAATTTCACAAACAATAATACCATCTAAAGTTGTGTTTGCTTTTGTAATGTTGCCAAGAACAGGTAACTTCCGACAGACCGTTGTTTCGCCCTTGAAACAATGTCAGAAACGTAAACAGTAATCAATGGATCAAACTCAATTCTGTATCCATCCATCTTTTGAACAGGAATTGTAATTATAATTTACGGTATTAAAGTGAATATTATGTTATTTTGGGTGAGCGATTGCCTAGCTGGCAGCGGAATGAAACGGGAGAGATGAGATTATAGGCTCAAAATCAGGGTTGACATTTCAATATTTCGGCAAACGAGCTAAAGGCTTATATTCCATGAAACTTGGATCGTATCGTTGTTGGCCTTTAAATGGGAGGAGAAAGGAAAGAAAAAGGACAGGAGCACGAAAGAGGTATTAAAACTCTTGCAAAGTCCCTAATATAAAGTGTATATTAAGAATAATTGCTTCTTGCTGTTGTAGTGAGGAAGATTAAATAAAGAATTTCAAAAAACTTACAATTAAGTTGTCAAACACATCGCCTTTGCAAAGAAGTTACTACTAAAACACATAGTCCATGTAACATTTACTTCACAAAGGAGATCGGTCGTTTTCCTATGAATATTGGGCCTAGTAGTGGAAACATGGGGGAGACAAATGAGACATAGAATTAAATAATAAGGATTTTTTATCCTTCAACTATAACATAGTCTTCTTGAGCTAGGATACGGGGTTTTTAAGATTTATCCTCTTAAAGTTTTACAAAATCTACCATTTTCTGTTATCTGAATACGTCATATCATAGTTGGCTTATATTTTAAGTTTGGGATGAGTATGAATATACATTATTATAAAGTACGTAAGCTTATCAAGGAAGACAGAAAAACACATTTGAATATTTAAAAGTATATTATTTTGATATCAGGTTTATTGTATGTAGTTAGTCACTTTGTCATGTGCTAGTTTAAAAAATATCTGAAGCTACCGTACACAATAATGAAAAAATAAAACAATGATTGAGAATGAATCCATTCAGACATTACAGATCATGTAAGCATTTGCGCCTTTACGATCGGTGTCTCGTAGTTGTTGGCTTCAGGCGCGCATCAATGATTTCCCGTAGTTTTTGCTTACATGACGATTATAAACATTTTAACTTATTTATATGCTATAGTATTGTTGAATCGAGGTAAGCAATTGACTGCAAGGGACGCCGTAGAGAATAAACACAACACCCAGCCACAAAACGAAATTATATGATTTTCAAATTAATTCAATTTTAAATACACATTAGTACACGACGAAATAAACAATGCAATTTGACAGATAATAGTCTCGTGACAGATGTCAACTCTATGAATGTTGCTGACAAATACAAAAATGGTAGAAATATTTCATGTTATCCTCATTTTTTTGTAAATCTAATTCCAATGGTGTAGGATAAAAGTAAATAGAGAAATTAATCTAAAAAAATACGCCAAATTTTTTGGTAATAATGAATTTCTTGTCCACAGTTGGACCAAATCGACCGATCTCCTTATATACCTCATACTCCGTAAACGAAATAAATAGTTTCAATTGTACATTGTTTGGTTAGTAAATATTAAAAATAATTTTATCAAGTTGGGTGCTGTTGGGAACGTTGATTGATTTGAGTAGAGAATGAGCCAAAGGGCCGTTACCCGAGACGTTGTAGTGTTTGCCCATAGACCGCTCGCGACCGCTTGCCGTCCAAATATTTGTTTCAATTTCAGACAATTAGTCATTTATAGCTTGGAAAAATATTGTTGACAAAAGAATATTACTGTAATCATTTTTGTTGATTTGTAGTAGTAGCATTTTGTGGCATTGCTACCACAGACAGAGTATGGTATTTTACTATAATGGTATAAACTTGATAGGAAGATGTGGATAATAACTTAGTAAGTCACTTACTGAAGGATATCTGGAGCATCTTTTGAGATTATTTCCTTTGATCCTTCAAGTACCAGCTCTCTATGCTAATTTTGATTAGTCAGGAAGAATGTTTTTTCTTTAAGATGTTACTTATCTTCTGAAGGGCTTTGCACTTATTGCGCCATCAGGTGCATTCAAGTGACTGGATCAATAAAAATACGAATTTAGTTATTTTAAAACTATGACTATTTGTCAATAAATCAAATACATTACGCTATTAAACAGCACCGAATATGGAGCGTTTTGAAATAATTCAGCAAGTCTGTCTGTATTTCTAACTAAGCATTTTTAGTACCTTTTTCTGGCAGCATAATTAAATATTTCAACAAACATAAAAGGTCTTGTAGAACTAAAGTACAATGTCTTGTTTTTCCCCGGGCATCGGGAGGAAAAAAGGTTTTTCATACATTTTTGGGCTCACGCAGGGTACGACCGTGTACATTAATCAAATCCATTCACGTAGGGAACTGGCCGACTCTGGTTATGTTACATGACAGACATAGATGGATATTTCTTCAAGGTTTTATTGAAATTTCCTTTCTGAAAACAGTACAAAAAACATTTGCAAATACGGGTTTTTAGTGATGTTTTTATGTGCAGAAAATGGAGAAAACCCAATTGTAGTCACAGTTTGTGGTTTAGTTGTAATTCGATTCAAATAGGCCATCAAATTGGGTCTACCGGCGAGTGATAGTTAATCATTATTAATTGTCGTTTTTAGTTCTCTATTTGGACCGACAAGCATATATTTTTTTTTTTCTAAATCTTAAAGTTGTGTTGTGTTATTCGAAAATACAACAGAGGAATGTTGAGCGACAAGTTGTTCGAGTAAATGAAAATATTTCGCATAAAACGTGGCATTGTAGTCTGCCACCCCTACGGGTGAAACAGGAACAGTTTACTATAGAACAACCATTACAGAATACCTTAATTATTATGGAATTCATATTGTGGTGGCGTTCGCGAGCCGCATCGAATACCTGTATTTAATTTTGTTCACAGAGCGTAAATACCACGCTATAACAATACATTTCTCTCGGAAATTGCAATGAAAACATTCGACGAAATATTTAATAAAAGTAAAATGATATTTTAATTAATGAATGCGTAGAATTTTCAGAATGAATGGATGGTTTGTTAATATGTATTGGACATGTATTCGGAATTAGTTCTTGGAAACATGAAATAAAATATGACAAATGAAATACGGAACAAAACGACGAATACGCAAATAATTCCTTAAGTAAGTATTGATATAGCTGATAAAATATTGTAATTTTTTATTGCAATGAATGGCGATATGAGCACACTATTCGCCTGATGGCAAGCGTAACGACCGTTCATGGAAAGTAGCAAAATCACACAACGCTATGAATTATAGAGCAATACTTGGTATTCCACTGCGCTCGCCGTCCTGAGACATAAGATGTTAAGTCTCATTATGTCCAGTAGTTACTTTGCCTAGAATGTCCTTCAAACCGGAACACAACAGTGCATTTACACTGCTTTTTGGCGGAAGAAATATACATTGCGGTGGTACCTACCCAGGCGGCCTCTCACATATGAGAAACCTACCACCAGTGAAAAGATAACATATAAGATCTATGTTATAACTTATACTTCTTGTGTGATACGTTTCTTACTAAGTATGATACGTTTTATTGTGTACGAGTAGATGTGTACGCTTGAATAGTGACCACCGGATATGATGGTAGGAAACCCGTGTATGACGCGTGTGTGTCGCGATTCGTATTCAGCCTTTATGTATATTCATTATTAAGCAGTACGGCATAATTATTTATTATACCAGTTTAAAAAGAAACTAGATTGCTCTTCATACTGTACTGCACGTTTTTTTTCATGAGAATATTGGCAAATAAAAAAGTTTAATATAAAAAAAAAAAATCTAACTTACATCCAATTAGAGGCAAGGGCCTGAGTGATTTAGGTTTAATAAATTCCTGACAGGAGCTGACCAAAAGATAATATAATTTCATACCTTTGAGACGAAGTTAATCTTTACTAGGGCAGTTTAATATAATTATAATTTTTTGTCGTATGATTTTGCCACCTTTTGAGACTGGTTCGACTGCTAATCAACTAATCTTACATATGAAAGACCTGATATGACATTTATCATTATGACTTATTCGTAAAACATAAGTATCGGGTCTTATTTAATTTAGGTTTTCTACTACAATGAGAGAGGTTGTAGATTTATGTTCAACCCTTTTTTTCAGCTTGGTGTTATTCGGGCCTACCCTAGAATTAACCTCTTTTGACATTCTTGTTCACTTTGCTCGAACTTAAATGTTATTCTCAAGTTAAACTTAAAGATAGAAATAAGCAAAATTTACAAATTTTAAAAGCTTTTTAATTTATATAGTGTTCTGCAGAAACAGGCCTCGTACATAAATCTCATTATTTTCTAAATGTTGCATTATACTATATTACCAAACATTTAAACAAAGCCATTATTACGTCGAAACAATTTTTGAATAGAACTGTACTTCGCCGTGGATGTTAATAATTTCAACTGGACCCAAATAATCCGAATTCCGAAGTGTCAAAACTTTGAGATCAGATTATACGGTCAAGACGCTAGCCATATGGGGCTCGTAATTTAGATAGAGCGACACATTTTGGCAATACCAATGTAGAATAACTTTTATAATAAATAAATAAATACACCCAACAGTCACATATATAGTCCTGACTTACACTAAGATCGAATTGTGTGTCGTGGGAAACAGGAGCTACGAGAGACTTTTCGGTCTCACAAACACCCTGACCCGAAAGAAATACCTGTGGATCATACAAACATTTATTTCGGTGCGGGGATCGAACCCGCGGCCTCTAGTTACACAGCCGGACACAGTCTAACCGACTGCGAAACGGAGGCTATTTAATCATAGATATAAGAGTATTAAACCAGGGCAGAGACTGCAAAAAAATATTTATAATAAAAGGTGTACTTATATAACGGTATGTTTTTGCAGCTCTGTCACTCATGGGCAGTCACATTATCTTCTCTTTCGCTCTACTGGCTTCCTGCGTCCCTAATAGATATCTCCTCAGGTGCTAAAAGGTTCTCTGTGTTCTATTTTTTTCATACCGGCTGCGTAATATTCTGCCTGCCCACATCTTATTTAAAATCATAGGTACTTAAAGCGTGATGTGCAGAAACAATTGATGGGAGCTAAAAGTTGCGTAGATATTGATGATTACGCATGATAAATAATTATCATGCAACGCGTACCATTAGGTGCAATGCAGCTATTTTACCGAGCCAAAAAAAAAATCAGGGTAGTAGTCGAAGATCTAAATCCCCTCATTCTACCTCGGTTAGGATCATACCCAGCAGAGGGACATGAAACTAATAAAGACTGCTAACGCGAGATTTTATTAAGTTAGTTAATACACACAGTTACATTAGGTATAACGCGGAGCCGGGGGACTAACAAATTTTACTTTGCTGCAGTAATTTGTCTATTTCACTCGGCTTGCTTGCGGCAATGTGATTAAACATGGTTATTTGTTATTATACTAATACGTCCATTACTTTCTCAAGGCTTTTGCTGAGAAATGTCGCGTGGATTTATTTATGAGGTCACATGTTTTAACGGGATTAGACTTGAAAGGAATTGTTCAGCGTTTTTTTTTTAAATAACGTATAATATGTATTTTATCAGCCCATATACGTCTCACTGCAGGACCCGGGCCTACTTTATAATCGAGGGTACTATTGAGAGTGGACTATATGGCTTAAATACTATCAAAATATATAGCATTTGATAATTAGCTTCTTCCATTCAGTCAACAAGTACGTTATGTGGGTGCATCATCCTTTAATTTTTTGGCCAACTATCTACACAATCTCACCTTGACCTATCTCCTACTGAGAACATTAATATCGACTCGAATCCCAAATATTGTTCACGATGGTGGCAAACCCTTCGTAGTGATCCATGTAAGAAATACGACGCTAGTATCATTGCCAATATTTACCCTTTCTGGGCATTGCCACTTTTTCGTTCAAGTTTAAACAGAAATTGTGGTGTTTTTTTCGATTGGATTATACAATATTCCGAGAAACTTTAACATCTCCAGTACAGCTTTCTACGAATTCAACTCAACACATTTCTCACAAACAAGAATTCATAATGAAACAAAGCTAGTAAAATTTTGTTTAACATTTTCTTCTACGAACACCTTTGTGGAAATATTTGAAAAATAGTTCTCATTTAAGTCACAAGACTAAGCTGAAGTCGGATTTTATTATTATTTATTAAACCTATAAAGAAAATCTGATTGTTAATATAAACTTGAACATATAGGCAAGACATTTATTTATGTATTTGCACATAATTGGTACATAAAAGTGGACTTCCTGTGGCTGAAGAGAGAGAGAGAGATACATAGAAGCTTTCAACTCAAACTGACTATAATCTTGAAGTCCATTGTTGAGTGGCATAAAACTTGTAGTTGGCAAATCACCATCTTATATAGCTGATTATGTAAAATAAACATTAATTTATTTAAAACGTATCCAATATTTTTTTTTATTATTGCAGTTTTCAATTCCAGACACTCCAATTACCTCCACAATACAGCACCAAACAAACACATCTAACAATCCTAAACTACATCAATAAATGAAACGAGGTGGCCGAATCAATCATACACTTAACACCATTAGTGGAATAGCACAGGCGACATCCGACCACGTGACTCGAATAACAATGCTTGTTAACATAACTGAATGTGGACTCTCTAAACTGCCGCAGTATAATTTAGTTTAACGCCCTTCTAATGTTGCGGATATGCGATACAAAGACACTCTCATGTTCTAATGCGTGTCGTGTTATGTACGCATGACAGTTGATACCACACGGGATATTATTCTTCGTGCTTCCGTACGGAGTGGTGTCACGGTTGATTTTAAGCGAGCAATTATTTTATACATAAGCTCATGTGTATACTCTAGAGAAGATACACATAATTTCACGGTACTAATATCCTTGCTAAATTGTGATAAGTACTTATGTAGTACGCTTACGGGAGAGGCATAGGCTCGGTATTTCCCTACGAGATGGAATCAGGAATGAGGAGACCAATAGGAGAACAAAAGTGTTATCGACGTTGCCCAAGTTGAAGTGGCAGCGGGCCGGGCACATAGTGCAAAGAACTGATGGCCGTTGGGATCGAAAGGTTCAGGAGTGGAGGCTACGAACAAGGCCGAGGCTGGCACGCGGCCGGGCCTGGTTTCGCCCCGCCCGCAGGGATCACAACAGACTTATATTATTTCAAAGTTAGATTCTTGCCTGTTATGCCACAATGGCAGTCATGTGTATATAAATTTTAACTTATTTTCGCTATCAAAAGCTTCGAACGCTTTGAGAATATTTAGTGAGTGCTGATAGAGCTCATAAATACGTAACAATATTCAATGGACATTGGTATTACAGTATTCAATTTTAGTAAAATAATACTTCAAGTTGTTCTTTCTAGACATATCCTTAAGTGTGCGCTTTCATTGTAGCAAGAGTCTTCAACGCTAGCCAACCTGTTGACTGAAGCTTTTATGCAGATGCTTTAATTAAAATGTTTAAGATTGTGCTTTGACATCGCAGACTTTAAATGTTTGATATAAAGAGGAATATTTATTGCTGCTAGCAATTTTGTCGTTTTTACCGGAGTAGTCAGGTTCGTTTTTATTTTTATTTCGTTTTGCTAACATTTTTTTGGATGCCCATCATGAAATTTTCTAGGATGCATTTTTACTTTAAATGTATATTTCCGCCAAGTTATTACGTTGATTGATATTAACTAACAATCATTCCAATTAATATCCGGTCGAAGATCAAATAATTATGTTAAATTTAGGAAATAGGAATGTGTCATCTATAGATATACCGCGACTTCGCCTGCATGTATATGATAACGTGGATGTAAAAGAAAAACGAAGTTGTTGTTACGTTGTTGTTACATTATAACTATGGATATAAAATATCAACACTAAGGCTCCCAATACATGTACAAATCACATATACCGATTACAATACGACTATATAATTTAGAATATCTGAAGACACGGTCCCTCAAATATCGATTATGAGACTCATCGAACCAATTACAAAAAAAATGCAAAATGGAGACCACAATTTTCAAGTCTGACTACGAATTTAAATTTTTGACGTGTAGAAAACAAAAAAAGTAATTAAACTTTGGTATTTATTCGAATTCATTTATATCTAATAAATTTGTAACCGGCCGAAGTCTGTACATTGAAGATAAATAATAAAAACTATAATAGTTGTAAGGTTTTGATTTTCCATACAAAATTATATTTTAAATTCCTTAGGGCTAAATTTAGTCAAATGGAATATGCAGTATTTTTTTTTAATTGACTAGCTAAGGTGCCGAGTTTGACTTTAACGTCTTAGATTTTCCACGCGACAGTTTTTTACTTTTCACCCCCATAAGGGTAGAATTTCCAAAAATCCTTTAGCCACAATAAACCCCCCGTGTAAAATTTCATGTTCCTGGCTCCATTAGTTCTGGCTGTACGTTGATGCATCAGTCAGTCCTCTTTTATTCATTATATATAGAAGAGGCAAGCAGTGCTACCACTTATATTACATCTAAAAAACACGTTAAATGTTAAACAACCGTTTCTTAGTACAATCAGTACAAATCTAACACAACAAAGAAAAGAGGTTAACTAGCTAACCATTTTCTAGCAGAAATCTTAAAACGTGGAAGGAATATTACAAAATCCTTACTGGTTCATTCAGCGTATGCACATTTTAGTTGCACGTGATCTTTGTACCTCTGCGCAGCTTCATTTTATCTTAATTCGAATGTTACGTTTCAGACAAATATTTACCTTGCTCACGAAACTACGGTAGTAATAACTACAGAGCAAGGAAATGTGTCTGCTTAGAAAGCTTGATGTTGTTTTTTGATTAACATTTATATGACATACGTTTGACATAAATGAGAGGGAGTTTTGAAGGAGGTGCTAGGAACATTTCCATTTATATGATTAGATAATATAACTGCATTCTTCTGAAGAATAAAACCATTCATTTACTTTAAACGATAATTAGTCGTTCAACATTATTATTACGTCCATTTTAGTTTCTGTTTGTTTGTAATCATCTTACGATTAATTGTATTAATTTATAAGTGGTAAGATTTGGCAAGCAAAATTCTCAGGTCGGTGAAAAGAATATAGGCTGCTTTTCAATATTCAGTTCAAGTCCCAAAGACAAACAGAGTAGAAAATGATTTTTGGAAAAAATTCTTTACTAAAATCAACAAAATGTAAACTTTTGACATCGTAAATATCATTTTTAAACTTCAATATTAAAAGTACTTTTCAAGCACAACTAATAGCCTTCATCATTCAAAACCACAGGCAAAAGATTTTCCTGAATAGGATAAACAATCCCCAGACCGTCTCTTTGTTCTCATATTAGACAATATAAATCATTTCACTGGTTGTTTTGTAGATAGCTGTCTAGATGTCGGAATCGATACTAGCAAAGTCCATTAACATTTGACGTCGGAAATTGCTTTTCGTAAACAAACACCGTTTTTTAATGTTCGTTAATGATGTTACAGGTACGTTCGGTATTAACTATGATTAGTTTTTGTATTGATGTTTCGCTATATATTTTTAATTTGTGTAGAAATAATATCTTTATAAAATGATATTTTATTATTTATCTTGAGTCTACTTCTTTGAGGATTATTTTCTATGATGTCGTCAAATCAATTATATGCGCCTCCCTGTTAACACTATAACGATGCGTTGAAGCTAGCCATTAAATATAATATTAATCCGTTTGATGTAAATTTACTAGTTCCCGAAACTTTCTCTATAATATTTAATTCAATCCAGTAAAAAGTTTATTTTTAGCTTTATTAAAGTTACATTTATCAATTTCCAAAATATGCCCAGGTGACCGGGATGAATTTAATTACCTTTATTGCGTTAAGGAATTAACCCAATTTTTAAACAATTACACGTCTGTTACACTTTACTAAAAACGTTTTAGTGTAATTATCACTGCTCACTAAAATGCTTGGGGCAAGAAACTATGGTGCAGAAACAAACAGGCCAGAGGTCAGGCTAGGTCAGAGGGTCATTCTTCTGGCAACCTGTCCGGCTGTCTTTCAGAATGGCACGGGCACGCACTCCCGGCCCCTCGAGCCACCATTGCCGCATTCCACTTCCCAATCCGCGGCTTTGGTGTCCCCCCCCCCCCCCCACCCCCATCACTGGTGGTAGGGTTTGGGGTTGAGTTCTATTTTTTACTCAATGCCAAATCCAAGCGGGTTGGTACCACCGTCCGGTCTTTTTCTGCCGCTAAGTAGAAATGCGTTCCGGTAGAAGGGCTGGATAGCCGTTCCCTCATCCGTTCCCAACCTTCTGCTGGTGTTGGTGGATCCAGGCGATGCTCGTTTATGTGGTTGGGTGTCGGGGTGGGCATTAGGCTGGGGGACGCTGGTGTGAAGTACAGGGAGACCCGGTGGGAACGGTCACCGCCGGCCGCCTGCCGGTCAGTAGGGGACCTGAACCCGGGGGCCCACTATTATCAAACTCCCTCCCCGGGAAGCTGTCCCGCCAACCGGCGAAAATCCCGTCATGCAGTCGTCGTGCCAGAGTGGGAGACTGGAGTGGATCCCGGCGACTGCACGCGGGGGGGCACCGGGGGCCCTTCCGTGCTTCTCGCTGGCTCCTCCTATTGCCGTATGCCCGTCTCGCACTATATCCTCCCTTTCTCGGGTATCGTCCTGGGTCAACCACGCTTTTTCCTATCCCTATCCCACTCTCTTAAAAAAAATATATATACTATGCGAAGGACAAACAAAAGAAGGCTCTCCACGGCGGGAAATGCATCCACATTTTCTGTGGACTTCTGCAATGTCAGGGGTCTACACAGCAACCTCGACGCCGTCCACCACCATCTAGAGACGGCGCGGCCTGCCCTGCTCTTTTTAACGGAGACGCAAATATCCACCCCTGACGATGTATCGTACTTAAATTACCCCGGTTACGTGTTGGAACATCAATTCTTACGTAAAGCCGGGGTGTGCGTCTTCGTCAGGGGTGATATCTGTTGTCACCGCCTTCGGGGCTTCGAGCGTCGGGACCTGTCCTTATTATGGCTGCGGGTAGTATTCAAGGGTAAGACCCGAGTCTACGCATGCCTGTACAGGTCCCACGGCAGTGATACGGGATCAACTCAATTATTTGAGAGCGTCCAAGTGGGGACTGACCGGATTCTCGAGCAGTTCCCATCCGCGGAGGTGGTGGTCCTTGGTGATTTCAACGCTCATCACAAAGAGTGGTTGGGATCCAGGACCACTGATCTCCCCGGTCGGGCTGTTTACGAGATGGCCTTGGCTTATGGTCTCTCGCAGCTGGTAACACAGCCCACCCGTGTTCCAGATGTTGAGAGCCATGAGCCCTCTATGTTGGATCTTCTGCTGACGACACACCCGAACGGATACAGGATAGTGGTTGATGCTCCACTGGGATCTTCTGACCACTGCCTGGTCCGTTCGTGGGCCCCTGCAGCGAGTTCCAGTCGTTCTTCAATAACTGGAACTCGCACGGTTTGGCGGTATTCGTCAGCAGATTGGGACGGACTCCGAGAATTCTTCGCGTCCTACCCATGGAGGCGGCTTTGCTTCTCCTCTGATGATCCTGACGCCTGTGCGAACTGCGTCGCGGAGACAATTAGCTTGGGTATGGAGACATTCATACCCAGCTCAAAAATACCCGCAGGGCGTCGCAGCAAGCCGTGGTACAATCGTGCCTGCGCTGCTGCTGCGCGCCTCAAGCAGTCCGCATACGCGGCGTGGCAAGACGCCAGGAGGCGTCGGGATCCAAATTCGAAGGAGGAGAAACTGAAGTTTAATGCCGCCTCTAGATCCAACAAAAGAGCCTTAGCTAAGGCCAAGGCGGAGCACATCCGCAGAATTGGCGAGCGGCTCCAAAGATATCCCTCTGGGAGCCGTGCTTTTTGGTCGCTCGCTAAGGCTGTGGAGGGCAATTTCTGCCTATCCAGTCTCCCACCACTGCGTAAACCTGATAACAGTTTGGCCCATAGTGCAAAGGAGAAGGCCGATCTCTTGGCCCAATTCTTTGCCTCGAACTCGACTTTGGATGACGGGGGAGCCACACCGCCGAACATCCCTTGGTGTGAGAGTCTCCTGTCTGATATTAAAATCACCCAGCGTGCTGTCAGACGGGAGCTCATGGCTCTCGACATCCATAAGTCGAGTGGGCCAGACTGTATCCCCGCAGTGGTTCTTAAGACGTGCGCCCCTGAGTTGACCCCCGTGCTAACGCGCCTTTACCGTCTTTCCTACAAAACCAACCGGGTTCCGGCTTCGTGGAAGGTCGCCCATGTCCACCCAGTACCCAAAAAGGGTGACCGATCGGACCCTTTGTGCTACAGGCCGATTGCTGTCACATCCTTACTCTCCAAGGTCTTGGAGCGAGTTATAAACACTCAGCTCCTGAGGTATCTTGAGGACCGCCAGCTGATTAGTGACCGCCAGTACGGTTTCCGTCACGGTCGTTCAGCTGGTGACCTCCTCGTGTACCTCACGCACCGTTGGGCGGAGGCTTTGGAGAGTGGGGGTGAGGCGATTGCGGTCGGCCTTGACATAGCGAAGGCGTTCGATCGAGTGTGGCATGGCGCCCTTCTAGCGAAGCTACCTGCGTATGGTATCCCTGAGGGACTCTGCAAGTGGATCGCCAGCTTTTTGGATGGTCGGAGCATAAAAGTCGTAGTGGACGGCTGTTGCTCCGAGACCAAGACCATTAACGCTGGTGTTCCACAAGGATCGGTGCTATCGCCTACACTCTTCATCCTGCATATCAATGACATGTTGTCTACCGACAGCATGCATTGTTATGCGGATGATAGTACGTGTGACGCGCGATACATCGGCCATCAGAGTCTCTCTCGAGGTTCCATTGAGGAAAGACGGTCTCAACTTGTGTCTGAAGTCGAGAGATCTCTGGGGCGGGTCTCCGAATGGGGTGAATTGAACTTAGTTCAATTTAACCCCTCGAAGACACAAGTTTGCGCATTCACTGCGAAGAAGGACCCTTTTGTCATGGCGCCGCAATTCCAAGGAGTTACTCTCCAAAGATCCGAAAGTATTGGGATCCTCGGCGTCGAAATATCAAGCAATGTCGACTTTAGGAGTCATTTGGAGGACAAAGCCAAACTGGCGAGCAGAAAGTTGGGTATCCTGAACAGAGCCAAGCGGTACTTCACGTCGGGTCACAGATTGACGCTCTACAAAGCACAAATCCGGCCCCACGTGGAGTACTGCTCTCACCTCTGGGCAGGTGCCCCAAAATACCAGCTCAACCCACTTGACTCCTTACAGCGACGAGCTTGTCGAATAGTCGATGATCCCAATCTTACGGACAAATTGGAACCGTTAGGACTGCGGAGAGACTTCGGGTCTCTCTGTGTGTTCTATCGTCTGTTCCATGGGGAGTGCTCCGAGGAATTGTTTGAGATGGTACCAACGTCGCCCTTCTACCATCGCACCACCCGTCACCGCAGCAGAGTTCATTCCTACCACCTGGAAGCGTACCGCTCCCGAACGGTACGTTTTCAGCGTTCTTTCTTACCACGTACGTGCAAGCTCTGGAATGAACTCCCTGCATCGGTGTTCCCTGAGCGCTATGACCTGTCCTTCTTCAAAAGAGGCTTAAAGAGAGTACTCTCCTTAAGGTAGGCAGCGATTTTGTTGTGCTGGACCCCTGGCACTGCGAAGTTCTCTGGGCAGCGGTAGCCGCTTACCATCAGGCGGGCCGCTAGCTCGTCTGCCTATAACGGCAATAAAAAAAAAAAAAAAAAAAAAACATACGTTCCAAATTCAAATTTGCTACATGTAACTTCTATTCGAAATTTCGAAGTCTTAAAATAATTCTCTTTGTGAGTGAAGAATTCGTAGAAACGTAATAAAAACTGTTGAACACGATGATGCCTTTCTAAATTTCAATACATTGAGTGCTTTTCTCTGTAATCTGGGCTCTGAATTTGAAACAGGTCCCCACACCTAGTTCATAGACGAAGAAATTTTTTTTTATGTATTTTTAATATGACATGTTCCAAGATAAAGGAAGTCAAATGGTGAAATTTGTGTTATGATTTTATATTAATTTTTGTACAATAGTTTACGTTATTTTAAGATTCTACTATTGACGGGATATTTGTATCTTAGTAGCGAACCAGGCAATTATTCTACTTTTAGGTGTAGCCTTGAGAGAGAATTACGTCATAGAGATAACTTACTATGTCACTTAAATAGAGGTATTATAGCATCTGTTTTTTTTTTTGAAGAATGAGATCGCTGATTAATGCTTCCTTAACTCCCCTCACATTTCTTCATCCCTTTTAAATAGGAAGTCAAATCATAAACGTGTTTTACTGACATATTATGGCAATCCCCACAAAGTAGACAAAACATAGTTTCATAAAAATCGTAATTTGTTTGTTATGTTAAAATCCGACCGAGCGCTTTCTTCGAAACGTAGCGGCCGACTGAATGGCTACGGTGCTACGTCGTAGCTAAACACTTGTGTTCGTAGCAAACTTTCTTAATTTGGCAAGCAAGGAAACCTTTGCCTTTAATTAACTTCCAAAGTACCAAAGAACCTCGAAAACATTATATTTAACTATATTGCCAAAACAAACAAGATGTGGTTTCGCTTTGTTTCCGCCGGCTCTGTGCATAAAAGACATGGATTAATTGTTATAAAATGTGTAATTTCTTGCCTTCGAAACAGAAAATTTGACACAGGAACTAATAAAACGCTTTTGAAACTAATAATGCAATCCCGTGCGAAATCATAAGAAAAAAAAACTTTTTTTTTTATGGCGTAGCTCAACTAACAGGCAAGTAGCTTACATAACGGCAACTGGTCACCGTCGAAAAAAACAGATTATATGTTACAATCATAGGTACGTTACTAATATTTGAAGATGGGTGGAGAAAGAAAAAAGGAAGTTGGGGGAGGTAAGGGTTATTAGGCTATGGCAACCACCGTTAGCACACACAGCGCGAAAGTAAAACTGTTATTTCACGCCGGTTCTCTAGGCAACAGAAGTACCACGTCGGTTAAGGGGGTTCATTTATGATCTAATCCAGCTGCAATGTTGCTCTATCATTTATACATTCGCAAATACCTGCGAACAGAAAATGATATTTAAAATACGAACTAATAACACAACTTTGAAAGTAATAAAACGGTCCATTCCGACTTCACCCGACCAAACCCGACCTCCCCTGAAGATAGAAGTCGATTGAATATTAGACGTTATTTGTTTATTTTGATAAAATGAGGGGAGGTGGGGCAATGTCCGGCCAACCGGCATTAATATTTCGCTGAGCCAAGCGGTGGCGATATGAACTGACGGAGTTGCGGTCTCCCTCCATATTTAATGTTTTAAGTGCTTTTTCATGTAGGTACTTACTAAGCTGCTTGCTGAATTGGTGGGTTTATTTTAGTTGATAGCTCGTTTTGTAACGGGCCATTTTTGTAGCGGCTGCATTTGTAGCTGTTCTTTTGTTTTTATTTCAATTGATTTTATGACTGTAGTAGTTGGATATGAGGAACAATGAAAGATTTTTGCCTTTTGCGTGATAAGACGCATTGAAACTCTGCTTCATTATCTTTTAAAATAGTGTGACTTACGAACAAATGATCTTAAGTAAAACCTACCAAAATTATCTCGCTGTATTTCCTGAGAGTAATATTCTTTAGACTACTCAAGTGATGAAAAATTAATTTATTATTAAAACATGTAAATTAAAATAAATAGTAAATATCAGAGAGCCGAAATAAAGTGTTTCACAAGTCTCTCAAATCTCAAAATCATCGCAAATAACAAAGATAAAACTGAAATTGATGAACTCATTCTTGAAGTTTATTAAAAATGAATACCTGCAGAGAACAAAAAGAAGATGTAATAAACGGGCATCTCCGCGCACGTACAGGAATCGAGAAATATATTTATAATAAAGTTGATTGGGCACGTGCAAAGCAAACAAGAGCAATCGCCGAGCCAGGAGCATTGATTTTTTTCTCAACCGTGAGAGTCCGTTTAGGTCAAGTACGTGTCGGCCATTTGAGGACAGTTTTATTGCATTTTAAATGTTTTTGTGGGAAGTGTTTGATTATAATTGGAAAACAAGTAAATCTTTAGGCAAAGAAATTAAAACTCATAACAGTTCGTGTTTGACAAAAATGTACATTTATTTAGGCGGTTCAAATTTGCATGTTGTAGGAAATAGTGTACGAATTTATTAGTATCATTTAGACTTTTGTGCAGTATCTAGGTGATAGAGTTTCGTATTTCCAACTTACACAAAAACATGTTGTGATTCTCTGCCTAGTATTTCTGCCTTAAGTCGCGAGTTATATCAACACAAAGAATTTTTGAGTCTGACAACAGCTAGATTTCAATCAATTATTAACTGTATAGAACAAAAAGCTTTAGCTCTGTTGGATCACAACCTCTGGATTCCCAATGGGAGACTTTTGAATTTTGTAAATTCCTTCACAAGTCTTCTATAACGAATAAAAAGACCTTATATTATTTACTATCATAACAAAACGTACGATAAAGTCAACATTGTTACATGAACTTTGTGACCCCACGTTCACGCCAGAAACAAATTCCCACTAAGACAAACACGAGTTGTAATTTAGTTTAGTGGCTCGCTTCGCCATTATATGTTTTGAGATGATCATTGAACCTCCATCTCCTCTTTTATTTTTCCTTTATTACAGAAACAATTATAGCCCCTTTGTCTGTTAAAGCAGAATGAAAAGTAAGTTTCTATGTCTTCATCTTGTATTTACTGAATTTTTATGGCAAGATACATGCGTTTAATGACTAAAATAAAGTTGCTTTAATATCACTGTTATTGTAATACAAAATAATTATTATAGTATGAGCTTTTAATTAAGATGTTATGGAATAATATCCAAAGCTTTTTTCTTCAATATTTGTAATAGATGTAGACTGAATTGTTAGAAAAGTGATTATTACGCGATCACAATTAATTGTTAAACAAAAGAGCGAGGGAGCACGCGCGGTGATTGATGCTTACGTACTAAAGCTAAATTTTGTCAGCCACAAAAAGGCAATAACCTTAGTGTGCTAACTAAGATATATGTGGTGCACCGTACAATATTTATAAAACTAGTATTAAATATTTTCGTAAATGATTTTTAACTTATTTATTTATTTATATATTCTTTATTACAGTACTTTAGTACAACAGGGAAAAAACAGAGATTATAACAAAATTTAAAAATAAGTTCAATCGGCAAACAATTGTGAAATTTAAATTATTCTTGACAATATTAGAAATATATTATCATGGCTCATACAACATAATAAAAAATCACACTTTAGACAGTAACATTAACATTCAAGTAGTCTAAATACTCACAGTTAAATCGACCATTTTCTCTATCATGCGCCTATATTCAAACACCTGCAAAAACCATCTCAAGTCACTCAAACTATGAATAACCGTGCAAGCACACATTACAAAAGCAACTGATAATAATAATAGTGTCTGTCGTTCATCTCAGTCGGGTTCAACTCAGCCTCATTGTACCGGCAGACAGGTGACAGCCAACCTCTACCCGAGACTCCATGCTCAACATTTATTCGGCTAAAGTGATTTCATTTCCCGCGACGTAACGTTTATAGATGTCTTGTCGTTTTACCTTGAAGAATTTGGGACGATAAAGGCATATTGGCAGGTATTTGATAGTTTCGGATATGTGAAATGTGACATTGATCGGTGTTAGAGATTTGTATAAGTTGCTCTAAAGATGTATTAATGAGGATTGGTATATTTAGTATATTATATTTGAAATTTATTTGGAGAACTCATCGTTTTTACAGGTTTGATTAATTCATTGATACTTTGTCATCTTTAACTTTAGAATATACGCAGAAGAATCCAAAGTATGGTGAGGGCAAACTATCGACCACTGTATTGTAAGTCCGGTTGTATTCAGGTTAATAACAATTTTAATATTTTAACAGATATGTTTTCAATTTCGGGTCTGTATACTGTTCAAAATTCAAAATCCGAATGTTAAAACAAATTGCTTCAGGCACAAAACTGACCCTATAAAATATCGTGAACTATCCGATGGTGTATTTTCATTCATTGAAATAGTGGTATTATGTTGAGAAATATATGCGTACAAATGTAGATTATGCACTTCTAGTGTTGTACAGCTAGAGCAGTAGCTGTAAGGGTTCGCGGTTGAGAACTGTATCAGCCCATACAGGTCCTACTGCAGGGCACGAGCCTCCTCTACAATCCAGAGTACGATTGAGACGGTTTAGCCTTTAGGCCATATAGTCCACCACATTGCCGTAGTGCGAGTTAGCGAACTTTACGTAGGTACCATAGAAATTATTTTGGAAATCGCAATTTTATGCAGGTTTCCTCTCGATGTTTTTCTTTACCGTTATAGTGCGTGGTGAGTGACTATCAATACACTTATGAATCGGAAAAATCAGAGGTGTGCCCTGAGATTTGAATCCACGACCGTGAGCATTATGGCAGCCACGTCTGATCTATTTAACAACACGCCACATCGCACAAAGGATCGCGGTTGCTTGCGCGGAAATATTTACCTTTACAGCATTATATTTACCCCCTCCCTTCCTATCATCAATCCTACTCAAATCCTACTTAATACAGCATGTGTACACGGGTAAATAACCTTACAGTAAGCATTAAATATTAACAGATACAGTATCAATATTAATACAAAGTCGTGTCGTCATCATTTCACTCCACTCCACTTGAAAATCATATAAACGAGTCAAAAGTATGAAATGCATAACTGTAACTTTTGTCTTATTTTATAGTCGTAACAATGTTATAAATGATCTACACGGTTCTTATATTGAGAGATTTGTGATCCGGGGTGTAGGGAGCTATTTTTATTCGGAAACATCAATTACATTTGACCGGGCTAATAGTAATTAATTATCTTCAACTACTTCAATGTGAATAGTATATTATGTAGGATGAGTAAGTGGAATCACATAATTAATAAATCATAAGACGTTTATTACACGATTAATAATTAAAAAACTTAAAATCCATTGGCAATTAATGAAAGTTTCCAGCACTAATTTATGCAAAATTTCCGTCAAAGAAAGTTGAGAAAATTAGTTTTTTTTCTTGACAACTAATATGAACGCTGTCTTAGATGTTTGAAATCTAAGTTTATTATAAGAAACCTAATGAAAATAACTGTTAAGGAGGGCCTAATAACTGCGACACAGTAATAACTAATGCAGTTATTATGGCAAAATTGTTATTGTTACATTATTTCTTTGGTTCCTAAATAAATTTTATTTTAAATTTTATTTTATTATAATCGTTTTCTAAATAAGTTGTAAAGAAAACATTGAATAGAAAACATTTACAACGTTTCCTTAAAAATATCACACTTTCAATGCTATAACGAGAGATGTGTCTTTAGCATCGGCACGACATCCGATGCCAAACTATTCAATAGTCAAACGGGATGAATAGAGTCCATTCTGATGATTACTTCACGCCTTTGTCGTAGCTTGCATCTTGTGTTTTACCTGAGTGATTGTAATTACTTCCAATAAAAGCCTCTATGTATGTACTGCGTTGCACAGGCCCTTTGTGGGTTTCGGACCATTGTTCACCGCCTGAGGCTAGTCGGATCGAATAATCTTTGTTAATTAAAATGGACGGCTGCTACCCATTCTCCCCGCAGAAATGCTAAATATCTTATACAATGTATATTTAATATAATATATTGGATTTTTAAAGCTATACATTCGTAGATTTTTAATTTGACATTTTAATGTAGCGCAATTTATTTGCGAAATAATAAAGTGAAAGATAACGACTTAAATTTTTGTCAACAATCTATTTTATACCTCGTCCAATTTGTATTTGAATGGCCCAGACGCTAGACAATGGATAAGATGCTTCTTAAAAGATTCGACGGCAGGTGGCCGAATAATCACAAACCAAATCGGCAATACACTTAAAAATCATATTGCGCCGACCCGACTACAATAAGCTGGGATAAGGAGTATAAACACAATTAACCAATCAATTAGCAGAACCTTTATTAGTGATAATAACTGAAGATAATTCCCAAAAGACTCAATTTTTATATCAGCCAAGCCTTCTTCAACGGGTTTTATTCTAGAGATTTATTTAAAGAGGCGTATTCATGTTGCAAAGTATTGACATAAAACGGTATAAGCGTATCTTTTACAAGCAGTCTTTGATCAAAGACCGTTATTATAAAAAAAAATGGACAGTTAATTAAGCGTGCAGCTTTTGCAGTAGAATATTGATGTATAAAATGTAGGGTATAATAGAGGTTATTAATATATTCGTGTAGTGTTATGTATGAACTTTTAGTTTCGGTGGCATAGTTGATGACAAAAATGAAAATTTATTTATTTAAGTAGGCTTAAAGATCTTCCATCGACTTAAAAAAATGGAGATTATCTATTCGATTTGTATGTATGTAATATTGTCAGAACTGCACAGTTTTATTATAGACATAAAAAATTGGCATATTTACGTATTTTAAATTTTAAAAGATTAATTTTATTTCTCTTCTTTTAATTACAATTTTGAAGTCGGATTAATTTTTTTTTCGAACTTTACATTTAATTTTTAACTGTCACTTCTCGTTCTTTATTTGTGTCTATATTTTTATTACTTAGCACATTTATTAATTTTATAGAGTGGGTCCGGCAAACGGACAAACGTCTCATCTGAAGATTTGAGCTGAACTATCGCGTGTTTCAATAAGTATTTGTTTTAACGGTACACCTTGTATGTATCTTCTACATAGTTTAATAATCCCATAGTTTAATACACTGTATTTTATAAACAATTAGTTCCACAACATAAATAATAAATATTAGTAGTGCGCAGATGCTTGTTTGTTGTTGATCCAGGTAGATTAATATGGAACTTTGAATCCGAGTAGTTAGAGAGTTTAGCTCGAAGATTATGTACAAAGCGTTCGCTTTGAGTACGTGCATTAATTTATATATTCGAGATATATTCTCAGTACCTTATGAAGAAATATATGTACCTTAGGTATAAACCTAGGGGCACAAATAGATTAAGAATAAACATTGCCTTTATATTTTAATTTTTAAATCAAAATGCAATAATTCGTAGGCCAGAATAATGGTGCATGTTCCGTCCCACGATGTGATAGGGGGCGAGCCTATCGCTATATCGGGCACAAACTCCTGACTCCGGGCTGATAATGAATAGAAAAATCCAATATCACTTTGCCCGACCCGGGACTCGAACCCGAGACCTCAGCTTTGTAACCGTACCGTAATACAACTACGCCACCGACGCAGTCATTTAGTAACAGTAGATAAACGAAAAACCACTTCATTTAAAATAAAGCCATATAATTCTGCACCATGAATACGATATCATTTTGCACCAATTCAAAACATGTGTGGGGTGAGGGCGAGTAACCGATAATATAGAGAATAAAGGTATTTCGCAAATCAATATAAAATTAATTAATACCATACGAAATTGAACCCGTCAGAAACAGTAATGAAACGCGTACTCGTTATTAAATTTCAATAACTTATGGGTAGTGAGTATAACCCGACCGCGGATCGGGGCTTGCCCTTCGGGAGAATTTAAGTAGATAGCTATTAGTGGCGAAGGCTCCATGGAAGCCAATTCCCGCCGGCTTCCCTTTTGTAATTTATCATTACACTATAAACAAGCAAATTATTCAAACTTATGTATTTAATATCAAACTCAATTATTATTTTTTACATTCAACGACATCTGTCGGCCAGATACGTAAATATTACTAGGAAGCGGCACAGTAAGCCCTTTTTACATTGCGACGCCCTGCGACCTCTGGCGGATTCCTGTAAAATTGTTCGGCTTATTCAATAACACTAGCGCGGCCCGTGCGCCGCCGCCCCGCCGCCACCGCGCCGCCGCCGCGCCGCCCGTTACGCATTGTATAGTATGCAACAAACCATGCAAAATTGTACCTTAAATTGATTATGATTTAAGGTTCAAATTACGTTAAAAAAGCAAGAGGCATGCCGGAGCTTCTCCGGCATTTCGTGTGTTTAGGTATAGATAATACTTATTACAATAGCGAAATGCGGAGTCTAATGTATTAATAAGTGTTGTATTTACATTTTTACAATATATTCATGATTCATGCAATTAGTTTTAAATGTTTTTAATTACAAAATGTGTAATTTTAATATTATGGTTTTAATGGAAATTACTAATCGTTAGGAGCGTACTAATAATATGTTTAGATTGTCGATTTTACAAATAAAGTTAGTGTTTAGATTTTAGGACGTGCTCGACCCTCGCCTGTGGAATACATTGTCTTACTAATGTTACAACTGATAAATGCGGGGCTATCGTACTTGTTAACATTGAGTCTAGGTTTTTATTTCTTTAATATTAATCTTATATTCACGTGCGGTTTAGAAATATACTTTTTTATTTTTCTCATTATGTAAGCATGGTTTAGTTTTTATTTCATGGTCATTGTAAATATTATATAAGTACCTACATAGGTAACGAAAATATTAAAATTTAATTGACGGCCGCAATAGACAGATGCCACAATATCACTTACCAAATGAAACCCAATAATTTGGTTTGGTGAGTAAGATTCTCGGAGCAATAATTTGCTGGTGGGAGAATATTCGCAAAGGTCCGAATATAAGGACACACGTGCATAAATGTGTCGCGTTTTGCGTTCATTCTGTGAAACATCACACAGTAAATTTGATCTCTATTCGGACTGCACTACGCTTACTATAAGTCGCATTGTAGTCATTTCGTAATCCCTTAACCCTACTAATATTATAAATGTGAATGTAAGTTTGTTTGTTACGCTTTCACGCAAAAACTACTCAACCGATCATCATGAAACTTTGTAGACATATTCTTGGAAGTATAAGAAGTACCATAGGCTACTTTTTATCCAGAAAAGTTTAGTGTTCCCGTGGGATGAAGAAGGAATTCCGATATATTTGTTACTTTTTCATACTCAAAAAGATGGGATGGGACTGGATTACATTCCATTAGTGAGAATGAGACGGGGCGGGCGGGATATAACGGGATGGGACGGGACGGGATGGTATATTTCAAATAAAATTAACCACGCAGACGAAGTTTGCGGGCAGAAGCTAGTAACAGGATAAAGAAAATAAACATATTTTGTGATTTGAGCTTCGGCTTCCCTTTTAAAAAATGTCACCCTTCGCCACTGATAGCTATTCAATTTCCCCACGAGATGCGGGGAAAGGAAACCGTACATCTTATTTATCAAAAACAAAGGTTTATAAATGAGGTATTTATTACCACAGAGATTTAATGTTCAAAGGAATGCTTTACTTGTAACATGTAACTGAAATGAAACATTTTGTAATGGGTGTATATTTTTATATTTTGGATTAATTGTTAGTACGTGGTGGCCTGTTGATAAGCGGACTAGACGCGGCTGCCAACATGTTCACGGTGGTCGCGGGTTCAAATCCCAGGGCACACCTCTGACTTTTCGGAGCCATGTGTGTATTGATATTTAATCACCACGTACTATAACGGTTAAGGTAAACATCTTGAGGAAACCTGCATACCATAGGGATTTGCAAGAATTTATATGGTATGTAAAGTCCGCCAACCCGCACTAGGCCAGTGAGGTGGAGTATAAATTGCGATTGCGATTGCTCAGGTGATCTAGATATTTTTGTTCTTTCAATGCTGTTATTTATATAGGTACATAATTAAAATAATCACAGAAAATCCTCTGCAGGACACTACAGCGCTTATTTCTAGACATCCCCGACAAAATCGACATAGGTATAATTATTACCATCTACAACGCGCCAAACTAATTACTGTCCTAAGATTCATACCTACATACATTCATACTTGCATACGTAGATACATAAACTCACGCCTTTTTCCCAGAAGGAGTAGGTAGAGATACAACCACCAACCAACCAACCCACCCACGTTTCGCCGTGTATTTTTCGTCAAACGATGTAAAAGGGTGCGAGCTTACAATTATCGGACACAAATTCTTGACTCCGGGCTGATAATTAATAGAAAATCCAATATCACTTTGCCCGACCCGGGATTAGAATCCAAGACCGCGACTGAGACAGTCAATTTCGGATATCAGCCCAGCATTAATATGTCGACCGGCGAGATAACCTCAGCGGACACCTTATTTGCATTAATTGCATATAAAATATTCGATTCGATAGGACACAATAGGGTATTCGATAGGATAGGGTCTGGGTGTTAGTGAGACCGAAAAGTCTCTCGTAGCTTCTGATACCCACGACACAAGACTCGATCTTAGTGTGGGGTCAGGACTATGTATGTGACTGTTGGGTGTATTTATTTATTTATAAGCATATTACCATACGCACAATAGGTATTCATGATACACGTTACAAAAAAAATATTAATTCGCTTTGATGTCATCTGCACTATCACTAGCTAATACAAATCCATTTTATTACCAATATTTGTGGTTGTCGACAAATTGAGGTCATATGTTCATGTTTTTGTTAAAAAGCGTAACGGATTAATTGAAATACGAATTTAGTATCGAAACACCAAATTAACAAATGCGGTGGCTTTATTAGTATCACAAGTATTAAAATGGTCAGTAATTTCGTTTATTAATTTGCTAATTCGAGCTTAGTTTTAACCACAATACTATTGCCAACATGTTGAAGTGTTAATACCGAAATGATAATTATTTTTAGTTGCATTCATCCAATGTTTTCGTATAAACACATCCAATAGACAGCTTTCTAATTCTATGACGCTATACAAATTTACGTAAGTATTCAGTACGAGAAACTTCGGAAGTCTTTGCGGTCTCACAACTCTATGTTTAGAAATGAATACATATGGATCACACAAACATGTGTGCCGCATAAAACCCATATCTTCTCATTTCATAGTTGGTTTCTTATCTAAATATTCATTTAGTGGAAGCTAGTTAAAATTCTAAAATATACAATCGTAGGAGTGAGCGCATAAATTAAGTGCTATAAAACATCACTTCGACCGCCGTTCGTTGGTCATAGTCATTCATTTTCATCAAGTTTACTTTCACTTGCACAACTAACTGATAAGCCCTAGCCAATGAATATAAATCTAATAATAATGTTGTGTCGACGCTAAGCTCGATTAATTATTAACTAGTTGTGTATATATGACAGATTACACTGTTTAAACCCAAACATATAATCAGGTCGAATTTATTTATCTTCAATTAGGCTGGAAGAAGTCTTCGGAACAAAGCCTGCAGGTAAAAAGTCGGGGCTAAACCTAGACTTTAAAAAAATGCCAATGTTACCTTCTACCATAATTATGTTTCGCAGTTTCGAAGCAGCTCACTTATTCTACTCGTATAATAAAAACTCCTATATCAAAAAAAAATAAAAAAAGGCCATAAATATCAGGGAAACCAAAGTAACCCTTTAACATATAATGAAAAAGGTTTTAAATGTAGCGGAACCCGGAGGTGAGTCCTTCATTACATTATGTCACGGTCCAACTGATCCAAAGATATTACAATGAAATATCCCCGTCCCTGCATTCAGCAGAAAAACGACGTGGTCTCGTCACAGTCGAGGGTGCTCATTTACTTGATGTATATTGATCCCAGATAGACCTTTTGTATTCAGAGTCGCTGGCCGTTTTTTTGCGTAGAAATAAAGTTATTGAGAAACCCTCTATTCTTACGGGAATTCGGGTTTCTTGGGGAATTTGTAGGGCGAATTTTTCGTCGAGTGAATCCAAAATAGATGGTAATATTGGTGTAGTAATTTGGTAATGTTATATGTCTTCCAGGAATCGTTAAGGAAGATCTTGTCCTTATTATGAAACTGAATGACGCTTCTGGGATGTTTGGATATTTTGGATCGTTTTTGGATAAAAGGCAATTGGTTTTATGGATTTAATTTGGAAATGCGCTAAATCTGATTACAAATTTATTTATTTAGTGTTTTAGACGTCAGTTTGGATTTTGTTTCATTAGATTTTGGCTACTTAATTGTGAAAATTCGGAATTAACCGCTCGTAACCGTGCTTTTTTTGTCAAATCTATTACATTACATTTGCGATTTTTCCATTTAAATATTAATGGATGATTGGACGCCTTAATCGACTAGCTAATTCGCTTACTCGGGAAAAATATTAAACCTGTAAAAAATAAATTTAAAAGGTGGTGCGTCCCTGTCTGTAACTTGTTTATGAGTAACCAACTACGCTTCATAAATTTTAACTGCGTTGCTGTAAAATCGCGAAGTAATTGACATCACGCGTCCATTTTATTTAACAGCTTTAGCTATGCGACAGAATGTAGTATGGAAATTGTTCACTACTCGATTTAAAAAGAATCAAAAAATATCACTACTCGATTTAAAACGAATCAAGAAAATATCACTACTCGATTTTAAAAGAATCAAAAAAATATCACTACTCGATTTTAAAAGAATCAAAAAAATATCACTAGTCGATTTAAAAAGAATCAAAATAAAACCTCGATCTAATGAGTATTAATAATATTAATTCTTAAGTAATTATATTAACTTATTAAGTAAGTAAAATAATAAAGAACACCAAGGATAAAACGATACAACATAAATTATAAAAGAAAATTTTGAATAAACAAAAAATAATAGACAACAAATTATTTTAATTAAAGAGCTTGTATTATGAATAAAACAGAAAAAGTCTTAATGTGAAAATGTACGAAACACCGCGCCGTTATCTTAAGAGTTAAACAAAGGGATGAAACTATAATACTAATTACATTGCTTTCAAATACAACGTACATTTATTCACGTTTATTTTGTGTCGCTCTTGAGGTATTTCATTTGTTAACACAATACGTCGTTGTAAATAGTTTACGTGTAAAATATACGCGACACAAAACAAAGAAAAACAGATATTTATGTTATAAACTGGTATTGTGCCAAGCTTATCCGAGTAGACCTTTGTTCAAAGATTGTTTCTGTTATATTAAGTTTCGAAATTTCAAAGGAAATTCTTCGTTTACTCGCTAAATGTGGAGTTTATTTTTAATATGTCAGTTGTTTTAATGTGCTTTATTTTCCCGGTAATATTTATTGTGGTATTGTTTGCTGATTATAATTTTTATGAATACAACCAATAACCCCACACATAGAGACCTGACCTAACGTTAAGATTAATTAAGTCCAGTGTCTATATATGAGGGATATTTGTAGTCTTTTAAAAGTTGGAGGGGTCATGAAATTTATATTAGTAGGTCATTTCATATCTAACTTATTCACCAATTTCACGGACGCTTTTATTAATCGTTCGACTACGGACGTGACGTCATTGTTGGGTGATAAAGGGTGAGAGATAATATGCCTCGTCGAACATGTGTAAATAGTTGGAATTATACAAGTAAGGTTACCTTGATATAAGCCTTACTCTATGCAGGAACATGAACTAAAGGAAAGAAATTAGAATTATTAACTTATAACAAATAAATCATTGTTTAAAAATGCATCTATGTATTTTAAATATTCCTAATTTGTTTAATGTGTTCTTGGTCATATCCGCTTACAGATAAAGTTCTTTTTCACATGTGAAGCTAAAATATATTTGTAACAAATGTTAATATAATGATTTGTATGAATGCTTTTTTTATTACACTTCACGTTTTTTGTATGATGTTTAATGGGTAAACTTATGCTGTGACGTAATAACGCGACAACCATCTAGTGAAAGGGCCGAGCAATTTTATTTGCATATAAATAACTCTCTGATCGTGTGTTTTTTAATATAACGTAAATTGAATCCGAACCTACGTACATAATAAGATATGTGTATTAATAGATTGTTACATTATTAAATGTTGAGGTAATTTTATTACGTCGTGATGACGTAAATTCTTGGTAATAATTAAAAAGTAAAAAAGAAAAGTTTAGTATATTTTGAAAAAATATTTCAAAAAATATATCATTTACATAGCATGCACCACAGAGAATTCATAATCATATTTCTCTTTGGCGTTTACTTTATTATGGCCGCTCTCCGGCTTTACATATTTTGTCGTCCACTTATTTCGATTTCGCTCGTTATTTTTGAAATATTAATTAATCAAATCTAACAATCAAGCTGATTCCGTAGTGACTTTGGACTGTATATTTTTAAGTCATTGACTTGGAATATTGCGTGCCGGGCATAAATTCTTGACATATGGTTCCTTACTTATAAACAAACGGCCACATTGCTTACATTACGACTCTTCTTGTCTTCTTCTAATTCTTGAAAATGTATTCAAATAACTGAACTTCAACGTGGTATAAATAATAACACGTGAACGCTTATTGTGAGAACAATAATATTGCTTTTACTTTACATCCAACTAATAATATTTGTTCGTTATCCTTTAGTAAACAAACACCGTAATAGTGTAGCAGTCTTGCAAATACACAGAAATCTTTACAAATGGAACACCTCATAATGATCAATCTGAACCAACCTTCCGTACTTATTTTTCTAAAATGATTGCACTCTATTATTTTTCGTTTCTAATAAGAAGCTAAAATATAAATTTTCACGGAAATAGCTTCAATGGTTTCAATTATCCATATTAAATTTCAACCCTTATTTTAACCCGTTTAGGGTTAATTTGAAGAAAATAAAGTATGCAGTTATTTTTGTATTTAAATAAGTAACGAAAGTGGCAAGTTTGATTCCTGAAATTTACTTTAGAATTTACCATACAAACTTTCATCCCTTATTTCAACCCCTTCTAGCCTTTAATTCACAAAAAGTAGCCTATGTCCTTTACCGAGGTCTAATCTATCACCGTATCAAATTTCATTAAAATTTGTAATGTGGTTTAGGCGTGAAAATGTAGCAGACAGACAGTTACTTTCGCATTTATAATATTAGTAAGGATTGTTGCTGAATTTGTAGCCTATTATTTTAGCAATTATATTTCTAGTAAGACTGAAAATCGGAAAACTTACACATATTGCTGATATTAAGATACCCTATCTGCTTGAAATTTGCGACCACTGTACTTGCGAAATGCAAGTGTGTCGAATCTCGAGTACAACCTTTGTATGGCGAATTTGAAGCAGATCGAAAGATGATCTCTCGTCACCACAATATCTGGCCTAATTGCACTAATAATCAGTTAGCATTATAGTCTTTATGCCAGTGCAAAAAAGGGTTTTGTTAAAAAAAAATATGAGTATCTCAAAAGAAGTGACAGTATATTATTGAGCTTGTGTTTATACCTATACCTGAAGAAACACACTGTATGTTTTCTTTGCGTTATATTATTATATGTATTCCTATAATTTGGGCTCTGTGGCGTACCTCGGGAGAGGCCTATGTCCAATATTGGACTGCGATGGGCTGATGATGATGTGTCATGTGTATTCCTTGTGGGAAATCATTTTAATGAATAATAATACCTAATAAAAAAATCAAACCCAAAATCTTCCTGCCATAGAGGCGCTTAAAACCCCAGTCAACAGAACTATAATTCAAGTGGTCTGTTAACTCATGGTTTTCGGGAAAATTAATTTTTAAGCACGCCCTTTCCCTTTTACCTGAAGACGGTCCGTGACGTCATACGTTGCGGTGCGCTCACAAATGTAAATGTAACCACACAGAACCGCAGCTGTGTTGCTATTAGGGTGTATGCATAATGGCATACAAATAGCGTCTTTTTTCCCTATATTTGTTAACAATGGCCTAGGTACCTTTTACGATAGCCTCCGTGGTGCAGTTGGTTAAACACATCACATACACTCACGCCTTTTTCCCAGAAGGAGTAGGCAGAGTTGCAACCAGGACACTCACATTTCGCCTTGTATGTCCCGCCCGTACGATGTGATAGACCACTATTAATTTATTTATAAAAAATATACTTTTTGTCATGAAAGCCTCCATGGCGCAGTTGGTTAGACGCCGGCTTTGTAATAAGACGCCGCGGTTGCGATTCCTGTACGGAGACATTTCATGTTTGTGCGGACCATAAATATTTTTGTCTTTTGGTGATTATGACCGACAAGTCTCCTGTGGTCTTAAATACTCACGACATAAGACTTGATAGATCCTAATCAGACTTTCAGTTAAATTATTTATTTCGTATAAATATACGCAGGTTTTCTAACAATCTATTCGTTTCCCATTAAACACAAATTGAACAAAAATTCACCAAGAAGACACACATCAATTCTAAAAGTCGAAAGTAAGCCTTTTCACACATAAACCAATTATTCTAAAACCTCTATGCATAAGCCCTTATAATGTAAGGTATGTTTTCACGCTCCGTTAGCTAATATCATTTGGCTCATGTAAAAGGGCGAGGATGGAGTTGGAACAGTGAAGTTTTGGTTTCTTTTGATGTGGCCGCCGCCTGAGAATGTACAGCCTGTTTGAACAACCTGAGAATAGTAAACTAATTTCGGCCGGGGATTATCTTGAAAATTACAATTCCATTTTGTGTAAAGTTTACTCTTTATTAAAAAATAATAAATGTTATGTTTATCAGTTGCTTAGGAAAAATTACAAAGTTTTGTTTCACAAATATAACACACATACAAACACAAATATACTTATGACTATAATCCGGAAGGGGTAGATACAGATGATAAACTCCCATCCAAGTCTTTCCATCCGAAATGTGGGCAAAAGTGGCATGCCGTGTGAAATTATAGTTGGGCAACTAATATGAAACGTTTTTAAATGATATCTCAAATAAATTGTATTTCCCAGCCTAGGGCTGGAACCCAGGTCCCCAAGATTCACAAACATACACTCTGCCACTAAGCTAGTAAGACGATTCCAATAATTATTATATCTAATGAATAAATAAATATCTAAATAAATACACCCAAAAGGCACACACATAGTCCTGACCCCAGATTAAGATTAATAAGTCTTGTGTCGTGACTGCCTCGGTGGCGTAGTTGTATTACGGTACGGTTACAAAGCTGAGGTCTCGGGTTCGAATCCCGGGTCGGGCAAAGTGATATTGAATTTTTCTATTCATTATCAGCCCGGAGTCAGAAATTTGTGCCCGATATGGCGATAGGCTCGCCCCCTATCACATCGTGGGACGAACATGCAAGGCGAAATGTGGGTGTCCTAGTGGCGCCTCTGCCTACCCCTTCGGGGATAAAGGCGTGAGTTTATGTATGTATGTATGTATGTGTCGTGAGTATGAGGAACTGCGAGAGACTTTTCGGTCTCACAAACACCCAGACCCGAGACAAATAACTCTCGTTTCACAGCCGGCGTCTAACCAACTGCGCCACGGAGGCTGTCAAAAATATTTTATTTTAAGCAAGAAATCTATGAAAACTCTTTAACCTAACATTTTATAAACTAAAATGGCCACGCGGTCTGCGTTCATTTTGTTTGTCCGTTACCTTTTAACCCAAATAATGGAGCAAACACTAGTTTACTTTGTCCGTTGGTGAAATTTGAGTGGACTTGTTGATCCTTCCGCTGCCTTTTATTGAAAACACGTGTTTTGTTTGTAATAGTTCTGGTCGTATTGTACAAATGGGTTCATATTTTTTGAGGTTTGTATTTATTTTTACATGCGTATGAATATATTCGCTCAGTTATTAAATTGATTTTGGTTATTGTTCTCCGCTAATGTCCCATAATATGATTGTCATATTGTAAATGCATCTTTACCATTTTTTTTCTAACGCGATAAGAAATTTAGTCTGGTATAAAATTTACTTAATATTAAAAACTATTTTACATAACTTTTGAAAATATTGAAGGTCTACCAACCCATAAAAGTTCATGTAGTGGATTCGGGCCTCTCAGTATCTTTATCTCTCAGTCACATTTTATAGGGCTTATGCAAACATACATACATACATAAACTCACGCCTTTATCCCCGAAGGGGTAGGCAGAGGCGCCACCATGATACCCATATTTCGCCTTGTATGTTCCGTCCCACGATGTGATGGGGGGCGAGCCTATCGCCATATCGGGCACAAATTCCTGACTCCGGGCTGGTAATTAATAGAAAAATCCATATCACTTTGCCCGACCCGGGACTCGAACCCGAGACCTCAGCTTTGTATCCGTACCGTAATACAACTACGCCACCGAGGCAGTCAAAATAGGCTTATGCAAAATAGTTCATAAAACTGATAGAAATAAATAAATACACCCAACAGTCACATACATAGTCCTGACCCTACACTAAGAGCCTTGTGTCGTGGGTATTAGACTTTTCGGTCTCACAAACACCCAGACTCGAAACAATATGGTTCACACAAAAATTTGTCTCAGTGCGAGGATTGAACCCGCGGCCTCTCATTTCTGCGCCACTTCGGCTATATATTGTTAATATAGAATATTCGCCTAAACAAATAACAATTTAGCTAACCACATAATATTGTGGCTGATTTCCCGAGCGCATAACGTTTACCGAAAGCAGAATCGCAACCATTTTGGCTATTAGAGAAATTGATTTTGCCAGAGAGCTTGCCGCTGTTAATGTAATTTAATTACTGCACGATGCTGCATTACGCTGCGCCATTAGAATAAATGCTTGGTGTATTGTGTAATTTCTGTTTGAATTAACCCAATTTTCGGTTGTAGAGAAACATCTATGTGGTTACAGCAACGTTAAGTTCTTAATTAGATATTGTTTAATTTTTAAGTGTATTAATTAATGGTTCTTGTTTTTTAAAAGTGTATCTACATTAATGTATGTGCAATTCATATTTTTTGTACTCATATTCACAAAAAGGAATTGGGTCACAATATTTCGCCTAGTCGATAGCCTGATGTCATTCTGGGAAAAATATTCATCATTTATTTTCCAAGTAATGTAAATATCATCAAAGTTTGTTTTCCAATTATTGTAAATTAGTATTTTGATTTCAAGTAAAATCAAATAACTATATTTATAACACAGCTCAATTTCCCGGAAAGGAATTATGCCGTTAATGCAAGCATGATTATAATATAATATAAAACAACATTAAGCGTATTAATATTACTTTTTATACTAAACGAAAAAGCGACCACAATGTAACTGATGACAAACACATTCTATAAAAGGAATATAGCGTCAATTAATGAGAAATTATTTTATCTCTCTGTTGGTTGACTCTTTCATTGATATTGGCATATGATACATAATTTAAAGCACAAGTTATTACCACCTCAGATAACATTGTACAAAGTTTGAAAAGGGCAGCGACTGGATGCGTAAAGCAGCAGCCCGGGCTCTATGGCTTACCTTTGGAGAGGCCTATGTCCAGCAGTGGACTGCAACGGGCTGATGATGATGATGAAGTTTGAAAAAAAACTGTCTTGTAGTTTTGTAAAAAACCGCGATTTTAGTTTGCAAGGCTTTAAATCAACCCGTATGGGTACGAGTCTTTTTACCACTCAGGTGAATTCCTGAACCGAACCGAAGTCCAGCTAATCGGTAAAAATACTTTAATCTATACGCGATGGCCAAAACTTAAGCATTGAAAGAAACGGCCTGGGCCGCAATACTGCACCGATATAAATGCTGGTGATGGCTACCATTTTTTTAGTCCGGGATTTGTATAAAAATCTCTCATAGTTCTGACTCTCACGCCTTAAAACTTGTATCTTGATATAGACCTAGAGATATGATACCATATGTACCATGTCTCTCACATAATTTATTGCCATCAAACAAAATTTATTGCAACAAAAAACCATCATCATCACCATCATCATTTTAGCCCGTATTCATCCACTGCTGGTGATAGGCCTCCGCTTTATTGCACCACTTTACTCGGTCTTGCGCTGATCTCATCCATGCCTTGCTAAAACTTAACGATGTCATCACTCCACCTAGCAGGTGGTCTGCCTACTTTTCTCTTGGCATCTCCAGACCATCATTCCGTTACCGCCTTAGTGCATCGACTATCCCCTCGTCGAGCCAAGTGCCCTGCCCACCTCCACTCCACAAAAAAAACCACCAACATTTAAATATCGAGTTTAAACCTCGGCCAAGCGTTTATACTCGCAGATTTTCCTACGTAAATCCACCTGGTAAATCCCAATTTTCAACGCTACCGGGGAAAGTCAATTAGTGGTTGTACGGCGCTAACATAATCGTTGGCTGCATAATATCAAGCTTCGCCGGCCGATCAGCATTAGATTTCGATGCGAAGCGTAATTATTCTCCAAACTGAATCACCGTATTTTGAAACGGGAAGAGCGTAATTTGTATGAGCTCTAACAATGCTTTTTAAATTATACATTGTAAAATTAATTATACATTATTATTTTAAAACTAACATTGATTGCTTTAGAAGCAAAATCATTGTTTTTGTGGCATGTTGAAATAATGGTACATACACTATTACTCTACAAATGATGTCAAAATGCATGAGAACATTTTCGGTTTTACAATACTTAGACGCGAAATAAATACAAATGGATCTTAAAAACGCTTGTCTGCCTGTAATTGAAGCTGTCCAAGATAATTTTATTGTAATATATTTTCCATCAGAATTCTACGAAAGACTTTTTGTCTCACAAACACCCAGATCCGAGACAAATATTTGTGGGCCTCACAATAAAGCAATATTCTTTAGCACGCAGCGTATCATAAAATAATTTCTCATCACGAATTACATTTAACGTCAGAGCCTTGTTGCAGTTGAGTTTCAATTTGAAATATTCTGTTATAGCGAAACAATGGCTTAATTGGCATCTGTAAATCAAATCAAATCAAATCAAAAACTTTTATTGTGGACATAGGTTTACACATGGTGTTACAATTGTGTTTTGTATGGACCACTATGGCCCGCCAAATTGGCATACAATAATATAAAATACAAAACTGGTTAACTGGTTAACATAAAGAAACATCAATAAACGAAATCAATCAAATCTATATAGCAAATATTAAAATTCTAAACATTTAAAAAAAAGGAAAAAAAAATACTAACTTATAATCTACGCTTAATTAGTATAATAAATCTATTAAAGTAATAATTATTTAAAAAACAAATAACCATCTTTTTTTTTTTTCTTAAAAACATATTATTACTTAGTGCTCTTAGTAGTGACAAATGAGTCTTGTAAATAATCTTGAATTGTGTAGTAACATTTATCTACAAGAAGTGTACTTAGGTGTTTTTTAAAGCGTTTGATGTCGAGAGTTTTAATGCTGTCGGGTAGCTTATTATATATTTTTATGGCTGTACAGTATATACTCTTAAGCTTAAATGTAGTCTTGGATGTTTCAGTACTAAGAAGATTATCTCCTCTTAAATTACGGTTTCGTTTTTGGATGTTCGTTATAAATAAGTTTGGATTAGTTTTAACAAATAAAGCTACTTCATAAATATAAATAGACGCGACAGTTAAAAGTTTAAGTGACTTAAAGTGCGGGACACAGCTATCTCTAGATGTGATACCACATATAGCGCGTATGCACCTCTTTTGTGCTTTAAATATTGACTGTAGCTCGTTGCTGCTGAAATAGATATGCAACATTTAATGGTTGAATCAATTATCTGTTGAGAGCTGGTTGCTATGAACAGAGGCATTGTTTTCGATTAAGAGTACCGTAAATAGATACGTTTGTTAGCTTATATTCAATTTGTGAAGTGGACGGAGAATTTCTTTATTAAATAGATTTAAACTCAAATAAAATAATAAAGGTAAAAAATCTGAGACTGTCTTGTAAGTTTTATTAGTTATAAAATAGGAAAATATCAGGTTATTTGCTTGAAGAACTACGTTTGTATAAGCTCCTATAGCAAGCACGTAGACAAAAACATGTAACCGCCGTAACGACCGAGGCAAATGTATGTCGTTTCTGGTTGTATCTCTGTCTACCTGGTTTCTAACTGCAAAATATTGCTAACAAAATATAAATGCCTTTCACTGATGGATATTGTATCTGGATGGAACTGGGCTCATCATCAGGGGCATCGTAGTTAATTTGTAAAAAGTATTATTAAGTTGTATGTACGGTATGTAAGTCCGCCAACCCGCACTAGGCCAGCGTGGTGGACTATATGGCCTAACCACTCTCAATCGATTCTCTCGATTATAGAGTAGGCCCGTGCCCTGCAGTGGGACGTATATGGGCTGATATAGATAGATAGATAGATTATTAAGTTAATATGTTGCTTTTCATCAGCCCGTTGCAGTCCATTGCTGGACATAGTCATCTCCCAAGGTACGCCAGAAAACTGCAACGGGCTTATGATGATGATGATGATGATGTCGCTTTTGTTACAAATTCTGCCGAGGTGTCAGTTTTGCTTCCTAACCTACAAAATTGTCTTATATGTCACCTAAACTAATAAACTCGCATTTTATATCACCCGTATCCGCAATGAAGTTAAAAACATTTTTCCAAATCATATTTTCGGTATGACACGACAAGAAATCTCACATGACACGAATCTTTGTGAAGACGAATAAAATTGGAAATAAAGAAAGTCATGCTTTATATACTTTTCAGGGAAAATAGGTCAAGTGATGATTTTCATAAAAACAGACAACTTTATCTATGTAGTTGACTTTGAAGTACAGACCTATTGTATAATAAAAAATAAGTAGCATATTCGGTTTCGAGTTTTATTATCACAGTATATAGTTACAGTGATGTTAACACTATAATTTTTCTTGCTTTAAATGATTAAATAAAATAATTAAATTAAGAAGTACGAGTAGTTTACGCAGAGTATCCATTGATAGGAGGTTTTCATCATATAAGGTGATCGCTGTCTGCCAAACACCTAACTGTCACATACATAGTCCTGACCCCACACTTAAATCGAGTCATATGTCGTGGGTATCAGAAACTACGAGAGACTTTACTAGATATAAATATATATTTAAAACAGGTAAGATCTCCAATAATTTCACTCACAGAACGAAACACAACGACAAAGATGTTACTTCATGTCGGATTTTTGTAAGACTGTTGTACCATCCTTGTCTATCCAATGGTATTGTAGCTTTAACGAGCAACGATAGTGGTACAAGTCACCACTCACATATAAACTCTAATTAAATTGAAAAGTCGTCAAGATAGTTATCCATAAATTAACACCTTCACGCCTCCGGTCTTATATTGTTTGAAGTCAATGGAAGTTATCCTTAACCCAACTCTCGGACCTCAACTTCCCCAAATCAGTCTGCTTCAAACTTTAACGCGAATTCTGAGTTTAAAACAATTCGCAAATTCCGAAGAACTCTCGTCTGAATTTTCACCGGATTATTTACTTCTATAACAAGCAATTCTTTTCGCATCGTCGGACTTCGACAAAGTAATGTCTGATTATGTGGAACTAGTTAATTTATTTAAGAGTATATCTTTGGCTTTGAACGTATTAGTCTTTGATGTAGATCAAACAGAACTTTAACATATTTACGTGAATATTTTTAAGATATAAAACGAATATAATAAAATAGTATTTACCATTAGTTGTGCCACACATGCAGTGTGTATTTTCTGGGTTGACGTATATCCCTCGTGACCCTTGTCTAAAAACTATGTGTTAAACAAATTCATGTCAATCCATTGGACTGTTTGTGCCTGAAACAACGACAAAGACAATTTCACATTTACGACATAAGTTTTTTTTTTTTTTTTCGGGTGTTGACAAGTAAACACGTAACGGATTTGCTCTTTAATTAAAAATTTGTTTAACAATAATATAAACAGTATTTGTACAATTATCTATATGCCAGTGTAATTATATTAGTCACCTGCCAGTGTGACTGCCTCGGTGGCGTAGTTGTATTACGGTACGGTTACAAAGCTGAGGTCTCGGGTTCGAGTCCCGGGTCGGGCAAAGTGATATTGGATTTTTCTATTATCAGCCCGGAGTCAGGAATTTGTGCCCGATATGGCGATAGGCTCGCCCCCTATCACATCATGGGACGGAACATAGAAGGCGAAATGTGGGTGTCCTGGTGGCGCCTCTGCCTACCCCTTCTGGGATAAAGGCGTGAGTTTATGTATGTATGTATGTATGTACCTGCCAGTGTAAAATAACTATACGCGCACAACACACGACACTATCATGACTGAGACAGTCCAAGACACTGTGTCCATACTGAGGGAGAAATTTCATGCCAGGATGGCTAATTTCGAAGCGGAACTGAAAAAATCGCCTGCTGCAGCCACAACCACCATCACCACTCTTGCCTCTGAGTTTCACTCCTTTAGGACCTTCATCCTGAATACTTTAAGTATTCTGCAAACCCAAGTTGACTCATTGTACCAGACTGTAGATGACTTGGAGATGAGGGGTCGTCGAAAGATTCTGCTCTTACATGGTATCGACGAGGCGAAGGATGAAGATGTAGCTCAAACCGTCGTCAAAGTCATACGCACTCAGCTCAAGTTGGATGATTTCACCGCCAGTGATGTGAGACGATGTCACAGGATGGGTCGCCAAAGCAATGCCACGAAGCCCAGGCCGATCCTTTGCAAGTTTGAACGAGTGGTTGTCCGTGATAAGGCCTGGTCGTCGAAGAAGCACTTAAAGGGTTCTGGCGTCACACTTTCGGAATTCCTCACAAAATCTCGTCATGCCGTATTCATGGCTGCACGTCAAAAGTTCGGAGTCACCAAATGCTGGACCAGAGATGGCTCGATATTTGCTGTGGGACCGGATGGCACACGACACCGTATAACTTCACATGCGGAGGTTAAGTCTCTTGAGGCGGGTAGTCCGAAAGCACCAACCATCGCAAAAGGTAGCTCTGCGCCCAGAACCAGAAGAAATGTTAGCAAGAAATAACTGGTTAACATTATTTATAATTACTTCTCTTAACCTAAAACACACGTTTCGTGTCACTCTTTTGTTATTGTTGTGAATTGTGAAGCAGACGACGGCTGTCAATTAATAGCTTATTATTTTTTTTTAATCTTTATTTTTACATCTTGTTTGTTAGTCTATTTGCATTTAATTTAGTTCCAACCTTGCTCTAAAGATGGCAGTGTATTCAATAATGAAATTGTGCCAATTTATTTATCGTAGGTATTTCATGTTATTCTTTTACACAGGTTTTTTAAAGGCTTTTGTTTTATTGTTCTATTTTATGTATTCTTTTTATTGACATTTTTTTTTTTTTTTACCTTTTGCTTTTTTACTGTGTGATACTTATTCAATACTATTATAAATGCATTTACTGATGTTGATAGCTGTCTCTGTTATAATTTATGATTGTTTCTCATTTTAGTTATTACTTTCCTTGCTTTTATGTTACTGGCACTGGCAGTTGGACGCACTAATTGAAAAAAACTCTAGAATAAATATTATTCATAATTTTTATATTAATTCATATTTATTTATAGTATATTCACTATTATTATTATTTATCTATGTTATCTGTTGATAGTGATAGTGACAATGATAGTTTTCACAGTGCTTGCAGTGATAGCAGTTTTAAAAGTATTCCATCTTTGGCAAATACGCTTGACCACCAATTTTCAGATGTTCTCGAGAACTTTAATGTCGTTCACATAAATGCCCAAAGTATTCCGGCACATTTCCCAGATATGCTGGCTAGCTTTGACTGTAAGAATATTCACGCCATTCTTGTTTCCGAGTCATGGCTTAAACCATGTCTCCCTTCCATTTCATACACCCTACCAGGATTTAATCTAATTAGAAATGATCGAGCAGTTGGCGGCGGAGGTGGGGTTGCTATATATCTCCGCAGCTATATCCAATTCCGCATAATAGATATGTCACCACAACCAACACCACCAAATGCTGGCGAACACTTATTCATTGAGGCAGAAATGCGTCACAGCAAAGTCCTGGTAGGTGTCTATTACTGTCCTTCTCTTCGCATCAACTATTTCAATTCTTTTGAAAAACTTCTTGAAGACCTAGTCCCCGCTTACAGTCATACAATTATTATGGGTGACTTTAATACATGTCTCTTAAAAAATGATTCACGTGCTAATTCTCTCCTTTCCATTGTAGAATCCACTAATCTCGCTATTCTTCCTTTAGGAACTACTCACCACCTTCCTAATTGCATCCCGTCTTTACATGACCTTATTCTTGTTTCTTCTTGCGAATCTGTCGCTAAGCATGGTCAATGCTCAGCGTCAATGTTTTCTCACCATGACTTGGTTTTCACTTCCTATAAAATTCGTCCCCCCAAGGCAAAGTCAAAAATCCTTCTGCAACGCAATTTTAGTGGAATGAACTTAACAGATCTTTGTGGGGCTGCTAGTAGTATCGACTGGAGTTCTCTCATTGCATCTCCATCAGTTCATGATAAGGTCAGCATTTTTACATCTAAATTGCTTCAACTTTATGATATTTATGCTCCTATCCGTGCCATAAAAGTAAAGCATTTTCCGGCTCCTTGGCTTACAAACGAAATAAAGAATATAATAAATGTTAAAGCTAAAGCCAAAGCCCGGTTAAAATACCAACCCACAGCTGACAATAGAGAAAAGTACGTAGCTATAAGGAATCACTGCAATAAGATGTGTAGGAATGCACAACGCCAAAATATCCATCAGTCCATTGAAAACGGAGATCCATCAAAGGTATGGAAATTTCTTCGCTCCATAGGGGTTGGGAAGACACGTAAGAATTCTTGTCCTAATGATTGAGACATCGAGTCGCTCGTCCAGTATTTCTCCAATTCGCCCTATTGTGATGGGGCAGCTAAAGAAATGACTTTGAATAATCTCTCCTCTCTTCCAACTCCTACATATCCGCCTTTTGTCTTCAGCAAATTTTCCGATTGTGATGTTAAGAAGTGCATACTGTCCATATCGTCTAGTGCGGTCGGGAGTGACGGTCTTAGCCGTAAAATGATCATTCCTATCCTTGATGAAATCCTACCCATTATTTGTCACATCCTCAACTTTTCTGTATCCTGTGGGGAGTTTCCACATTCGTGGAAATTAGCCCAAGTGATCCCTTTACCTAAAAAGATTAATCCCGGGTCCTTTTCCGATTATCGCCCCATATCAATACTTCCCTTCCTATCCAAAGTCCTCGAACGACTTACCTATAATCAAATAAATTCTTTCCTTTGCAAAAACAATCTCCTTAACACGTTAAGTGCGAAGCGAGGCCTAAATCACCCCTGATGCAACTTCCCTGTGGTGCGGCAAGCAAAAAAGTGAATTTCTCTGTCGTGCGAATGGCATAGCTTTGGTTTGGTCCAGTGTAGGAAAGAGATAAATATATATTTGAGATCACTAATGGTTCCGGACTCGGTGGTGTACCTACCTTGGTACCGGATGTCTTAGGCCTCGTGCCGCACACTGAATTAATATAATTTTAATGCAGTGCGGAACGAGGCTAAAACGTCCCATATCCCCCCTGACCTCGTACCGCACTCAACGCGAGCTTCCCGCGACCAGTGTTGTGCATCACGTCGATTGGAGAGCACGTCCTTTTACAGCGCCGAACATGTCTAAACGATGTCGGAAGAAGTTAACATATATATTGAGATTTTTATAAAAAAAGTATATTGATACTGATTTTTTAATGTTAATTCAAGTTCTAATAATTGTATTTTTAAAGCCCGAGGCAGAATAAATAGGACAGTTTCTTTTCTACTTCTGGTTGCCTTTTTTTTCTATTTTGTGAACCGCATTAAGATTTTCATATACAAATAGAAAGATAAACCTTATGCATAAACCGTAATCCATTATTTTCCAATAATAAGTCTGTAATAGGTGCCTCTTAATGGTATAGAATGGAACGCTTCGTGCGCGAGTCCGACTCGCACTTGGCCGGTTTTTTTTTCTTTATGGCGCCTTCAAGCACAATTTAGATTATTTAAAAAAAAATGTATCCTTTGATAGCTTTGTGTTGTTTTGCCAGGTTTTGCCCTTAAAACGATCTAATGAGATATAATTGATCAAAATCGGTCAAGTCGTTGCGTAGTTAAGACAGTTTAAAAATGTCGATATTATTTTTCCCATCACTAATCGCAGCGAAAATTTGCCCTATTTCAGTGCGTTACGAGGTGTATAAGATCCCATATTTTGTTTTGCTAATAATTCCTAAACTAGCCATCAGATCCCGGGGCGACGGTGGATTAGGGTTCATCAATTCACTGTCTATATCAATAAGGACCAAAATTCTCATTTATCTTTGATTTCGCGGCAGAAAATGGATTTTAGTCTGTAAAAGGAGGTGGGGTCTAATAGACCGCGTGTCGCCCTAACGTCTGGTCACGGTACGGGCCGATTATACCTCGTGCCGCAGGAACGGAAAGTATGCAAAAATTGGTGCCGCAGCTAACGTGTTAACCCAATGCAATCCGGTTTCCGTCCTGGTCATAGTACCGTCACTGCCCTGATCAATGTTACAGACGATATTAGGGCTGCGATGGAGAGTGGAAATGTTACAGTACTTACACTATTAGACTTTAGCAACGCTTTCAATACTGTGGATTTTGACATTCTCCTTGGTATTATGCGCTCTCTTAACATATATCCAACGGTAATTGATTGGTTTCAAACTTACCTGTTTGGTCGCCGACAACGTGTTTGTATTGATAACACCTTTTCATCTTGGTGCGATACTACAGTCGGTGTTCCGCAGGGTGGCGTTTTGTCTCCTTTACTCTTCGCTATTTTTATAAACTCAATTTCTCAAAAACTTACTTCATCCTACCATCTTTATGCAGATGATCTCCAAATCTACTCGCAGGGACCTTTAGCAAGGTTGTCGGAAACTATAGCGAGAATCAATGCTGACCTATCGGAAATATGCAAATGGAGTAAATCTTATGGTGTTAAAGTAAATCCCGGAAAAACCCAGGTCATTATTATTGGTAGCCCCAGAATGATTTCGAGATTGGACTGGACTCGAGTTCCTCAAGTGTCTCTCGATGGAACAATCGTCCCTTTTAGAGAGACGTACGTTAAAAACCTAGGGATATTAATGGATCCTAAAATGTCGTGGAACTCCCAAATACAGGCCGTGAGTCGCAAGATTTTCGCTGCAGCGGGATCTTTGCGACGACTCCGGAACTTCTTGCCGTTTACCACTAAAATTGCGCTTGCACAGTCTCTTCTCCTACCAATTATTGACTATGCTGATACCAGCTATCTTGACCTCAGAGAAGACCAACTAGACAAACTTGAGCGGCTTCAAAATTTCTGTATAAGATTTATATTTGGACTTCGTAAATATGATCACGTTTCAATATTTCGCAGTAAGCTCAAGTGGTTACCAATTCGCTTTCGTCGGAATGCTCATAATCTTTCTTTGCTTTATAAAGTATTATTCTGTCCCTCCTCTCCTTCATATCTTAAAGATCGATTTCAGTTCCTCAGTGAAAGACATGCGAGATCCCTCAGATCATCAGAAAATCTTAAGTTGTATATACCAAACCACACCACAGTATTCTTAGACAAATCTTTCTCTGTTCAAGCAGCCAGGTTGTGGAATGCCTTACCTCAAAATATTAGACTTGCTAATTCACTTAACATTTTTAAAGCACGAGTCAAAGATCACTACTTATCCCTTCTTAATTAAAAGAACATGTTTTATTTATATTATATTATCTTGTATTTCTTAGTATATATGTAGGTGGTGTATGTATATTATGTAACTTATGCTTAAATTGTATGTTATATTGTATATTAGTATATGTATGTGGGATTATTAAATAATTTAAAGCGGATTTCACCTTAATTGTGTTTATTCCAACAACTAATCTGACAAAATCTTTCGCAAACAACTTAAGTCTTATAAACAAACTTTTGACACTCATGACAACTCATTCAATTGACAACGGGGTTGCCAATTATATGAAAATTAAACTACTAATAAATCTTATCCTACACGGCCGTCCTGCTCTTCGTCCGCCTCGGACGAATCGGATGTACCGTCAGCAGCAGACCAGGGCTTCATAAAGTCGGCTGAACTGGATGTGCTGTTTGGACCTTCCCCATGACCGACTTTCTTCAAGTCATATCGGTCGTTATCTTTTCTTTTCATAATTTGATATGGTCCAAGGTATTTAGGATACAGTTTGTAGCCCTGAACAAATTGTGTCCTTTTAATGGCCACTAGATCCCCAATGTCATACTGTGTAGCCTTCTTTCTTTTCTTATTGTAGTTCCTTCTATTTTCTTCTTGAATCTTCTGTAGATTTTCTTTTGCTTTCTTTCGGAGATCTTCTCTCTGTGTATTATAGCTTTGAACATTCTCCTCTTCAATTAGTTTAAAAATTTCATCATCATTATCTTTCATTTTACTTCCGATCAGCAGTTCAAAAGGTGTCATTCCGATGCTTCGTTGGTATGTGTTGTTAATAACTCGTTAAACAGCATTTACTCGCTTGTACCATTTCGTAGGATCATCGGCGCACAATTTTGCTAAAATATTGATAATTATCTGATGGATTCTCTCTACCTGACCATTCCCTCTTGGCTGTCCAGTAGTTATCGTGTGATGGGTAATGTTCTCTGATTCGCAATAGTCTTTAAAATCGTTAGATGTAAACGAAGCATTTCGGTCAGAAATTATCCGATTTGGAGATCCGAAAGTCTGTCGTTGTATTCTGAGTTTGTCTAAAACTTCTTTAGTTGATGTAGTCTTCGTCGGATATATCCAGGTAAACTTGGTAAATCCATCCACAATCGTTAAAATGTATCTGTAGTTTTTATTAGTAGATGTCAGAGGACCAAGATGATCAATATGGTAAGTATCAAGTGGCTTCTCTCCCTTATCTATAGTATGTAAATAACCTTCTTTCTTCCCTCTCTTGTGTGAAGTTAGTATACACTCTACGCAATTGTCTAAAACAGATTTAATTTTCTCTTTCAGGTTATCAATGTGGTATTCTCTTACTATTAGTTCTTCAGTTTTCACTACTCCGAAATGACCTTTTTCATGATTCTTCCTTATTATTTCATTCTGCATCTTCTTTGGCACTACTAGTAGTTTTATTCCATCTTTAATCTTCCAGAGAATCCCATTTTCGAGTAAGTAGTCTTCATAAGTTTCTGTCTCTAATACTTTCTTGATTAACTTTATTTTCAGGTCTTCATCTTGTGCTCTTTTAAGGCGTGCAGCTGTATCGGTAAGTTTGTAAACATTGCTTACAGGTTGTCTACTCAAAGCATCAGCGTGTTTAAGTCTTGTTCCAGGTCGATGTTCAATAGTATAATCGTATTCTTCTAACAGTAATGCCCAGCGAGCAACTCGTGGAGGTAAATCTCTTTTTTGAAGGGTCATCATCAAGGCTGAGCAGTCACAATCTTAAACTTTATGCCCAGTAAGTATACCCTAAACTTCTTTATAGCTTCAGCTATCGCTAAGATTTCGAGATAGTAGCTGTGATACTTCTTTTCAGCGGGTGTCGTCTTTTTGCTCATGTAGTATACTGGATGCATCTGATTATCTTTCGGGCTTCTTTGTAAAAGGACGGCTCCATAACCTTCGGCGCTGGCGTCGGTATGTAACTCCGTTTCTAGATTTGGATTATAAATTTTCAGGACGGGAGATTGACATAAGCTTCTTTTCAACTCTTCAAACGATTTCTCACACTCCAAATCGAAATCGAAAACTTTTCCCTTTTTAAGCAAGTCAGTAAGAGGTCTTGCTATTAATGAATAATTCTTTATAAACTTCCGAAAATATCCGGTTAGTCCTAGAAAAGATTGCAATATTTTGATATTGGTTGGTATTTTGAAGTTTGCTACAGCAGATGTCTTTTCCTTAGATGGTCTTATTTCTCCTTCTCGTATTATGTAGCCTAAATACTGAATCTCGTCTTTCAGGAACTGACATTTACTCCAGTTTAACTCAATCCCATATTCTTCGGCTCTTTTCAATATTTTCTTCAGCTTGGCTAGTCCTTCTTCTTCAGTGTCCGATGGTATAACTAGATCGTCTAAGTAAGCCATTGCTGTGGCATCTTGAATAAAGTCGTGGAATACGTCGCTAACGAATCTTTGAAAGATCGATGGCGCTGTGCTCAATCCAAAGGGCATCTTAACAAACTCAAATTGGCCTTGTGGCGTCACAAATGAGGTGTATTTCTGACTGTCTGGGTTAACATTCACATGTAAAAATCCATTTTTGAAATCTAGAGATGTAAATACCTTAGCATTCTTTAACCGATCTATTTGGTCCTCTATAAGGGGTAGCGGAAATCTATCTTTAATTATTTTTTTGTTTAATCTTCTATAATCGACGCAAAGTCTGTACGCACCATTCTTTTTCTTCGCCAAAACTATTGGACTTGCAAAGTCAGATTTGCTTGGTTTTATGATTCCCTTACTAAGCCAATCTGCTGTTTGTTGGTTGACGACGTCAAGTTCCAGTGGTGATAGTCTTCGGGGACTCTGGTGAATCGGTGTCTCATCCGTCAGTATAATCTTCAGCTCGACACTTGATTCTTTAAAAACATTATTTGGGTTATAGTCGTCGATAATCTTCTTTATTATACCAGAGTACTTAGCGTCCCCAACATCTAGTACTTTTTCCTCGTTGGCACCCAGAGTGGTTAAATGTAATATTCGCTTTACAGAAATTCCGTGGGGTGAAAAGTTTACTTCAACTTCATTTAATATTGGATTACCAAGTATTAATCCAACTGGTATAGCGTGATTTGCCACCATGTGAAATTTACCCTCAAAATAGCAGTCATCAATCTGAATCTTAGCCGTGAATGAACCTTTTGTTTGAATCTCATGTTCTGTTATGCCTGCTAGACATAATGTGGTGTCCGGATCAAAATTCAATGCAACTCCATTGATCTTCTTGAAATTGTTTTCATCAACCAGATTGACATCACTACCTGTATCAATCAAGGCCTTGGTTTCCACATCATTGATTTTTACAATTCTATAAGGCGTGGCGCAGTAATCATATCTAATGTCTTGGATCTTCAATGTCTTCTTTGTATTCCCAGGACATTGATTTGATTTATGGCCAAACTCATTACATTTAAAACATTTTACTCCGTTTGGACAAGTGGGTGATTGGTGTCCTAAGTCACCGCAGTTGTAGCATCTCTTAACGTTGGTTGTCTTGCCAGTTGCGTTTTTAGAAGTTGATTGACAAGGTTGCAATTTCTTGCTAGAGATCTTCTTTCTGAACTCGCTGTATATGTCCAACTTCTTGCGAAAATCCTTTATGTCCGTCGCGCCATAAAGTATACTTTTGTTAGTTTCTAAGTCACGAATTCCATCAATAACATATTCTATCAATGCAGCATCTTCAACCTTTCCATGTAGTGCTAATTCTTTCATAGAAAGAAAATATTGCTGATAGGTTTCTTCGTTTTTCATCTTGCGCGATGCAAGTTTCTTGTGTATAATGGCGCTATTTATCTTTGGCCCAAATTCTTCTTTTAAAGCTTTCTTCAAAGTAGCATAGTCTTTTACTCTTCCCAACGATCGCAGAAATAGTTTAGCAGTACCATCCATAAGTCTTTTTGCATAATTCAACTTCTCGATTTTGGTCCAATTCATTATTTGTGCTGTATCTTCGAATTCATCAAGGAACGTCTCAATAGGGTAAGTGTCGTCTCCGGTAAATATCGTCATAGACTTTTCCAAATCTCGAAATGAAATTTGTATTTCCTGGTCTTCATCTTCAACATCATTGTCGTCTTTCTTCGGTGGCATTGTACAACTGATATTTCCTTTACAGTGTCTTCTTAATTTTCTAGAGGCTATGCAAAATGATGGTCTTCTTAAGCTCATCAAATGGCTTGTACTATAAAATTTTCAATCTTCAAAGTCTTAAGTCTTCATAAAATCTTCTCATCCTAAAAACTACCATTTTAGTTCATGTTTCATATCATTGCAACATTTTCTACCAATGTCGGTGCAACAGTCTTGGAGTTTTGGTAGATCTGTGGTGCACCAGCTGTCAATGTCAACACCGCGTCGGTAAAACAGTAGCAGTCAAAGTCAACAGTCCAGCACCCCGTCGGTAAAACAGCAAAGATGGCGGCACCAAGTAGATGATCGGCGAAATTTGCACTCGACTTGCCTTTTGAAAGTCTTGATCCACTTCAAACTATAGTAGATCCCGGACGAGCCCCCAAGATTTTGTGGGATTATTAAATAATTTAAAGCGGATTTCACCTTAATTGTGTTTATTCCAACAACTAATCTGACAAAATCTTTCGCAAACAACTTAAGTCTTATAAACAAACTTTTGACACTCATGACAACTCATTCAATTGACAACGGGGTTGCCAATTATATGAAAATTAAACTACTAATAAATCTTATCCTACATGTATGTATGTATATGTATGTGTGTATGTATGTATATGTATATATATTAATGTATTATTTTTGTTAATGTACTCTTGTTGCACGTCAAGCCCAATTTTTCAATCCAACAATTCCAGTTCATCCAAAGGTTGCCAGGAAGAAATCGCTCAATGCGATATGGTCACCGATTGTACTATTTAATTTTTTATTTGTATCACATTCCTTTGTAACTTGTTATGTACAATAAAGAGTATAAATTAAAATTAAAAATTAAATTATAAATTACATACGTACATAATAATATGTTCACGCATGTATACTATATACCAGTGGGAATTTGCAGAAGTGTCACCTCTGCCACCTATTTTGTTCTCTGAACTTATTTCTGTCCCAATGTATGCTCGTTTCCTAGTTTATCCTCATGCTAGACGTAAAATTCAAAGTCCCGGGCAACTGTTGTGAGATGTTTCATAACGAAAACTTATATAAAGTAGCATGACCGACACGGAAATCGAACATAGAATTCCACGATACATAGCACTTATGCACTGATATTAGACAAACATATTTTTCTTTACTTTAGATGTATAATATGTCCAAAAAAATATTTCAAAAATAGCAGCTCAAACCGAATTTCATTAAACCCAACTACTATAACCGTTATTCAAAACAGCCTTATTGTAATTTAACCTAACGCATTAGGAAACTAGCGCTGACCGCTTCCAAAGAAAATGTAAATTAATTTTCACAACCATTCAATTCAGCCCCTTGAAAATGTAAAGGGTGGAATTGTGCTCAAAGTTTCGGCTTGAATCCCATTGTGGACTTTTAGGCTTTCACCCGAGCGGTTATTAATATTAATTCTTACCTATTTACATCCCACTTAAAGTAGGCCTCGTTCTCTTTGTATATTTCTACAGGGTGCTTGATATTTTGTTGTGATTATGTCGGGTAACTAGATGGATTTAATTTAAAAACTTTATACATTTTTTGGGTTTTTTAATACTAGGTACAATTTAACATACGAATTGTTTGTAAACTACTATGCATTGTCTTGTTATGGGTTTGGTGGCAGCATGAGACTGTGGACTTAAGGTCCTTGGTCAAACTTAGTTTGGAAAATCTATTTTATCGGAGTTCTTCGGTCTGTCAAAGTTTATGTGAGTTATATCCAGGACTGGAATTTGGAGTGGCAATGAGCTCAAATATATATAGACAGTGTCGGTGGTGAAGTTAGTAAGAGCCGGCTGTGAACCGAAAGGCCTCAGGTCTGGTCTCCGCATCGAGAAAAATGTTTTCTCTCGAATATTTGTTTCGATTTAATTCTTATTGTGTTTTAAGACTAAAAACTGTTTTTTTCACATTGTCTGACACCACGAAGCAAGAACTACTAGTTTTTATATTTACTGTGGAGAGACGGGTAGGACCATGTGAGAGTATGTTGAGTTTATTTATTTGAATTTAAAACGTAAATTCAGTCTTCAAAATATAGGTAGCATTATAAACTCCCAATTTTGCTTTTTCTATCCCATTTTTAAACACTAAGCCGACGCTAGGCTCTTCAATAATTGAGACGTATTGAACCTATGATTCATAATAAGCAAAACATTTTATATCTTTAATATTTAGTCATACAAAATAAAATTTAAATAAATTGAAACGACATGTACCTTCCCTAAACCGACTACTTAACAACTTAAACCTTAAAGCAGTAATGTTCTGTAGTAAGCAAATGGTTTCTCGTTAAAATATTTCGCCAATCCAAAATTAAACAATGAAAATCAATAAAGTCGTGTTTAAACAAACTAAGCAAGTTTATTCTGGTGGAGTACAATGTTGACTTTCGTTTTAATTCAATAAGCATTTACTGATCGAGGGCTCGGTCTGACATCGATACTGCTATTCTAAAAGCGTTCGACATAATGTCGCTTGATGGTGAAAGGTTTTTGTCAATTTCATTTATGTTTCCTGAATTTGCGTTGTCAGATATTAAGGTCGTTATGACATTTTTTTATCAATAATAAATAGTTAAATAAATTGACTATAACCTACGGAAAACAAAATTGATGTAATCAATTATTGCAGTTATCTGTAGTGGCAATTAATGTGCCGCAGTTAATTGTGGCCATCCCCCAACGAGCTGACGCCATTTGTTCGGTTGACGTCCCGATCGTGACGTATTTCAGTGACCGCGGGAACTTGATGCCAGAAGGCTGCGCGTGCGCCCTTTGAATTACCCGTGTGCGCGTCGATTGTTAACAGTACGTGTAAAGTTTATCAAATAGAGTTTATAACGTATTTTGTTTTTATAATATAATATAATCATTTAGCTAATACAAATCCGATGGAAGATAATAATAAAGTATAAAATTCTTTTTTTAAACTCTTTTTTAAAAAACGCTACCAGATTACTTTTGCTCCTGCGCATCGGATGGAATGTTAATCACGGTTCGAGTACTAAACCGACGTAATTATGATCACTTACTTTACCTTATAATACTGTTATATAAATTATTTTGATTTTTTAGCATATTAAATATAAATAAATCTCGAACGTTAATGTCGAAGGAGCGATAATAAGAGTTTGCGGTATCGCGGTCTAGGTAACGCAATCACTGGTGCTCATTTACATGCAAATTTCCAACTGGGGCGACTGTTAGAACACCTCTCACCTTTTACTGTAATTACTACAACCTTTTAAATCGAAGTGCACCGCTCAAACCTTTTATTTTCGCCATACTTGCAAATATAAATTAATTCGTGCAAATACTGAGCTTTGGTGTTAACGTTTAACAAAAAGAGTAAATGAAATTAAAGAATGATAAGTGATTACATTATTTCATCTGCCAAGTTTGAATTGACTTTGTTATTATCAAACAAAGGAGGTCCAGTGCTGAATACTTCGATTATGTAACTAGAATTATCCTACAACATTTCTTCAGCACTCTGTCTTCTTCTCTCTTCAGCCACATGAATTCCATCGCTGAACGTTCCTAAAAAGACTTCAATCTAAGCTACGATTGAGATTGATTAGGCCATATAGTCCACCACTGTGGCCTATTGCGAGTTGGCGGACTTTACATACCATAGAAATTCTTCCAAATCGCTGTGGTATGCAGGTTTCCTCACGATGTTTTACTTCACCATTTGCGTGGTGATTGACATAAATACACACATGACTCCGAAAAGTTAGAGGTGTGCCCTGGGATTTAAGCCTGCGACTACCGTGAACATGTAGGCAGCCGCGTCTGGTCCGTTACTAACAGGCCACCATGCACTTACTAATCTTTATCGTGTGTCATGCGGAAACATAATATATTCCGACTAAGGCGACAAAGCCATATTTTCGCACCCACTCACCGCTTTTATGGTGTTAACAACACGGTTGTTTCAATAAAGCCGCTCGGCCCAACCCTAGCGATTATTCACACGGAGTGTCTGAAATCGTTATCGAAAGAGTTAATTTTTACGTCCTTTTTCACATCAAATTTGTACAGGGCTGCCTTTGTTTACGTATTCATTAAAGCATTAAAATATTTGCTCGGATTATAATGTTGGCCGATGCGGGCGTTGTGTTTAACTCCGTATAATCTCTTATATGGTGGGTTTATGCAAGATGCTTTTATTATTTAATGGATTCCATTATAGTGAAATTACCGTAATTTCCTTTGTTGCTTTGCGTGTGTGAACATGATGTATGTATTGGTAATTATAACTATATATTATTGAAGGGGTAATAAACGTACGTACCATCTGTAGAAGAATCAAAAAGTGTGATGTTCATGAGTACATGCCAAAGATTTGTAAAAAGTGGCCACATATTGTACTTGAAGGTCAAGAACGGCTCAGAACCCGTTCTGGACTACATAATGAATGAACCGGCTAGAGCAGAATTATAAGGACCTCACAGGATACCGATATTCCTCGATATTCTACTGTTACAATTTTTTTGGTCCCAGATGGCTCATGTTTCTCCTACCTCTCTTTTATAAAGTATGAGTAGCATCTATGATTCTTAGGGAACTTGAAAAATTCATGGTTGGCGCAGAAGACATTCCATCCGAATGTGCCGTTTCCGTTTGTCACTTATAGAATGGATTAAATTAAGCCAGCGCTATATATTTCCTCTATTGACAGCTTGACAATAAATTTACCAGTGAAATGTAATCCATCGGCCTCAGATGTTAGCCTGTCAGATCCCATCTGCAAATCACCTGTCCATTATATTTACTTCAGGCATAAGTACGATAAATGTTAATCCCGCATCTGAACAAAATAAATTCTATAACTACCGATACTTTACGTTAAATGATGTATTATTTTCTCATATGAAAATAAGTTTATAGCACTGCAACAAATTCTACAAAATGTTTTATTTTGATGTTTTCCATTTGGATAAAGACATCTGTGACAAAAACCTTAAAAAAAAATTACTTCAAATCAATGTATATTATCTAAATTTCTTATTTCAATCTAATATCTATTATTATGAATCAAGACGGGAGAAATTACAAAAATAAATTATAATATATTTTAGTCAAACTCTAAAAAAGTAAATCCACTGTTAAAAATAACCTTCTCCCAAATTAAACCACAGTAGCCCGTCCATTTCCAACGACTTCCTGTAATATTTACCGAGCTATATATCTATCGCTTACTTCTGGATTAGGTCATCCCTCTATCCTTTTTTAATTGGTCCCTAATATAGACTCGTTTGTAGGGTCATTTACAACCTACCGCGAAAGGGTTATTAGCATTAACACTCTTAAACAAACTTAAAATAATATAGTAATGTTTTTTTATTTGTAGTAATTTTGTGTTTTTGACGACTATTTCTTTATAGTGAATAATATATACAGGTTTTAATTATATGCATTTTATTTAATCTGTGTTTTAAATAAGAATGGATAAGTTCATTTAACATCTACAAATTTATCGAGATATATGTATCTCGATAAATTTGTTCACAGTTTGCATGCGTATGTTAAGTTTATGAACTTAACATACGCATGCAAACTGTGAAACCCGAGTAAAAGTTATTCATTATAAGTTATTTAAAAATACCTATTTCATGCATCCCACAGGCAAAACCGCATACACCACTTAGTCCCTCATAAAACTAGTACAACCCGGTTAATAAATCGCCGTGGGCCCATAAAACGTGTTCCCACCTCCAACAGAACTGTCATTCCACATTTTGTAAAGATAAACGAGTGGCCGTAAAAATAGGTTGAGGAGAGCTCGGGTCAGCTCATCGCAGTTTTATGGGACCGATTATGGTGCTTTTAAATCGGTTTCATTCGTCCCAATAGCTAACACCTTCCTACTTTTTATGTGGTTTCCGTGTTTAAGTACTAGAGACTCATTTAGGTTAGAGTAAGCAGAAAAAGTTTATTTTTTATTGAATTGCCTTATTTTTTATGGCAAACGAGCAAACAGGTCACCTGATGGTAACTGATCAGTGCCGCTCATTAATATCCACAGCTCTGTATCCACAATCAAGGATATGTTGACGGCCCATCACATTGGGAGGAAAACGGGGACGAAAAAGGATGAGAAAAGGAAAGGAGTATTTAGGCATCCGGCATTCTCACTCACCAAACGAAACACGATAGCAAAGCTGTCGTTTCACCTCCATTTCCTGTAGCCTGCCCATTCATGCTGAGTCATGACTGATAACAGCGTGACTCTACCACTTCTTGAAAGTATTTAGTTTTACGAATTGAGATAATTATAAACATAATCCTTCCTGAATCAATCACAATTTGATAATGTATTAGTGGGAAATAGTGCCACAATTTTTTCCTGTACCTCGTGATAAAGAGCGTGCTATTGCCATGCCGGTCAAAAACAGTCCGGGATCATTGATATCACATTTTTTCATTAGAAAATTTCATACAAAGTAGAGATCCCGGTGTAAAAACAGAATCTCAAATTGTAAAATGCTCAGATACCTCATATTTTTCACTTGAAATGTTTCTGTTTTACTACTATTCTATGACTTCGTCATTGAAAACTGCTTCTTTCTCCTTACCTTTGTCGCATAGGGGAGCGGGGGGCACGTTGTTACATATTTTAGATACATTTGATTACTTGTAATGTTAGTATGTCTATTTAGCTATTAAAATATGACTTAAAAATTATTAAAATTTATGTATTTTTTTCAGAATGGAGAATTTAATTAAACAAGTCGATTGTAACATCTTACCCCGGAATTGGGGCTAGTTGTTACATCATCGGGGCACGATGTTACGGTAGATAAATAAACAAAATCATCAGTGATACATAGTTTTTCATTAGTATTTCAAAACGATATAAACAATAGAGATCACTTTATACAGTCTTCCAACATTTATGAGTAATAATTATAATATATAATATATAATAATTATAATATATAATAATTATAATAATTATAACAGCCTCCGTGGCGCAGTTGGTTAGACGCCGGCCTGTGAAACGAGAGGCCGCGGGTTCGATCCCCGCACCGAAACAAATATTTCTGTGATCCACAGGTATTTGTTTCGGGTCTGGGTGTTTGTGAGACCGAAAAGTCTCTCGAAGTTTCTGATACCCACGACACAAGACTCGATCTTAGTGTGGGGTCAGGACTATGTGTGTGACTGTTGGGTGTATTTATTTATTTATTTATTTATTTATAATATCTATTATGGTAATTATTTAAGTTTTGTTTTGTACAAAATCACTTTGGCAGGAACATTTTTAAATCTTATATAAAAACACAGACTTAGTCTGCAAATAACAACTTGTAGTAAATAAATTATTCACTTTCACTTCTTAATTAGTTATTTTAATAAACTTTTGACAAACTTAAATACTTTGGATTCTAAAATTTTTAAGGCACTTATATTATAGAAAGGTATGTAGTATTTTTTATAGAGGTAGGTAACAATATCACATACAAATGTTAAATCAGTTTTCATCAGAATTGCAATTAATACAAATGAATGAGCGAACATTTCCCGCTACACATTTGACATGGGCCTACATTTTGCATTCTAAACATTCTACCCAATCTTCTTTTATCGAGGTGCTATAACTTTCGCTACACACTAAACAAAACCATTCATCGGTATCAGAATCTGAATCGGAAACCAAATTTTTTTTCTTCACCCTTTCTTTTCCTTCTTCACTCATTTTCGAGGACTTTCCTTTACCTTTTCCTGTTCCTTTTCCTTTACCTTTGCCTTTTCCTTTAGTTTTGTCACACGTTTTTTTGGTCTTTGCCAATTTTTCTTCATACTCTCTTCTTAGTTACATGTAACAACTTACCCCAAATAATTGTAACTACTTGCCCCATGGCACGTTTTTTAATATAAATTGAAGTCATTATTAATGGATATCGATAATAGAATAAAACAATATTGTAAATTAAAGCTAGATATATTATGAACGTTCAAGGTTAACAATTTTGATAAAATAAAAAATATAGTCATTAGGAATCAAAAATTTCGTTAAGGATTTTTTTACTTACTTGGTTGAAATCGGGACACGCGCACAGAACCTAGCAGCTCCGCGCTTGGCGGGTCACTGATTGTTTTTATCTAATACGCGATGTTATAAGTAAACGAATGAGTCCGATTATGTCCATCAAAGAGTTTAAAATCCCGGTAAAAAACGCGTGTAACTTCTTACCCCTGTAACAAAGTGCCCCCCGCTCCCCTACTTGCATATGGTCGTCGCATAATGTTTTACTCATATTACAGACTGACATAATGTTAACAACTGGTAAAAACAATTTGCGATGTAAGTTTTACGTGGTTTTACACTAGTTAGCGAACATTTTTCAGCCTACAACACTCAGAGCACGCAATTGCAGAGTGAAAAGTGCGTAACTATTATGACGTAATCACGTTTGAGACTTTAATTACAAGCCAAGATTCTTAAAATTTATTTCTATTTGTATTTCCCTGCCATTGTAATGTTTTATTATGTATAATATTTAAATTTCTGTGCCCTTGTTTGAGTGTCGGAAGGACAAATATTTATTAAATCCTTTATAATAATTTATCCAGGCCTTTAAATTGGTCTGCGTTTAATTTGTATTTGATAACACAACATTCATACGGGAGCATTCTACAGTAGGCCAAAGTTCAAAAGTATTTTCACGTATAACCATGACCAATTTAGCCTAAAAAGCTCTTCCAATGCAATTACTAATAAATAGGTATAAAGGCTAGGCTCTTAAAAGTAATAGCGCCTTAACTGAAATTCAAACGTATAATGCTTTTGTATATGAGTGCAATACCCATTATTAAAAGTTACACCCGCTTCCACATTGTAAGTGATGCAGAGCTCCGCCCGGCGCTGTCTCTGTTTATTGTCCAATACATTTAAACTGTGTCCCGTATTCTTGTAGGCCAGCTTTGCATTTACAAATGCACGTTTATAACACTGTGGGAGCCTGTAAATTTAGTTATTTCTTTCTATAAACATATCACTATTATAATTGAGTGTATAGGCTTCTAAAACTGCTTAACCTCAAATATTTTGATTCTATATACTGCTTCCAGTCTATCTAAAGGTTTTCTAAAACAGATCGCCATTAGCGATTAAAGTTTAAACCGTCGATTTTCCTAGACGTAATTTGTATTTAAATAGCTTTCTCACTTCTTTCTTAGATATCTTTTTTTTATGTGCTATAATAAATAAATACACTCAACAGTCACATTCATAGTCCTGACCCCACATTAAGATCGATTAAGTCTTGTGTCGTGGTATCAGAAGCTACGAGAGACTTTTCAGTGTAACAAATACCCAGACCGAGACAAATACTTGTGGGTCTCACAAATATTTGTCTCGGTGCGGGGATTGATCCCGCGATATCTCATTTCCAAGCCAGCGTCTAACCAACTGCGCCACGGAGGCTGAATGAGGCTATAAACACAAATAAACATATACTATTCTAATATAATTGGTGAAGAACTCTGAGTTTTGATGTATGTACGATCTTTCCTTTCCCATTCAAATAAATGATTCATAATTAACTACACACACCTAGCTTGTAAAAATCTGTAGTCAATCTTGTAATTCAATAATTGTATAATTGGGGTATTGAAAAATTATTTCTACTAAAAGGTTTCTAAATCACATAGATCACCAATCATCACATTTGGTTTTAAAAACACGTGTTACTTCAGTCACAAAACGGAAAATTTATTTCACTAAAATAAGAAAGATAGTAAGTATAGTGGATAAGTTCCAAGTCTTAGCTCGAGCAATCTGTTGCTTCCACTATATTGAGACATTCATTTCGTATTTTATTTGCTGACTGCGACGCGATGTTGGGGATTTAGCGTGTGTTCTTGCTGTTTGGTTTAGGGGCGATTATTGGATGCTATCGGTTTCTGCGTGAAATAGAGCATATTCATATTGATTGCGCGAATACTTTAATATTTATGCGAATAAAAGTTAGAAACAAAGCCGAAAAAAAATAGCGCGTGGACAGTTCGCTTTGTTTGCACCTAGAACAATGAGTTTTCAATTTTATCAAAATACGTTTCTATTCTATTTTTGAATGTTAGGATGAATCAATTTTTTATTCTAACTTTTGCTTTGATTTGCGAATTCACCACTCTTTGAATCCGACGTTCATCTAAATAAAGTTGCATGTTTGGATTGTATTCAGTTCGACCGTCACGGCTTCACTATTCGCCAGAAAGCCAACATGATGCAAAGGTATTGCTTTCTCGTTTTGTTTGCTTGCTGATATTGCCGGAAGTCCAATAATCCCCACATTTTATATTTTTCACTGCGTACTCATAAAGATCGGCGATGTGTCTACTTTTTTATTTTTTCGTTAAAGTTACTGAGCTGCATTTGATAGTTAATACCGGCCCGTCCGTATAAAGAACACAGAATTTGTTAGCACTATTTGACACAATTATACTGACCTTTTCAATAATTTTTATTTCCACGCTTAAAATGTTAATTATTAAAAAAGGGGAGAGAAACACACAGACATATTGTTCTAAAGCTTCACGGTGCGTATGTCTTCAACACTGATAATTTTCATTAGATGACTCATTTATTAGCCAGCCATCTTCACAATCACTCTCATCCAAATAATTCAATACCCCTAAAATATTATAACAATAAAAGCGTATTAAATTTTTGATCGTTCGTTCCAATACCACTATAAAACCAACTTCGCAAGAATACCTACAAATATGCAATTACTAATAAGTTTTTTCACCTAGCGAGGTTCGAGGAAGCGGAGATAAATTTAATTTACCCAACAAGCGAGTGCTCTCCAGCAGAAAACAACTAAACGGTATTCATTACGCGGAAGAGCCATTTTTAGATCCTATACAAAAATAGATGCGATAAGTGTTAAACGTTTAAGCCTTGGAGTGGGTAGTGGTTCTATATAAACACAGAACGCCCACTTACTAATTAAATACTTCACAATGTTCATGTCATTTAAATTAAATATAGCAATAGTAGATTACTGTTACATTGAGGGATGTATTGAAGAATTTTTAATTTATTTTGCTAAATTTAATACTTAATTGGGTCAGTAACACGAGTATTACGAGTATAAGCCTGTGAAATGTGAATTCACAATGAAACTTCTACATCAAAATATTTTACGGGGTCTGTAACAAAATTGTGCTTTCGAAAATAAATGAAATATTGTTAAAATTATAAAGCCACCTTTACAACACATCCAATTTCAACGTAAAATTGCTAGACCTGCAATATATTAGTTCTAAAAATGAAACCATTGCTCTCAATATATTTTCAAAGGACGTAACCTCTTTCAACACATAATGTCATATTATGTTGAAAGCGGAATTTCATAACACAATAAATAGTATGACAAAATGTTGATGCAGTATGTTCATGAAATGCTTTGATAGTTTCATCACATTTTTCTTTTGATTTGTAAATTCTCTTTCCAAGAAATTTTGGAATTAGTTTTCAAACGTATGTTGGTTTTGTTTATGTATATGTACCCTTTTACCGCTTATTTTAAAGGTGAAAGAACATTGTGAGGTAATACCAGATACTAGATGCATACCCGAGAGATCTTAAGAAATATATTCTATGGTATTAGAATTCCGTCAACCCGCACTAGGCCGAAGTGATGGACTATTAATTAAGCCTCTCAGTCAAACTCTCAGTTGCAGTGTTCCGTGTTAATCAGTTGCGGTTACGGGCGGATACAGTACAGAAATAAAAAATAACCAATCCACGATAAAATCCGTAAAATTAGTATTATTTCACATACATACATACATAAACTCACGCCTTTATCCCCGAAGGGGTAGGCAGAGGCGCCGCTAGGACACCCACATTTCGCCCTGCATGTTCCCCGTCCCACGATGTGATAGGGGGCGAACCTATCACCATATCGGGCATAAATTCCTGTATTATTTCAACATTCGCGTAAATCTAAGAAACAAGTACAGAAATGTTAAAAACGCTTAAAACTGCTTTTAAAATGCAGCTTCTCAACATGTAATTTCAAATGTATGACATGAAATGTAGTTTGTATATTTGCATTCCATCAATAGACGATCAGGTCGGCGTAGCTCCGCGATTACCTTGTTGACATTCCGGATATTCGCACGAGCATTCCTGTTTCTTATTTATATTGCAAATGTCACAAACTGTACATGTAATGCACGGTTATGAGTTCTCGTCTGAAGTTTTTCGAGTTATCTTATAGTTTACTTATTGCTGTTTATTTAAACCTGTATGATTAAACCAATATACAACAGTGGAACAAATGCATGTTTTGCATCCACAGATAATGCTTTAAACTTTGTAGTTCGTGTATGTATCTGTCATAGTTATCTCTATGACCAATTGTTCGCTCTATAAAGTTTCCTCTTTACGAGTGTAGTTTAATGCGCCCCCACACAGTTATAATTATCGCAAACCCTCCTCGTAGAGAAGTAGACAAATGACAATATCCTCGCATTTGCATTTACATGCTACTTCTTTATGCTCCTAATGATTAGGCCGTTCTACGTCATAAAATACATGTGTATATAAATGGCTAGAAAAGACTGACCATCAAACATCCGCTCTCAAATACGCAAAGTTCATACTTTCAATTTCATTTGATTACCATAATATAAACGAAAGTCTCAGCAATTAATTTGAAGACATGTTTGGTCTAGCCGGCGACTAAAGGTAGTGTTAATTATATTTATTGTTTTAATTAACCCGTTACTATAGCTTTCCTTTTTTGGATCGTTAAGGCTAAGCGCCGACAACGATTTATCGCTATGTGGCGCTAAGTCCGAGTTAAGCGCTTAGCTAAATATGAGCCTAATATAATATATAATTGTATTCTCATAATTTTACACATACTTTTTTGGTCTTATGTAAGTTAAAAATATGTTTTCACACATACATCTGCTTAATCGTTTTCATTAGCAGATTTAACTGGTGGTAGTCATTTGTCGTGCCAATCCCGATACCATAATCGTACACGATGGCAAAAAGCCCATTAGACCAGATCCACGAAAATAAGTCGCGTTTCGGCTTCAGTCTGTGTTCAATTATGTCAACCGATATGTTCCATTACGTCATCTAAAAGCCATTTCTTACCAATAGTTTTTATGACTGACTGCCTCGGTGGCGAAGTTGTACTACGGTAACATTACAAAGCTGAGGTCTCGGGTTCGAAGCCCGGGTGGGACTTAGTAATATTAAAATAAATAAATGTCCTAAGGTGCATTATAGTCAATATAGTCAAGTCATGCCAGTTTAAAAGCACCGTGATCTGTTTAGCCAGCCTCCTAAATGACCCATATGCCACTACACAAGTGCCATACCATTGTACTCTACAGGTTATTAATTGATCACTCCGAGACATGCCTGCAAGGTTGACCCGGTGCACCTACAAAGCATTTCTATTAAGAGCTCCATTAATGTTACGGACAGAGCCGGTACACGTGTCCCGAGTGGATTGGATATGTTGTGCGGACGTGAGAAAATAATATTACCTGCCACAAGTTCAGAATAGAGATGTATTGATTGGGATGTGATTTTCAGTTCGCTTTGGAGCGTGAAAATATTGTCGTAGGAGCGTCACTGGAACGACGATTAGGTATGAAAAAAATATAGTTTTTAGAATACGTGTAGTATGGAATTATTGTACGCGGCTTACATTTCGTTTATTAAGTATTAATATTTATATGTGTATATGTTGCATGATTTTTTTTTTGTCATCAAGGCCGTATATAATATTTTATTTCCAACAATGAGGGGTAAATAATTAAGTATCTTTGGATATATTATACAGAGATAAAGTCGAAGAGGCCACAACCTTTACCCCATGAGTTTAAAGCTAATAGGTCAATCAATTTGGCTTATATTGAGAATATAAAAATTAATAACAACTACACAACTGGCATTGAGGAGACAACGGAAGCTTTGTTACAATCGTTAATACCGGACGATAATGTTGGGAATGACACAGAATACCACAAGCAGATTAGGATGTGGGCCGCGGAACTGCCAAACTCTTGCGATTCAAATATCTCATCATTTGATGAATTTAGTGAAATAGTTCGATCTTTGCCCCTAAACAAGGCTTCCGGTGATGATAAAATATCCAACAAAATGATCAAAGAAGCGTGTAAATCGGCCGGCAATGCAGTACTAACTGTTTTTAATCGATGTATTGCTGAAGGGGTATTTCCGCGAGTCTGGCGTACCGGTTTCATTCGGATAATACCCAAGAGTGGCGATAAATCTCCTCAAGATCCTAAGTCTTACAGACCCATTACACTCTTGCCGTCGCTAGGTAAACTTTTAGAACGTCTTACCGTCCCTCGATTGCTACCAGGTGGACCAAAATTCCATGAAAAACAGTTCGGTTTTACTATGGGTAGGTCGACTATTGACGCGGCAATTTCGGTTAGGAGAAGAGTAAGTACATCGATACGCAAATATGTACTCGGTATTTTCCTGGACATCTCCGGTGCTTTCGACAATGCTTGGTGGCCAATGCTGCTTCTTAAGTTGAAATTGCGAGGTTGCTTTAAAAATATATATTCACTTATATACTCGTATTTCTCGCACGGAACAACAAAACTTAAACTTGGACACCATGCCGTGTCGAAGCCACTGACGATGGGCTGTCCACAAGGCTCGGTCTTGGGTCCTTATTTATGGAATTTGGGCTTCGACGATTTTCTTACAATTCCCTTACCGTCAGGGTGTTCTTTGATTGGATATGCGGACGATGGCCTCTTGCTTATTGAGTCAAACAGTAGGTCGGGACTCGAAAATATGGCCGACACGTGTTTAAAATTAATATCTGATTGGGGCGATCGAAATCGCTTACAGTTCGCACCACATAAAACGTTCCAATTACTTTTAAAAGGAATTCTAAAATCACCGCCGCGAATTAAATTTAATAATATCACAGTAAAGAAAAAAGAATCAGTTTGTTATCTTGGTCTAATTTTGGAAAGGAATTTTTCCTTTCTTGAGCATATTAAGAAAGTCGGGGAAAAATCGAAAAATAACTTTTTTGCTTTGACAAGAATATCAAAATCAACGTGGGGGCTATCTTTCAATACATTAAAAACCATCTATGGAGCTACTTACTTAGGATGTATTACTTACGGATCCCCCGTATGGGCCGATAGGGCTACTATCGGTGCTGTGCGAAGGAAATTGCTCCAGAGCCAACGTTTGGCGTTGATATTCTTGTGTAAGGCATATAGGACTGTTAGTACCGAAGCGTTGCCTGTCCTAGCGGGTGTACTTCCAGTTGACCTGGAGGTACAACGTCGCGCCGCGATGTATTACTCAACTAGAGAGAATATGAACAAAAGATTCTTAAATTCACGTGAACTTGTAAAAGTAGACAGATTATTTAAGCCGCTCTCAGTTGTATATAACGAATTAATAGATGAATGGCAGAATAGATGGGAGGTATCTTTGAAGGGTCGGCATCTATACCAATATTTTCCATGCGTGCGTGATCGTTTGACAAAGACTTGGCTAGATATCGATTATTACGTATCACAGTTTCTTACGGGCCATGGTAACTTTAAGTCTAAACTGTACTCATTTAAGCTCGTTGATTCGCCTGCGTGCTCATGTTCAACACCTTATTGCGAATATGAGCAGTCCGCGCATCATGTACTTTGGGAGTGTAGTCTTTGGCAGAATGAGCGTAAAACCATGCTAGATAGTATGCAAATAACATCTGGTGTTGTATACTACATGGACCTTGTGGAGACTAGGAAGAATTTCCGTGCTTTCCGGCGATTTTGCCATACCTATTATTGGAATCAAGTATAACAGCTTACATATTAGGTCCCATTTAAATGTAATAATCACTATTCCGTGGTGCTTTACAGCTGGCTTCTCTGGCTGTAAATGTCTTTATGCGAGGTTATTTACCTCTTTAGTTCATTGTTTTGTCACCCGCTTTATTAGGGAGGGAAGTGGACAATAATTTATTTCCAACTCCTCCTATTAATTTAACTTTTTGATTGATTTCGTTGCGGGTTAAAGACAAGTTAGACATTCCCGGAGACGCGCTGAGCTTCAATGCTCAGTGTCATTAATATGCGTGCCACTGTTGATCCTGGCTTACTGGAGTTGCAGTGGCGGGTGTGAGGGCGGGACAGTAAAAAAAAAAAACCTTTACCCCTTCGCCCTCGCTTTTTGTTTCAAAACCGGAAAAGCGCCTTTAATTCATATATTAAGGGTGATAATCAATGCTCGCGATCAGTTTGACCGTCTGCTAGTCTAGCGCCCGAATACTTAAACGCTACTTAAATATTATGTTGCGCTTAACAACAAAAGTCCCACTTAAATGTACTGATTAAGTAGGACGTGGGTAGTTAAATGCCTTAATTCTATTAACTGTTTTCTTTCGACGAAACTAATTATTTTATTGTTTACTGAAGCGCAAAAATAGCATATATTTATAAGGGATATATAAAGTGATCAAATACAAGTCCTTAGAAACGCTTTCAAGGTTAAAGTGATGAATTATGAAGCTTTTAATTAAATTTCTAATGTGTTTATAAATATTACATAATTTACTCGAGAGTTTTTTGTGCGGTGAAACATTTCATAACGACCGACATCTAATTAGCGATATTGGAAGATAAAAACCGATCCCTAATTAAGTAAATAAAACCTCGTGCTTTGAGAGCGGAAGCCATAAATATTAACGAGAATTTAAATGTTGCAATCAAATACCAATAGCAATTAGGAACTTTGTACGCAAAAAGCGTACGCAACGATTTAAAACAGATTTCATTTCGCCTCTTTTACCTAATGTCTTTCATTAATGGAAGTTAGTTAATCATCGTGAAAATGTTTTAGTATAGGGCAATAATCTGAGTATGTATGTATCTGCAGGGTATAATTAAGTAGCAGAATGTAGTTATAAATTAAACACGCAATATTTTTTATCATTCGTCGACCTAGTAAGTACTCGTATTCTTATTTTGTTTTGAATGTTTGATACATACATACATACATACATAAACTCACGCCTTTATCCCCGAAGGGGTAGGCAGAGGTGCCACTAGGACACCCACATTTCGCCTTGCATGTTCCGTCCCACGATGTGATAGGGGGCGAGCCTATCGCCATATCGGGCACAAATTCCTGACTCCGGGCTGATAATGAATAGAAAAACCCAATACCACTTTGCCCGACCCGGGACTCGAACCCGAGACCTCAGCTTTGTAACCGTACCGTAATACAACTACGCCACCGAGGCAGTCAATGTCTGAATGTTTGATGGCACGGTTAATTAAACTATCTAAAATAATTAATTATCGCTGTCTATAAACACAGCATTTCGTTACTGAGTGCGCTGTTGGTTTCCATAAAATGGGTAGGAAAAATGTCAGGGGGAGAAATTAGAAAAGAGTTATTGGACCTTTGGCAATCTAACTTACAAATCGAAATCCGACAGCAAAGTCATCGCTTCATTTCGGTCTTCTATGATACCGTAGTGCTACTAGCCTAATGCTAGAATAATCCTAAACTATTTTGTTGTAACTATGCTCTACTACTTACACATATATCTACTTCTATACCGGGTATATCAAGACTGCGACTTACGCAGACTTACTTAACGCAGCTGGGTGGTAGTTTTAGTGGTTACAAACACAAAGCAATTAAAATTTTTGCCAAAAAAGCGCCAATTCTTTTTCAAATTTTTTAAATATCATCTTTGGGTGGTAAATACCTAGTTCTTGTGAATATAGTTATTTAAACAATTACGTACCATTGTGTCTTTAAAAATAAAAAGGTGAACATTATTATTTTAGGAAAACTATGTATTAACCACCCAAATAGGACGATAAGTAAAAAATTACAAAAAATAGTAAGTTTTTTTATTTTATTTTTAGTTGCATTGTGTCTGAAGTCGCTAATACTACCACCGGGCTTCGTTTTCGGTCGCAGTCTTGATATACCCTGCATATATAATTATCTACCTATATCAATTCATTTGCAGCAATTTTTTAAACTATGGTCCGCTTCATACATACATAGTCTTTGCGCTATTTATACACAATCTTGATTTCACCGCAGCGGCTTAAGTGCTTACATACATCGCTCCATAAATGCGTTATCATTTATTAATTAAAACAGTTTTCTATGATGTTATTTTTACACATAACTCATGTGTGGAAAAAATACTGCTGTTGAGTTTTGGCTGAGTTAAATTCTTGGAGACTTTGCGAACCTCATGTATCCGCCAGGATAGGGACAGACTCATATAGGATGGGGAGAACTTGTTCTTATGTCCGATGCAAAGGTGTCTCTTTAATATTGGTAGTATATCTACCTACAAGATACAGATATATCTTGCTAGTGGACACTTCATTTCCTTTGCATTGCAAGCAGTTACCATGAATTATTACTCACTGTCGAGTAAAAATACGGTTCTATTACTATGTATGTGACTGTTGGGTGTATTTATTTATTAGGTCCATTGCAAACATTTACTAAGGCATTACTTTACAGCAATCCACTTACTCTTCAAGTCAAATGATACTGCTTAAAAGAATTTCCTCTCTAAAGGCATTCACGTTATTAGAAAAATACACATATACCGTTCGATACTACTGTACCAATTACAGATGAACAGAAATAAAGAGAAAAAACCTATTTCAAGTAGAAGCTGAGCGAACAAATAGAGGAACATTACGGGCCGAGCTCCGAACAGGTCTAATGTACTGCCATTAACAAATTCTACTAAAAGGTAGATTTAAAAGTAAATAACACCAGCACTTCGATGCCGGATCTAATACTAATTGTTGTGATTGTTTCTCAACTACAATAAGTGGCTTTTTTGTACTGGCACGGGAAAGTGACAATTGTTAGCTCATATTGCCAGTGTATAAGCATTATTGTAAGATCATCACAGTACCAGGCTAACAACATATTCGTGTAAACCATGTTCCCAAAGCATATCCGTTTCTATGGTATTTATTAAATAATAATTATTATTATTGACTGCCTCGGTGGCGTAGTTGTATTACGGTACGGTTACAAAGCTGAGATCTCGGTTTCAAGTCCCGGGTCGGGCAAAGTGATATTGGATTTTTCTATTCATTATCAGCCCGGAGTCAGGAATTTGTGCCCGATATGGCGATAGGCTCGCCCCCTATCACATCGTGGGACGGAACATACAAGGCGAAATGTGGGTGTCCTGGTGGCAACTCTGCCTACCCCTTCGGGGATAATGGTGTGAGTTTATGTATGTATGTATGTATAATTATTAAACTCACAATCCGAATCCGCTATCATTGATACTCTGTCATCATGTGTTGGAGCGGGTGCTTGGGAACATGGCAGTTGAGTCCTTGCTCTCGTCGAGTAAAGACCTCTTGTAAATAATATCTTTAGAAGTATTAATTAAAGTTTTGCTCAAGTACTCTAGTGTTGTTTCTTTGAAAGAATTTATTTTGATTCCCAGTGGTTCTTATACAATGGAACTGTTGGGAAGTGCAGTGCAGTCAAGATAGTTCACCTACCAAGGTGAGGTAGCTATTCTATTGACTTTGGAAATAATAATTTCAGTCTGACTTTATACGGATATGGACACAAAAGGAAAGACACATCTGTCCGTATGACGTTTCCTTTATCAATGTTTTCGGTGGTCGCTATCTGGACCGCGGATATTCTGCCACCAACAAAATATTTATATTACACCCAATATTATTTCAATGTTTTTGAAATATTTAATATATACTTTGAATGTGGTGTACTCCAGTAGCTATATTCACATATATTGTTATTTATTCTAGTACTACAAAATGACTACAGTACATTTATTCGTCACGGATGATTGCATAATTGTCAGTATACCTAATAGAATAAATATCTTTTATACATATGTGTATAATAAATTTGTAAATAAATAACCCATCGATGTCTGTACATGGAAGATTAAAGTGAAAAACTAATATGGGGGGCATGTATTAAAGTAATAGAACCCAAAACAATGATTTTAAGATTTTTTGTCTGTTTGTCTGTGCGATTGTGCGCGATGAACTCAAAAACGGCTTAACGGATTTCGATGAAATCTGGTACGGAGGTAGATTCGGAACAATTTAGTTTTTTCGTGAGATGAGGTAGGAATTTCGATATATTTGTAATTTTTTATACTCGAAGGGATGTGATGGGACTGGATTACATGCCTTGAGTGAGAATGAGACGAGACGGGATGAAAAATTCCAAATAAAGTTAATCACGCAGACAAAGGTTGCGGGCAGAAACTAGTAGTAAATAAATCCATTGATTAAAACGCAGTAACGTAGTACCAAATGCTATAGCTACTCTCTGCCAATCCTTATTTGACTTTAAAATTACATCGTGGCCGATTTTTCACTACGACCCATAATCGTTTGTCACGGAAAGCCCAAAACCGTACTTAAACCGAAATCGATCCCGCGAGATGTACGTGACTTTTTAAAATGACCGTTGCCCCGGGACTTTTCCAATACCTTGGATATTATTTAAAATTATTTATCTTTCGTGAAAACATTGTAAATTTACTTCAGTGTAATTTCAAATAGACCTATAGATATTATCAATAATATATTAAGATATTTATTTGTATGTAGTACTATTTTTCTCCTGACTGCTTAAGTTACTTATAATAGAAATCGTATACATTATATAACCATACGGTATACAAAAGTTTCAAGTAAACAGTTCTAAAAAATCACTTTATTGAAATCAATCTAATTTAAATGTAGTGTTATTTTTTATAATTCGTAAATATACAAATACAGAACAATGCTTATCGGGTTACGCCGCACAATTAATAGGAGTTTTTACAATCAATGCTCATACAAATTGAATTTTAATTAATTGCACAATGATAATGCCTTACAACTGCTCTGGCAAATAATTAAAATGAATGTGATTCCATCAGAAGGTTTAATTACTGCAATGGATTGCCGATAACTACATATTGGTTTGGGTGGTTCTTATTTTATAAACAAAAGTATTTTCACCAAAACATTTATGAGCAAAATTTTGCTTTCTTAGGAAATTAAGAAATATAATTTGCACCGCAACCTAGATAGCAAGTCTGTTGTCTTGGGTATTAAAATCGTATATTAGAAAATACTTTTTGTTCTCACAGATTGAGAAAAAATATTTCTGGTTTTTATAAGAATTGTATCCGCGGCCTTTCATGTCACAACCGGTTCTATTAGATACCAGTATAATATGTACTACAGCTAATATTGTATAAAAAATATTGTTTTATAATGATATAATACCTTTTTTAATATTTATGGTTCTATGTGACATAAGCATTTTCCCGAAAATAAAGATATTAAAAAAGTTGTATTGATTAATTACAACTGAAATATAAAATAAATATAAATATAACAATTATTACTCATCGTACATTATAGTAATTGTTTCATCTGTGACATTGATGATAACATTCAATGCCCTTTAAATGTTGCTGCACCCTTCACTCTCCAGAAAGCAATTCCGTTCAAACCAAAACCAACACGCAACTTGCAGATCTCAGACAGTAATCACGCGCGGTAACAAGATTCTCTCGACATTGACACAGTTGACACGAGCACACGTGCTTCGACTTAAGGCGAACTAGAGTCTAAATATCACTGAGTGGTTGTATTGTTCCTCGATAGACCCATTCCAGAATTAATAGATAAATTGGCAGCAATAAAACTTGAATTTTATTAAACGTTTTACATTATCTAAGTTTTTAAGTATTATAAGAATTCGTCTTCATTAAAACATTCTCATCTACATATGACTGCAAACTGGTAACTAATAACATTATATAAATTGTGAAATTAATGTCGCCTTACTAATTGAAAAATCCTTAGAATACAGTTCAATCTCTATCTTTACCAGGGATGTAACTTGCAGACAGCAATCTAACAGGAGGTTATAAGATTCTCACAGGCGGTTTCTAACCAACTGCGCTACTGAGGTTATCAATACAAATAGTGCAACTAATTGTAACCTTACTAGTTACTTCTACTTAGGCGTTATCCCGGCCGGTGCCAGGGTCCGCCTTCCGGCTGAGTCTTCTCCATTTTGCCCGGTCTTCGGCATCCTCAATAGTAAGGCCATTGACTCTCATATCTTCCTTGACGATTGTAACCTTACTAATTAAAATAAATAAATGTCATATAATATATATAATGTCATAAATTAAACACGTATACCAAAATTCTCCCGAGTCTTGACATTGACACAGTTGATACGAGAACACGTATTTCAACTTAGCCGATCTAAATAATACTGAGTGCTCATTGTGATGTGTCTCGATAGACCTATTCTACGACTAGAATATAAGTTTTGAGCAGTAGTTTGAAATGTACTGTGACAGTTTGTATCTTAATGTGCGATCGTTGTCTTGATAAGGGTCGAATTCTCAAATGAGACGTTTAGTGCCTGAATTTTGAATATAATTGGCAAATAGGTATCTCACACCTAGTTATACGGTGTCATTATTATAGGTCTGCATTTCTTTCTAAAGTGAATTATTTTACCTGGAGCCCTAATAAAGTATCCATAGTTACAACACAGTTTAAGTTGACTAACTATTACGAGTACAGAAAACAGATAAGAAACTCCAAAAAATCACTCAATAAATCCAATACACTGAAGAGTCGTTTCACAAAGATTATAGAAGTTGTATAGAAGCTAGGTCCCTATTTATTTACGTAGGTAGGTCTCTCGTATGTGAGAGGCCGCCGGGGTAGGTGCCACCGCAATGTCTATTTCTCCCGCCAAACCGCAGTGTAAATGTACTGTTGTATTCCGGTTTGAAGGACATTGTAACTAGAGTAACTACTGGATATAATGAGACTTAACATCTTATGTCTCAAGATGGCAAGCGCAGTACAATGCCATGTATTGATTTGTAATCCATGGTGTTGTTTGATTTTGCTACTGTCCATGAGCGGTTGTATCATCAGGCGAATGGCAAGCTCGTCTCAGCATTCATCGCAATAAAAAAAAAACATTAAATTGCTAACCCCAAGAAAACTTTTAGTTATTTACTCGGGATACCCAAGATTACACAAAGAGTCATGGAAAAATAAATCAACACAGAACAACATAAACTTGCCAATGAAAAATTGTTTTTAAGGCGCTAGAAATAAGATCAGAAATGGGTTTCATTTAAAGTTTTGGAATAAATGAGGAAAGTTTTCCGACCTTTGAAGTAAAGTCAAAGGCGTTGAAAAGTATTGTGACTGAATGAAACATACATTTTTATGTAAACTGTTGAAATCGTAGTATTTGATACATTGTTGTGTTATCCAATTTATTTTGTGAATTCCATTTATTTTTTTCCCAACCAAAATTGTCTATTAAGCTCATTTTATTTGACACAACACTCAGGCATTCCTAACTCCTGTATATTGTTTAGTATGAATTAGTGCCGACAACGGCAGACTCTCGCAGATTTTATAGTATTTGCTAAGGCAAATAAAAATATGTCATTATCAGCAAATTCAATATATACTACGCACAAAAATTAAAGGATATTTTTTTTGATCAATTTTTTTTGTGTTTTTTGAGAGTCTGTATCTTGGAGAAAATTGATTGTTAAGAAATTCGGAAACTAAAACTTGGAAGCTTGAAATGTCTATTTTGCAGATCTGTGCTCTATTTCTTGATTCCTCGCTAAGTTGATAAGCAATTGTAAGAAAACCAACGAGAATAAAAAAATCCAAATTTTTTCTGGATTTCAAAACCATGCATTTACATCGGTAGTATTTTTTTGGTGACATCATTATAAAATTCCCGTAGATAATTTAATTGCCTTTAATTTGATATACCATAAACCTCCGTGACATGATTTGGAGCTGACTTATGGTAAATCAAAGTAAAAATGGCATATCACACTTTGACATTGGATTACTCCATGAATATCAATCATGGGGAAAACAAAATTAGAATTTTCGTAACTTCAAAACATGTTCTATAAGATGGTATTAAAGTCTTATGATAATGAATAGTATTTCTAAGTAAAATTGTTGACTGAAAAAAAGGTAAAAAAACGGTTATTTATGGATATTCGGAAACACTGCATATCTTTGGATAAAAGAAACAAACCAAGGATATCGTCGGTAACTTTTCAACCTTAAAGTATTCTAAAGACACTCTGAAAATTTTAAACTGCTCCGATTTGATTATCTTAGTGTTCGGAACGTTTGAACTTACTGTATTCGTCAAAATTGTCGTAATAAGCATTTTTCGTATGTGATCAATTTTTGCCATTTCAGAATGCTTTTTTTGGTGATTATCCATATTCTTTTAATCAAATCATTTTTTTCTAACGTTTTCGCTATTCTCCGCAATTGTAAAAAAAATACTGGCACCGTTTTACCGCCGGCATTAGCGTTACCCAAAGTGTACTACGGGGAGGTTACGTGGTCGGATTGATAGTAAAACGGTGCCAGTATTTTTTTTACAATTGCGGAGAATAGCGAAAACGTTAGAAAAAAATGATTTGATTAAAAGAATATGGATAATCACCAAAAAAAGCATTCTGAAATGGCAAAAATTGATCACATACGAAAAATGCTTATTACGACAATTTTGACGAATACAGTAAGTTCAAACGTTCCGAACACTAAGATAATCAAATCGGAGCAGTTTAAAATTTTCAGAGTGTCTTTAGAATACTTTAAGGTTGAAAAGTTACCGACGATATCCTTGGTTTGTTTCTTTTATCCAAAGATATGCAGTGTTTCCGAATATCCATAAATAACCGTTTTTTTACCTTTTTTTCAGTCAACAATTTTACTTAGAAATACTATTCATTATCATAAGACTTTAATACCATCTTATAGAACATGTTTTGAAGTTACGAAAATTCTAATTTTGTTTTCCCCATGATTGATATTCATGGAGTAATCCAATGTCAAAGTGTGATATGCCATTTTTACTTTGATTTACCATAAGTCAGCTCCAAATCATGTCACGGAGGTTTATGGTATATCAAATTAAAGGCAATTAAATTATCTACGGGAATTTTATAATGATGTCACCAAAAAAATACTACCCAAGTAAATGCACGGTTTTGAAATCCAGAAAAATTTTGTTTTTTTTTTTCTCGTTGGTTTTCTTACGATTGCTTATCAACTTCGCAAGGAATTAAGTAATAGAGCACAGATCTGCAAAATAGACATTTCAAGCTTCCAAGTTTTAGTTTCCGAATTTCTTAACAATCAATTTTCTCCAAGATACAGACTCTCAAAAAACACCAAAAAAAATTGATCAAAAAAAATATCCTTTAATATTTGTGAGTAGTGTATTTCTACCTACTACAAAATTGTGTGTTTGCGCAAAATACTAAAAACACGACCTCATATTTACCGCCATTTTCTAGGCTCTTGTCAGCAATCAGTTGGTAAAGCGATTACGCGAACTCCCTTTGATGGCTCACGTTTGATGGCGTTTCCCACGATGCGCTATGAATCCAAATGAACATCGAATCGCGGTACATCCACGAACGTATTAAACGGTACTTACAGATTTACACTTCACTTTATTCAAGGTTCAAGATGAAAAGAACTTGTGTTCGCGAGTGTACTTGAATTTTGATACTATCTGCCTTTGAATAGCACGTTTAGACTTGATGATTCACGTGTATCGAGTTAATAATTGCTTCGCAAAAATTGTTTAGAAAATTGAAGAGGAATGTTCGTTGTTTTTCATTTGCTTTGCTCTCTATAGTTTTTCTACATGTTTGTCGCGGGAGTTTCTTGTGATACATTGTACGCTAAATGATAGTTATATTATCGTCACATGTTTTTCTTTTTAAGATACTGCATTTTTTGCTGTTGGGTGATTGTAAACTAATGCAGCATATTATAGTTGTAGGCCTTCTACCATGAAATTTCATACCTACTCGATGTAGTTTTTTATCTGTTTTTAAAATATATTTATGTTGAGAATACCAAACTGATAAAATCCTCTTAAATTTCACCCGCGTTCTGGATGCTCAGGAAGTTATATATTATTACTATATAACAATCCAGGTTAGCATAGGCAGCATGTATCACATCTTCCAGATGGAGGTTAGTATTATTGTAAGAAGTACATTTGGCAGCGGACCAATATTTATACAACGGTATACAATTGACAGAGACTCGCAATAAGTGTCAAAGAAATATATGCGGTGGCACTTTTATTTGATCTTTGTCTAAGGATATTAAGTACGTGACGTAACTTAATTGCCTTTCCTAGCATGACGGTCATTTAGAGCTTCCAAAAGCTATATAAATGGTTGATATGCCGTAACCATCGCCATTTTACAGCAAAGAGGCTTAAACCATAAACATCCTCTACGAGACACTACACATCGTAGCTAAAACGTAGCACTATAATGCTACGGTTTTCGTAGCCGTAGCACTTCGTTGCATAGTTTATTACAAAGTTCCTAAAATTTAAACTATTTCTGTGTTCTTTCGAAACTCGTTTAAAATTATAAAACACAATCGTAAACTTTCTTAACTCACGCTTTAGTTCGGCAAGTAGCCACTACAAAAGAAAACAATACTTTAGGAGTACAAAAATCTGTATTATGAAAGGCAAAGTCTTGAATAAATGATTTATTCATTGTCATAGCAGTACAAAGCGATAGGGAAAATGTTGATATTGTGTTTAGGCATCGTTTAAAAAGATATTTTTTTGAAATCCAATCGCTTAGGGAAGAACGGGGGTTATGAAGCTTAAATGAAAAATACTCTTGAATTTTATAAACAGAATTTATATGTTCTATATAAGGCCAAAAATATGTGTTAATACATTTAAAAATCCCGCAAATAAAACCGCTTCATATCGCTGGTATGCAATAAAGGATTCTAGAAACTACAAATTAATATTTACCATGATAAAATTGAAATTCATATTTTATTTGAGAAAGTAAATATTCATAACATGCAATTAATTAAATAAAATTGTACTTTGTTTCTGATCAGCAACTTTGCGTTTTTAATTAATTTAAAATTAATTTTCATTTTAAGTTTTTTGCAGCACGAACGTTTATTATATAACGAACGTTTAGTATAACACATCATAGACATTTCAAGCAAACACTGCCTAGGGTCTAGTACCCTCACCTTACAGTACAATCCAAAAATCAATTAATACATGTAATACTTTTTTACTTCTACATTGTTACGGCGTTATTCATAGACAGTTTTAAACCTATTTTAGTTATCGCATTTTTAGTCCTTTTCAAAGAACTTTAGAATTCAGTTTGAGCGAAGAAGACAAAGCATTCGATAACTAAAATAGGTTTTAAATCTGTCTATGGATAAGGATGTCAGCATCGACCGCTACGTTAGAGTCACCAGACACTTTAATTCCAAACACCCAAGATTAACTTCACGTTGCACATGACAAGATAATTATTACCTTTTATTTGGCCAGTGCAGCGCGTTAAGGTTTTGCATTGTACCCAAGAAATTACTCACGAACCTGCAAATAATAGTAACACGTTCGAGAAGCAAATCTCATTTATCCCAACGTCATTAAAAGCAATCAGATTAACTGCTTAAATACAATCAGTGGCTGGTGATGCGTAGTGAACGCTTTTGTGCTATTAAGGAAATTGATGGTTAATGATTAAATAAGGCTAAGGTAATATTGTAGTACCTCATATTAATTGATATACTGGTAGAGTGTAACTTTCTTTGAGTTTAAATTCGCATTTTGTTTGCTCGGATTTGAATGTAAGACTGGTGCGATGATAGGCTCCCCCACTATCACATACAATAAAAGTATGTTGTTTAAGCTCTGCCTACCTCGTTAAGGAAATAAGTCTGAATTCATGCTTTATAAACGTCTTATCCAACACGTATACAACAAAAAAACCACTAATCATTACAATTACATAACAGATAATATTATCCTTGTTAAATCCACTCAACGGCACAATGGAATTACAAAGCCATCACAAAACATAACCAACATAAAACATAACATGTCCATTTGTCGCGTCCTCAAAAGCCATTCAGCGTTCCTTGTCGGGCGTACTTTATAAATCAAAGCAAGAATGCTGTCCTCTGTCACCTTTATGTCTGTGTTTATCATTAATTAAAATAGCATCCCAGCGTCCGCCATTGTTCTGATTCCTTACAAGCCAGGTTGGCGACGGAGACGGCGTCAGGTGTATGTGACGTGGGCAATTACCCACTGTTTTGTCGACATAGGGGTTTCATATTTAAAAATTATAAATGCTCTAATTATTTCATTAAAATGTCCATAAAAAGATCATTAGTAAACTCCCGAAAAAGTTGATGCCAGCTGCCAGCCGTTCCTAATTATAAATCAAATCATTCTGCAACGTGGCTTAATAGTTATTTTGCGTCGACTATACTTAAGTGTGGGTTAACGGCCGCTAGGAGAAGATCAATAGAAACTGTGATTAATAGTCTTTATAGTACCCAGCTCCATCAGAAGTCCCACCAGCAAAGTGCCTCGCAAAGTGGATTTTACCCACGCTTCTAGGGCTTAAGCCGACACTGTCTCAAGAGCTATTTCAAATCCAACAGAGATCTTGAAATCGCATTAAATTACTAACTGTCCGGCGCTGAGATGTCGCTGTACTAGTTTTTATGTTTAATTTGAATTTTATTGTGTGTTGATCGCGCTGTAGTTAAATCGTAAATCTTTAAGTGCAAATTATAGGATTGTTAAAGAGGTAAGTCCACGATTTTATTGCACTTTTTGTTTTAACACTTTGGTAGTTGCACGGCTACCTAGTGTAGGTTACGAATACGAAATGGTCAGAGGTATCTGCCGTTGTTTGACACAATTATGTTGGCCTTCTTTGAATCAAATAAACTTGTCTGTTTTAAATAGTACGTATAAGTACGGTGGTATCTATAAAGGCGTATACCAACGATAAAAAAAACTTGATATACATACTGTTGAATATACAAAAATGAAAAATAGAAAAGATTAAAATTATTAATAAACGATTTAATTTACAATACAGCAAATGTTTTCCCTAATACTTCTTTTTAGGTCCACGTTTTTATTTCGTCAAAATATTCCAATAATAAATGAAGCCAGACAAAGTAATATTGTTTCTAAACTGTTTGTGCAGCTCAATATTAAACTATGGAGGTCGTGAGCGTAATTGGTCGTAAGTGCGTGGTGGCCTGTTGGTAACGGACCAGACGCGGCTGCCTACATGTTCACGGTGGTCGCGGCTTCAAATCCCAGGGCACACCTCTGACTTTTCGGAGTTATGTGTGTATTGATAGTCAATCACCACGCACTTTAACGGTGAAGGAAAACATCGTGAGGAAACCTGCATACCGTAGCGATTTTAAAGAATTTCTACGGTATGTAAGTCCGCCAACCCGCACTAGGCCAGCGTGGTGGACTATATGACCTAACCACTCTCAATCGATTCTCTCGATTGTAGAGTAGGCCCGTGCCCTGCAGTGGGACGTATATGGGCTGATATAGATATAGATAGATAGAGCGTAATTAAATGTCATGTAAGTTTATTTTGGGAAAACAAAACCTAAGGTCACATTCATATATAATATTACAGAGGGTATTTTTAAAACAACTTTCATAACGTTAGCCACAAAGATAGCCTAACCATAGACTTTTCGTAGACAAACCTCATTATTTTTTAACGAAGATGAGGTCGAGATAATGAGAGCATAATAATATTATGTGTAAAAAATCTTTGATTTTCGAGCAGTTTTTCATGAGATTTTCTGTTATAAGTTGTATCTGCGCTGTATTTGGTATCACTTGATGTAGAAGTATGTAATGCACAGTGCATGAAACATTAGCATTAGCATGGGTCACTATGAAAGATATTCCACCGCATATTCGGTGTTCTCTAACCGGCTAAAAAGTATAATGCTACCACTAAATTTGTGATCTCCAGATCACCCTAATTCAGTTGATCCATTAGTACTGCAACTTTGAAAACCTTTAACAAAGCTCTACTATCTTTAGAATGTTGAATGATATGTAGAGGATATTCGATAGATGATTGTATATAAATCTCGGTTCGCTTGTAAATCTTTTTATTTGACGCGTGGCTGCGGATGCCGGCGCGGCGTTATCGCGTTTGCACCGGGGACCTGGTTTGACGGCAATACATATGAATTTTCAGAAACTTGTATCGCAATTTATATCACGTTTTCACACTGCAGCTTACATTGGATATTGTTCGACTTTTCCGTGTGCGGTGAGAATTTACGTGTAATCAGTTTGTGCATGAGTAGTTTTGGTCATCTTTTTACTTAATGACTGATGAATGACTTCACTTTTAAGTTGTAAGATATTGTCATCAAATATTCATACTCCACACAGCAGCTATGATGCATTATTTAGACTGCATCTAGCTTGAAACGGAATATAATGGTATCTCAAGAGAAACTCATATCAATATAATGGTTTTTTAGATTTACGCGAATGTTACACATTGAAATAAAACTACTGTCCGCCCCGTGACCACGAAAGCTGTAAAGTAATCGAAACGTCGGGAAGTTAAAAAATGTAAAAATTTAACCAAATCGCGATAAAATCCATATAAAATAGTTTTATTTCATATCAATATGTTAATAATTTGATGGAGTTTTCATAAATAAGTGATATGTAGGTGAGACGTAATATGATTGATTGTCTTGCTAATTATTCCACCGGAAATTATAACACTCCATTAGATATACTTTATTAAATTAAATGTAGACTAAAAGTAAGAGACACTTCACTGGCTATGTCACCAATTCTTCTTACTACGTACACCAACTAATTCCATTGTGGTCTCCAAATGATATAACACATGATTCCATCCCAAATCTCCGTGAATCTCCGCGACAGAAGACAAAACAAAACAAATTTCGCCCACAACAATGTACAGACGAAGTAATAAACCATTGTGTACATAAAAACTAGATGGAATACCTAGAAACATGATAGTTTTGTCTAGACGGTGATACGTACTCTCATCTTCGTGTCCAAGTAAACGAAATATTTAACGGACTTAGAAGTATAGGAAAGACATTTGGGAATACACTGTATTGCGGAACATCTTCAAAGAAACGTCGATAATAAAGTATGAGACGCTAACGAGTTACAGAAAGTAGAAGTAACTTATGGAATAATATTATAAATGGTGGTACAGAAGTCGCATTTGAAACGTTGGGACATGGATGAGTTATCAATGAACTTCTTAGTTTAGCTTAAAGACATCCGCTGCAAGACATAGAATTGTCGTTAATAAGTGGATCTATAGTATATCTATAGTATTTGACACCACTTTTGACATTCAAAAAAAACATTTATAGAGACGGAATTAAGTGTGTTGCATTTTGATTGAAATATCTCTCGTCGGTGTATATATTTCAGAAGTGCGGTTAAAACACTTTTTTTCTCTTTCGCACGCGTGCACTTCATGGAGGATGACGTCACGTTGTGCATGTTGCATTCTTTTCTATTACTCCTACCACCAAATTTTAAATATTTATAACTTGCTTATTATAATTCGGATTTAAAAATTCTTCCTTAATTATGGTGATGCCTAACGTAACCTATTAATATAAACAATAATCAAAATTCGACTGCCTCGGTGGCGTAGTTGTATTTCGGTATGGTTACAAAGCTGAGGTCTCGGGTTCGAATCCCGGGCAAAGTGATATTGGATTTTCCTATTCATTATCAGCCAGGTGTCAGGAATTTGTACCCGATATGGCGATAGGTTCGCCCCCTATCACATCGTGGGACGGAACATACAAGGCGAAATGTGGATGTCCTGGTGGCGCCTCTGCCTACCCCTTCTGGGTACTTGCTGGCGTGAGTATAAGTATGTATGTAATAATCAAAATTGAGGCAATTCGCCTAATTTGATCGTAGGTACTATATGTATGGTGGGCAGATAGTCAATGACACTGATGGTTCCTCTTAAATTGACCGTAAAACCTCTTCCATCAATGCTGAACAAAGTGATGAATGCGTACTTACGTTTATCGAAATTCCGAAACATGTTCGAACGTGATACGAATGAAACCGCGATTTTGATGCGGGATATTACGAGTACACCGAAAGGTATAAATTTATCACATTTTACTAGCCAATGCATCCGTTTAGATGGGCCCTATATTAAATGCTTGTCCTTACAAATGGATCTTGAAGTGCATATGTTTCGGAACCTGAGATTTATAATAGAAAATGAAAAGGGAAATGACCAATTATATGGCTTGACTACTAAACTTGATTTACTTTTATTACTATAGTTTCATGTGGTAACAAAAAACATTGGTGTAAATTGTCACTATGATTTCGGTACATACAATTCATCATTTAAATTATCGGAAAGTGTATCTAAATTGATACATCAATATTACATCAATATTTGCACTATTTCAAACTATTTCTATACAAAAACATGTAATGACACTCTACAATATTACTCTTTTATAAGAAAAGCATTAGAAACAGTAAGTATCGATATTTCTCTGCAACATCTTGTGAAAGAAACAGAGCGTATGGTAACAGCTCCACTCTGACCTATATATCTGATGACATTTCAAACTGGAAATATTTTTTAAATTTAATTTTGTTTGATGACATTTTTAACTATAATATTATTTTTGAAATATTCAGTGATTACCTTATATTATTTGCACAATTTATTTAATTATTACAATAAGCGCACAACACATGCTGTGAGTTAATTGAAAAAAAAATATTCATTGGCGGGCAATAAATAGTCTAATATGGTTAAAGAGAAAAAAGTAAATAATTTCGACCATACACATAAAGTTCTATTCGAATTAAAGAGCACAATATATCAATTCTCATGAATTAAATAAAGACTTAAAATTCTTATTTTAAAAGTAATGATTCACAGCAAATTTCAACAGCTTCTTACTACAATATAAGACGATTAATACATATTTCTTTCGACTGACTTCATAACACTGTAGCGAAACGCGTCGCGTGTTCAACTCTTGAATATTTAAGTATGACTTATAAAGTCACTTTCGTGCATGATTGTCGCCCTTGCGAGAAATGTAAGAGGCATTTTTTCAAGTTCAAATATTAATGTGAATAACAGGGATGATAAGTGTCGCTCCTCGGCACGTTCACGTTTTAACATTAAGTATTTATACGTACTTATTGTGCATATATAGATACTTCTTTACGTATTTTACAAGTGACAGAACGATAATCTAAATACATAGGATTACCCTAGGAATAGTAGTGAAAAAGTTATCTTAGATGGTTAATGACTACGCGAAAAGCCAAAAATTTGGACATCCATATTATGCATATAATGCGAACATCAGGAAGAGCTTAAACATTTTCGATTCAATCGTGAGTTTTGAAATTATTATTGAGATTAATTACTGATACACATTACATGAGTTTTTCATTATGGTTTTTTTATTCAACAATGATCAGCTGTCTTAATTAGTCTCAGTCAGACTTACCATGGTAATAAAATATTCAAGGGCGTCTCCGAACTTTAAGAAACCTTAACACCGACTTTATTAAATTAGTTAAATATTTCTTTTACATTTTAGTAGGCATCATGTCTAATAAATAATTATACCATTTTTTCTTTTCAAATCACATGTTTAACATAAATCTTATAGATGATCAAACGAACTTACCTGTACGTGAAGTTCGATCATTATTATATGAGTCGTTTCATTCGAAGATATAATTTATTTACCAAGTAGTAGTCCCTTCATTCCACAGGCAACATCGCACGATTTTAGAGTTTATACTTTTTTTTTTTTTTTTTTTTTATTACCCACACTATTGTTCCTCTGTCTTGTCATCATGAAATAGCTCATTCCTTTTAGAGATTTTCTGTGAACAAAACTTTTAGGGGAAAAAGCACAGTATGTAACAACTGGTTTTTTATGGGTGAAGAGGGTTCTTATATCTTCGAATGAAACGACTCATATAATAATGATCGAACTTCACGTACAGGTAAGTTCGTTTGATCATCTATTATATATTCGTCGTTTCATTCTTCAGATATAATTTATTTACCAAGTAGATTTTCAGAGAAACAAGTTTTGTTCAGTTTATACACTTTTAAATTTTTAAATTATTACAGTAACAATTAACAATCACATCTGTATTGATAATTAATATTGATTACGACTACCTAATTAGAACACAATACTGCATTTGCAAAATCATCATTGTTGGTTATGGGCCGATCATAAAAACGAGCAAACGCTGAGGATGAACTGGTCCAACCGGCAGTCTTCCGAATGACGTCTACACTAAGCCCGGAGACGCGGGCTGCTGACGTAGAGGCATGTCGCGTACTATGTGCGCTAAATGTGTTTACGTCTACGCCACAATCTGACAACACTTTCTTAATCCATCTACTGATAGACTGTGATGTGGCAGCTTTGTGCGGTTTTTTATAAGTTAGTAAAAGGTTGCCCGCATTCGTAGTCCTCATATTTTTGGTAATAAAAATATAGTCGTTGAGGGCTGAAGCAGGACAAATTTTTATATTGTCTTTGAAGAATGGTAAAAATAATACTGGCTGTTCTCGTCCAGCCGAAGAAGTCTTAATAATGTCGGTAATGGCTATTTTAACCCCACCTGGAGCAAAAGAAATATTTTCTAATTTAATCAGAGAAAATGTTTGGACCCGATGGGCCGTACAAAGTGCTAGAAGAATAACCAATTTCTTCGTGATTTTTTCCAAATTTAGGTCTATGTTAGGGTACCAATTGGCCATATTATTGAGCACCAATTGTGGGTCCCAAGTAAAAGTATATTTTGGCTTATTAGGTTTAAGTTTGTATGCTCCTTTGAGTAACCGTTTTACACAATCGTCGTTACCTACATTAAAGTTTGAGATTAAGGACAACGCGGAGCGGTGACTATTAAGGGAGCCATACGAACAACCTTTGTTAAATTGTTCCGTTAAGAAGGAAAGGACCGATGTTTTTGAACCATCAAAGAAGTCAATATTTCGAGAGGAACAAAACTGCCACCAAAGTTTAAGTGTTACATTATATTGCTTGACGGTGTTATCAGCTAACGAAGCCATCATTAATTCTAATGATTCGGGAGGCGTCCCGCGGCGTGAGAATGCCGTACGCAGAGCCTCGCGACACCCAGGGTAAGATGGGTGTGCAAGGGGTGGTGCTCCCTGAAATGAGATTTAAGAAGATATTTATCATGATTCAGATAGAGTATCTTGGAGTCAAGTAGACTTTGTAATAATGGGTACCATGGCTGCGAAGGCCAATGAGGAAAGACGAAGATTCCTCTAGCACCGTCGTCAATTATTTTGCGTAGACATTTTAAAATTAAAGAAAAAGGCGGAAAAGCGTAAAAATATTTGGATTGCCAGTTAAGGGTAAAAGCGTCTACCGCATACGCATCTGGTTCTTGTTTCCAAGAAACAAACAAGTTACATTTGGCATTGTGTCTAGAAGCAAATAGATCAATATCGGGGCAACCAAAGTGGTTTTTAATAATTTGGTATGCGTGGTCTGATAGCTCCCATTCCGTATCAGGGTTAATCTTTCTAGACTCTTCGTCCGCAATATTATCTTTCGTATTCACGTATGATGCGAAAAGCCAAATATCTCGCTTTTCGCACCATTGCCAAATGCTTCTTGTGAGATCGTTTAGGTAAGGAAACTGAATACCGCCTAGGCGGTTTATGTAACTAATGGCTGTCGTATTATTATCGACCCTCAATAATATTGCACAGTTGGTATCGTTATTGGCAAAACTTTTTAGTCCTAAGAATACTGCAAGGAGTTCTAAATAATTTATATGGTATTTTGATTCTACAGTGTTCCATCTACCATGGGTTTTTGCACCATTGCAGACTGCACCCCAGCCTGTTTTGGAAGCATCTGAATATATTTCATTTTTATAACTTTGATTTCCTAAGGGGCACTTAGCTATGAAAATATGGGTACGCCACCAACAAAGGTCTTCTAGTACCGTTGCGGGAATATTTATTTTATGTTCGTAATTATTATTATGTTGTTGTAAGGCCAAGAATTTTTGGCGTTCCAATAATTTTGTATAAAGAAAACCATACCGAACTGCAGGACAGGCTGCAACTAAAACACCTATTAGTTGAGCAAACTCCCGAATTTTACATCTTGGCAACCTGGAGAATTTCTTAACTAGCTGGTTTATGCTTTCCCGTTTACTGATGGGTAATGATAATGTCATTTCACGTGTATTATAGACAAATCCCAAAAATGTACATATTTGAGAGGGTTTTAAGGAACTTTTGTCAAAATTAATTACAAATCCTAAGCATTCTAATAATTTCAAAGTTTCTCGTACGTTGGTAATGCATTCATCATAATCATTACCAATGCATAATATATCGTCAAGATATATTACTGATTTGTGTCCCTGTTTTCGAAGGTAAGCTACGACTTCCTTCATGATTTTTGTGAACACCCTTGGTGCGGCAGATAAACCGTATGGCATGGCCGTAAACTGATATGTACACGAATTCTTAGAATTGGGGGCCTGAAAATTAAATCGTAGGTATTTTTGATCGGATTCGTAAATAGGAACCAATAAATATGACTCTTTTAGATCGATTGTTGCTAAGAACCCGTGCTGAGGGATTAAATTAGCAGCTGTTCTATGATCCTCCATTTTAAAGTGTGTACATGTTATAAATTTATTTAGTGGTTTTAGATTTAAAATAAAACGCTTGCCACCCGTAGCTTTTTGCGCCAAAAATATTTTTGATATGAACTGATCCTCGGACGGAATACAGCGTGAAACGGCCCCTAATTCTAATAATTTGTTGATCGCTAATTGCATATCTCGGGCTTCGACATGAGAAAATTTAGATACAGGTATGATAGACTGTGTAACACGATTACAGAATGGGATTTTAAACCCGTGTTCTACCCATGATAGGACAACAGCGTTTCTGGTTATGTGAAACCAACAGTGAAGGAATAATTTAATTCGACCAGCATGTACCTTAGTTATTTTTGTCGTGACGCACGGTTCTTTGCTAAGTAGGAGTTCTTCACTTGAGTTTGAGTCTGCGTTGGAAGTGACCTCCGTGACGTGACTGGTAGTCTCCTCTGACCTCCCCGCCCCCCCCTGTTGGACAAGTAGCGAGGAGGTCCCGGCCAGTTTCCCTGGGGGACAGAATGCGCTACTGGAGCTTGAGGAGTATTAATTTTCTGGGTGGTCATCGTTTTCCTTATCTGCAGCCCTTGCTTCTCGATAGCCTTACTGGCTTTGATTTTTTCGGCCAATGTGTTACCGAATAGGGTATCATCACGTTCTGAATCTTGAATATATTGAAGAAAGTTCTTCTCAAGACTTGGTGTTATTAGTTTTATTCTATCTTTGGTCAAAGAGAAATGCAAATCCGAAAATAGGCGACACCCGTCGCCTAATTGTTTTAGGGCGAGAACTTTATTTTCCGACTTCAACAAAGTATCCATTGCTTTGTTTATAGCTGCGGTACCGTTTCCTAGCTGTTGTTGGAAACTGATTAATTTTTTATCGCGTCCTCTAACCATGTCTGATACGGCAGCTGATATCTCCGCGTTCAACTTAGGAGCTTGCAATAATTTGCAATTAGCGGGTATAAGATGTTCTTTTAAGAGCCTATCTTTATCCTCTTTAGTTAGGCCTTTCTTTAGTATAGGAGTCCATAGTCCTGCTAGATTTTCATGAATACCTTCCCCGAAGTCCAAAGACGCAGCAGACGTAGACGGACCCAAAGCGGATAGTAGTTCGGGGTCTAAACTGACCTCTGGCGTTGACTCGATAGATGGGGCGCCCGCCTCCTCTGCATGAACTAATAATTCCTGAGAGTTAGGAGCCTCCACTGGCTGGCTTTCCTCGTATGAAAGATTCAGCATGTCATGTCGTGGCTCCGGAGATATCACATCACGTGTAACTGAAAGACATACGATGATTTTTTATTAGGTGGGCAATGAGGCGGTAGGTATAAAACGCTTATTGCGTTGGTATTGTCTCACGGACAATAAGTTGTATCTAATGTGCATATTTATTTAAGATTACACATATTTACTACAAATTTGTCGTGAAAACCCGACCCATAATTAGCTCGCAGCTAATTATGTTTTCGTAATTGACTCGCAGTCAATCCGATTTGGTAGTTATGAATCTGCTCGTTTAAACACTTGTATCACATTAGAGAACAATGTTTTTTCTTACCTTGTATATTTTCGTCATCCGACGAATCCAATGGTCGCCGTATTCGACGCCGATGTTTCTTATTGTAATTTTCTTTTTCTTCTAATTTCCTAATCTTGTGTTTGTATCTTTCTAATTTTTCCTGTGCACTACGTTTTGGCATTATTAAATGAGCGCGTGCGCTCGTTGCCTCGCACGAAAAAAGGAATGAGCTATTTCATGATGACAAGACAGAGGAACAATAGTGTGGGTAATAAAAAAAAATAAAAAAAAAAAGTATAAACTCTAAAATCGTGCGATGTTGCCTGTGGAATGAAGGGACTACTACTTGGTAAATAAATTATATCTGAAGAATGAAACGACGAATATATAATTGTTACTATATAATTAAAAGGATAGCTCGAAATATAATGTTACCAAAATCCTTTGTAATAGACGTTATAAATCGCTCGAATCTCTTCGGTACATGTAATGTGAACGCGCCCTAAATAAATGGATTTGTGTCCATTAGTCCTTTAGGGATAAGGGATTACTAAAGTAAATAAAAGTCCAAATTTATTCGGTTACGGTACACACAATACATTTTTGTTAAGAATATTATGGATGTTGGAGATACAATGACATAATATGCGTTTTGTATTTTATATAAAGACACATCATGTTACGATTTCTTCAGACAATTTAAGAAATAAGCTAGGTATTTATCAAGAGTAAAAATTTAAAAAGCATATTCATGAATTCAATTAATTAATTAAGAATACTAAGAACTCACCAAATTCCACACATTAAACTAAGTTGGATACGATACAGTAATATCATTAAACCTGCTGTCTATTTCTTGATATTTTATTAAAACATGTGGAAATAATATTTTAGCTCCATAGAGTAACTGAAAAGAATCACAGGTTACATCGTTTCCTGCATACATAAACATTTGCGGGTTAAGAGCAAGGAGTAAAACAACAAGGTCACGAGACAAAAAACCGAATGCCTGCCTTTAAAACACATATTCAAACGCTGGCATTCTTGCCGTTATAAAAAGACCACAAAAAATATGCACATTTTTATCGTTCCTGAAAATGCGTGAAACACATGACACGCGTTACGTACAAAGACATTTTCACTTACACACGAAGAAATTAAAAAAATCTGCCTTCACATGAGTGGCGAAATATTATATCACAACGTCAAATTAAATTGAGTCTGCTCGCGATGACAGGCCGAAGGAAAGCAAAAAATATTAGCATCCCATAAAGCTTTACTTTTACCAGACAAGGGAAATCATATTACTGTTTTCAGTGGGAGCTTATATCGATTTTTTCTTACAACCTTCGTATTATAATTTATGATAAACGCAGAGATGCTATTGTATACTCGAACTTTTGAGAATTATTCCTTTTATTTTATAAATCCTTTTATAAATTGCTGAAATTGTTTATTGTATTATATTTATTGTAAATTTTCTTAGGTTTCTTTATGTGAAACATTTAACTATGTGTTAAAGTTAGAGCGAAAGTTACTTTTTTGAACGTGTACTGCATATGTATTGAAATATAAATAAAATAAGAATAAATCTAGTACAAATGGCAATAAAAAGGACAAAAGGTTTAACACAAATGTTAGAATGAAGCCTTCCGAATCATTCCTCCTACACGTTGACATTTATCCACCAAAGTATCCACTAAGAATTCATCCCTCTCAAAGCCACTTTAACATTGGCGAATAAACCATTCAATGCAACAGAAATTCCGACCCTTAGACCTAAGTATGCCTCCAAAATATTTTCTTAGGCGCTGACCGTCTCAGGTCGGATGGGTCGGTTTTAAGGTCATTGAAATCTCTTCTTAGTAATTCACTTTGCAAACCCTCGTCGATTTATCCACGATCATAAACAGGATTAACACGGCACATTCAATGGCTCGGAAAATTAACGCATGTGGGTAAAATTAGCTCTGGAACAACAAACATTTAAGCATAGTACGGAACCCGTTAATTCGACTGTGAATTTATCCTGTATTTGGTTATTGAAGTTATTGGACCTAGGTTTCTTGGATCGGTTCGTTTCAATAATTAGATGTCTATAATAATGCGTTAAATTGCAAATTAATGATGAAAAGGAAATGGGTATACGAGTATCTGTATCAGCCTATATACGTCCCACAGCTGGGCACGGGTCTACTCTACAATCGAGAGAATCGATTGAGAGTGGTTAGGCCGTATAGTCCACCACGCTGGAGTATGACATTATGAATTGATTTGAGGTGGAGACGGCACCTTAAATCTTGATAGTATTGCTTGATAATTACAACTAACTGGTAATAGGGTAATCTTATCCTATCAAACAGCGATTTTCGTGTTAAGAATTTAGCCTGAACATATTTAGTTTCAAATAGGCATATTCGTGTCGTCTGACTAAAGGTGTTTATCTCTCAATAATTGACACTCTAATGCCCGAATACTCAAACACCACTTTAATATAATCTTGCACTTATCTACGCAAGTCCTGCTTAAATATAATGATTAAGTGGGACGTGGCTGGTTAAGTGCAACTTAATTTTTAAATGGCGTTTGAGTATTCGGGCGTATCTGTACTACAATTCACATACCAACAAGTACATTGTAATATTATCTTGTATTTTTATACTGTACTGTAGCTTGGAGCGTACGTCGACCCGACCAAACCAATTGAAGTCGAATACAACAATAATACGGAGTAGTATTAGAGAATGCTCTCAGTGCCAGATTGCTTATAGTTGAGCTATGCAGTATGGGTGCTCGGCAGGGGTGCTCACCGCAAATCCTTTTAAGAGCGTATCAGCGGGAAATCACGAGTAGCGATAATCGCAACACAACTTGCAACCGCTATTTTGGGCGTGGGTCAGTGTGCGTATAATATTATGGTATAAGCAATTATAATTATAAGTGCTTCTTATACAAAACTTTGAATAACACATTAGTTAAATAGGTTCAAGAGAGAACTCATAAACAGAAAGGCCATGTTAAATATATATATTTGTTATAGAAATAAAATGATTTTTACAGATTTTATTGCGGATTTGGTTAAAATTTTACGTTTTATTTGACTTCCCGACGTTGTGATCACTTTCGGACTCGTGTTAGTTTTATTTCAATGTGTAACATTCCCGTAACTCTAAGAGACTATTATATTTTTTACTTTACATAAATAACTATTTACTTAAAGCACAGAATTGGCTGATAAAAGAATATAACCACACATTTCCATAGAATAGCTAAGTACAAAAACTTTACACGATAAAAGTTATTAAGCTAGCAAATGATTAAATTGGTAACTATGAAAAAAAAACACAAACCAAATACACAAACACAATGTTGATTATTGGCAGAATGTGTTCAGGATGATGTGATTAATTTATTAAATCGACAGTTAGTCACACAGTATTGATAGTACTGACAAACTGAATCTGTGTCACATTTAACTGACGTAATTAGTATCATCGGGCTCGGGTTCAAATTGCTTTTTCATTTGTTTGACTACGTTGGATAAATTTTGGTAAACGGGTAAAATTACACCCAATTATAGTGTACATATCAATCGGTATACTTTTACTGCTAAGCGCGGGACTGCTTAACACCAGTTGAAGTTTCAGTTGAGATAGTTTGTGATACAATTCCACCCGGCTGTCTTAGTAAATGAAAATAGCTTATAAATTTGCGTCTGTCCTAGATCTGATAGCTGCCGAAGCAATTGCTTGGTTGGGCTCAAGTTCCAGGCCTGGGCTATAGATTCTTCAACTCGAGAAACTCACATAAATTGGAGTACCCGAACTGAGACTCAAACCAAGACCTTATAATTCCCAGCCCATGCTTGGTAAAATATATCAATGTTAGTGATAATAAAATACAAACAATAGTAACCAAAAACTACTTAATATCTTTATTGCACACCACATGTTTATAAAGATGCTAAAATTTTATAAGTATGTCCAATGTGGACCCTGTTGGGCACGGCAAAAATTTAAGAGAGAGAAGGAAGCCATAGTATATATGCATTTAATATGCACATATAATAATATATACATAGATTAAGCCACGTCTTTATCCCAGAAAGAGTAGACAGAGGCGCTACTACCTACATTTCATCTTGTATGTTCCATCCCACGATGCGACGCCTATCGCCGTATTGTTATATAATAGTATCATCATTCTCGAGTAAGATACATACATTAAATTACACGAACCCCGTATACTTGGTAGCTTCTTACAAATCGTACGATTATATTAGCATAATAGAATTCCAGCGGCATTGCCCGGCTCAAGTTAACGTAAATTTTAGTGCTTGTTAACTGGAGAATAAGCTGCGGGCTTACCGTTTATTGCGATTTGGAGGTAGTGACGCAATCTCAGTTAATATTACCTGGTATATTAAACCAGATCCTTTTCCCGAATAATCCTGTCACGTTCCTAAAAATAATGATATTAGACCAAAGTGGATTGGTAAAGTACATTTAATTTTGAAAATAAGACTTGCATTTAACATAAACAGAAATATACGCCTATAAATTGAAATAGATTAAATGTATCTGCCCAGTCTAACATACAATAACATGACCGTCCTAGGAACGCAACAAGCAAAATAGTTATATTCATATGTATTACTTACTATGAGACATCGAACCCAATAAAATATTAAAAGCATTATTTTTCCTTGCTTATTATATAACATAGTTTATTTTGTATTATCGCACTTTGGCACATGCAAATCGTTAATTCGAAAGACAGTCATAATAATAACTGTCTCATTCACTGCCATGTCAATCCCATTGGTCCGCTTACCAATGGGAAAGTAACGCAGTTTACACGTGAGTAGCGTCTTGATAATTGGTGGTCCGAATAGCTAAGTAAAATAGAAGGTCGATACAAGTGTGTGTGCTCGGTGCGCCGCGGAAGCACAAATTGTTTGTGAAACGGAGACACGACGGTAAAGACTCGTACTCATTAGAGACATTTACGGATAGGACTGCTGTATGTTTTTGTACTGGTAGTACAAAGTAAGTGCATTACCTCTGATGGTGAATGAAGTGTCAATAAAATAATATAAATAATAATAAATACACCCAACAGTCACACACATAGCTCTGACTCCACCCCTAAGATCGAGTCTTGTGTCGTGGGTATCAGACTACGAGAAACTTTTCGGTCTCACAAACACCCAGACCCGAGACAAATACTTGTGGGCTTCACAAATATTTGTCTCGGTGCGGAGATCGAATCCGCGGCCTCTCGTTTCACAACCGGCGTCTAACCAACTGCTCTACGGAGGCTGTCAATAAATAAACTACCAATACAAATTAACTGGCCGTTATACATTTCGAAGAACAAAGAGGTTAGAAGGAATATGTTGAGGTCTCCGGTCTTTCAGTTCCGAGAAGTCCCATTAAGTCCTAAGCTGGGATGGTTGTCTTATCAAAATGCAGTTATGTCTGACTTGGGCAGGTTTTCCATCAACATACACGGTGGTCACTATCGCGGAAATGAATATTCTATCACTACTTCTAGCTTCTATATAATCTTGTTTGCAACTCCTGCGGCAGATGTACAATGTCCACTCGTAGATAAACTAATTTCCTATGAATTTACATACACGCTGCTCCCAAATGGGAGTTGTTAAGTCAAGTTAGAGTTTCTGCGGATGGTTTCAAAATTTTGATACTAGAGTCGCCCCTGGAGATAAAATATGTTGGTTTTATATCACTTTTTAATGAGAGGCCGTGGGTTCAATGTACTTTCTCCCTCTTCAGCCACAGGAAGTTTACTGCTGAAGATAGGTCTCCCACGAGAATTTCGATAGCGACCTGTTTGAACAGTAGTTGTTGTTCGATATACGCCTCGATTTAACTGATTAAGTAACAACATTTATTTGTTCCTTGTGTGGGTGCTGAAATGCCGTTAAAGATTCTAATACTGAAGTTACGTGTTTTGTTGAAATATTCTTTTCATTAGTTAAATTGAACATTGTTCTCATGATAACATTGTAATAAAATATTAAAATGTTTTTCTCAAATATACTTATGTTTCACAAAAGTTTTCCTGTAGTATACTCGTATGCGTAACCTTTATTCGCTTCTTTAACTATGAGATAATTTTAAAATACAGAATCCAATACGAATCTGTATAAAACACAAAAACAGAACATTACAATTCTGCATTAGATAGAACTGGGCACTGCACATATATTCCAGCCAACAAAAAACCTCAAAGGAGAGCTAATTAAGAGACATCGATACTGCCATCCGATATTACCGACGGTCTCAAATACCGAACGTTCCATATCGGCGAAATAAAGTTGAATTTTGTCGAGAAATTTATCAAAAGGCGAACTAACCAAACTTGCTACATGATACCTCGTTAGTTGAAAAATATTGTAACTTCCAGGCGGTCCCACGCGGCTTTAATGTAATTTCAACTATATTTATATATTTTCAAAGTGTAATTTAGGAAATAGTTGTAAAATCGACAAGTGGGTATTATGAGATTAATGACGATTGGAAAATAATGGTAAAGGTACAAACCGCTGATATTTCGAAGTTGCATGTACCTATAATTAAATTGAATTAAATAAGGTGAAGGAAAACATCGCCATGAAGCCTGTAAATACTTTTTTAAATTTGAAAAATTGCCTTGAGGCTTACAAAATAAGGCCAGCGCGGTTGTCTTAATATAGGTCTAGGTCCGAAAAATAGTCTTTTTTATGGTTAATCGCAAAAGTTTAAAAAGATTATAAAATAATATTTATTACTGCATTTCCGTATGTATTACGAGTTTACAAAATTCTTGTACTAAAAATATCTTAAAATCTGATAAGCAGTTTACTTTTTCTTTGCAATATTAAAGCTGAGTCTTTATGCCTCTTGTGTACGAAGCTTTACAGAAAGCGAAGGGAATTAATGGAGGTAACGCAAATATTATCTGTGGGGCTTATTTGAAGTACGTGCGGTACTAGTTACTGTTCTGTCGAACTACTTGTGTTATGTGTGCCCCGGTGTAAGGGACACCGGAGAAACAACTTTGACACTATCCCAATTCAAATATACTGCGAATTTCAGTATGAACTTCAAATGTATGCTTTAGAGTGATATAGTAATTTTAACTGTAATGAAACAGGGTACGGATTTCCTATATGGTTGTGACGAGTCCTTTGTTTAACGTGGACTTATGTGGGTTAGTAAACTTAGATATTTTGGATATTTCATTGTGGAGGGAGGTAAAAACAAGCGTGGATTCACTCTGAAAACTGTGTTAATTTTTTAAAAGACTACACGGGTCTTGCAGCACAATCATATAATATCTCTCATATGATATCTCTTAATCTTTGAATCTCTATATTAAGTTTTCGGAAAATTTACATGAAGTCATTGTGGACCAATGGACCAATTATAAATTCTTGCCGAATCTACTTCAGCAAAGAAGCGGGAATTTTTTCACCGCATTTTATAAGGCATAAATTGTGTTGCTTTTTGTCGTAATGGCCAATAAAAGTCGTCAGTTCAGGTGGCTGTGGCGTTATAGTATTAGTAATAAATCATACGGGACGTGGTCGCCAGTCTTGCAAAGTCCGTTGCGCTCTCCCTTTCACACTTAAAGGCAAAGAGAAGAAGGTCAGATGAGAAACCCAGAGAGTTCTAGTTAAGCTGGCCACGATTCTCCACAATTGCAATATACCTTTAGGATTAGCTCTTAATTAAATTCTCTTATAATTTAGAACAAGTATTTCGTTATACAGATTTTAATTTGCAGTTGTGCGAAATTCGTTTCTTTATGCGGTTAGAAATTAACTTATTTTAAGGATTCATCCGTTATAAATATTTCATTTCAAATTTTAAATGGTTCTAGTGCGTCAGAGGGAAATATTAGCCTATTAAATTACACTCGTGAAAATTAAGTAGAAATAGTAGAAATAAGTATTTTGTTTGAAAATTATTTGGGTTAGTTTAATTCTCGTAATGAGTTTAAACACTGTTTCTTTAAACATGTTTTCAGTTTTTAAGAGTAGAAGGAATTAAGAGTATTCTTTTGTAGTTTCATTTTAATAAAATTAATCTGAATTAAAAAATATTCGCGATGTCCTGCCAGGTGTAGTATGGCAACACGTTCTATAATTTTATATCTAAAATATTTAATCATTTCAATTGATACCTAAAACATATAAATATTAATGTAAATACAATATACCATCATTTTATTTCACTCTAACACCGAAAGAATAAAATATTATTAAAATATAAATTAAAATCTTGTGAATTTAGTTGAGTCCTAAAATTATCTGTATGTTCTCGTATTACAATAGACTGAATGTATACAAATACAATAACAAAGTTACAAACATAATATTCTAACCAAACCCAACTCCAGATCAATGTAATACTAATTTGATACGATTATAGGTATAATAAATCATTAATCGGCTTACCGAAACATCCCAATTAAATTGATTGAAATATCTTGGGTATTCCGAAGCCCGAACCATCACAATATTGTGGAACGGCGAAACCAATGATATGACCCTATGAGCATAGTTGAGAGCTTACTATCGTTGTGGCAACGTGGTTCTACATTCCATCTATTCCTCCAAAGTCGCCTATGGAACGTAATCTGAAGGAATTTAAGGTTGTAGCCTCGAAACTAAGGATTTATGTGAGGCGGATGAAATCTCTGTACACGATTGAATAGATATACCTATCATATGTGTGTGTATAATCTGTGTTACGGATCATTAACTTGTATTATAGATGGGTTAGTGATAGGCTGATATCGCAAGTAGGTAAAGAACCATGAGCGTGGTAAATATCTATTGTGTTTTACTAAACTAACTGGTAGTTGAAGGAAAAAATCCCCCTTACCTAATTGTTTTGGAAGCAGTGATAAAGGAGAAATCCTGACACAAACCAATCAGGATCTCAATTTCAGCAACGAGATTAGGTTATAAAAACTATTAAGAAAATAAGGTCCAACTTATGTCCAACTTAATTAACAACACATTATGCACGATCCTTGAATTTGTCAATTATTGTTTTTTTATTACATACATAAACTCAAGCCTTTTTCCCAGAAGGGGTAGGCAGACGTACTACTTGGTACCCCTATATTGTATGTTCCGCCTTGTCTATTCCGTCCCATAACGTGACCCTTGCATTCGAGCCTATCGCCATGTCGGGCACATATTCTTGACTCCGGACTGAAAATGAACAAAAAAATCCAATACCACTTTCCCCGACCCGGGATTCGAACCCGACACCTCAGCTTTATAATCGTACCGTACTACAACTACGCCACCGAGGCAGTTCGCGAGTTTTATTATTATTACAAATAATCAGTAAACCTCATCGCTGTAAAAGCCGATTATGAAACAAGCAATAATCGATCTAATTCCCACGAAGTTTTCAAATCGGTAGAACACTCCGTAATATTGAACGAATTCGTTTCAGTTTTGATAAACTTGTTTAGATGGTATTAGTTTGTTCGTCCTACCTGAAGTAGCCTTAGTTAATATCGAATGAAACTTCTGACTGAGGTAAAATACAGTTCTACAATATAATAACAAACAAGATTTGTTCTTATAAATAACAAACAATGTTTACGTAGACCGTAGTCTTTCTAGAGATTAAATTCTGTTTCGATTTTTTTTCTGTGTCTTATTTAAATAACATTTATCTTTTATCTGGATTGATGAAGTTGACTTCAATGTACATGATAGTGCTGGGCGATATAAATATAATATACGAGTAGTATACAGTACGTCGACACACATGCTGATGCAATGTTACCCGTTTGTTCGGAACCGGATATACACAGACCCACTTATCTTCATAGGAATACGAATATACCCTTCCTATGTAGAAAAATGTTGACTTAAAAATGTATTTGTATTCCCTTTTACAGTCTTAAGGTTTTGCGTATTAAATAAGTATACACACTGCCTCGGTGGCGTAGTTGTATTACGGTACGGTTACAAACCGGAGGTCTCGGGTTCGAGTCCCGGGTCGGGCAAAATAATATTGAATTTTCTATTCTATCAGTCCGGAATCAGGAATTTGTGCCCGATATGAGGATTGGCTAGCCCCCTATCACATCGTGGGACGGAACATACAAGGCGGAATGTTGGTGTCCCGGTGGCGCCTCGGCCTACCCCTTCGGGGATAAAGGCGTGTGTTTATGTATGTATGTATGTATAAGTATAAACAAATTATGGATTTTTTTCCGAAAACCATATAGTCTATAAAAAACATGACTAAGGTACATTAAACTCTGTCCACGAGCGGGAAGGCTGCCTATGTTGATCTGAAACAAGTTAAAAACTTCATATTGTGGAATTTTCAACAAAAGTTCGCGGAAAAGTAACACACAGCGACATAACTGTTTTTCCTAAAAATGGCTGAAAGCGATCAATGGGAGCTTGTTGGGCGTTATTGAATTTTGCCTCAAAAGGGTAATAACAATGGGATCGACGTTGCTTGCAAGGGACAAAGAGGAGAATGGGTCTAGTCGGTAATTGAGTTTATATATTATTGCATTACAAACCACGAAGTGAGTTGGGGCTTAATTAGGGACTTTAGCAGTGAATTCTTAAAAAAAGTAAAAAAATAAGCAGCGTTGTGAGGGATTTTGGAATGTGTGTTTGCTATGATATGTTTGTGATAAAAAAAATGTAATTTTTTAAGAAATTGTAATAATGATACTTTAAGAAACTTCCTACTATTGTGGGTGAATTCATGTGACTTATTAAAGTAATATTTTAATTCTTTTGTTTCAGATGTTTCGCCGAAATATATTGAAAATGATTTAAATTGGTAAGTAAAATGATATTATAATATATTTACACTTTTTTTGAAAAAATATTTTATCTAACATCATTTTACAATGAAAAAGAAAGTAAAAAGTTAAGTATATACATAGTCACTAAATATTACTTTTTTAAAATAAAGCACAACACAAACGAATTCCTTGATAACTTATACCTTTTTCGTTGTCTTTAATTTCTTTGTAGATAGCTAAAATATTGGCTGTATTTTGGTATTTATCCAAATTTGATGTTATTAAAAAATACTGAGTAATTTAAATAAAGTATAATACAAATAATATAATATCCAAGCTATTCATGTAAATTTCACAAAAAAGAAAAACTCTGTTACAAACGAATATTCTTTTTAGTTTTTCTGCCTCTATGCAACATAATATAAACGCCAGCGCATAAAAAGATTGTGACTCTAAATTAAAAATCATCTCATAATATACGTATATTTGCTACGGTCAGGCTACGTCAGACGCGTAGCCTTCTCGTAGCGCTACAAAGAACCCTGCTGTTATTGTCAAGCACCAAATTCATACTTCACGCCACACAAAGCTTTCACATTTATAACTCGGGTCAACTCAAAATTCCAGGGACTTTAGAAGCTCTTTAAAGCTTTAAAAATCCAAACTAAGTCATTCACTTTGTTAAAAGAATGATGTCCATTGGACATTGTCCATGTGTCAAAGAAAAGTTTACGAATAAAAGTGTAATATTTTCAATATTTCTTACTATCATAGGTAATTTTCATCTATAAAATTCTAAAAACGATACATTTTTATTTTCATGAACAATTCGAAATTCGAAATCAATTAACTTTTTTGTGGCCAGCATTCTAAAAGAAACGTTTTTACTGTGTGACAATACTTATGACCTGACTGTGTATATAGGAACTGCACATGTATGACTGCCTCGGTGGCGTAGTTGTATTACGGTACGGTTACAAAGCTGAGGTCTCGACTCTCGGGTTCGAGTCCCGGGTCGGGCAAAGTGATATTGGATTTTTCTATTCATTATCAGCCCGGAGTCAGGAATTTGTGCCCGATATGGCGATAGGCTCGCCCCCTATCACATCGTGGGACGGAACATACAAGGGGAAATGTGGGTGTCCTGGTGGCGCCTCTGCCTACCCCTTCGGGGATAAAGTCGTGAATTTATGTATGTATGTATATAAGAACTGACAAGTCCCATATTATACATAACACACCGAACATAAATATGTTTAAATAGAAATTTGTAGACAAAATATTTTTTTTTTTGAGTTCTATAAAAACCACACCTGATATACTCTAAATTACACTCAGAGACTATCAATCTCAATCAAGCCCATTTTGCCGAATAAAGACAATGCTCTTATTTTGTCACATCTCTGACGTCACAAGGCAAGTCGATCAATATTATAACATAGTGAACAAACTGACTAAAAGGCGCGCTCCTCCGCATAACTTGGTTTGTGCAAATGTTTATAGAGAGTGCTGAGCAAAGCGAGTCCTTTTTAATCTATTTAAAAGGTAAGTAGGAAAGCAAGCCGTTATTAATTAACTTGAGAATGACGTCATAGTTCGCGACCTACACATTTACTTAGTTTGAGGGAACCAAGTATTTAAACATACTTTGTGTGAACAGTTCGCGTATTTATGAAAAGCGGGTTACGGTTTTGGAAGTTGAAGCTTTTTAATGTTGTAGTAGTACTTCTGTGTCTCTCTCTCTCTTTAGCTACAGGAAGTCCCCTGCTGAATATATTAAGTGCCATTGAAAAATAATATAAAATTATATCAATATTTTATACTAAACAGGAATATCTAGTTCGTAAGTCAACGTCAAAGGGAAACTCGGTAAAATCAATTTCCTAATATAGATTAAGACGACGTCATCTGCATCGGTCTTGTAAAAATATCCTGAACATCAAAGAACCGTAAGTCGGTCACGTTGCTATTTAAAAGAGGCTTCACTATAGAAAGGATACAAGCTAAAAGGGCTTTGCAGAATACATCTCAGTAACTATAGATTGTAGAGATAACGCAAAAAAGCGTATTTTCAAGTTTTCGGTAATATGTATTAATAATATTTAAAGACAATAACGCTAGAAATTAGCATAAGTGTTTTTTCTTGATGTAGACAAATGCAAAGTGTGGAGAATGCGTTGAGAGTGTTGGAATTACAGAGACAAATTAGTTATTAGGGACTCCTTGAATCTCAGCTTATGTACAAACTAATCCATATAGAAATCAATTTTTTCGATATCGATTTGAAATAAATACCCTGATACACCTGATAAAGCAATTTTAATTGTATACTTCCCTCAAATTGAAATCCCTTTGAAGTGCCACCGCCCAAAGTCCGTCTTAAAAATAAAAGTCAATAAATCGGCAAGTGTTTATTTACAGTTGTCGACAGCCATACGTCAAAGCCTCCCGAATCCAATAAAACCTCCCGAGCCATCGAAAAATTGAAAGTTAAGTAAATATATTATTCATACACTCAAACGAGTGCAAAATCACCCCACTTCGCAAATGCGCGCTCCTGATCGACAGCAAATTATTTATTTAGGTTCGAGTATTAGATTTTTTGGTGCCGCCGAAAAGTTCCCGCCGCTATTGAATTTAATTATTCATACTAATACTTGGAAATCGATTGCTTAACTTTTACGAATTATTGTTAGACTCGAGGGGCGGTGATAAATAATTAATCATTGCGACTGATTCGGCGAAACAATACGGTATGGTTTACTCGAATATTTACTCATGTATAATTTTGCGGCTTACCTCAGAAAATGATTAGTGGTAGGATATGATTAATTAATTATTATCTAGATTTATGTGTTCTACCTAACCTTATCAATTAAATGTTTGTATTAAATGTAATTCGAGTGTTTTAATGGTTATGGTATCTCATTGTTGCAACGTATGTATGTTATATAGTCTGTCGATCGTTAGGTCATGGGTCTTTAAACAATTTCCTGGTCGGTCACTTCACTTTGCAAGGTTTCGATTCGAAAAATCAGATGAGTTGCTTACCAAAATTTGTGCACGAAATGATTGTTATAGGTTTCGACGACATACTGGTAGAGAAATAAGCACGGTAAAACTTAGTTGATACTGGGGACATCTCTACCTGCCTTCTGAAAATACAGACTCAAGCTGAACTGTGTACGTACTACGTAGGTATGAAGCTTTAAAAATAATTAACATGCCACATTTTACAAAATCTAAAAAGTCCCATTTAAAAAACATTTGAAGACAGGAAGTAATAATCGCGAATAATATATAATAAAATATTCTATGAATACCATTTAAAACGTCATAACGTTCCCGGGGTAAATAGACCGTCATTTTCCAGCGTTTCGCTTCCGCAATTGCTCGCTTTAGGCACTCGTTCGTACCCACACCGTGGCTAGAGGAAATTCTAAATTGGATAACTCATTTAATGCATACAAAATATCATAGTTCTGATTTTTAAATAAAGAATTCTGTGTCCATTTTTAAATTTTTGGATTCCATTTTCAAATTTAAAGAAGATGGAACGCGAATGTGTTTTGAAATCAGAGAGATAATCATTACGTAATAGGAAATAATAGTTCCCTTTCAAAGACCAGTTATAATATGATTTGAACATACTGAATACAAATCAAAGACAGTGGTAACATTCCAATCCAACTGACTTATTAACTTTCTCATGACGGCGTAGTTCTTACGTAAGTTTATAAATGTTAGTGTATAAGCAACACTACAACACGGAACTACCAACAGAATTAAAGCAACATACATTCTATTCTATTTTTAAAACGTAAAAACAAAACATTATGAAAAAAATAACATAATTGTTTTCACAAACGAACCATTATGTTCCACAACAATTTGAAACGGGTTTCGTTTGTCTGTGCGGCTTTGCGGGGTCAGTAATGTCATAATGTCAAGGTGCGCGCTGTGCAATTTGTCGTAAAATATTATATTGCCCACTGGAAGGTTCTTTTAGGTATTCTCGCGTTATCTCGCTGTATATTACGACCTGAGATTCTATTGATAACTCGGGCTAATTAGGATTTATGTTTCCATCTGTAGGTACCATTAGTTTTCGACTACAGGTTATTTTTTACACTAAAATGACAAAAAAGTATCTAATATATTTAATTAAAGTGATACTTCAATAAATAAACCTGGTAAGCCACTTAAAGTCGTGAACTCATATATTTATGTATACTTATCGCGTTATATCACTATATCCACGATGAATTTTATGAATTTGATCGCAATAAAGAAATGCATGGTTTATAAAGTACTTACATATTTGAGAAATGGTTAAATAAAATGTAACACTCTATTTTATCCTATAAATAACGTGATACCTTCACACTCCGCAAGAATTGTGTTCTATTTCACGACAAGAAAAAGTACTATCCATCCCGTACAACCGCATTAGAGGAGCGACATACATCTTCAAATGAAAATTAATGTGGGAAATAAAGGAATCGAAACATTTTTTTGTATATTCATTTTATTATATTGTTATTATTTTTTTATTGACTGCCTCGGTGGCGTAGTTGTACTACGGTAAAATTACAAAGCTGAGGTCCCAGTTTCGAATCTCGAGTCAGGCAAAGTGATATTGGATTTTTCTATTCATTATCAGCCCGGAGTCAGGAATTTGTGTCCAATATGGCGATAGGTTAGCTTCGTATCACATTTTGGGATGGACCATATAAAGCGAAACGTGGTTGTCCTGATTGGACCTCTGCGTACCCATTCTGGGAAACAAGTCGTGAGGCTTATTTATATAGTTAAATGATTCATGAATGCAGTTTAATACCAAGTAGTTAAGTTATCTAAATTCTGTCACCTTGCTATCTGGGAACTGAACCCAACATCTCAAGCTTTGCAACGCGTGAGGTTGCATAACAATCCATTATACATTAATAACAGCATCCTAATCTTGAGAGTAATAAGGTGCCACGAGGTAACGGAAAACGATTAAACTATATGATTTATGGCCCTCTGATAAGTTGAATATCGGGTAGGTATCTAAGATACCCGGTACTTGATATACTTGATATGAACGAGGTCTAATACTCTTTTTCCGCTTGATGTAACGTTAATGAAGATACGTAGAAATTAACGTAATTTTGGTAGTAACATATTGTAATCGAAATAATGTTTAACCTAAAATGTGAAGCACACACACACATAATGACGAATATGTTTATAATTGTTAAATAACATAAATTCAATTAATATTTATTAATTAATACCAAAACAATTTCCAATATTAAAACGGGATCGCTAGAATAAATAAATCAAATTCTCGAACCCTCCACGGATAGTTCGAAATAAACACAAAATCACTGATTACAGTAAAGTCGCCCACGACATACCCACATCATCCACATGAAGTCAACATTTCCCAGAATGTATAAAGTTATGACGGCGGTTAATAAAATTATTTGCGATCCCGTCAGTCAATTACCCCAACTTGATCATACAAAGCATGAGCGGACTGAAAACGACTAGGTGAAGGGTTATGGGTCAAGGTGGCCCTAAACATGTTATCGGGAACTAATGCAGTGCCTGTGACGGGTCAAGGACTGCGCTTGCAGTGATACATTTGATAACCTTGCTTCTGTAACTGAGTTAACCCTGTTCTGGATATATGTTGTTGATCGCTTCTGAAGCTGTGCGCTTACCTCTACAACGGTAATATTTAGTTGAAATATCTTGCCATTAGGAAACAAAATCAAATAGATAAAACGTGGTCGACAAATAAATTGGATTCTTGAAAAACTAATATTTGGAAATGTTTTTTTTAATTTATTATTGTTATGTTCATGTTCAAAGAGCTAAAAATGTTACGCCCAAATACTGGAACGCAACTTAAATATAACTTGCGCTTAACTACGTTAATCCCGATTAAATGTACTGGCTAAATGTATGTAATGTCGTTCCAGTATTCGGGCGAGACCATCTAACCCGTCGCGATATCTTAGAAATAGCCCAAAAATTGTTATGGAAAGTTCTTAAATACACATATTCATTCAGCAACAAAGAATGTGATACAAATATACATATAAACCAAAAAAATATATATCTTTCTCCCTAATCTCGTCTAAGAAGCGACTATAAACTCAGCAATTGGTTTGGATTTCAACTAATATATCTCTCACTCAAAGGACATATATAAAGTATCGACATATGAAGTTGGTACAAACACAACTTAATACTTATTGTTCATACTCGTATGCAGGAAATAACGCGACCTAGGTCTCGGATGCTCTAAACTAAGTGCTGCGTTATTGCATAAAGGGCACAAAACTCCCGCGGGTATTATTACTCGTATACAGCATACGTCGGCATCGGCGTTGCACCGTTTTAGTTTATTATTTGCTGCAATAGTTTAGGCATTCAATTTTTGTATTAGAATTTCAACTGTCCCTATTTTGTCTTAATACCTCTAAAAGCAAGAGGTAAGTATTATGAAAAATGAAAATATCTTTTTTATCAAAGTAGTATACAAAATAATATTTTGAATTGGTAAGTAATGCTACAACCGTACCGCTTCGTGCTGTACTATTTAAGAAGAAAATGCCTAATAGTATAAGATTCCTGTATAGAACAACCCACACCGAACTGGTTAATAGGTGAAAAGTATTTCATATCAAATTAAATAGGTTAATAAATGTATTTATTGCAAATAGGTTGCCTGTAAAATTTAACTCCAGAATTATTTTTTTTTACTTTTCACTGGCTTGGGTAATAGAGGAATTTACTACAAACACAATAGATATATCTGAAACAATCTTTGTGAAAATACCGTTCAATTTAATGTTTAATATTAGGTGCACATCAATTTTTTTAATAAGACCTATTTAAAATGTTTAAATAGTATTAATGAAAACGATTGCTGCACAAACAAGCAGATCCAATAGGTTATTCATCATCGAGTCTGAGTATTTGACTGAATTTCAGCAATTTGCCTTTAAATACTTGTCTCTTGGAGACTTGTTGCAACGTTTGTTCCGTTGGAACCTCTCTTATCTCAGGCGTTTCATATAATTAATGATAATAGAAACAGATGAAGCCCTTAATGGCTTTCAAAATGATCCTTTTTTTAACAAGCTTAGAAACTAATGATTTTTCAAAAAGTTTTGTATGAATGATGTATATTGAAATTAAGTTTTTTATTTACTTTGTATAATGATACGATCTTTTTCGCTCTTTAAGAGATCGATTTACGGGTACCCGGTTCAGATCGGTAATCGATTCAATAGCTGACGATCTATTGTAATTCAAAAAATCGATTTAGTCCATAAGATCGGGCATCTATAAATTCATAGCCGACAGAAACAGTGACGAAGCAATAATATAGTTGGTGCCCACTAAAGTATAAATTAATACGAGCCACGGTGAAATGTGTAGAAATTTAATTACTAAATTCGTCACCGAACAATTCATAAACTTGTAATTGAAAACAGTTCGGAAAACTATTTACACGAACGGGTAAACTGTATGGAAACCATTTAGGGCGTGTATTAATTTAATGTGCCGATATTTAAACAAACGTATGTATACGTATGTAATGCTTCGGATGAAACGGCTCCTGATATTCATAACCGTTGTTTTTTACTTTTGTCTTTTCTCCTCTTTAATAGTTTTATTTGCGATTTGTGTTACTAATGGGTTTTTTTATAATTACCTATTATTTATAGATGTGCCTCCGTACCGCAGTTGGTTAGACGCCGGCTGTGAAACCTGAGGCTGCGGGTTCGATCCCCGGACCGAAACAAATATTTGTGTAAGCCACAGGTATTTGTAAGACCGAAAAGTGTGGGATCAGAACTATGTATGTAAATGTTGGGTGTATGTACTATTATTATTTATTATAGAACGGACAGTGTTTGTTTTTAAAGAACTGCATACAGTTACAAATGAACGTAGATCTTTATCTAATGAATAATATAGTAGAGGACCATAATAGTCTAATCTTGGTTGGAGATTCATACGAACAAAGAGAAGGAACATGTATAAAATTAAATAAAAGAATCACTACAATGTTATCATCGTCGTTCTCACAAGCACACTTGTATTGAACAACGAGCGTCAAGTACCATCGCTCAGAGGAAGTCATTCGAGAAAAGATTTATATAATATTTTTAAAAGATATCGGGAGTTGTGTTGCAAATCCCTCCTTAAGGGATCCACGAGGTATTCCATCGAATTGGAAACCATTTCCAGAAAAGGCACGCTGATCATTTTTCAATAATCTATGGATTTTTCAGCTTCGGGTGTTAGGTGCGCAACATGCGAACTTTTTACACGCGTATAAAAATCGGCTGTATTTGTAAAATATTTCGACGGCGTTTTAGCGTACTGCATTACATATTTTACGAGGAATAATTAGTTGACAATGCTTGATTGTGGTAATCTATAAATAAATATAAAGTTAAGATAGTTTTGTAAACTTACTATACTTGTAATAGGTAGCCACAAATAGTATTCGTATAAAAACACTTACATAATCAAATTTCCAAATTATAAAATAATTCGTAAAACAGAAACAAATGAAATCTACACCCAATTAGGGGTTAAACCTTTACAAAATATTTAACAAGAATCGCATTACGAACTTTAATGTAAATCTCCAAAAACATTTATTTTCATAATGATGCGTTAAAAATGTTTTAATTAAAATCCGAGTGTTGGAAAACAAGTTTGGCGGATAGCGTTCCTTTGAGTTAGCATAATGGAATCCTTTCAAACATTCAATATTCTTCATCGGTGCAATCTCACTGCGGGTATTGCGTTTCGGAGTAAAAGTTGTTTTACATTGCTATTGGTGTAATTTTCTTTTCTTGTCTGGGTATTTCAAACATGAATTCATATTATTGATTTTCGCTCATGTTAAGGGCCCTGCCCACTTTAAATTAATTTAAAGTATATCAATCCGTACCCAATCAGGAATATGGAGTACGACCTACTAATTGGAAAAATAGTTTTAGTAGGCATGTCGTTGTACAGTCATACGCCAAATTATTTTACAGCATACATATAAATCACGTAGACGTGACACTTCGTGGATCGTGTGATATAAGAACAAGAAAGAGTATAGATTAATTTTAATCTTTATATCAGCGACCTCGTGCAATCATTAACTAATGTGATCTATAACAATCGTATATTTCAATTACTTAGGACTGACTGAGTGTAAATCAAAGAAACAAAGTCAAGAAATACCTATCACACAAACATGCAAAACTCAGTGCAGAGGTAACAACATCAAACCCGAGTTATCAAAGTCTGACGAAACCTTGCGGTTACCGTCGCCTGGAAACACGAAGTAATGTCATTATTGGACACCACTCGAAACAGATTTTCAACGATACACAAGAAATAACACCAAGAGTTGATACAACGGAACATTCGAATGTTTGACTATGGCACACAATAGTGGACCAGCGGAGTAGGTTTAAGCCTTTCTCGCATAATATGAGAAAAAGGGGCTCATGCTTAGCTGTTACGCAAGTAATGAGGAACTAAACGAAAAAAAAACGAGTTGTTCGATAACCATCAATGTTTTTGTTCTTTTTTTTAGAATTAGGAGTACAAAACAAGATAACTATGTTCAAACTACATGATATAGTTAAATGGAATAGTAAAACAAACAAAAACGTGATTAAAAAATATTACATTAATCGAAGTTTATTCAATGTCTCAAAAATAATTCGACCAAAAAATTATAGTAGGGATGTTAGCGTCTAAAAATCAACAACTTGGCTTCATGTTCTGGACGGGTCAGATAACCGAGTTGTCGGAGTTTTTTAGGCGTAAATCGAATAAAACTCGGACTACCACGGCTTAACAAGCAGTGTCTATATACCGCTCCTTTGAAAATATTACCTTCTGAAAATATTTGTATCTCATATTTTCAAGATAACATTGATTTGACTTTAAATCCTAGAACAACTTTTGTAACAACAAAAAACATTTTTGTAAATATACAATTCTAAGAAGAAAAATGGGAAATTAAACATATTTTGTAATCGTCGTCCTCATGCCTGTTATACAGAATAAACTTTGCTTTATGTTTCCTGAAATTAAAAGTTTTCAGAAAAGACCGAAGCCACATAATTCTCTTGGGCATATTTTCAAAGAATGGGAAGGTTTGAAAAATTATTTACACTTTATTAATTAATCTTCTTCAGGGAAATGTCTATTGAACATAATTAATATTGAAGTATAGAAATTGTTTTCCTTGTTCCCCAACGTTAATCATAATATCCCTTGTTGAGTTCATGGTAAAATATGTATATTTCCTCGTTTATCATAACGAGTGCTGACGTTTCACATTTCATTCCTTTGTATGCTTATTTGTATTGAATTACTTTATAATGAAGAATATTTACCGCCTTTGTGTGTACATCTTATAGTTAGGACTGTTCATAATAACAATAAGTTGGATGTCAGGGCTTAGGTCACTATAGTCATGTTAAGAGACCTTTTTTAAGAAATCAATACGTTGGATTGAAGATCTAGGCTATTTAAAATTATTTTCCGACCCTTAAGAGCCGGGCAAAAAAGTAAATGTTAGATAAATCTGAATGTTAGTAGTCTTTACTTTAGACTTTGTTAATGAGAATGAATAGTAATAGAGAAATTATACCCAACTTTACATAATGCAAATATGCATGAGTGAAATAGACTTCAACATTTTGCTAAAACGTATTTGTAGTACAAAGCGAAATTACGTTTTCTATTACATGAATTAACAATACAATGCAAGCGCAATCTGAATCCATCTAAAATTTACGTGGAACATGTTTTCCAAATTTACCCTTATCAAATTGTATTGAAAGTACCGCAGAATCCTTTCACGGTAAATTGTGACAGTTTGCTAATCTAACCCTGACTTAATGATTACCTTCTTGTCCATAAATTATCGAAATTTGAAAGACAGGATGCCGGCCACTTCCAAAAGGTCGATGCGGAGACCTCGGAGGAGGGGGGACGTTTAGCAGTGGACTTGCTGTGGCTTAATAGATTGATAGAGAGGCAGAAACACTTTAATTTGATTAATTATTTATTTATTTTATTTTATTTTATTTACGAACCATTGCTTGATTTTGAAAATAGAATACCGATGTTGCCATTGTTGTGCCTGCATGGTAAAAGTGGTACTAAGGTCTCACTCTCAGGAATAAATGTAGTGTAAATTTAGTTCAGTCAGTAAGATTGCCACAGGTTCAAGATAACCTTGTGATCAAATCGCAAGATTTTCAAAATTATTATGGATTATTTCATTAGCTTGTTTATCGCATGGAATACAAAATTAACCTAAAAATTTGTAAATGAAATGAAAATATTTATTGAAGCCATGAAATGTCATACATTATTTAGATTCAGTCACTTTTTTCCACTACCACCCGGTTCACAAGGCTGTTTTCGCCAGAGAAGAACGGGCAAGAAACTCTAGCGTTGCTCTTTTAAAACAAGTTTACAATACAGTATTTATACAGAGGTTGCAGCGTAGTTAAATTCAGAGCAGTTCATAGATAATTTAGAATAGTAATGATGAATAGGGTAATTGGTCAAGTGATTTTGTACGGTTGAGTTAGGTAAGTAAAGTCGCACAGAACGCGAAATCAGTACAGTTTCACCAAAGCAATGAATAGAAATAAAAGTTTTTAAGTAATTAAAAGTTATCATTATAAGCAAGTCGAGCAGACCAGTCCACACAAGCAGCACTCGTTCGTGTATAGACAGATAGATATCTGTCTTTCATACAGCATTATAATCCGTCGGTCCGTATTATAAAATCGTAACATAGTTGGTAAAAGCGAGGAATTTCACACGTGGCCAAGATACTCTCTCATATGACTATCCAGTGGTTAAAAAAAAAATAGCCTGAACACAAATATGTATTGCCTTTTACAAAAATCCCATGCTGGACCGATATAGAAATCGTTGAAGTTAAATTACAATTTGAAATTCCGTTTAATATTGGACAAATACCAAATGGAGAGCAAAACGTTATTTTATTTCTCAAAAATATTGGAGTTACATTTCTCGTTAATTGAACTGTCTTTTCGAAAAAAATACCTCTTTCAAATTATTGTTAACTCGTTCGCTTTTTATTTAAAAGCTTCGGGCATTGATTGATTCAATTATATAGATTCAATCATTCTACAATTGGAAACAATTATAAATGGTAACTGGAATTTCTGTTTTAACAATTTTGGATAGTGTAAAGTATTTCATAATATTGGAATTATACATCAGTGGATATTAAACATCAAACGGCAAAACCTCTTTGGAACCATAAACATTCCAAATTGTGTTTAGTTACTGGGCAATAAGAAATTGAAAAATACAAACACAATTTCTAAAGGCACCCTTGTCAACGTGAAAGAAAATGACAAGTGCTTCCGGACTCACCTGCTATAGAGAGCGCACGCTTCGCCACGAGTAATGCGATACACTTTCTCTTTATTAGGTTACGTCATATCCGCATAGCGAATGTTATATTGACGTTTTAGAATACGGGGAATGCTTTTAGGAGTGTTTGATTTTCTATGGATTTTATGAGTATGATTTATATGGAGTGTTTTTTATTGTCTCGATTTAAAAAAAAAAGAGTTTTATCTTGGTTGTTAACAATCATAAGCCACCCCAGACTTCCGACTTTGTAAATCATTATGTGTAACCCGTTCGTCAACTTTAAGGAATGTAGATAGTGGAATTCTAAGAGTAAAATATATAGGGCAAGCCAATTATAAGATTCGCAACGCCACTACAACTCAGCTACACCTTTAATTGAAACTTTATACAAGAATGTTTAATTAATTTAGCTCTATTTTTTTCTTATTACCTACATTTTGCTTATTTTACACAAAATAGGTCATCATTAATAAATATTACATTTGTTACAAGTTTTCACTCAAATATAGTCTACAAATCGCGATCCACAACGAATAATAAAGTAGTAATGATTTGATTTTTTCTAATGAAGAAAATGCACCTGGTACTACGCAAAATATCTTTCAGCCGAAGGAAAAACCATTACTTTCGCAAAACTTTCCTTAAAAGATCAAAGAAACTTACCTCATTTGTTACTTTTTGCAAGTAACTTCTTAACTTCCTCAACATTACTACGTTTGACGTTAAGTGATGTCGAGTAAAATTCTCATCGCAAATATCTAATCGACTATAGAAATATAAAAAGTATGCTTATTGGTCCATCGTGAATCTAATATTGTGAAATCAATATACAAGAAAATGTTCCTACTATATGTAATAACATGGCACGGTAATACTTTTAAAATTTTATAAAAAAAATCGTTCAAGGCACTTCAAACTGCTCTCCTGTAAATTTTGGTCTTCGCCGTTAGGGCAGATTTCATTGGAGCCATTGATATGTAAAATAGAAAATAAATGACCACAACAAACGTAATACCGTAAAAATGTTATTGACACAAGTCTTACTACGATTTTTTTTACCTGCTTAATTTTTAAGCGGGACAGACCGTAGGAGCACATGCAAAGTTTTAAATAACCCCTAGACCACTCAAAGGCAACAATAGCTTTTGCCCGGGCGATGAATTATTAGCACAAATGAAGCCGCAGCAAATTATTAAAGGACGGTCCTAAATAATTTGCTCACGGCATTTTAGAATGGCCGGTACCCTCGTCATTGAAATCTTAGACACGGAAAATTTGTTAATTCACATGGGGAATTTGGGGTTTATTGATAATATTATATTGTAGTGTCTTCTGCCAGGCCTTGTACATGCTTAAAACATTGATGTTATACCAAAGAGGCCATTGAGAACAAAATCTGTGCGCGGGTATCATCACGCTCGAGGGCGAAATCTGTCGAGCGATAGGAAAGGTGAGACATTGTAGAAATGACAGGGATGGACGCAAACATTGTCGTACGGTACTGACATTTTCTGTAACAAATATCTTTTTCACTTGATTTACGACACAATAACCGATGCTATTTATTATATGACTGATCATGAACGAGTGCCTGATATTAACCTAGCTTTAAAATTATATACAGTAAAACTTTGTTCATCATACCAGATGATACCAGAAACAATAAATATTCATCATACCATTTATGATACCAGAAACAATTAAATAATTGCAAGTAGACCAATAAAAATAAAAAAAAATTAATTTATCATTTTTGGAAGTGGTAGAGCCACGCTGTTCTTAGTTATGACTCAGCATGAATGGGCAGACTCATACCACCACTGTCTCACAGGAGATCAATGTTAAGCGACAGCTTCGCTTCGCCTTTCGACCAATGAGTGAGATTGCCGAACGCTCAATACCCTTATGCTTTTTCTCATCCTTCTTCCTCCCTATTCCCCTCCCAATTTGATGGGTTGGCAACACATCCATGGTCCAGCGTTGTGGATGTTCATGAGCGACAGCGATCACTTAACATCAGATGACTAGGTTTACTCGTGTGCCGGACATATGCAATTAAAAAAATTCAACAACGTTATCCATTGTTCTGTCACAAGGATAGTATAATAAGCATACAGGATGACGTATGAGTTGGCATTCAAAAACCCTCCAAAGGCAATATTTAACAATTTTAATATCCTATCGCAATGAAGCAGCCACAGAGTACAATAGAGGTATAGTACATTAATCAAAGCAAGTATATTTCTCCATACTTCACCGTATTGTTTCACCGATTCGTTCCGTCTGTAATTAAATTTACTTTTGCTTTTGGCAAATAAATTTCGTAGCGTAAAGAATATTTGTTTGCTGGAGATATCCAATTTGTGCTTCTAAATGGAACGGAATAAACAACGTTTTTTTGAATGCCGTCCCAATTAATTACTCGCTGAATATTTTCTATCTAAATGATTATGCGCCAGTTTATTTGAGAAACATTGCGTCATTACTTTCGAGCTTTGTGTAACTTTTATTCCGCAAAAGATAACCTTGAAAGTTTTGTTAGGTATTGCTTCAATACTACTTTAGATTGTAAAGACTTTAAATAAGTAAATCAAACCATTAAACAATATTTATTTGCGGTTCTGTTAAAATTTATAAAAACTGGAAAAAAATATAACTTTTATTTTTTATTTTTAAAACATTAAATTCCTAGTTATTAAACTATCGGTTCATATTTAAAATCCAAAAATGTGTACGAGTGCAAAAATAATCAAAAATATAACCACCGTTAATCTCTGCACAATACAGATTCATAAAATCATATAAGTACATAAAATGCAGGTACGTTTATAGCTGGTGGGCAAGTGGAACCTGTTGAAAGTCTAAAAGCCGGATTACCGCCGCGTTGAGGGTTGCAACGCGCTTGCAGTGGTCATACGGCCGTTTATTTCCATATAGACTCGGATTAAATCGCATGTACGCATCGTTTATGCATGTTTTTATAATGCGTTTTGAGTTTACAAGCTGAATAAATAAATGTTTTCTGCCGCACCTGGATGAAAATAGAAAAAAGGGATATTTGAAAATGGACTTTTTTATATAGATACACCCAACAGTCACATACATAGTCCTTTAGTAATAAACCGACACCAAACAAATACCTGTGGTTCACACAAACATTTGTCTCGGTACGGGGATCGAACCCGCGGCTTCTTGTTTCACAGGCGGCGTTAAACTTTTTGTTAAATTAGTATGCCAGCATAAATGTGTCGATGTACTATAGATAATCGTTTTTCGCCTGGCACTCTATCTTGACAGTACTGCACTCATCATTAGTGCAGTATACAAAAAAATATTGTTTGTTATTTTAGTAATATTTATTTGTTTGTAATATAAGAACATTTCGTTACTCTATGATTAGTTCCTACTATAAAATTACATTTATTTTCATCCGAACAATAAGCTGTAACTAAGATTGCCTCACATTCAAAACTATTGAACAAGCCTTACATATTCCCCTCGCTCGCATGCTAATGTATCTGCCAACCTACTTTCTCAATTAAATATTATTTATGCCTTTTTATGCTCTAGATTTATTTATAACACGGTCCGTATTCATGTATTATCGTCTACATTGACTATTAATGAATTAATGGTGTCTTGGTAATAAGGCAATATTTATAAGGTAGTGGCACTTTTTCTATGTCGTTGGTTTTTTATGGGAACAGTTGGTTAAGAAACCCGAAGATTGTTTGTGGGATTCATAAATACTTTTTCAGCGTCCGAGTGTCGTGAGACCAGAAGTATCTTGTAGTACCTGATACCCACGTCATAAATCTTGTTTCCTAATGTGGGATTTTATTTTATTTTATTATATTTATTTATGTTACACCAGCAGTTTACACACTAAACTTATTTATTACTTATTTGCGACTGTGTCTGTGAGTATTAGGCATATTTATTTGTTTATAGCCTTATAAACCTAAATGATAAATTAAATTTGAGCAATGTAATTTATTAAAAGATACGTCTAAAAGATATTACATTTTGAATCTGTCTGTAATGCCTGAAGCGCCGTTATGAAAACACAAATATAATGTCAGATTAAATCTTATTTCGAAATCTTTGAAAATGAAAGACAACGGCCGTATCAAAATAACCTGTACTAGTGATCGCTGTAAAGCAATATTTTTGGAGAACAATGAGACAATTATTTTCAAAGAAATTTCTACATTATTAATAATTTTATTAATAAAGTAGAAATTCTTTGTACTTTGCTTGTTTGATTAATCTGACAAGACTATAAAAATATCTTATCAAGGTAATAGAGAGAAAGCTCAGTCAAGATTAATGAATCCTATGCTCTTACTCGTATAATAAGGTATGAAACAAGAATGAATGCTTAGAAAAAGTTACATAAGGTGAAATGAAATACATGTAAGGTTTATTTTTGACTTGAGAGTCGAACTCAGAATCACAGAAAATATGCCGCAACTATACTACTACTTGTCCAATGAGGCAATAGAATGGAAAAATCTAATATACTCATGTTGAAATAAGAAATCAATTACATTCAATTTCGATATTTTACTGGAATTGAATGCAATAGCGATAGCAAATCGAAAGATAATATGTTTTCCAATCGATTTTAGATAACATTCGCCCTTGCATCGTTTAATATTACTGGAATATTTACTCGACGCATTTGCATCGCAATGTCAATTGAAGGAAACGCTTCAAAGACCGAAAGTAATGTCTATAGATCGTTTGAAAAAATGCGGCCTAAAATTAAGAATAGTTTTCCTCTCTTTACATTTTATTACATTCGGTTTAAAGACATTTATTCTCATAAGAAATTTACATTTCACTTACAATGAGATACAAAATAAAAGTTAATTAATATTAAGTACAAACTAAGTTAGTCACTGATACTCATAGTGCCAATATACAATTTTAATTTTTTCTTAAAATTACTCACACTCTCACTGTTTTTAATATAATTTGGTAATTTATTGAACAATATTGCTCCCTCATACATAATTGTCTTTTTTGCATAATTTGTCCTTGGCTTTATTACTTTAAGTTGGTGTTTTTTTCTAAGATTCCATTTATTTTCTCGTATGTTTAATTGTATGTTAGATTTAACGGTATTTGTGATAATTTTTTTAATTGAAATACATGTGTTATATTTATATAGTTGGTTTAAGTTAAATAATTTAGTTTATTTATAAAGTTGTTTTGTTGGCGTACGGAAAGGATAATGGTACAATACTTTAATAATTTTATTTTGTGTTCTCTGCAATGGATTTAAATTACTTAATGCGGCAGACCCCCAGATTTCAATCAAATATTCGAGATCTGATTTAACTAATGAGTTGTATATAGCTGTTCTTACTTTATGATGTATACAATATGCTATTTTTCTGAATACTCCCAGTAATGATGTTAATTTTGATCTAACAAGTTGGATGTGCGGATTCCACGTTAGTTTGTCATCTACAAGTAAGCCTAAGTATTTTTCCTGATGTGATCTTTTAATTATTTGGTTATTTATTTTGAGTGGTTCGAATTCTGGTATAAGTTTATTCTTTGCAGAAAAAATCATGTACGATGTTTTAGTGGTGTTGATTGTTAACAAGTTCTGGAGCAACCATTCGTTTAATACGTTGAGGTCTTTTTGTGCGTCAGTGATGATATCGTGAATAGATCGATCGAAGTAAAACAGACAGGTATCGTCAGCATAAAGCGTTAGATATCCTGTCAATCCTATGTTATTTATGCTGTTGACGTAAATTAAGAAAAGTAATGGACCTAACACAGATCCCTGTGGTATACCATATGAAATATTTTGAGGGGAACTTTTATAATTATCGATTTTCACGACTTGCCGTCTATTTTGTAAATAAGATTTGAACATGTTCAGAGCTGTGTTATTAATGCCTATGTCGTTTAATTTTAAAATCAATTTTTGGTGACTGACCGTGTCGAACGCTTTCTTTAGGTCGATAAATATACCCAATACAATGTTTTTCTTGTCTATATGTAATTTTATTTTAGTGATCAAGTCAAGGGTGGCTGATCTTGTACTAGATTTCGGACAAAAACCATATTGCTGCTCGATTAAAAATTGTTTTTCTGATAAGTAATTACTAAGCCGATCATATAAAATTCTCTCGAAGATTTTTGATAGTACAGGTAATACTGATATCGGTCTGTAATTGTTAGGGTCGGTTTTGGATCCAGATTTATAAATAGGAGTCACTTTGGCTACCTTTAACGAGTCTGGAAATACACCTAACCTCAGGCATTCGTTTATTGAGTGAACTAGTTTTCCAACAATTAGATTTTTAAGGCATTTAATTGCTTTTGTGGATATTCCATCTAATCCAGTACTGGTGTTAGTATCAAGGTCGTCTATAATTTTGTTTACCTCGGCTTCACTACATGGACGAAGTTCATTTAGCGTTTTGTCATGTACGTAATTGTGTCCGTATGTTACAATTTTAGTAGTGTCTGTGTGGTATTTTTTATGTATTTTGTTAGCCAATTCTAACCCAATAGACGAAAAGTACGAATTAAATGAATCACAAATGTCATTACCCTCAGTAATAAGTCCATAATCAGACATGAGTGTAGGAGGAGCAACACTGTTCTTTAATTTGTTAACTGCTAAAGTGTTAATCAATTCCCACATTTTTTTTGGTTGACTATATGTGTTTTGAAATAAGGTGTAGTAATAATTTTGTTTGTGTGTTTTAATCAGCGCTTGTACTTCTTTTTGTTTGTCCGTATATATTTTTTTCAATTCCATATTATCAGGATTTGCCTTAAGTTCTCGCCAAACATTGGATATGTCCATTATATCCAATATGTCCACATGGCATACAATATGTTGTATGCCATGTGTCAGCCCATATACGTCCCACAGCAGAGCACGAGCCTCCTTTACAGTCGAGAGTTCGATCGAGAGGGGTTAGGCTATATAGTCCACCACGCTGGCCTAGTGCGGGTTGGCGGACTTTACATACCATAGAAATTATTAGAAATCGCTATGGCATACAGATTTCCTCGCGATGTTTTCCTTCACCATTATGGTTCGTGGTGATTGACTATCAATACACACATGAGTCCGAAAAGTCAGAGGTGTGCCCTCGAATTTGAACCCGCGGCCACCGTCAATATCTTGGCAGTCGCGTCTGGTCCTTGTTTTTTGGCCACGCGCCAATAGAAGATAGGTGACTTATACGATTGTAATGACAACTCAATAAATGACATGTGCTATGGATTAGGCGGGTCGAATAATCGTCAAACTAATCGGCCACCCAACGTCTAGACACAATTTAGCTTCAAATTGGATTGTTATGGCAAACCAAATAGTGCAAGCATCAACAGGCATGCGACCTGGTGATTCAACTTGAAAATACAAGCATTTTGCAGTTCTAACGGCACGTCTAAGATTTGCAGATCATAATAAAAAACAGTGTAATTATGTACCACTTTTGATACTGGTATATTTTACAACAGAGTTCACGTTGGTTCTAGTGCGCTGCATTTTCTTTCGTCTTCTCAAACAAGAAAGTTCTCATAATTTCGATTTACTTAATAAGTTTGAAGCGTTATAAGTATTATAATTTATATGGATATACATACATTCAGACTACTAAAATGAGATAAATATCCAAAATTTAATTCTGTAAAAGTTACATAAAATTGAATATCTCTTGCAATATTCTATCGTTATTGTCCACGTTCTGTAATAACAGCGGCTTTCGCGCTATTCATATAGACTAGTCTCGAAGTTGCCAATATATTAATAGTCATTGTGTGTAAGAGGAAAGCAGTTGACTGAAATGTATAACATTTTGCCTTCTGGCACAGGTATCACACCCGACACGAGATAACTGTTTATTTTAATTGTTATTTCTTCCTGGATTCGGCGCAAAAAAGACTTTTTAACCATCTTGTTCAATCAATCCACATATAAACCCAAAATTAACGCAAGATTTGAATTAAATAGAAAACACAGTTTTTAGTCTTTTGATTGTAATTTTTTTATTGATTCATAAAGTACATAGGATAGGGTTATTTATGGAATAACACATCGGGCAAATGGCCTCCGCGGCTTTGCATACACATACGCACTCGTTTGTCGAAATTTTCCATGACCGTTCTGCATAAATGTGGCTGAATTTCGTTGATGCAACGTTGAATCTCCTCCTTTAATGCACGCGTAGTTGTGGGCTTGTTGACGTAGACCTGTGATTTTAGATATCCCCATAAAAAGAAATCTAATGGTGTTAAATCACACGATCTAGGGGGCCAATTCTGATCACCGAAACGAGAGAGTACACGACCTGGAAATGTCTCATGCAATAATTGAAGTGTTTCACGGGCTGTATGGCATGTGGCACCGTCTTGTTGAAACCACATATTAGCCACATCAATATCATCCAATTTCGGCAAAAAGAACCGTGTTATCATATCGCGATATCGAGCAGAAGTAACAGTCACTGCTTGACCAGCCTCATTTTCAAAAAAGTATGGTCCAATTATGCCTCCAGCCCAAAATGCACACCAAACTGTGACACGTTGTGGATGCATTTGTTTTTCGACAATCACATGTGGATTTTCAGAACCCCAAAAGCGGCAATTTTGGCGATTAACAAAGCCATCAAGGTGAAAATGTGCTTCGTCGCTTAGGATGAGTTTGCTCGAAAAATCAGCATTCATTTGTTGTTGCTCAATAATCCATTCAACAAACTCTCTTCGCTGTGCATGGTCATTGGGCTTCAGTAGTTGTGTTAATTGAATTTTGTAAGCATGGAGACACAGATCTTTAGTGAGTATACGCTGTAGAGAGCTTCTTGAAATTTGCAATTCTTGTCCACGACGCCGAATTGAGGTTCCTGGATTGTCACCGACACTCGCACGCACTGCCTCTATATTGACATTTGAACGGCTTGTTTTTGGACGACCAGTGTGTTTGGCGTCTCCCACGGATCCTGTCTCTCGGAATTTTTCAATTAATCGCTTCACAGTTGACGAAGTTAAAACACTATTCCGACCATATTTTGTATGAAATTTTCGAACTACGGCCGCCAAGCATTCATTATTTTTGAAATATTGCTCAACAATGAAGACACGTTGTTCTATTGCGTAACGCTCCATTTTTACTAACCCTAAACTGTCAACTGTCGATTTATTTTGTTTTTAGGGTTGGCAAGACTGTACTGCATAAATGGCGGCAAATTCAAATCTTGCGTTAATTTTGGGACACCCTATACAAACCTTCTTAAAGTAGGTTTTTAGTCTATGTGTTGCACTAATGCGGTTGATTCAGAGAAAAAGTACCGCATACAATGTTAGATTGATAAACAAACAACAGTATCTTATTTATTACCAATGCTATTGAACTTCAACAACAAAAGCTAGTTACACTATTCACTTGTAGACATAACAATGCTATTTTTAAAGAAGAATCGTTGGAATTACCGAGAACTTTCGTACTAGAAAAACATTCACTTGTAACTTTCAAATATCTTTAGATTTTATTTTTTATTTGTAAACTACCTTGAAGTTTGGTTACTTGAGTTTTTTTTATAAAACCAAACCCGAGGGATAGGAGGCTAAAATACTGATGACTATCGTCCTTTTACATTTATGACGCCTAATTATATTAATCGGAACAACATTGATAATATTTACGTACATAATACCTGGAGAATCGATGTTGGAATTATAGTACAGAAAGGGAGGACGAAAGGCCCTATAAACGGATTAGCGGAACTTTGAAAATCTTACTAGCTGAATGTAGTACCTCAGTAATCCTGCTACTTCATTCAAAATACGCCCAATACACAGTACACAGCTCTGACCCCACTCCAAGATACAAGTTTTGTATCGTGGGCATTATAAACTTAGACATTTCGGTTGGACTTACAACAAAGGCATTCTTCAAGAGCCAATCGAAATTTTCAAACAATGAAATTTCATGAATACTTCGCTTTGTATTTGGCTTTGTATTAATATTGTAACACAATCACTAAATATTTATTAACAAAGATATTTTATATATTTTACTGCCACCTCGAATCATAGCACTGTCAATATTTACCTTTGTTTTGTTCCAAGACGAAAGCTGTCAAGCGCTCGGTACCCCGAAGGAGGCTGACAATAATTACCGTTACCTCGTTAACAAATTCTAACACATTGGACTGCCGAATGCCGACCAATGTCAGCAAACCAAAATTGACTCTAAATATATTAATTCTACTCGCAATTGAATATGCTTCTAAGTATCATCACATACGTACAAAACATAAGCAAATGTCAAATGTGCCGTCTAAACAAAGGCTAAAGTTATGAATACACTTATAAACGAGGACCCTAATAGCATCGGAATAACAAATATGAATACGGCTATGTTTATTTATGAGGATTCCGTTCGTAAAAGTTTTCCCATACATTACCAGATGAAAACGGATAGAGAAATTGTTTTTGCAAAAGTTTTTGCCAACACCGTTTTTGGAGCCTGAAGTAGCCTCATCATCTTTTTATATATATTATATATAAAAAGGACATATTATTCTTAATGTAAAAGATCAATAAATGCACTGTTGTGTTACGGTTTTAAGGAAATTGTAGCTAGTGTAACTACTGGACATAATGAGACTTAACATCTTATGTCTCAATATGGCGAGCGCAATGGAATGCCGCGCATCGCTGTGTAATTCATGGTGTTGTTTGGTTTTACTATCATGCGAATGGCCTGCTCCTCTTGCCATTCATCGTAATAAAAAAAGGAAACTTCTTTATATTTGCATCCGGAAAACATATTTAAATACGCCAACGTTATTTTATAATCTCACTCAATTCAAAAATAAACTCTTCACAAACGCGAAGGCTATTCAGATAGTTATGAAAGTTAATATTTCTTAGCAACAAGTCTGTAGTCGGTTTCAAGGTCGGTACAAACTGGGTCAGCCGGCGGACCGCAGCGGTAATGGTGGCGGGTAATCAGCATCCACTGTACCATATCTAATTCCCAAAGGCCTGGGGATTATGTACACCCGCTACTAAACTGAAACTGTATAAAAACTTTATGGCCTTTCCACCTGATATTTATGATATTGTTTAATTCGTAAAAAATATTTTTATATCAAAGTAATAACTTTGTTCATAAAGCATTGTTGTCATCGATAAAGCACCCCATATGAATTTAAGCATATTTTTAAATATGCCAATGCCTATTTATATATGTAGGTAGTTTGTTTATGTTATACAATTGGAATGGGTAAGGAGAGGTAGTTACCATGGGTGCCTTTAAATTTCAATATTTATTTTAAAAATACTTATATTTCTGCCGTGACGTCAAAATGAACCGATTTATGTGAGGTATATGCTATATCTTATTACTGATTATCAAGTAAACAATACAATGTACAGCATGTAATTATGTTATACGAATACAATGCTGATATTACCTACGTATTATTTCCGCCGTATTAGTGCTAAACAAAAGGGTTTTAACATACATGTTATTACCGCAATACCGCACGGGGTATAAGGTCGAATATTCAACTATAAATACCTTGTTCGCCAGACAATCCGGTTAGCGGTGGGAACACAATGCATCTCGCATCGATCGCTATTGGCCATCATAAACAATTGTTATGACGTCGTTGGTTTATCATTAAGCCCTTGATGGACATTGGTTTTGGGGAAATAGGCTAATCTGGTATATGGGGTAATGTGGAGAGTTATTTTTAATTATAGTTATATTTTTATATCGATTTGGTAGTATGGTGGCATTAGAAGGTACTTGTTGATCGTTTCATAGCGCAGAAAATTCAATGAGTGCTTTTTTTAATTCGCAAAACTAGCTGTATTTTTCAATGACTCAGTATAACCAATTGACAAGCGCCCCACTCATATATACAATAGTCACAGGTGAGAAACAACCTCTCGCCGACTAACACAATGCCAATTAAAAGCCAAAACAAATACCAAATTGAACAGAAATGTGAGTCACTATTACGGGAGTTCCACTATTGTGTACGATAATTATTATTCAGATAGTTTAGAATGTCCCACCCCTTTTAAAATTCCCAGTAAATCAAAGCCCTAAAAGTCGTGTATTGTTATACACCGAGGTAATATTACGCTTCACACACTCACTACAAACTTTAATTATACATAAAATTGCCCAAATAACTAGCTTCATTAGAGAACGCAGTGCTAATTTTAATATTCATACTAAGTATTTACTCAGTTTTCAGACTGCATAATTAAATGTTAATTACCTCTGTATACATTTTAAATAACTACATAGTTTAATAAATGCATGTTTTAGCTTGCGAAATATTTGTTGCGAGCATGGAGTAATAATTTCGTTTTGAAATATTTGCTTGGTATGCGCACATTTTTGCAACCTCGTAAAATTAGACTTTGGACGCATTTAAACTTTTCATCGGCCATGGTATTTAGGTATTTGAGATGAAAATAGCAGCGATTTTATTTCGACGCTTTGTGGTATTTTTGTGCCAGCTAATGTTTTGGATTAAGTTTTGTCCATTTGAATCCTGTACTAAAGATAACCGAGATGAATAAACAGTCTTGCAACATTTGTATCGATGAAGAGATTGAGACTGCAGCTGTTGAAGTTAAGATATATTACTATATACAATGAATAATCAGTCAGAGACTGACCGCGAACCATAGCCATTTTGTCATGCCCGCCCATATAATATAAATCTGGTAGAGTTTTTTAATGCAAAAAACCCTACATCAAAGCGTTCAATGTAAACGTTGCCTTAAAATAACCAAACGTTGGACACAAGAACTGACAACCCTATCTATCGTAAAACAAAAAAAACGTGAAAAAGGTACACGAGCCGTACAAAAATTTGCATAGACATGAGAGGTTCTATGACAAAGGCTATATAACACTGAAGCGAATTACTACAGCCGAGTGTACTTAGGAGAGCTAACAACGGTAGCATCCTTTATTGGCAGCGCACAGCCGTTGATGTTGATCGAACATTCGAGACACACGGGTCAAGAAAACACAATACAAAAACTGCAAAAAAAAATGTATTTTTTTTTTCAAATCATTTTAATTGTAAGTATAGTATTTTTGTGAATGAAATAAAAAAATACCGATCACATTACATATTTTCTTTTAAATAAAATGGCCCTTTAATCGAATTGTCAATTATAGAGGGGCCTTGTTCTTCAATGGGACATATGTATTATGTATATTATGGATGCGGATTATTGATTTTTAAATAAAAATAGTGAATTTAAGTTAGTTAACAACTAGTTTAAAATTACCAAATCACAAAGAAACTACTATTGCATACGATTTACTAAGTTGTGAGTATTTAAACTATTCAAGATCTTTAAATTAGTATACGACGCTTTACGGTTAATACGAAACTCTAAGTATATAATCCACTCCTTTAAGCTGCTGGATTCGATAAAGTGACATCTTAATTACCTACAACTTTTATTAGGAATATTAATATGTAGAAGTTAAATCTTTTGTTGTAAAGTAATTCTGTGGTTAGTATTTTTTTTTTAATGATGGTAAGTGATCACTGCCGCCCATGTATACACTTTTATAACAAAGTTCCCACTCATATTAAAGCCTTAAGTATTGAAAAATTCAAAGCTACTATCAAGCAAAAATTATGCAATAAAGCTTATTATAAAATTTCAGAATATCTAGATGATAATAAGGCTTGGGAATAGTATAGTATAAAATTAATTAAATATATAGTATCTTGGAGCGGAAGTATTAGTGTGCTCTGTATAATTTCATTTACATTAAGTAACTTAAACTATTTTGTTTTGCTTTGTAAGCGATTGGATAAGTCATGCTCGCTTAAAAGTCTGTGCTTGCGGTGGCGTCGTGTGCCGGGTCGGTCACTTCCCTGTAGCATGGTTGAGGAGGCCGATGGCTGGCACCTGCGTCATACTCGTGAACGGGTGCTGCTTGTGTGGACTGGTCTGTCCGATTTGCTTACTTTGTAATTGATACGTAGATTACTTAACGCTTTTATAATTATTTATTGCGTTGGCAAAACAGAGTATACTGATTCTTCGTTATGGGTTACTTCGTTTCGTTTCTCTCAGCCATATTAAATATAAAGTAAACTTATTCGTATTCATATATATCCTACTTGCAAATCATAACAAGTTATTAATGAACTGCTCTGATTTAAACCAACTTGTAATTTTTGTAATAATCATACATTGTAAACTGGTTTTGAAAAGAGCAACACTAGAGTTTCTTGCCCGTTCTTCTCTAGTGAAAACCGCTTTCCAAACCGGGTGGTAGTTCAAAAAATGACTGAATCTAAACAATGTTGAACATTTTAATGGATTCAATAAATTATTTTCATTCATTCATTCATTTCATGAAGACTTATTACGTAAACATTATTTTACGTATCATTTCTTATACTATAAAAAGGTGGGTCCGCGCTCAGTACTTGGACGGTTTTTACATACACACATACGCATCACTGAAAAGGTAAGCAGACGTCGGCTGGTACTAGGGGCACTTAACTTATTTACAACTCATAGTTCGCCAAGCGTACCATACAACGACGTTATAGCTGGCAAACCTATTACAATGCCAGACACAATTTCCAATCTCAACCAAGTCACAAAAAAAATACTTTGTGGCATAGAAAAAAAGTTGTCTGCCACCACGCGCCGTGTGTCCCAAACAGTTGATTTCTTTGATGTGTGCCGCGCTGGCGTAGCGGCGCGTGGCGCGATACGTAGAGTGCGTACAACCGACAGGGCCGCGCTGTTGTTTTAGACTTGAAACACCGTGAAATCGCCCGCAACAGGTCACTGCGTCCGTGCACACAGTAGGTACACGGCTTTAGAATATAACCTACATTTAAAACGCTTTTATTTGCTCACGTTGATAATAATCAGTTAATAATCACGGGTTAATTAGAAAAATATGCATTGTTTATCTCAAGTTGATGCTCAGTTAGGACAGCACTTGATTTAGGTTACAATGGGCGTCGACGAAGGATAAAAACTATTATAAATTACACATCACTAAAGGATAATAATACAATGAAATTTGAAAATACTTTTTTTAAGATATTATGCTCTGTACAATTCGCATTTTTTTATGATCTAAATTTTAAAGGCAATTACAGTATTTTCCTCAAAATATGGAAATAGGTCTGTCCAACCATAATATGACTGATAAATCTATAGACTTATCTAGATCAGTGCAGAAGCTATTTAGCTTTATTTAAAAAATAAGGATTTATTTCACCATCATCTTATACATCACAAAAAAAAGCAAAGTGTAAAAGCTTACTGGACCCTTGAACATTTTAGCTTAACATATTCCGCTTCGGGTGGATCATATAAAGAGGTTGAGTTTGAAAGCCGATCTAAGTTTTAATAGCGCACTGTACAAGTACAGTTTAACACAATATAGACTTGTTTTACGAGCCTTTTAAATTTCGAAAGAAGGTTCATGTGAATTTAAAAGATGTAAGATTTATTTTGTCTGGGCATGAGACAGCTTTTTGTATAAGCGTAGGGAAGTGATTCAACTGTACTTAAAAGTAAAGGTAGAGTTGATTTTGATGATTGCCGTTCCTATGATACAATTAGTCCAGGAATTTCGTGGTGAGATTCTCGAGTCCCTAAAATAACATGTGAGAATTGTAATTCTGGTGATTCGAATGCGATAGCGAAATGAATAACCCTAGTTCGGGATGTTAGGACATCGTTAAATGCTATAAGTGCTTAAGCTATACTGTTATTAAACAGTTTTTACCCATATCCCTAAAGACTTATTTATCCGTACAACGCACTTATTTTTAGAAGATGTGAAATAATTGTCAACAAATCCATGGTATAATACACATAACTAAACTATAATGTTCGGTTTACAAATTGAAAATAAATGGACCTAAGATTTAAATCACAAATCTTTTATATTTTTCTTATTGTTTTACTGGTTTTCTTATGAGGATTCCAGATTCTATTGCCTGCTTTATTTTTTTTTATTTTTGAATTTTTTATTATAGTTCCATGATCCGGTTAATGTTTCTACATTTATTTAACTTACAAGTTGGTTATTTTATTTGTGATATTAAGTTATTTACAAACTATTAAACGACTAAAATATTTAACCGAGAAAAATAAATTGCTATGTCAAATATTTCAGAAATTAAGTAAATAAACCAACACCTAAAATACTTCCTCTTATACATAAAACATTAATGTTAAAACGACTCATTTAAAATCACAAATATTCAAAAAAGTATCTTTACATTGCAACGTTCAAATAATATATTGACTTATTCCAAAGATTGAACAAGATACAAACACGCAGATTTGCATGTTTCGAGTACACTCAATTCTCGACGGGTCTCGCTCGGGCCCTCACAGATTTTTCGTGAGAAAGTCCAACATCCACCTTCTCCAAATCATTGAACCTCACGAACAAACTGGAATTCAATTTTGCGGAGTTGCCACAAAGTGTCCGATTATGCGGATATATTTGTATCCGAACCCTTTGGAAAACCGTTCTTTATTATGCAAATTCATCTCTCGGGATAGACTTATTTTTTCTCGTGTAAGATATTTTTGTTGTGTTTTATTGTGTGCTTAGAATAAATCTGTTTGTTTCTGAATTTCGTGAATTTGAGTCTGTATACAGGTAATCTAACAATAGACAATTTACATAACATAGGATGCCGTAACAAAGTAATATTGAATTTTTCTTTTCATTTTCAGCCCGGAGTCAGGAATTTGTGCACGATATGGCGATAGGCTCGTCCCCCTATCACTCTGTAGGACGGAATATACAAGGCGAAATATATGTATCCTGGCAGCACCTCTGCCTACCTCTTTTGGAACATAGGCGTGAGCTTGAAAGGCTTATGTTTAGTAGTGGACTTGCGACTGAATATGAAAAAGATGATGCAGCAAATAATATCGACTCTTCTGTAATTTAAAATTAATATAAATTAAATGATGTTTCATAAAGTAAACATGCAACATAATTTTACTCCATTTTTGAGTTTCCACCACAATTTAACTAGCGAAAATTAATTTGCGCAAGTAAATACATGTTGTACGAACACAAATATTGTACACTGTTGCTGCATTAAACAGGGTACAACTAAGACCTTGAGATCTTAGATCTTAGATCTCCGTAGTTGACTAAGCACCTTTTAAAAACTAAATTATGAATTGTAAAGACAAGACTATAATTAACGTTACGCACGAGTCATTATCTAACTAAACTGCGCGTATTTTGTTTAGTGTCCAACTGTTATTTTTATTTTATTTATTAAAAACTCCAACGAAGATAACACATAACATACATATAAAACTACATATTTATCCTTCTGCGTGCATCTTCAATTACAGGAGAGTGCAGCTTGCACAGAGTTAGTTAACAACATAAATATTAGAACAATAATAACAATTCCAATATGAATAAGGTTAAACAGTCTGCTACTGAATTAGACTTATGGGCTCTTTAATAAAATAATTACATAAGTACATAAAAGTTATCCCGAAGAACCACTATCATTGAGAAATAGTAAAACCATTCATAGTGACTATCCATGTGATAACACGATCCCGTGAAAGAGAATTTCATTACAGCTAATGCACAGTTAAATAATGTTTTTCATCGCAAACAATGTAAATGTGGGCGCGATACACCTATCAGAATCTTTTCACGACTTCAAACAAGCCCCGTCTATTTGTTTCCGGGCCACTATCTTCAAAGAGCACTGAATAAGATAAAACTTTTTTTGTTTACTCTCCACCGTGACACAGTTTGAATGTGGAAATCCTTTTTGTCAGGCCCACCCTCATACTGTCAACACAGGTAAAAAAATTATAAGTTGGACAGACTTTGCGCTAAATATCTACGCGCTGCTATCCGTAATATGTTTTGCGTGATACGTCATTTTCATGTTGACTAACTGGGTATTGTTTGCTCTAGAACATGAACGATGAATGTGAACCGTTTTTTTCGTGGTATAGTGAGATATACATTACCATTAAAATATGGACACGAAATATTAATTCTCACATATTTCAATAGCTGCAAAAGCGACATATTCAATAAACGAAAATAACATAAAATCACATTTTAAAGAAAACATAATCAATCAGATTTATGCAGAAATATTGAGTCTGAGAACTAATTAATATTCACTTTTTTTTTTATAAAAGATCATTTAAAACTATTAATAAATAATTGATTGATGACGTGATGATTGACTATCAATACACACATAACTCCGAAAAGTCATAGGTGTGCCCTGGGATTTGAACCCGCGACCAACGTGAACATTTAGGCACCCGCGTCTGGTCTGTTACCAACAGGCCACCACGGACCATATGTTTATAATATAGAGTTATAATATAGAGTTTATTTTCAACCACTGATAGTACAAAAAAAACAATTCTCATGTTTGTTAATTTCGTTGATTGCATGAAACATCAAGTTGAAATCCGGTACGGGAAAACAAAGCAATATGGAAAAAGGCAAACACATGTGCTGCATTTGTATTCCCAAATACATTTACTTAGCCCACTTTTTAATAAATCCATTGGCATTTTAGATATTGCTGAAAAACTGACTCTCCAATTATAGCTCTTTGTTATGAGCAACTTGCTGGCTCAATATTGACACTCGATTTTATTTGTTTTGGATTAATATCGAATATTTTTCATTTAAGTACTATTGAATACTACATCAGATAACAATTGTAGGTACCTTAAATTCTATTCACAGCATGTCCAAAGCCTTCATTCAGCCATCGCAAAATGCGTCCGCACATGAATGAGCCCAAGCGTAATAATTCCCTTTCAGTAGAATATTGCTAATAACCAAACCACAACTGAAGCTGAAATAAATACCGTGATATTCAAAACACTATTCGATAGTCATAGAATGTGTGTGTTTATGGTTGAAGCTCTGATCCCAATATCTTGTTTGCTACATAATGAAGATTACAAATGTAATCCTAGATTGTGCGAGGCATTCAGCCGAACTGGCAACTAATTAGTCGGAGTGTAATGCCATAGAAGTGACTCACAGCCGCTCCACAAAGCTAATGGTCATCCATTGGATAGGTGTATTGCTCGCCTCTTGAACGTTTATTGATCAAATGCAACGCGCCGCGCCGTATGGATCGAGTGACATTGCGGGCGCAGATTAGTATATTGTTACTCCAATTGGTGGCTTGTTGTGAATTTCTATCTATCTATCTATATCAGCCCATTATATACGTCCCACTGCAGGGCACGGGCCTACTCTACAATCGAGGGAATCGATTGAGAGTGGTTAGGCCATATGTTTTCTGCTAATATGAAAAAATATCAGGGCGAATGGTATTTACTAGATAACATTATCAGATATAGGAACGGGATAAACCAGAGAATTCTAAAAACTATTGAGACGATCTTAGTTTCTATTACTTATATCTAAAAGTGTACCGATCCCCGAATCAAGCTATTATCCACTTCATGTCTATTTCTCGCGCCAAATAGCAGTATAAATGTACTGTAGTGTTTCTGTTTGAAGGACATCATAGCCAAAATAACTACTGGACATATTGAGACTTAACATCTTAGGTCTCAGGATGGCGAGCGCAGTGGAATGCTAAGCATTGCTTTATAATTCATGGTGTTGCTACTGTCCATGAGCGGTCCTATCAATTACCATAAGACGAATGGCATGCTCGTCTCGCCATTAATTGCGATAAAAAAATCCACTTCATGTAAGTTCTTCGATTCGAAATAATCATAAATATCCAAATATGGCGATTGGATTGCTGCTATCACTTCTTAGAGCGAACATGTCAGTGAACTTTGGGTGACACTAGTGATAACTCTGTCTACCCCTTAATAGATATAAGCGTGAACTTAGGCTCAAACGTGCTTTCACCTAGACTAGAAGATTCCATATTCTACATGATGTCAAAATGTTCACACTATTCACATCAAAAACTCCATTAAGACACCTTATATTTGTAAGGACAGCATTAGCGTAACGAATGCATTCACAAACATAATTACAGTTTCAGTTGTTGCCGCGAGACATGTATCCATCTCGTTATCACGCATTCAGCTTCTAACGGTAAAAGAAACTAAAAGATACGAGAGTAACCGTGGCTTTTAAATAAAATCGGTCAAGTGCGACCAACGCCTTGTCGTGTAGGTTCTGATTTTTTTCTGTCTGATGGTATCTTAGTCAATACCCACGTCAACCTTGCTTAATCGTTTTCACTTTTTTCAATACATTTTTAGCTCGCCTTATAGTCGATAAAGTAAATAAATAGAAGAAGTAAGTATAGCCACACTGTATTCATTTTGTATAACTGATGAAATGGACAGGCGCTTCGAAGGTGGTACTACCTCGACAGTAGTACCTCAGTGAGTGAATTTGTTGGAGGCCGATGCTCCCGTCCTTCCAACCTGTATTTAGACTTGAACAGTTCTAAGAAAGATAATTGAAAACCTGAGAATTTACTTAATGGGTTACTACTATCTGTGTTCATCTCCATCTCCATACCTCTTAGTAATTACTAAAACGGAACTCTAAAACGCCTTCCATCCACGTCGACATGCAACGAATCACTTGAGTGATGAAGTCGGCTTTTCACAAAATGGACGTGACTGACACAGTTTTTGAAGCTGTGTCTTTAAAATATTCATTTAAATGTGTTTTGGATTTGTCTTATCGTAATTTTTGCATTGTTTATGTAAGTGAAGAGTTTATCAATGGAGCCACTCTCCACTCATCACCACCTACGAACACTCATGGCGCCGTAATTTTTAACCACTGGTAGTAGATTGCTGAACATATCTTGCACCATATAACAGTTCGTGTCAGGCAGATAGCTAATTGTGAAATAAAAAAAAATCATTCTGCAACATGGTTGAAAAGTCATACATACATACATACATACTTACATAAACTCACGCCTATGTCCCATTGGGGTAGGCAGAGACTATTGAGCGCCAAGTGCTACGGTCCATACATACCTCTTTCGCTTCATCCACTGTCATTAATCTTTGCATACACGCTCGTCGGTTTCGAGGACTCCGAATTTGAAAAGTCATGTTACGCTGAATCCATGCATTGCCATTCTGGGTAAATAGAAGAAGACTTTCCAATCCTGGCAATATCACGCCTAGCAACTATATCAGATACACTGCTATTAATCCAAAGTTGGTTTATTTGTACCCTTTCAACTTGGCAACTAATCAACGGATCGACAACGCCGGCTTGCGTATTGTGTTTGACGAAATATTGCATGGGATTGTTTTCTCGGGAAACGAAATGTTCAACTAAGCCGCGCCCGCAAGCGGTAACAAAACAAGCTTTTACTGTAGCCCGGCTCTGCAATTGCATACGTCATATTTTTGGGTATTGCTTTCATGGTATTTCTCTTTTTTATTTATTTATTTATTTATTTATTCTTAACTGCACAAAAAAAAGGAAAAGCACTTAAAGATATTACAAATTAAGTAAAAGTACAGATGGCGGTCTTATCGCTCTAGGCGATTTCTTACAGACAACCTTAGGATGGATATAAGAAAAGGAAAAAAAAGAGAGGGCAGTCTAGAATTTAAAGGATACAAGCTCCAATTAAAAAAATTTAACAAATATTTTTTTTTGTGTTTGTATAGTACAATTTTTCTAGAAGTGGTAGAGCTACCATTGATAGGCCGGCAACACATCCATGATTCAAGCATTGTGGATGTTTCTGGACAGTGATAACTTACCATCAGGTGACCTGCTTCTTCGTTTGCCGAACTTTTTCAATAAAATAACTGTATTTTGCGCGTAAAATGCCTCGGGTGTTAAAGTTACCTATAATTATGGATTTGCAGCAAGAAAACATGCATAAAATATTTTTAACAAAAAACATTTTTGTTTCAGATAAAATAGCCTTCGGATTATAATATTGGTAAGATCATTTAAAACTCTTGGTATTACAATTTAAATATTCTACAGATTTGTAATATTTTGTATGAACAAATAAGTCTTTCTACTAATAGGACACAGAGAAGCCGATTTATAAAATAAAAAGTGTTAGTTATAGCGCGGACGACAGTCGACGCGAGCGACGCGACGGTGAGAAATGGCACAAACGATACTTTTTATTCTGCTGATATAATTCCGCGAGATCGAGACTTCCACGAAATGATGAATAAAAAAGCTTTTGTAATAATATATTTTTAATGTCTTAGAAGCTGTTACTACAAAACGAGACTTAAGCCGTCTGTCTTTTTTTTACTTTTTACAAAAGTTTTTTTCATCGTTCATTTCTCGTACATAATACGTTAATAATATTATTTTATGCTGTTATCCGACACATCGAAAATATGTATGTCAGGAAAGAAATAACAGCGAAGTGCATCTCACTTCATCATGACGCAATTTTATGTTTCTTTTCTTCGATATTTATGCATTAAATAATAGCCTGGACCTCAACAGTTGAAAAGCATTAACTTATAATACACATATATTAGTTAAGACGATAACATAGCCTTCTCCATCCATTGCGATAAATGCATGCTTCTAGAGTATTTGTAAATTAAAATGATTAATACACCCAACGATCACATACATAGTCCTGGCCCCACACTAAGACCTGTCTACTACCCCTACTGTTATGAGTGTCAAAAACTATGAGAGACTTTTGGGTCTCACAAACGCTTATACCCGAAACTAATACCTGTAGATCACGCAAACATTTGTTTCAGTGCGCGGATCGAACTCGCGGATTCTTGTTTCCCAACCGGAGTCTAACCAACCACGCCACGTAGGCTGTCAATGATTACTTTACAAATTCTGCCCGATGTAAGGCGAGCCAGGTAAAAAAAGCGGCCCCCATGATTCTTACAACAATCCAGAAAATACAAAACAAATAAAAGAGTATTTAGCATTGTCAATCATAAGATAAATTTCTTTGCCAAACTTGTACCTTCCCCGAGAGTAAGATCAATGAGGATCAGGTGTGCATAACAAATTGGTCCCGTGATGAACCAAGTCAGTTTTACTTACTGTACATCAATATTAATATTTAACCCGAATTATTTATGAGCTTGTTTGTCATCCCTGACGATCATTAAACCGTTGATTATTCCTGCTAGTGTAATTAAAATTCACTAATTAACTTTGGTATTCATACTTTATTTAATACCTAATGGAAAATTATTTATGAATATGTATAAATGAACGTTAGTTCAATTAACAATCCGATTGCCAAATTTAAAGAGCTAAATTATTGACTTTTCAAAGTAATGCGTGTATTCTTTAACAGCCAGCTTTATTTCTTTGACAGCCTCCGTGGCGCAGTTGGTTAGACGCCGCCTGTGAAACGTGAGGCCGCGGGTTCGATCCCCGCACCGAAACAAATATTTGTGTGATCCACAGGTATTTGTTTCGGGTCTGGGTGTTTGTGAAACCGAAAAGTCTCTCGTAGTTTCTGATACCCACAACACAAGACTCGATCTTAGTGAGGGGTCAGGACTATGTCTGTGACTGTTGGGTGTATTTATTTATTTAATAATTTCACAGAAACAAAAATTGACCCGTACTAAAGATTAGGCCATTTATTTCTCATAATATACTTTGTCGTACTAAGTTAAATTCCGAGGCCAAAAATAGATTCCACTCCCTCACTTTTTTATTTAATAAAACCTCTCCTGAGACCCATCCAATATTATCTCTTCCTATTACTTTCCACTCCCTATTAATTTCTAAAGGTTAACAATGCAGCTGCGACCCTTAAGTGTCGTTGGTAATTATAGGTGTGTTTGATCACAAAATAAGTGATTGATTGGACCTTTGTTTATTTATTGGGACTGTATAAAAAAGTAAAAAGTGGCATATTTAGCATCGGATCTGATTGACTAAGCTGAAGTTGGAGATTTGAGTCCAAGGCACTAACCTCTGCTTTCGCGAATTTATGGCTCTATTCTTACTTAATCCTTTGCTTTAGCGGCTATGGAAAACTCAAAAGCAGTATACCCTTTTACACGAATTACAAAGGCACGCTAAGTCCTGCATTAGGCGAGTGTGGTAGACCCAGACCTGTATGCCTCTCGATGGTTGAAAAAATCTGTATGTAGCAGTGAGCCGTACATGCGCTTATATATCATTACCATAAATAAATAAATACACCCAACAGTCACATACATAGTCCTGACCCCACACTAAGATCGATTCTTGTATCACACATGTCTTGTTGACACAGACTTGTGCTTTATACAAAGTAAACAATAAAAATATTTTATTACATTTACACCAATGCAGTAAGCACATTTCATAACGATATCTTACAACACCCCAAACGATTCCAGGTGCGCAGTTCTACCCTAATAACCTTAATAGTGGGTAATACGCGTTACGTTTAAGCCTTTTTAACCCATTGCCTTTGTGTCTTCAGTGCCGATACATTCCTTATAGAATATTCAGCAGCATTTGTATTCATTGTATTTTCAATAGCATCGATAACCTATTACATAGCGACGATATGGCCTGACCTCTCACTTTTACGCTTTCAACATTCAAAGCGCTTAATTTTCTATACATGACGTGACCTTTTTAGAAATACTTCTGGATTTTTCTGTGCAAAATTTTTAGTTGTGTTGCTTTTTAGCCATGTCAGAATAGGACTGCAACACCAATTAGGGTAAACTATAATTTTATCAGGAATTGCGATGTGCGATTTCTAAATTTTTATAAATATTTTTTACGACATAGGTTTTCATACTTTTATAATTATTATTATATGTAATATTCAATAAAATATCAATTTGCATTTGTCAATTTCTAATCTTTGCATCGTGCGTTTTATTTAAACTTGACTTAGTTAAATGAACTATTGAATTTTGGACGTCACATCTGTCATTTTTTTATGCGATGAATGGCGAGACGAGCATGCCATTCGCCTGATGGTAAACGATGCGACCGTTTATGGACAGTAGCATGACCAAAATACAACATAACTCAAAGCAATGCTTGGCATTCCAATGCACTCGCTATACTGAGACAAAAGGTGTTTGGCCTGATTATTTCCAATAGTAACGGAACACAGAAGTGCATTTACACTGCTGTCATATTAAAGAAAAGTAGATGCATTTGTACCTTTTTTATTATTCATCAATGGATTACACACATATTCTAGTTAGATTGGGTATGCATATATTCCATACGCTTGGGTCGTCAATATTCACGACACAGTGCTCGAAGCTCATGCAAACCAAGTATTGTAAATTGCATTCAAACCATTTATCTCGACGAGAATTTAATGGCTATGCATATCGTTTATGATGTTTAGAATTCGAATTTTATTTTTATAACGGCTATTCAGCCTTCAAGCATGCCACTGCAACTTTTGTTAACCGAATCAGCATTGGTACACAGAGCACTATTAAATTTTCATGCCACCGGGTATGTGGATGACAATAATATTATGGGAGGATTTCATGCAATTTTATTCAGGCTTATTTTTCAATCGTCACATATTATAATCTCAATTTCAAATTATTTTTTATATCTCAGCTATTCCCCCGACTGCAGGTATCAAACAAATGAAGAATGTGCTCTTATATAAATATAATTTTATTCAAAAGCATTCTATCACTTCACGAAAGATTGGCCTTCTATAAATACAGATTAATAGTTGCAATACTGGAGCTTGCAAACTTGGTTATTCTCAAGTCGCCGAGGCAAATACTGCAAATAATTCCCGGAAGCGAACTTGATTCACGTGTCCTCATGTCGTGAATGCATTATCACTAAGTTGGTAGAATTCCGCCAAGTTAGTTGATCAAAACATGTTAGTATGTTTGGTACTGTTTTGAACGATCTGAGGATAAGATATAGCTCAGTTGGTAATAGTTTATGCAAACAATTTTGGTAAACTGGCTGCCTCGGTGGCGTAGTTCTACTACGGTAAGATTATAAAGCTAATTACAAAGGTCTCGGATTCGAATCCCGGGTCGTGCAAATTGATATTGGATTGGACGGAAAACACAAGGCGAAATGTGGGTGTCCTGGTCCTTTGCCTACTCGTTCTGGAAAAGACGTGAGTTTATGTATGTGTTATGCAATTTTGGTGAAATATCACATTTCACCAAATTCACTTTAAATATATAGGATCTAAATGGACTGTTTATCTGTACTATAAAAATTTATCATTCATATATAAAAATATTTAAGGACTTACAATAAATAAAATTTCATTCCTATTCTATACACAGCAAAATTCCACTTCAAATAACTTGAACTGATAAGAATTTTACTTTAAATGTATTATAACTACGTAACGTCTTAAAAAATGTCTCCGTTCTTGTAAAATAAATTTTAGACTAAAAATAAGCCAATACGTATATCAAACGTTTCCCTTGAGTGTTTTAAATTTATGCTGAGTAATTATGATCATTTCTCATTTAGACAAAACAGAATGAAACAAATAAAACCTGTCTCCAGAAGTATTTTTAATGTTCTAATATTTTATTTCATTTACATATCAGTTACGATTTACGGTTACGGTAAGCGCCTACGACAGTCTACGAAGCTACGCGGCTACAGTTTTCGTAGAACGTCAGAAATGATATGAACGGGTCATATATTTCATGATTTTATTACATGATCTAGAAATGGAGCGAGTGTAAAAAATATTTTTATTCTATGCCTACCTTTGCCGGTCTCAGCGTATTATGCGCGTGAAATTACGAATTTTTTTTCTTTATATGTAATAAAAGACTGATCTAATCATATCGTTCCCAGGCTGTTTGGCAAAAAAATATTTGTATCTCCGCACTTCACATTAATATTCTAAATTTCATCCGATCTTTGGCATTGAACAATGGACTTCCTGTGGCTTAACATTATGATGACTATTGGAACATATTTTGGCTAGATAACAATTATATTGAGATATTAGATAAAAAAAATATTTAATCAACTGTTACGATACGATTAATTTAACTTCAACATCCAATGCGAGTTTAGCCAGCATCACCTAATATTAAACGCGGGGTTTTCAATAAAACTTTATATTTATATTTATTCATAACGAGTATTATCGCATCAAAGCGAAAATCTGCTTACGTAAACATAATATTACCATAATGATTTGCAACTCAACTTTCGTTTACACGCTTTCATTTAACAACGTGAAAGGGTGAATATAAAATGATAAGCGTTCGCGAAACATTTTCAATAAGCTGTACCTACTGCGTTAGCATTACTGTTTTATGATGTTCAGATGTCTTAATATAATTTATTTTTTGAAATGTTTATTGTTATATTTTTTTTAATTATTTTATCTTTTCTTGCCTTATTTTCTTTTTTCGTCTTGTGAGATTTTTCGAACCAAAGTCACACACAAAGTAGCGTATTCGACTTCAAATTCGAACTCAGGGTTTCACAGTTTACTGCCCATTCACATAACATCTTAAATAATTCTCCATCACTATACGGTAGCTGTCACTAATTTTGATCCAGCTTTGCAATTAATAACATACCTCGGTGACATTGCGTTATCAACGTCATTGAATTTGTCACTGGTAATTAGTAATTGTATCGCGTTCAACTTAGATTGGATAGCTGTTAATGTGACGTAATTTATGTTACACACCAGCGGTTCTCAAACTGTCCTGTTTAGGGACTATAGTTAACCTTAAGGGTACATGATAAGCTCATTAAAATACTGTCGAAATGAGGTATTGGCTTACAATTTACGATTTTCGTGTTCCCTCTATAAGCAAATGGATTGCAAAAAACAATATAAACAGTAGTAAAAAAAATTTATATTATGGGTATTAAACAATATAGAAGTCAAATAAATAAAAAGATATTGGAGCGGAGTCCACGTACAGGCAAGCGAAGTAACGGACGTCCGTCTACAAGGTGGGCGGACGAGCTGGCTTAGGTTGCGGGAAGACTCTCGATGCACGCTGCACCAACAGGTCGAAAAAATAAATAAAGTCCAAAATTAAAATATGACAAATAAATCAAATAAAAATACGAATTATTCATTGTAACGGATTAAATATTACAACGATAATAGTTATATTATGTAATTTAATAAAACCTTTAAATAATAATACGTCATCAATTTTATTTTACAAATTACCCTTTACGTTTCCGTTCAGACTCAATAAAAAATAATGTAGCAAACTTTTGACGTACAGCAGCAATAACAAATTTAATAACGCTAAGCTTCAACCCCATGGCAACAATAAATTTAGGATTAAGGTTTGTAGTCTTGTTTATTGTTTGTTAGCGTGGACCACGTCATAAAAACATTTTCATTTTAGCTATAATACAATTTTGTAGTAATAAAATATAATAACTACTACACGGAAATCCCAAATATTAAAGAACTTTCGCCTACTTACTATTCATTTCTGTTGAAATATTTATGCGGCTAGTCGAAGGGCTTATTAGAATTATAAGGAATTATATGAAATCAATTATGTTAATGTAAATGTTGAGAATAATTACATTACATTATATATATACATTATTCCCACGCTTCTCTGTATCTTTAAATACATCGCATGAAACCTTGGAATCCATTATCTTACTCCAATGCGAGACACAGATGTTTGTAAGATTACATTGGATAATTTATCTCTATTTTTTTCAGGTCTCTCCACAGAGTTTCTAAAACACTTTAGCAATTATATTACTTCTATTGCGGAATGTGTTATTGCCCTTGCAAGTGTATTTTGGATAGATATCCATGATATACAATATGTGAGACAGTGAGATTTTTTCATATGTGAGAGGCCGCCTGGGTAGGTACTAGTGATGTAACGAATGTTCGCATTCGCATTCGCGAATCGCGAATATTCGCATATTTTTTGGCATTCGCATTCGCATTCGTATTCGCAAGAAACGAAGCGAATGTTAAGCGAATGTTTTTGACAAATAAAAAGGAAATTTATACAAATTTTGATGGTTCTGGAAAAAGAATACAACTATTATAATTAGCATATTTTTTAATTATTTATAATATCTATCTATACATATAATAAAAATGTAAATGGTCGATGTCTGTACATGGAAGATATTTAAGAAATTTCAACGCGGTGGTCTTTTTATAAGCAACAGAATCCAAAACAATTTTTTTTAGAATTTTTGTCTGTCTGTCTGTCTGTATGATTGCTTGCGCATCACGCAAAAACTACTGCACCAAATGAGATGCGGTTTTCACAGTTGTATTGCTGCAGGTCTAACTTGAAAAGTGATTTATATTTAATTTACATACAGGCTGTTTCTTTTCGTTTGCTTGCACATTACTCAAAAACTACCGCTCGAAATGAGATGCAGTTTTCACAGTTATATTGGTGCAGGTCCAACTTAAAAAGTGGTATATGTTTCATTTACATACAGGGTGTTTCTTTGTATTATGGAAGGTAAATGAGAAAAACTAATATGGGGATCTGTATTAACGTAATAGAACCCAAAACAATGATTTATTGTCAAGAATTGTAATTGTAGAATTATTGTCTGTTTGTCGGTTTATCTGTTTGTCTGTGCGGTTGTGCGCGATGAACTCAAAAACTGCTCAACGGATTTCGATGAAATTTGGTATGGAAGTAGCCCACACCCTGGATTAACACTTAGGCTACTTTTTATCCAGAAAAATTAAATGTTCCAGTGGGATGAGAAAGGAATTCCGATATATTTGTAACTTTTCATACTCAAAGGGTTGGGACGGGACTGGATTATATACCTTGGGTAAGAATGAGACAGGACGGGCGGGATATAACGGGACGGGACGGGATGAGAAATACCAAATAAAGTTAATCACGCTGACGAAGTTTGCGGGTAGAAGCTAGTTGATAATATCTACGTCTCGTAAGTCTTTTGACTGTACTTATTAAGTTATAGCTGCTATTTTTTTAACAAAACCAAATGCTATTTACAGTTATAAAAAATAATCAACTAAAATTAAACATTTAATATCCAAAATGTTATATTTTTAAAACCTTCATTTTCAATTATTTTTCAATGCAATTAATAAACATACTCAAGAAAACAAAATAATAAATACCTACTTGTAAATAAAATTACAATTTCTTCCTTACAATTAAGAAAACAATATTTATTAATAACTACTAAATTTGTTCATTCAACCTGTCAAAGCACGGGCCGGCTCGACATGCTCGACTATGTTCGTTTTAAACATGGCTGGCCCGAAATGTTGCGCGCCAAATTTGAAAAACAACATTCGCATTCGCATTCGTATTCGCGAATGTTAGATATGAATATTCGCATCCGCATTCGCATTCGCGAATGTGAGAAAACTAACATTCGTTACATCACTAGTAGGTACCACCGCAATGTCTATTCCTCCCGCCAAAAAGTGAAATCCACTGTTGTGTTTCAGTTTGAAGGACATAGATGTTTCATCCAACATTTGTACTCCGATCAGAAGTCAGCTTAACTCAGTGATGTCAAGAAATTATCTTCATCCGGTTTAGCACAAGCCCCTTCTCAAGGGGCTTATTAATGAAAATATTGACACACACTGTCCCACAACTCAGTGTTTAATTACCTCGGAATGTACGTAAACGCAACACTTTGTGGCAAGTTAGTGTATATGTTGAGAATAATTACATTTCTGAATTGGCTGTTTTAAACAAATATATTAAGTTACAGTCTGGGACACACTTTACATGAGAAATATCTTAATTTAGTAAGCTATATGTACGTCATGTGACAATGCAGGTAAAATAGAGTGTTATTTTTAGGGAAAAGTGCTAACATCTATCTTATTAATTAAAACGAATATAAGCCAAAATTTTAAACTTTTTATATTAGTTAATAGTAGTAAATAGACAAATGGCGTATTCATTTTATGTCTTCGAATCGGTAAGTTTCTTACCTAATAGAATGTGACTACAGTTGCCCTTGAACGTCTACAACACTGATAATAGATGCATAGTCGGCACTGTGTCTGGAAAATTACTGCAGAGCATAGGAATCTAGGTATTTACCGTATACATTTCAAAGGTTTTAATAAACACCAAAATCTCACTCATAAAACAAAAGACGACTACAATATTGTTAACTCCTGTCTATTTTCCGCATGTGACACATTTTGCAGCTAAATAAGCGTGCACACCCACTTTCCTCCTATATAAAAGTCCAGGTTTTAAAGCGCTGTGAAATTTTTTTACCTCGCCAATCACGGCGCGGCTATTTATAGGCCGCGTCGCCGACAACGCACGTGCCTAGTTAATATGGTGTAACCAGAGAATCAATAACTTACATGATGCCTCGCTGTACCGTTGGCTTATAATGTATATGCATTTTATATGCCATTTATTGATACATATATGTGGAGTGAAACACATTGCCGGTATGGAGGCCGGATCCAAGGTCGAATGCTAAGCTTACCTAAAAAATACCTAAGTATGCGTAGCTAATTTTCACTCGTTATAACCGTAAACAAAATAATTGTGAAATATTCCATCCATCCATCAGCCAAAGGAAGTCCACTGCTGAACCTAGGCCTCTCTCAATGATTTCCACAGTGACCTGTTGGAGGCATCCTCCATCCAGTCCCGCGACCTTTACCAGGTCTTCTGTCGTTTGTCTTTCTGTGAAATATTACCTACCGTAAAAACATACCTAAAAGGACTCCGAAGCCAAAATAACTCTTCCAATCGGCGATAACTATTTTCCTGGAATTATTTTGATTAATTAGAAAGACCTTACAATTCTCCCGAAATTAATTTATTATAAAATATAATTTATATTAACATACCTACACTATCAAATTGCAAAATAGATTACATGAGACATGTCAACGCTTCAGAATCCATCTATTGTAGCGTGTGAGACCGCGTGAATAGGCGGGATGTATCAACGTCGCTAAAACTATGTTTTGTAACTCCACTTGGCCTTCACCACGCGTTCCGTAATGTTGGTCGTGTTCAACATTATGTACGGATAGAAGAGAAAGCTTAGAATTTGGATCAAATATTTGTTGGTCATACAAACATTTGCCTTTGTTCCTCAAACCTGTGCTTGATGACTGATGAGTTAATTGCACTCTTCAAATTTGTAGGAAAAAAAATGTTCAAGTATGTAGCATAATATTGAGCTCGATGTATTTTTTGGGTATTTTTCTATATTATATTATTTAATTAATATACCGTTTTAAATCTTGATAAATTACCTAAATTCATTCTTAAGTTTCGTTTAATCAATAATCTTCTAATCTTATAATTTAATAGCTAATAATTTGTGTCTGGCGAACAAATATCATAATCCGATTTACTTAGAGGTTGTCTGGAAGACATTGCCTTAAGCGATAAAGCATTTATGTGTATCGTATTTCTCTTTTAAATTGAAATTGAAGTTTAATTTTGATATAATATTCAGTGATAATAGATTAAGAGGACGAAAGGACTGTCAAGATGAAGATATCAGCTTCAAATCCACTTTTCGAAATTGTCAAAGCAAATATTCGACAGCCTCCGTGGTGCAGTTGGTTAGACGCCGGCTGTGAAACGAGAGGCCGGGGTTCGATCCCCGCACCGAGAGAAATGTTTGTGCGGCCCACAAATATTTCTTTCGGGTCTGGGTATTTGTGAGACCGAAAAGTCTCTCGTAGTTCTGATACCTGCGACACAAGACTTAATTGATCTTAATGTGGGGTCGGGACTAAATACAAAATAAAAAAAATAATATGGCTAACTTTATTGGCTTTACCGACCGTCAGTAAGATATCATCGGCCAGATTAAAGGTCAAACCCTTATCAATGATAAAGGAGGCAGAGCAGCTATAAACAGGGCGATTTTTTTTACGATAACGATACCAATCTATACCAACTTCGATACCCTATTTAAATTGCACTGAACTAATCTTCAGATGCGTGTTACATCGTAGGTAGTGCCCTAATGGCCACGCTGGTCAAGTAGTGGCTTGCAACGGGCTGATGATGATGATGATCTTACATTTAAGTCACTTTGTCGAGACAGTATACAAAAATAAATTGCAAATATGATGTATTCTTTTGCAGACCCTACAAAGGTTTTTGTCGTTATTGAAATTAATGTAGAGTGCCAGACGTGGGAGCTATTAATTTGAGTGTGCCAGTATAAGAACAATAATACCAAAAGCTCTACCTATACAGTTTCTAGTTGTATAATTACTTCCATTATTAATTATGTAGGAAAAATACCAAATAAACCATAAGGTCACGTCAGGAGCCTTTTCCTAGACATTAGATGAGAAGAAAGAGGGGGAGGCAAAGATTGTTCCACTGATGAGGTTAATAAATAAGAATAAATTAATTTCATTCATAAGTCTAGTGGTAGCATGTATAAGCTGTGACTGGTGAAGATCTAAGTCCGATTTCTAAGATTAGCAAAGGAATTTGTCGGAGTTGTTGTTGTTTTGAAAAATCTATTATGACTCGCTCTAGGCTAAAAGTTGTGGCGACTGGCTCCCCTTCCCCTTATACCACCTTGGAATTATAATCAGATAGACAAAATGTCTATACTACTAGTGACATTCATACCTGTCTACCTCTTTGAGGATATAAGCCTGAAATGATATATGTGTGCATGAGTATATCTAGAATATACCTATAATAAGTAATATCATCATAAGTGTTGTGTTCAACTTGATGGATGTTCATAAGAAACTACAATACGTCTGTCCAGCACGACTGCGAACAACTAATTACACAATTACAGCAGGTTTGCCGCCTCTTAATCTTCGTGACTGCGAAACTTTGTCCGATAGAAGTTTGTCTGTAATCGACTGTTTTATTTCTCCTGTAAGCGTTTGTGTATCAACTAAAAGTGCTGTTTAATAGTTCTTAATTCGTTTTATTTAAGAAGAGAACAAACACGAGCTGTGTATAGTTTTCATAATTCACACGCAATAGTGTTATTAGTACTTATACGAATCTGCTCGTAATAAACCACGAAATTTAAATTCAATTAAATACCCTCCACCTAAATTAGAATGCAAAATAAACTGCTGAAACACCTCCCTATTTTCAGAGTTGGTAAAATGTAAAGCCAATATAGAAAATAAACGTAAAAATAACATATCAAAGTCACAATGTCTTCATTAAACTCGAAGTCAGGTACAGGGCTAAAAATACATGTAAAAAGGTTTTATTTCCGACAGCGGAGTTTCCAGGAAATTGGAAAGCCTATTTCAATTGTTCCGGAGTGAGAGAGGTGTCACCACGACGCTTCGTGACGTTCCTCTCCGTCGCAATGTTCTAATTTCGCTGCACGATTGTGTTTATTTCGTCAATAAGTTTACGCGACCATTTTAGATGCATTTGCGTCGAAGTATGAATAATTGATGGCGTTGATGGAGTTTTGCGCTAAGTTTAGTGGCTAAATTTAAATAAGGAGTTGGACGTGTTAATTTGGAATGGTTTTTTTTTGTTGCAATGAATGGCGAGACGAGCATTCTATTCGCCTGATGGTAAGCGATACGACCGCTCATGGACAGTAGAAAACCAAACAATACCATGAATTACAAAGCAATGCTTGGCATTCCACTGCGCATTGGCATTTATACTGTTGTTTAGCGGAAGAAATAAAAATTGCGGTATTACCAACCCAGGTGGCCTCTCACGTAATTATGAAAGACGTACCACCAGTATGGTGGTTATGGGATGGTTTGAATTGTTGTTATTTTTGTACCTAATACTTGAACTGGCCTCAAATATGAATACTATTTATTGGAGAATATAAGGCTTTTGTTCTCTAAATTGTTCCGATGATATCAAAGGCTACGCTCCAATTTACAAAATTAATTTCAGTGTGTACCTACGTATAAACTATGAAAAACTATACTAAGACTATTGGCATTCAACTATTGAGGTCTATTTTCCGTTTAAAACTAGATTATGAACAGCAAAGTATGCTACAGTTGCGACAGTACCATGTTTGTAATATCCATTAAATTACATCAAAATACACTTGCAACACTTTTGTAATATCCGTTAAATTCATAAATTACATCAAAATATACGATTATTAAATGGCAAGTATTTTTTTTCATGATCCCTCACGCCGACTGCGACAACGTTCGCTCAGGATATCCTGCGTTTCTTTCAACATTAACAAAATGTGTTTCATTTTTTGTTTCATATATCAACTTACATTTTGTATGTCGAAATATAAAGGGTGCGTGACTCACATATTACAAAAGGAGATGGAAAGTGGAATGATATGTCTGTCGCTCAAAATTTTCTCTTAGTGGATGTGTTAAGTTTCTTCTAGTTTGTGGATAGTAATCAAAATAAGCCATTAATGCTGATGGTTAAAATATCCTGATTATATGCAAGTCTTGTGTAAATTATCAGAATAGAGATCAAATAAAATTTAGAAATTTACTACAAAACCGAAGGGCTACATTAAATGTATTGATCCACTACCCCTTAAAAAAATGTAATTACTACTCCAAACGTTTTTATGAAATGCTTTTTGTATATTTTTTTATGATAAAGTGTCTACGCTCACCTGGCTTTAAAAGCAATGTCGCGTTGCCTATAAGTGCAGGTATCGACTTACAACTAAAGATCACTTCTTGCCATTCGCCACAATGTCACCCTGTCTGTTACTGGCTCTTACCTACCCTCACCTTGCGAGGCGTATATACAAAGATTTTTATACCAATAATTATTAAACATCTATAAAATTCGCCCTTCACAAGAACTTGTAACAACTTAATTTCGCAGTCTTTATAAGAACTTGTTCGATGATAAAATATGTATCTTACAAAAAAGGACCTACCTGATTTATTGAATAAAACATTTACTCTCGATAAAACTCTGCTTAAATATTTATTGAAGTTTCTCCGCTAATGCATAATTTAATTTGATTAATTTGCAATTTTTGTCAAACCCCGCGGAGCTATTGTTGCGACTTGAGATTGTGTGCCTCGGGGTAAAGCGAACTTGGCCGATTTCTTAAGAAAGGGATTTTCAAAGGTATGTTGAGATTTTACTCGTAACAACATTAAAGAATGGATGTTTCATACAGTTGTAACTTTTAAGAAAATATTTCGGCTTCAAGTGTTATGAAACTAATTGAGAGTCTTAAGTATTCAAATAAAATAAAAACATCACCTGGGTCCAATTTATACTCTATAGTCTATATGGTTGACTCATAACATTATGTGTAATGTAATATTTACTAAGCAGTCATAAAAAAAAATTGGTATGTAAGTTTGTATAGTTCATATTTGTTGTATAAGTACTTAGTTAATGTTTTTTGCTGAATTATTAATACACTCGCTAGAAGATTAACGTGTTTATAGTAATTTAGACTATGTAATGAGAGTGGTTAAAATATAATTTATAGTTCCAATCTTGGCGTTTATAGCTATTTTAGGGTAACTAAAATAAATTTGCTTCTACTAACTCTAATATTTCACGAAATATTCTACGCAATACGTACGCAAGTTGGTAAGTTACATACGTACATACTTAAACTGACGCCAATGTTCCATTGGGGTTTGCAGAGACTATTAAGCGCCAAGTGCTACGGTCCATACATAATACGTACCTCTTACGCTTTATCAACTTTCTTCATACACGCTCGTCGGTTTCAAGGACTTCGTATTTCTCCTGTCTTTAAGTTAAATATCCATTATTACCGCTCATTTGAAATTGAACAGGTCATATCAACCTTTAATATTTGGATTATGTGGGTCCTTTGTTTCCAACTATTATTCTCGTATATAGCTCACGGGTATTTGTTTGTAGTTGCTAACCGCATGTGTGCACAGGCCGTCAATATGGTCAGATTTATCCGATATTCCAGCTTTAGTATTGATATTTACGAATAATTTCAATTCAAAGGCCTTTTCATATCGAGCAATACCTCATGGCTTTTACCGCAGGCTTTTATTCTTGAAACTCGATTTAATTTGTAATTGAGGAATAGGATAATTTATTTTTTCTTTAAATCTGGTTGAAATCTAAAGTTTCGCTACATCACGTTACTTAGTCAAGCTAGCATTTACAGGAATTAGATATAAATGATTGTCAAAAGTGCCTTGGCCAGCCGGCAGACCATAATTTAATGATAACACCTAAACGACGTTTGTCGTCCGATGTCAAAAATGTTTATTTTTTTCTTAGACACGCTAATGAGAGCAACATAAAACATAAAAAATATTATAACACTAAAGTTTTGCATAATAGTTTCATAGATTTACGCCAACGTTACACATTGAAACAAAACTAAAAATAGAAAAAAAACTAAAGTTTTGGCCAGTGTGTACTATCCTTACAGGTGAATACAGCATTCATTACAACTCGTGTTGGTAACATTAAATTAAATTAAATTAATAAATTAAAGTGTGATACAACATTAGTTAATTAATTTAATTCATTCATGACCTGAAAAGTATCCTAGGATAGGAATAATGCTAACCCACTGCTAAACAAAGACCTCCGCCAAAGATTTTAATATTGACCTTTTAGAAACGCCTTACATCCAGCACTTACTGCAACATACCATCTTTTTTTCAACATACCACCATGTATACGTCACGCAAACGTCACTTCAAACGTACATTACAAAGGTAATCAACACCAACGTTTGCTAAAACGTGGCTAGAACTCCGAGACAAAGTAGGCAAACATAAACATCACGACCCAACACACCTTGTTACTTTCGCTAACTGTACCGTGATAACGAGCTAATGTCGTCAGATTCGTCGATCTTGCTAGAACGTAAATTAATGCGTGATATCTGCTTTATTTTTCTAAGCTTCTTGGAACTAAACGTAGTTGAGTATTTTTCTAGTCTCGCATTGTTGGTGCAGTCGTCTGGAATGCGACTAATATTATTGAATTTAAGGCGCTAGATTTTTTTTTTTTTTTCTCTTTATTTTTTAGGGACTTTTACCATGATTAGGCATGCCAGCCCCATCATAACCTTAAGCTAGGTAATACAATCATAAAATTTAAAAAAAAAACTTAAATGCTAGGATACAAAAATGATGTGTATATTAACAATTGTCTCTATGAATAAATAAAAGGCGCTAGATTTACTTATATTAAATCAATAAAAATTAAATATAAAATTATCTAGACCATTAAGTTTGATGCCCGATATCTCTGATATTTGAAATTGGACGTTTTATACTTAGCTTATAATTTTACGACCATCTTGGCCGGAACGAGATTTACGTAATTCAACAATTGTGCTATAAAAATTGTATGCGTAATCTAATAGACCTAGAGAATCTAATAGTTCTAATCTTTAAAATATCATTGGAACAGAAAGTAACTAAATAATTCCAATAAAGAATCAAACAACACTGAGTACTTTGAAGAATCGATTTTGAAAGAAAACTACATATAATCGAACTTTGTTTAATTGTAAAATCAATGTTGTTTTTTACCTTCCTTAAAAATTCAAAAGCTAATAAACGATGATAAAATACTAAAACCGCATGACTACCCAATAAAATGTATTGTGAAAAAAGTTATTGTAAATTCCGAATTCACAAAACTGATTCAAAAATTCATTTTTCATCTGTCGATCTAACAGCCACGCTCGATTGGCCCCAGAACTCGGAGCGTAATTATAATTTTATAGCCAGTGATAAAAATTGAAAACTTTACAGAATGGACCCTCGTTTAGAAACTCGGCGACTTCTAACAAACCAATTACGAGAAAAATGACTGTACATCATTTTTTGCTTCGAAATCCTGAACCGACGACAAAGAACATAATCTTAAGGAGGTCTTGTAATTTCGCTCCCGGCGTCCCTACAATTAGCGCCGGGTTGGGAACTTTGTTAGTGTACACCTACTTGAGAATGCCGATGGACCGAATCGAAAGCCCGGCCGGCAATTTGACCGAGTCTCCAAACTTGAAATCAGTTTTCAAAGCTGCCCTGTGTATTCTTTGAAAAAGTAATTACGCTTTTGAGGTGTTTGTGAGTATTTAAATTAACTTTGTAGGCAAATTATGCTTTATGTATTGCTGTACTTCGAAGTACATTTCAAATGTAAGTAAGCATAATATTATGTAATAGTGAATTTGAAATTTAATTTTGACAGCCTCCATGGCGCAGTTGGTTAGACGCCGGCTGTAAAACGTGAGGCCGCGGGTTCGATCCCCGCACCGAAATAGATATTTCTGTGGTTTCCATAGGTATTTATTTGGGTTTAGGTGTTTGTGAGACCGAAAAAGTCCCTCGTAGTTTCTGATACCCATAACACACTCGATCTTAGTGTGGGATCAGGACTATGTTGTAACTGTTGGGTGTATTATTATTTATTATTTATCTGTTTAAAAGTATTATTATACTTTTATACTAGTTTATTGGCTGGAATGCACCTTACAGGACATCACATGAATATCCTTAAGTTAGAGATTCGTTTGGCAAAAAAAAATATCTGTCACCATCATGTGTGGAATAACCATTACTAATTTAATTTACTATAAACATAATAATTCAGAATATTATTGAGCCTTAATTCAGTTTACTCATTCATTACTTCATCAACAGTAATATAATGAGATTAATCAACTAATTAGTGAATTAACTGCCATTGTAATGTGTATCTAGCAGATTAATTCAATAACAAATATGAATGGCTTTTGAAATCTGATAGTATTGAACTAGCCCATACAACTCTATTGAATTTCTATCGTCAAGATATGATCGAATCTCGCTATACGATAGGCTTTACGTGTGCACTATGTGTATGGAACTAGCATATTTTCTTCTCACAACATTGGTCGTGGCCCTGTATGTTATTTAAAGTTTTTGTAAAGGGTGACTTTAAAACAAAATTCTTCAAAAACAAATAAGTATATCAAACAGTCATATACTTATTACATGGTCTCAACTTTAAACCCGTGTAGTATATCTAAAAATCAATGACTTATGTTATTTCAGGTTGTAATAGTTTTCAGTAAATTTAACACAAATTATGATAAATATAAGGCATATTAGGTCTTACATGTTTCGCCACCCTCAACATGTTACGCACATATTATGATTTATTTACCATTCAAGTAAATGATTAATCAACATTTACAAGTACAATGAAATATATATTTATATCAATACATTTCAGTGATGATTTTTTGAACCCATTTTTATTTTTATTTAATTTTTCAATACTGCAGTCTCCATCTCGTGTCGTTATAGTCTACATCATCTTTTCTTAATGAAATCAAATACGTTTATTGGTCAAGCAGGCTATTAAATAGCTCTTATGTAAAGTCAATACATAATACTTAATCGGTACCTATATATAAAAAATATTATTATTAAATTAAAATCTGCTCCGTCACCTTCTACGATCTTCATGTGATCTAAATAATAATACCTAATTTATTTTGTACTACAGACATTTTACAATTAAATTTGCTGTTCATTATATCTGATTCAATTCGAAACTGTGTCATTGCTGTGACGTACTTCAGCTATTAATAGTTGCTGCTACCTCCCATATTGATCTGGACTGGCCTATATGGCGAGGGTCAAGATGCTATCTAAGGAATCTAATTTTACAATGCATAAACTTGAGCCCATCTGTATCAAAGTTTACGAGGAGAACGTACTATCAATACTGTATTACGACTAGGCAATATTATCATGAAATATTTATTTATTTAAATCTTTACTGTACACAATTACAGACGAAAATACACAATACAGAAACAACAAAAAAAGTACAAGTACAAATGGTGGTCTTATCGTTCTACAGCAATGTCTTATAGACAACCATGGGATGGATTTAAAAGAAGGAGAGAGAGAAATACCTCAGATGCCACATCAATCTATATATAGCGCACTTCTGTATCAGCCCATATACGTCCCACTGCAGAGCACAGGCCTTCTCTACAATCGAAAGTACGATTGAGAGGGGTTAGGTCATATAGTCCACCACGCTGGCCTAGTGCGGGTTGGCGGACTTTACATACCGTAGAAATTCTTTAAAATTGCCACGGTATGCAGGTATCCTCACGATGTTTTCCTTCACCGATATAGTGCGTGGTGACTGACTATCAATACATTCATAACTCCGAAAGTCAGAGGTGTGCCCTGAGATTTGAACCCGCGACCATCTTCGCGTCTGGTCCGTTACCAATAGGCATCACGCACCTATATAGCGCATGCGGGACGTGATATTTGGTTTTCGATTCCGAATTAGATTATCCATTTTTATGTTGTTTTTTTAATTTAAATCCGAAGTTGAATAACTTGACGAGTTAATGTTTTCATCAAGGAAAGGGTAGAATACCCTAAAAGATATCAAAACATACGTTTATTAGGTAATATGTATAAAATATCTTCGCAACATCAAATCATTCTGAGAAAAGTTGCTAAATTGCGTCTGTATATTCTTCGTAATAATCTCTTATGTATTATACGAAATACTAGTTTTCTTTTATATAAAAACTGAAATTACGTGCATCAGTCGCAATATTTAGTTTTGTAAGTCTAACAATACCAATTGTATTGGTCCTTCAAGCCGTATTTATATTCATACATACATAAATACATAAACTCACGCCTTCTTTCCCAGAAGAGGTAGGCAGAGGGGCTTCCAGGACACCTACATTTCGCCTTGTATATTTCGTACCACGATGGGACAGGAGGCAAGCCTATCGCAATATCGGGCACAAATTCCAGAATCCGGACTGATAATGAATAAAGAAATCCAATGTCATATCGCCCGACCCGGGAATTGAGCCCGAAGCCTAAGCTTTGTGATCGTACCGTAGGCGTGGAGAACACCTACGCTACCGAGGCAGCTATTTATATTCAACTCATACGTTTAAAAATAAAGTAAGCTTTTTACACTAAGCCTTTTACTTAAATACAAGATATTCGACCTCGCATGCTACTGTTTCCATTAGGTTAACAATAAACGTAAATTCACACCCATTTCTCTTGTTACAGATGCTGTCACAGACAATACTCTTAGAGGACGAGAAATTGGTGATATACTTTAAGCAAAATGTAAGTTTACCTTCCAACACATTCCATTATCAGCAGACACACTTACTGAATTAAAATTCCCGCTCGATTTTTCAGATCTTCAAGACTTAAGTTTTAAAATTAATTATCATACAAACATAATTATCCAAAATTATATTATAAGTCACAATACAAACCCATTTACTCGAACACAAACAAATCAAAAACACTAATCAATATAACTCTAAAAGCAAAGTTAAGGTACAAACAACCACCTGAAATAAATAACAAAGTGAGAACAGAAGACCTCAATCCGGAGCGCAAATTACATTTATATTGTTATTTCCATACGGCAGTCATTTTGTGGAATAAATTAGCATGAAATTCAATTAACGTGGTACTTAGTGCAAAATCGCTTAAGAAACTTCTGCGCGGCATCCGGCGCTCTCGAAGTTCAAACAAAAACTAACGCTGCTAACTTAAAGGCCTTATTTGATCAGGTAATTAAGTGGTTGTGCCTGCGAGCTACACTTTATACTTCACAGAAAATGTTTCGCCATCGAGTCCTGTTCGAGGAGGTTAGACACGTTTTAATGGACATGCGAGTAATTATTAATCTAGCGAGGTTCATTAATTATTTGGCTTAAGACTTTGTGGAAGTTCTTGTGCTGTAATAGGGAATATACGCCACTACGTAGGGGTGCCACAATCCCACTTATTTTCATGATTGTTTGATATAGTTATATGATCGACCGGCATGGTAGCATCTCATCGTTTGGATATTCTATTAGGAAACGGTGATGAAGTAACAGTTTTTCAGTTTGCGAGATTATTAGAGGCCCATTCATCCCATCATTTCTCCCGTACCTGCAAATACAGGCAGCGGTGCCAATTTCCATTAAGATAACCTTTTGCTCTTTTAAAGGTAAATATAACTGCAACAACATAACGTAATAAAACGATATTTTTTTACCTTATAGAAGTATCCATTAAGGGCCCTTTTCACAAGGTTTTGTAGAATTATAAAATCTCTTAAATAAACAAGATTTCGATGATAATTTAATGAGTCATACTCATCGAAATTAATGAATTATTCGCAATATTATTTATTTGGAGTTTGCAAACTCGAAACGAAACTTTTGTCGCATCTTAACAACAACAGATTATGATCCTATAAAACTTCCAGTTTGCAACTAAATATTACCTTGGTGAAAATGTTGCATTCAAAATTGAAATGGTGCTTGTTTCTGTCTTCAATACTAATTAGGCCAAGTTTTTGGTATTTAAACCTTGGATTATAATAATTAAAAATAATACTAAAATTACAAAATATTATGCACGAATTAAACTACCTTTTGATCAGTCAGATGCAAAAATCATGACATTATTTTATAGCTTCCGGATGATATTTACTCTTGCGAGAATTCTGAACTTCCAATTTAAATAAATGCGAAAATGCACACAGTAATACAAGCATCAAAGGTATTGATTGTAAATACACGTTCCCGGAATATCAGTTCGCTATAATTGACGACAAACAGCGCGTCTGGTGAAACCGCAGAATTCACTAGCGCAAATTGTTAATGGCTCCAGTGATGTATCATTTGCAATCAACCGTAGCTTTTGCGCCATTACTTTGTACGTTATTTTTCTCCCACTATTATTTGATGTATGTGCATTATTGTTTTTTTAAGCATTTCAAAGAGAGCTATGGTGCATACTTTTTGGGACTAATAGTGTGACATCAATGGATGAAAATTAAGAAATGAATATGAGAAAAATAAAGGGTATTTATTTATGGGATAAATCTTGAAAGAATAAACATGAGGAACCACACACATATATTTTTCTCAAAATCTTCAAAAAATTACTTTATTTAATCTACAATTTTTAATTTCTGACCAATCAAACTTTTTAACCGACTTCAAAAAGGGAGGAGGTTCTCAATTCGATTATGTTCGATGTCTCAATTCTCTATATTTTTTTATGTTTGTTACCTCATAACTTTGTACTGGGTGACTCTATTTTTATTTATAATAATTTGTTGGCTAATCAAGTCAAGAAGTAAATTAAACAACATCTAGTACAACGAAATAGATATTATTTTTACTTTTTAGTGCAATTTTTACATACATACATAAACACACACCTTTATCCCCGAAGGGGTAGGCAGAGGCGCCACTAGGTCACCCACATTTTGCCTTGCATGTTCCGTCCCACGATGTGATAGGGGGCGAGCCTAACGCCATATCGGGCACAAATTCCTGACTCCGGGCTGATAATGAATAGAAAAATCCAATATCACTTTGCCCGACCCGGGATTCGAACCCGAAACCTCAGCTTTCTAACCGTACCGTAATACAACTACGCCACCGAGGCATTTTTAGACTTTTTTATTAAACTCTGTTTATCAGAAAAAAATAGCGTTATAGAATCCTTTTAGTATTATAAATAAATTTTTGCCTACATCAGCTACAATCGACGATAATAAGATTAGAATTCCAAAACCGGAATCTGAGATCACAGCCGGAGTATTACCAAAATTGGATATCCGAAACTAGAATATACCTGGCGTCAAGTTTTAACAAGGACAGACTGTCGGCTACGGGACATATTTCGTTGGAATAACTGTTCAATACCAATGTATCGAATGTATTCAAAGAAAAGTAAAGGCTTGCACATCCGTAGGAATCGTAGAGTCGAATGTAGAGCTTGGGTTTAATTACTGAATTGACGCCGAAGGTGTAATTGGGTGACGTGAAATAGTGATATTGTTGGTTTATTTATTAATAATAACATATTTCTAGGAACAGTTACAAAGTACAATATTAAAAGACTGAATATAAAGAATAGATGATACATATATGGGGCTAGACTTTTTTGAAGCGGCTCTGACTGGAAAGTCGAAGAATACTAGTAGCGGTCTAAAGGCTAACTTTTCAAAGTTATATCCGTAGTCCTAACTAATTAACAATTGCTTTAACGGTGAAGGAAAACACTGTGAGGAAATCTGAGGAATGCTGTGAGGAATACCTGTACCCAAATACATAACAATTTCAGAAGCATGCAAAATCAATCAAGGTGAGCTAAGCCGACTAGGAGGATAAGCTTCTTTTTGCCGTTTTCCGTCTATTTTGAGAAACAGCCCACACACCTTCGATCTTAACGTTGGCCCATGCTATAAAAGACTGCATTATGCCAGTGCTTAAAAAAAACATCTAAGCACATCTTTTTCCCTCTTTCAATGCTCTCACGTCATCTTTCCAAGAAAGTTATAAGGCGTGTATTGTATATTAAAAACTACACCAGCGTATGAAACTTTTAGGTTATTAATAGTGAGTATATAAGAGCCTCTTAGCAGATCGATCGATAATAATGTAACTTCCAAGGAGACGTTGAATGCACGCGGTACAAGACCGCTACTTCAAACTTCACTGACGAAGCTACCCCAAGACGTATTACGATGAAGATGCGAGATGTTAGTTTGGAACTGTTTTTGGCTTTTATTGTTATGTGAAGTACCAATAACACTATTAATTTAACATCAAATTTTTAAAGCAAGAAAACCAGCTTTTGCATTAAATATTTGTGGAAATTTGTGAAAATTTGAAAGTGGGTCTTTACAGCGCTAACTATGGCAATATACATATATATTGGAAAATTATAGATTTGGCAGTAAGTATTAGTTAAATGGCAATTTTAACAATTATTTTTAGATTTATTTAAAAGGCCTTGTAATTGCTATAAAGTATTATTCACTGGTAAGGGACATCGGAAAACCTCTTATGTGCATCTTATGTTCCTTAATGTTGGCTAAAATCTTTAATTCATCGTCTTACAATGTAATAACAAACCGCAGTTTTCTAAATAGTTGTAAAAAATTATAGAAAGGGATAACGGTCAAAATGGCGGCGTCATTGCCTATCACATTCGCCTCGGCGGGCGTCCCGAATTATTTAGAAATAATGACTTGCGAATTTGAACAAAAGCCTCCTCGGGTCATTATTCATTTTGCTTCGTGTAACTTGTGACTGTGCGAGCGGAAAAAGGTCGACAAATAAGCAACTTCGGTATTTTTGATATTTCTTTCATGGATAAAGATATTCGTATCGATTGGAGAAAGTCCACTGTATGCAAGATACAATACCTTACATAAGGACCCATACAAGTAAACCGTATATTGAAATTAGCCAGTATGCCTTAAGATTTAAATAAGTTGACGTAACCATGCCGATAAAGCTGAGACATTCTTCTTATATCATCTTTAATAAAAAAAAAAAAAATCGGTCTTTTATCAGTGGAGGCTCAACACGGATATTCCTATAACAAAAAAAAAAAGAAAATTAGCGATGCGTGCCCTGAGACTTAAACTTACGACTACCGACAGGCTAATAAAATTGGTATCTGAAAAGTTTCTAATAGCCCACAACACTGTAAAATAATATACAATCTGCTAAATCAAAACAATATAAAATAACGTAAAAATAGTTTTATTTCAATGTGTAACATTCGCGTAAATCTAAGAAACCATTATAAAATAACGTCTTGAAGGTGCAATTCATTAAAACCCTCGTTCATATATGGAACAGTAATTAGTGAGTAAATTAATGAAGTTATGAAAGAAATCTAAATGTCTCTTGATAACGATGTTTGCAATTAGTATCCCGGTAGGAAACAAGAGCGTCCGATCTATGCCGGCAACATAATCGAATTAGTCGCCGAGCCGCGATACTCAAATCGTGGATCGAAGGCCGTTTCTCGAGTACCGTATTCAATGTAGTTATTCTCATTATTTTCTGTGTCATATTGCTTTAAAATATGTATTTTATGTACCAGAATTACGTGGTTAGTATTATGTGTTATTTCATGCCATGTCCCCGAACGATTAGGCAGAAATTTCTAAGCTTATCGCTAGGTCGGGCTCAATTGCAAAAAAATGCAGCTTAAATTATGTAAAGGCATAGATTACCTTGCAAAAACACCTGAATTTAACAATAACAACAAAAATGTGGACCATTCGAACAATGTACAATACGAGCGGACAATTGCTGACCAATTTTAATTAGGTTAATTGCATTGCGTAATGAAATTGGTTTCGTTTATAACGTTCATTGATTGTAGCTTCATTGAATTTAGGTACTTGCTATTTGCTTTACATTTAGAAAAGTATTAATCGTAAATGGTCTCTACCATCCTCGCCTTTGCCAAATGTAGTCATTTAAAAAAATATATATTACAAATATGACTATCTCTACCCCTACACGGCAGATTGGCCTGGCGATGAAAACTACTATTGTATAGCAAGATTTAAGACAGATAAGCCCGCCGAATGCTCGTCGGCTGTCGTTGCTCAAAACCAACGGATTAATATCAGAATCCCAAGTTTCGAAATACTACAGACTATCCTGCCCTCACAAACATTGCTACTAAGTAAGCCAGGATCGACAGCGGCACGCATTTTACTTACACCAAACACTGAAGCTCTGCGGATTTTTTAGAATATCCAAGCTGCTTGAACCCACAGCGAAGTTAATATTACAGTAAAATTAACAAAAGTTGGAAATAACATAATATCCAATAGACTTCATAGCCAAGTGAATTCTGTCAGTTCAATACAAGAAAAAAACCTTATATTATTAAGATATTATTCTAAAATTCCTTGTTGCACTGCAAGCAAATTTTTATAACAAAAAAGATTATTACCATACCACAACTTCTATTGCTGTCTTTTTCACTCCTACACAGTCACACCATCTTACCTCTCCCACCATTGGCTTTCCGCGTGATTCTGCGCACAGATTTGGTTCCCGATGTTCTCGTCAGTAATACCTCAATACATTACGGCATTGAGGGGTGATTTTATAAAGCGGGAGCTGGGACGCAGGTTCCATGCCCCGCCCTTCGCACCCGGGGCGCACGCACTGAAATTCATTTAAAACTTCACCCGGTTCCATCAATCAAAAACCAATCTAAATTGGACAACATTCTCGTTTGCTCGGTGGATATTTTGGGCAAAAATATAAAGGATTTATCTGTTACTGCCTCGTGTTACGAACTCCCGCTAATTAGATTGATTTATTGGAAAGTTTGTGTTGTTTGTTCAATAATAATTGGCATATTATTTAGATCACGCTTCAGAAATCGAAAGAAAAGGAAATAAAGAAAAATCTGTTATTGATTTACAAGGCTATGTAGGTAGTCATAACACTTTCCTAAAAAAAGTAGGCATAGGAAGGAAAGCATAGACATTTATTTGGAAATAAATCAACAACATTCGAACAGAATATAAGGGGAGGTGTCGAGTGAGGCAAAAGATTAATTGCACTCAAATACCAAACTCCAAAATAGATGGTTCGTTAATTATTTCGAAGAAATTGAATACCAAGTTCCACAAAACTCTTAACTCTTAATTTTCTGAAAAAACTTTTCTATCCAAGTGTACCATTGCAATATTGGTATAATTAAAGCTAAAATACATCGGAATGGTTTTGTAAACTCTGAAATGGTATCAATATACCGTCAATCAAACAGTTATGCTGGGCTATTCAGTTTGTTTTACCGATGGGGTCACAGTAACTAAGGATGAATAATTTCGATCAAGAGGGGTGTAGCAAAGTAGCGCAGTGGGAGCGTGCTGGGTATTCAACCCAGAGGTCCGTGGATCGAAACGACGCTCTGCTAACTTACTAATATGAAAGTCACGATTTTTTTTTAATTTGTTGTTTTTTTTATAATTATAAAGCAAAATTGGACGTATAGGTAAATATTTTCTGCTATAAATATAATAAAAACGGAAAATATGCCTCATGCCATATATTATAAATAATAAAAAAGTCAAGTGATCAGATTCTACCAATTTATTATTAGGTATTACAATATAATTTCTCAAATAGAACTAACTTGCACGACATACGAAACACAAATACAGCCATTGTACTCGGCTTTACTCGGAGAATAAAGACTCGACTTCACAATAAAGACTCGAGGTGAATCGCGCAGCCAATTAGATACTGCATTTCTGAATATTCTATTGTTAATTTGAGTGTGATCGGATTTCCTATTATGAATAGATTCAATTCACAGCATTTTTCCGCTACGGCTTACGTTATTACGTTGGTTCCTAGTAATGAGGAATAAAATACGAGATGGAATATATTGTTTCATGTCATTTCTCCATAAATTTCCATTATGTTATGTCTCTCATATGTGGGTATTTCATATGGTGGTGCCAGTGTAGGTACCACCGTAATGTATATTTCTCACGTTAAACAGTAGTGTAAATGCATTCCATTAACATCTTATGTCTCAGGAGGACGAGCGCAGTGGAATGCCAAGCATTGCCTTGTAATTCATGGTGTTGTTTGGTTTTGATACTGTCCATCGAGCGGGCGTATCGCTCACCAAAATTTGGTCTCGCCATTTACTGCAATAAAAAAAGATAATGGCTCCGGACTGACCAAGCTATTCATACTGTTATTATTGTTTATAGCGTCACCGCCCTAAAATATTTCTAAAATTACTGTTGGGTGAATATCTTCTTTGGTTATCCCAATGGTTTCTATTGTGTACCAATGTAAATAAACAGCAAGCCTAAACGTCACGCCTGTAACCCATAGGGGTAGGCAGATACTGTGGATCTCCACTTTGCTCGAACTCGACATACTACTTTCGCTTCGTCTACTTACATCGCATCATCACATTATCACAAGACCAGTAATTGCAATAAAACCTAGGGCTATGAGCAAAATATATTTTTAGACGCACTCATCAACATACGCTGAAAGTATAAAATAATTAAGGCATCACAACCCATGGCCCGTTATTTAAAGGCTTACTTTATCATTAACATAATATTTATTACAAATTCAAACCCCCAAGAGCATGGGCGAGGACCCTTCAAATTACTAACACAGCTACTTACGCTTCAAAACATAATTTGTTTCGTCCTAAATTTTAATCCTGGTAAAAGCCGCGCCATCCCGTCCCAACTCGGTATATAAATCACTGTCTTCAAATTTAAAGGTAATGTTTGAATCGCTGTTGTCGCGAATAAGTTATTAAAATCATTTATCACTGAAAATCGCCTCATTGTTAAATGCCAGCGTGTGAGATGTGGAACGTGATGTCCTGAATTCAATGGGTAGGTCAGGCATTTCGCTCTGTGTTCGTTTTGCAGTTTGTTACAATGACCTAGGAGATGCTCAAAAAATAATGTTTCCGGTAAAGCTACTAAAACTATCATATTTTGGAGAGGAAATGAAAATCCAAGAATTGCCCTTTCGTGGATATAGGCGTGAGCATATGCACAATGCATATATCATAAAAGCTATATTTTATATAAGCCTGAGTGACGTCATAGAGTTGGATGATAAATCCAGTACTATCAAGATATAGTATCGTCCGGCGGGAAACGATTCTCTCAGTGGTTGAAATAATAATAATGGCCTGTTTGCAACCGGGTTTTCATTGGCAGACCAAGAATACCCTTGGGTTTGTGATTTCTACGACTTGGTGGTTGTTATTCAACAAATACAAAATATGTTCTATCATAGGTTGGAATTATGATGTCTTTGAGCCATAAAATCAAGATATATAGTAAATCACTATATGGTCTGATAACGGAAACTGCAAAATAATCTAAATATATCACTTAAAAAAATATTGGGTTCACTTAATATCACTTAATATTGGGTTTTTATATTCATTATCAGCCTGGAGTCAGGAATTTGTGCCCGATATGGCGATAGGCTCGCCCCCTATCACATCGTGGGACGGAACATGCAAGGCGAAATGTGAGTGTCCTAGTGGCGCCTCTGCCTACCCCTTCGGGGATAAAGGCGTGAGTTTATGTATGTATGTATGTATATCACTTAATGATGGCTTATGTAAGTACTCCTTTTTTATTTATTCATACCGTTGGGTCTCTAGTAATTTCACTTACCGAATGAGCTACTGCAACATAATATTATGAATCTATGTAACTGTTACTGTACGTGGATTTTCTATACGGCAGTATTGATATTCTAGTCGCGCCGACCCATTCTCTAAAAAAATGGAAAAGGGGATTTTAAAATACACAAAACGTTTAGGCCAGAAGCCCCATTATATAGGTACATATTTTTACGAACACCCAAATAATAATTGTGAGCAATTTGAATTTCTCGAGAACGACAGATTGCGGCGGTCCACGGAATGAAGTTAATGGAAATGAAGTCAACGATAAAAGATAAAAAGTTTTCGAATAAAATAGAAAAAGGCTCGTTTTACGGCCGAATAAAGTGTTTATTTGACATCAAGATTTTGCACTAAGCGCCCGACCAATCTGAATTTTTGTTGTAAAAGTTTGGTAATAGGAGGAAAGTCGAAAGGGAGGGAACGAATTACGACTGCTGAAAACTTTTTCACTTGATCGATGAGTTACTCTAAATAGACAAACCTATATTTTTAATCTTTTATAAAAAAACTAATTTTCTACGAGTACCTGAAAAGTTTCGATAGATAATATTAAAAATAACTCATAAAATTCTGCCTTTAACTTTGATACACACGATGAGGCAAGCTCATATAAGAAAATTGATAAAGAATGTAAGAAAAGCTAAATTAAAAATATGAAGCAATACATGAACACGCAACAACTTCTTTGATATTAAATTTATTAAATTTTTAATATAAAAATACAGCCTTACAGTTACTACAAATATTTTCATAGCGCCATCTAGGAGCTACAGTAAAAACAACTCAGTAAATACATCTTGAGTACAAGCGATAAAGTGCTGCCATCTACATTGTGTGGTAAGCACTTGCTGAAAAGCTAGACAAGTTTCCACACAGAGCTTTTCACGAAACCAACACAATGCGGCGCTTTTGTACACTACTTTGTAAAATACAGACTTATTAATACCCTCTTTCCGTAATGGGGGAATTATGTGGATGAAAAACTGTTATAACTGGTTTATTTAAGCCTGATTTTTCAATCGGCAAATAAACGTTACCCATCAAGTAAATTATAACCTAGCTAGAGATAAAAGTTTACATTGGACAATTTTACAAACACAACTGACATTTTTAACTAACAATACTAAAATCCGACACCTAAACACTGCTACAAAAATATTTCCGACCAACCTCCGCCTTTTCAGTTCTAATAATAAATGTTGCCCATTGTTTCAGATGCACAAAGTGTTTGTGATATTGTGTGTGGGAATTGTCCTCAGTTAGCGCCCTGCCCCATGCCCCGGCTTTCGACATGCCTCAGTCCCCTTCACCACGTCTGCGTCATTACAGGTCCCGATAGCACCTGGCATGCAGCCCGGCTTTATTGCATGATAGGGAATGATTCTTGGCTTTCTTTTGGTATTTTTGGAGTATGGGGATACGATTATTATAATCATAGAATCAATTGTCGTCCATTTCAGCACTATGGAATGTATCTGTCTTTGGAAGATAATGTAGGTTTCATTCGTACAGTTGTTTCAGTTTATTGATGACACCGTCATATCAAGGCTGGAATTGTTTTACAATGCCCTTATCTAGTTGTATACGGGAAGGTTGCCCAAGTACCGAACTGTATAAAGGGTACTTCTAAGCTGGGCAGTAGTAAATAAACATAATTTTAGCTGAAGTATCAAACACGCTATGTAATATCTAAGCCATAGATGTTATCACTTATTGAAAAGAAATAATAAAATAAATACAACATCGATACAGTAAGCTTATTTTGTTAAATTTACGAATAAATAAATAAACGAAGGCAATGACTTGCCCAATATAGATACAGATCATTTAAACAATTAGTTCGATAGTTAAGAAATAAAGTGATATATTTATTTATCATATCCATACGTCATTACCGATAAGCATGCTGTTTGAGCTTTACCTGGCATGGGCTAATTTCGCTTCCTTCTTTCCATTCACTTCATTCTTCCTTACAGTCGAAATCACAAATCAACCAAACATACAATACATTCATATGATTACAACATAAAAATTACGACGCTTATTCAAAATTTTATAAGTAGTTCACAAATTTATACACACGATAGAAAAGACTACATAGATGCACATGTTTATAGACACTAGTTAGAAATAGACATCAGCTTAGCACCAAAATAGATTGGCAATAAATTTTCAAAATTCTTAGCGTACAGGCAGCACAGAGGAATAAACACAGACAATTATTTCTTTGTCAGATGAAAATTGGCTTCAAATGCTCACTCTGGCGGGTAGATTGTAAGTAAGCCAATTGGAAGATCATTGTAAACATTTCGAGGTGACTAAGCACACATGGTTTCCACTCCACCAAATACAAGAGCCTTCTCGCATTACGTCCTCAGTCATACCAAGGGTACGCTATTCGTTCATCCGAATAGCCGGTAGATAGGGTTTATCAATGTCGCCGGTACAATAACGCCGCCAATAACAATCACACAAGCCTTTGTCTGCGTATCGCCGTATTTAGCATCGCTAATACGTAAGTTGGCGATAACATTCGTCAGATCGATCGTACGTAGTCACTGAGTTTCAAAGACAACAAAGCAATAGCGACGGAACTCCGAGAGGAATGGTGCACTTATCGCCAATTGTTTATTGATAATACATGTCGGGGATAGGAGTGGTTATTACTTAATATCGGTAGTACAGTTTTATCAGTCCGTTGATGCGAACAAGCGCGCGATATGAGACTTCACGCTTGTTCACTTTATGTACCGAGTAGACCACGTGTCAAAGTATTCCGGGATACTAATTTTCGTAATAACAAAGCGTAAGTGAATAGTTTCCGAATAGTGTTGGAGGTTTGATGTGATATCAATATGGTTTTGTTGTTTGGCAGGACAATGACTGCAATATGTTTCGTTTGCAACCTGCCGATCTTGTCGCATCAAGTGGGACTGGTGTGGGCTGGGGGCAACGGCTGGGACGAGCTGACACGATCCACGCTCGAGGAGTCCACACTGAGACAGAGACTCGGCAGCCGCAGAGACTCCGCCGCACAGGTCTCCTGTCTCTCACCTCCGGAACCCGACGTGTCGGACCAACCTCGAGGTACGTATTCTCAGTCTTTAATTTTTTTTCCCCCTAAGGTATTATTTTCTAATGAATTAAACCCCCAGTGACAATGACTGTATTTTGTATTCACGAATATTTATCAGTGTTTTCTGCAGTAATAATTTAGTCTATAAATAAAAAGCTTATATTTACAAATCCATAAAGAAATAACACGATTTTATTAATACCTAAAGGTGGTCCCCGGCGGCGCCGCTCGTCGCTGGCCCAACTCACCGACATACTCCGCGAGTGGGGAGGCGGAGGCGCGCCTCGCCGCCAACGAGCTCCGCTGTCCCGACGAGAGACACTGGCGGACCTGGCCCGCTCCCTTCCGTGGGCTCGCCACGAACCGCCGCCGCGACGCAGACGAGACTCATCCGCCGACTCCGGCATAAAGTCCATGGCCTCCAAACGCCGCGATTCCAAAGCCGCTCCACAGGACTTTCGCGCTGAATTTCCCAATTACTGGGAACGGAAAGATTCAACCACTGTCATGCCTTCAAGGGAACGCCGCATTAAGCGTCGAAGCTCCGGTGAAGAGAGTAAGGAACGCCGGGACTCAGTAGATGGGCACCGCCACCGACGTGATTCAGTAGTGGCGCAACCTCCAAGGATAGTCGCATCTCATAGAAAGCGACGTGCTTCACCGCCCACACCTGCTCCGCCTTCCTTTGTTGAAGTGTCTTCCGATCCAGGGCCTTCTACATTACTGCCTTCAGTAACAGTAGTTGCGATTCATGAGCCTAGCCGTTCAGACGGAGAATGCCAGCCAATGACAATGCCGACAATCATAACATCCGCCGTGACCCCGTCTCCAACCTCACCGACTGTGCCAACCACGAACGCAACACAAAGCGTGCAGACAAGCACTGCCACACAGTCAGCACAAGCGACTCAAGCGACAACGCCAAGCGGGCGGACACCTCCTAGTCTAGGTGGAAGGCGAGACTCAACGACACAGTGCGGACGAACAGCTCGACGAGATTCTCGAGCTGCAGCAAGCCCTGAACGCAGGCTAGGTCGCTTACAAAGACAGGCAACAGCGTTTGATGATCCGATTGGCCCGCCTGGAGCGAGGCGCAGGGACTCTGGTCCATCACTGGGACCCGATGATGAAGGAAGAGTGAGGAGAGATTCTTTGAGCCCAGATTCAGCAGCAAGGCCGAGGAGAGACCGTTCCCAATTAAGCCCAGATCGAGCTGGCGGTGGGGAACTGAGTCCATCTGCTGCAAGGCGTCGTAGTCGATTAAGAAGGCAGGCGTCATGCGCTCGAATGGGTCGTGCAAGGAGTCCGGAGTCAAGTTCTTGCTCGAGCCGAGACCCGAGTCCGTGCGCGCGGCCTCCTGAGAGGACGATGATACGAAGGCAGTCGACGACCGAAGAGATATTAATAGCGCGTGGTTTTCGAAGGCAATCGACGACGGAGGAGATGATCAGGTGCCGCAACTTCAGGCGGCAGAGCTCGCAGAGTGACGACGCGTGCATGCGGGCGCGCGGGAGGCGGGACTCCTCCACTCAGATCCTGGACGGTACCATCGGCACCATGACAGTGGAGACTACGAGCACGTTCTTCGACTCTAGCACACAGACTGGTGAGTGTTTTTTTTATTATTATTAAAACTATTTAGGTACTATTGCCCTAGTGCAAGGTTTAGCCGCCAAAAGTCATGTATTTAAAATCTGCAATAGTATGAATGTGCCGTTTTTTATATTTTGTTTCATGAGTTACGGGATCATTTTAGATTTTATTTTCTAATTTTCGCTGTAGGTACTGTATCAGCCCATATACGTCTTATTAAAGGGCACAAGCCTTTTCTACAATCGTGAGTACGATTGAGAAGGGTTAAGCCTTATTATCCACCACGGTGGCCTACCATAGCCTAGGCTAGGCGACTAGGCTAGCGAGTTGGCGGACTTTATATGCAGGTTTCTTCACGATGTTTTTCTTCAACTTACAGTGCGTGTTGGGTTGATTATCAATACACACATGACTCAGAAAAGTCAAATTTGTGCCCTGGGATTTGAACACGCGACCACCGTGAATATGTTGGCAGCCGCGTCTAGTCCGTTTACCAAAAGGCAATTTTACCTATAGATTCATAATTGTGTTAGGAATATTAATCGATCGAAATAAAAAATTATCACGACAAAATGAAAGATATAGGAGATTAATAAAAATATTTATTTAAACAAAAACATTTGCCTGAAAACTTTGTAAGAATCTTAAAATCAGGAAAAAAATTAACAAAAGTTAAAGTATATTCTACAACTACACACAAAACTTTGAGCGCATGCGATATTGCAAACTTTCTCTACTTCCAACTAGTTCAAGTACAAACAAAGCTTTTAACCGCAAAGTGCGTGGTCTTGAGCGGGACATAACTAAATTAAACAGATCATAATTGTTTGTAGTAAAATTCATAAAGCGCTAGTGTACTGCGAACAAGTTTCATATAGCTCCAGTACTCCCGCCGAACGTAAAGCGAATTACAACCGTAAACTCAATCGGAGTACGGGCACTAGTGACAACGGGCGCCACGTGCTCAGCCCCCGCCCCTTTTCATCAGCCAATCGATTTACACGTAGCTCTTTCGTCCCACTCTTCCTGCTGTTTTGCCGACGGGGCCTCAGAGTGAGAAGACGCTGGCTGAGGGAGAGGTCGGCACAGTGGCGCCACAGAAGTCCGGAGCGAGCGGCGTGAGGCGCCGCGGCGGCCGGTCATTCCAACTCGCAGAGCTAGCAGCGCGATCGCGCGGGACATACAGAGATGAGATGAACCGAGCGCTAGGCGCAGGCCCGCCCGCCCGCGCCCTGTCATCTGTTGCCGATCGCTGCCATGTTTACTAGAACCAAAGTGACGTGCCGTACACAACGAATAACCTCAAATAACAATACGTTTGACAGCCTAGTATCGCGATAAAAAAATCGTGCATTCACACCAAACCAACGTAGACTCTACAACGAATCCAAATATCCTGACAAAAAGTACACGCAGATTTTATTATATTTTTGGTATACTGTTTTGTTTTTCGGTCCGCGTAAGGAATAATTATGATTATGGTAATATATTCATGTCAGTGACGTGCGAAATAAGTTTGTGATAACTCCCATTTACATATAGAGACAGAGAAAGGTTTTTGACATTGAACTTGAGGAGCGCAGTTTGTATTCAGAGAGACATAACCTAGAATAGTGCATTTTAAAAACAAAACACCAATATTATTATTGTAGCGAACGTATGATAAGTCTCTTAGATTATAGTGAACGTCAACTTTTATAGTATCAGTGTTTAGAGGCAAGAATTTATTATTTAAATGTGTGAAGAATATTTTTAAAAATTACGTCGGGGCGATATGGTGAGTAGTAGCTGTTTATTTACATTTTTTTTAAATATATTTAACGTGTGTTAAATCCAGAGTTTTGTAAGTTTTTAATCGTTAGATTACGCATTCGTAATATTTTTTATGACAATTTTTAATAAGAATTTGCATATTCATAAATGCACAGATCGTTAAATAAACGAGCTGAAAAATCATTTTCGTGAAATTATCCCTTTTCCTTCGCACAGACAAAGAGATAGGATCTCTTTGAAAATTGAGATAGATGACTGCTATCCTTACTTATCAGGCACTTTTGAAATAAAAATACGCCTATTTTTGTATAAATAAAATATTTATTTTATAATATATTTCAATACTTGACAAATTCTTTTAGTTATTCTAACATCTCTATTTTTTGGGCACGTAGAATAAGTTTATTATTCTAAATAAAACATATTTATTAATAATGATCTAATTTCTCAGTTCAGTTTTACAAAATAAGACATCTTGCGTATCTTGTAACATATATCATGAGATCATAGATTCAATGCCCGGCTTGGAAAATCCATTTTGACTGCAGCTTGTAAAAACAGGTCGAGATGGGTAATTTTCCATGAGGTTGATGTCAAGTAGGCGCCCGTTCAAATCACAATAAATCAGTACACAATAACCACGAATTTACTAAATAAAAACATAAATAAATGAAGAAACAAACATTATTTGAATTATAATGTTCTTTCTCGTGTTACTTGACTTTTATTTCGAAAACGGAAATTATTTCAAACATATATATTAATAAACCCATATATTCCCTACTGCAGGGCACAAGCCCCCCTTTATATTAAAGAAAGCTTAGGTCACATTCTGTGGCGCTAGTTTATCGCGGGTTACCAGTTCTCACGGACGAAAGCTAAGGAAGTTCATAGTATACAAATTTCCTTACAAAGTCTTTCTAAACCATTGAAGTCCTTTCTAATCAACTAACAACATACATGACTCCGAAAAGTCGCTGTGTCCTGTGGTTTGATTTTTTTCCAACAGTCACATACAAAGTTCTGACCCCACCCAAGATAGAGTCTTGTGTCGTGGGTATCAGGAACTACGAGAGACTTTTCGGTCTCACAAACACCCAGACCCGAAACAAATACCCGTGGTTCAAATTTGTCTCGGTGCGGGAATCGAACCCGCGGCTTTACGTTTCACAGCAGGCATCTAACCAACTGCGCTAACGAGGCTGTCATTTATATACAAAATAATTTATTTAACGTATATTTTATACAGGGTATATCAAGACTGCGACCGAAAACGAAGCCAGGTGGTAGTATTAGCGACTTCAGACACAATGCAAGTAAAAATTTCGCAAACAAAATCGATAACTTTTTTTTTGTAATTTTTTACTTATCGTCGTATTTGGGTGATAAATACATAGTTTTCCTAAAATAATGATGCAGACCTCTTTATTTTTAAACACTAAATGGTACGAGAGGGTTTAAATTACTATTTTCGCAATATCTAGGTATTTACCACACAAACAAGATGATTTTTAAAAAATTCTAAAAAAATATCTGTCGCTGTTTTGGTGAAATTTTTATTTGCATCGTGTCTGTAACCACTAAAACTACCACCTGGCTTCGTTTTCGGTCGCGGTCTTGAGATACCCTGTATACTCCAGTACCAATGGTGTAGCTACCGACTGTAGATCTGTTAAGACCGCACGCGAAATGAGATCGTAACTACGCGGCAGTGTGGTTGTACCGTCGCGATAGCCCCAAACCACCGCCGACACTTGACTAATGTTACTCATATTGAAAACGAATTAATTTATTCGTGATTGCTAATTAGATGAACACAACGTTATTCTAAACAATATGCTAATAACATTTGTGTTGCTTACTATACAGTCTTTCTAGAATGTAGAAAGAATTTCCGTGCTTTGCGTCGTTTTTACAATGCCTAATATAGATTAATTAATCTCTAAAAATTAAATGTCCGTGATACTTTGTGTGCAATTTGTCTTGATACGTTTTTCACTGGTGGTAGGTCTCTCATATGTGAGAGGCCACCGTATTGTCTATTTCTGTCGCTAAACAGCAGTGGAAATGCACTGTTGTGTTCCGATTTGAAGGACATTGTAGCCAGAGTAAGTACTGGTCATAATGAGACTTAACATCTTATGTGTCTGGATGGAAAGCGCAGTGGAATAACAACCATTGCTTTATAATTCATGGTGTTGTTTAATTTTACTACTCTGCATGAGCGGTCATACCGCTTATTATCAGGCGAATGGCATGCTCGTCTCGCCATTCATTGCAATAAAAAAAACCTGATATGTTCCATTGCAAAAATCTCGGAAGCTGCAAACGAATCCACATACTTTCTACATCCCCTATTTAACAGCCTCAGACATTCTCGAAAGCCTGTGTAATATAAAGAATTTTTCTGCTATCTTCTAAAACCGTCAATTGTGGCTACATTTTGTCTATCTCCTACTTAGTAACGTATTTAAGTTAATCTCAACTACATTTCATTTCATTTCAATAAGTTTTTTGTCATGGGTATGAGAAACTACGAGAGACTTTTCGATTTCATAATCACCCATACCCGAGACAAATATATGTGGGCCTGACAAACATTAATCTCGGTGCGGGGATCGAACCCGCGGCCTCTCGTTTCATAGCCGTCGTCTTACCAACTATGCCACGGAGGCTCTTTGGCTGCTTTATGTGACTGCCTAAGTTCCATGACTCTTTTTTAAGTACACCCTCAATAAGGTTTCCCATCGACTGTACGTAAGAAGTTAACACTAAATTCCCTATTTGTAACTTTAAAAATCACGAACTTCCATACAATCTTAGGCGATGAATTTTCTAAAATCTTTTCTCTGTGCTCACCGATCCTATATAAGGAACTTCTGTGTAAAATATGATCTTCCAGACCCACCGATTAATTTTATACGTTACCTGTCAGTCAGTCGAGTTTTATTAAGTAAATATCAACCTTCCACGTCAGTTGTTCTCAAATTATATTAAATTAAAATCTATTTCATCGCGAAGATAATTTCATACTCTAATAATAGAAGTAATGAACTGGATATTCTTTTGATGATACAAACCTTCTTTTACAAGCTTTCAAAAGCTTTCATATCAATCTAAAAACATATTTTTATAATGAAGAATTTTATATAAATATAGTAACTGTTTAGTTTATATTGGAAACTCTTTTATTATTCTTATATGCATTATAAAATAATTATAATACACATAATTATTTGATTTTTAAACTTACGTCAAAATATATTAATTAATCATGGTACTACAACTAGTCAAAATCCAATTAAACGTAAATTCGATAAATTGTTTATTGAAACAACTAACATTTATTTACAGCAAGATATTTAGGGTTTTTTAAAGTATTACTATTTGCTCACAATGGATGCACACTAGCTCATCCCAGAACGCGATGCTTTCGTATGCCATTATAGAGGGTTTTGTAAATTATGGGTACTACTACACTGGTCGCTGGCTCTGTGAATACTAACAATCAACTTGGTTGTGTTCATTATAAAATGAACTAGAGGATAAGTCACTATAGCGACCATCATTTTTTTGCATGCGAATGCCTAAAGTCAGTTCCTTATAATTATTCCAATGTCGAGTTAATTATAATATTGTCTATTTCTTACATAATGAATAATTGAAAATGGATTGTTTGAGCTATGACGCGATGTAAAATTCATATCCGATGTCCATTGCCATTTGTAAAAACATGGCGATCAAAGAAATTAAATGAGAAAATAATGTATCACAAAGTATTATTTCTAGTAAAAAATATATCAACACGCCAACACGCACTAGGCCAGCGTGGTGGACTATATGGCCTAACCACTCTCAATCGATTCTCTCGATTGTAGAGTAGGCCCGTGCCCAGCAGTGGGACTTATATGGGCTGATACACAACAACACAACAAATAAAATATATCAAGTAGCTACACCGTTGAATATAATTTGATATTATATAAATTAAAATAATGATAGTGTACGAATTGCTGACGCAATGCCTTGTATGTGGATTCAATTAATGTCTTCATGTTTCGACAAAGCAGTAAAATATAACAATATCACAATTATTATTGAAAGGCTATAACCAAGTATTGTAATAAGGAATAGTCATTTATTTTCCTTTATAAAATTTTCTTCGCCTTTAACGATTTCCATATTTATCAATCTTCATTATGGCAATATTACCGTTTTCCGCTCTGTAAATATACAATAAGAAAATTGTTCGCTTCTTATTATTTCTTGGGATTGAATTCGCTGCCCCAAAATTAGTTGCTACCCTCAAGGGAGATCTGAGTTTCACTATCCTCCATTGACCGTTGTCTTGCCTAACTAAACACGGATTACTTGTATTTTCTTGGTAAAAGTGTTATTTGGATCGGCAAATTGCAGATAGTTTCATTGGTGTCTTTCTTGGAACTGTATTAAATATAGAGACTATCGCGGCATTTTTTAGCTGAAATTCTACAGATTCTATCTCGCAGAGATTATTGACTGTAACTAAATACTTATATAACACATACCGTAAAAATTAACTGCGTGTGGCTTAAATTTTTCGCTTGCAGCCAGTGTTTGTGAAAACAGTTCATTGTAAATTCTAATGCGTTCAGTTGTTGCATGTATATTATATATATGTGGTATATATTTAGTATATTTTATTTAAAGTATATTTAATGGCCCATATGGTCTAATCCCCCTCTCAATCGTACTCTCGATTGTATATAAGATCCGCGCCATACAGTGGGACGTATTTGGGCTGATACAGATAAATATCCATACAGATATTTAATGTGAACATGCCAGTACCATTGTAAAAACTAAAAACATTAAAAATGGCAATTTACTTCTTGAGTGGAATAAATAATAAAAACAATGGAAGTCGCAGCACAAACCAAGCGAGTAACGATAAGTTAAACGAGCTTTTAGTGAAAGCCAAAGGTAATGTTTTATTTTACGGTGATTGAAGTACATTGCTGCTCAAAAGAAATGTGTCGTATGAACTAATTTGTAACTAAGAATACTATAAAAAGACGCAATGTATGCTGTATTTTTATTTCAATGCGATGCTACAGAAAATATGTAAAGAAAAGTATAGTTTTACTAGAATTGTAACATAGGGAAATTATGAGACGCGAGCCTAAATTAATTATAGAAAGAAAAAGTGATAGACGTTTTCCTAAGAATAGGTTTTATAAAAAGGATAAAAAAAGGATTATCATTTTATATACTTCGAAGATTTCTGGATAATTTACTGCCATATCATTTGAAAACGGCCAAATCTAATCATTCCCACAAAAATCAGCCCTTTGAATCGATCAAGTAAATAATAACCGAATATATGTGTCAAATAAGGAAGCGTACATTCATTACGCGTATTTTTATGGACAATAACCCATATAACTGACGAAAACGATAAACGTATAGAATATTGAAACGATATTGTTTCCGAGGCCCATGACGTTAATATCAGCTGAATATACCGTGGCTATAAAAAGGCAATGCCTTGTTTACAACTCTCTTTACTGCGCATACTACCACCATATTAATTACGCCCTATTTTCTATTGGTCATATTTCAATGTGGAATGAAGGGAAAAACTGACAAACATGATTGTTAATACCTATATTAATTAATATATTGACTGCAGCCTCCTACGTTTTATATTCAGCAATGTATAAAAAAACGCACATTGTATGTATAATTAACGAAGTATAGCAGCTTAGTGAAGAGGCGTAAACATCAACTATAAAAGAAGTAAAGAAGTGTAGGTACATACGTAATTATAAAACTTTTGGGCAATTTAGAGTTTTAAACAACTAACTTTGCATCATTGATTGAAAATAATATGAAAAAAGTTATTTAACACATTCAAAGCAAAATTTTCATGAATAACACAAACATTCTTAGCGGTCGAATTATTAAAATCTTCATTCTTTTCCCCTTACTTACATGGGGTCAGTCTGGCTAATACTGCTGTTATTTCTGCAATATTTTACAACATTCCGGGATCAGTATTTCATGATTATCGATGAAAGTCCAATTTCTAGGAGTGTCAATTTATTTTCTTTTACTATCACAACACTAAGATCGAGTGTTCTGTCGTGGGTATCAGGAACTACGAGAGACTTTTCGGTCTTACAAACACCCAGACTCGAAACAACTACTTCTGCTTCACACGAACATTAGTCATAAATAAATAAATAACCGGCGTCTAACCAACTGCGCCACGGAGGCTGTCAATAATGAAATACTTAGTACTTAGTTATTATACTTACGATAATATATTTATCACAATGTACTTTTGCATTGGATTGTATCAGCCCATATACGTATAAATATACTAGCCCATATACTCACTTTAACGGTGAAGGAAAACACTGTGAGGAAACCTGCATACCGTAGCGATTTTAAAAAGAATTTCTACGGTATGTAAGTCCGCCAACCCGCACTAGGCCAGCGTGGTGGACTATATGGCCTAACCACTCTCAATAGATTCTCTCGATTGTAGAGTAGGCCCGTGCCCTGCAGTGGGACGTTTATGGGCTGATATAGATATACTCTACAATCGAGGATACGCTTGAGAGTGGTTGGGCCATATAGTAGTGGCGAAGGCTCCTTAGAAGCCAGTTCCTACCGGCTTCCCTTTTGTAATTTATCATTACACTATAAACAAGCAAATTATTCAAACTTATTTATTTAATATCAAAACTCAATTATTATTTTTTACATTCAACGACATCTGTCGGCCAGATACGTAAACATTACTAGGAAGCGGCACAGTAAGCCCTTTTTATTGCGACGCGGTGCGACCTCTGGCGAATTCCTGTAAAATTGTTCGGCTTATTCAATAACACTAGCGCGGCCCGTGCGCCGCCGCCCGCCGCCGCCCCGCCGCCACCGCGCCGCCGCCGCGCCGCCCGTTACGCATTGTATAGTATGCAACAAACCACGCAAAATTGTACCTTAAATTGATAATGATTTAAGGTTCAATTTACGCTAAAAACGCAAGAGGCAAGCCGCAGCTTCTCCGGCATTTCGTGTGTTTAGGTATAGATATTACTTATTACAATAGCGAAATGCGGAGTTTAATGTATTTATAAGTGTTGGTTCATGCAATTAGTTTTAAATGTTTTTAATTACAAAATGTGTAATATTAATATTATGGTTTTAATGGAAATTACTAATCGTTAGGAGCGTACTAATATGTTTAGGTTGTCGATTTTACAAATAAAGTTAGTGTTTAGATTTTAGGACGTGCTCGATCCTCGCCTGAGGAATACATTGTCTTACTAATGTTACAACTGATAAATGCGGGGCTATCGTACTTGTTAAAATATTGAGTCTAGGTTTTTATTTCTTTTATATTAATCTTATATTCACGTGCAGTTTAGAAATATACTTTTTTATTTTTCTCATTATGTAAGCATGGTTTACTTTTTATTTCATGGACATTGTAAATATTGTATAAGTACATAGGTAATGAAAATATTAAAATTTAATTGACGGCCGCAATAGGCAGATGCCACAATATCACTTACCAAATGAAACCCATTATTTTAGTTTGGTGAGTAAGATTCTCGAAGCAATAATTTGCTGGTGGGAGGATATTCGCAAAGGTCCGAATATAAGGACACACGTGCATAAGTGTGTCGCGTTTTGCGTTCATTCTGTGAAACATCACACAGTAAATTTTTAATCTCTATTCGGACTGCACTACGCTTACTATCAGTCGCATTCACAGATTACTTAGTACTAATCGCATTGTAGTCATTTCGTAATCCCTTAGCCCTTCTAATATTATAAATGTGAATGTTAGTTTGTTTGTTACGCTTGCACGCAAAAACTACTCAACCGATCATCATGAAACTTTGTACACATATTCTTGAAGGTATTAGAAGTAACATAGACTACTTTTTATTCCGAAAAAAATAGTGTTCCCGTGGGATGAAGAAGGAATTCCGATATATTTGCTACTTTTTCATACTCAAAAAGATGGGATGGGACTGGATTACATTTCATTAGTGAGAATGAGACAGGGCGGGCGGGATATAACGGGATGGGACGGGACGGGATGGGAGATTTCAAATAAAATTAACCACGCAGACGAAGTTTGCGGGCAGAAGCTAGTAACAGGATAAAGAAAATAAACATATTTTGTGTTTTGAGCTTCGGCTTCCCTTTTAAAAAATGTCACCCTTCGCCACTGCCATATAGTCCACCACGCTGGCCTAGTGCAGGTCGGCGATGTATTTATTTATTTATTTATATTCTTTATTGTACACAAAATGTAACAATAGGTATATAGATACAACAAAATAAACAAAGTAGGTACATATGGCGGTCTTATCGCACTAAGGCAATCTCTACCAGACAACCATTGCATGGATTTATGAGAGGGAGAAAGAAAGGGCAGTGTATAATAAAGACAATGTGCTTAGTTATTATAAATTACAGTTTACGGACGGGCATACTTATGTCGAATAGCAAAAGACTATTTTACATCGCCGACCGGTCGTCAACCTGAACGGCACTTTAAGTACCTACCATCAGTGTAGTACACTCATTGACCAAACCAGAAAAAAAATCCCACCCGTTTTAAACACTGTATTTATATTCCTGATTGAAAATAAAACTTCACCAAAAAGTGAAACGAACAAAATTATACAGTCATTGCAATGATTACATAAATTATTACTTTAAATTCGAAATCAATATTGATTAAGTACACAACGGAGTTGGAAAAGTTTTATCTCGCCCCGGGCCATTTATCAAATTTCTCGCAAAGAAATACAATGAGCAGTAACTAATTTAACAATTCAGCCTTCAGGACCTTCGAGATGTATCAAAGTGTCAAATAGATTAGTCTGTGATTAATCAGAACTTAGTTTGTCGGCCGTCTTCAATTTATTTTAAAAAGTTCGGCCTATGGGGAATAGAAATGGCTTTTTGTGGTAAATTATTGATGAATCTAGGAGAAACTGTGACTGTAAATATGATATTAAACACGTTGCACTGATGTAGTATTTTTATGCAATTATTATTCGGATACGCTCAATTAAAATTCAGTGCAGTGTATTTTTACACGGGAAAATGTAATAAAACTATTAAACCTGAGATCAGAAATTTTAAAATAGTGGATGAAAACAACTATACCTATAGTGAACACCATTATAACAGTCTGTAAATAATACCGGTTATATCAGAATGCAACCAAAAACGAAGCCAGGTGGTAGTATTAGCGACAGTGCAGTCACAGTGCAAATAAAAATATCGCAAAAAATTGTATAGGCTAGTATTCCTAAAATAAAGAAGTACATACACCTTTTGACGCAATGGTACGTAAGGGCTTAAATTACTATTTTCGCAAAACCAGGTATTTATCGCCGAAACACGATTATTTTTTAAAATTGCAAAAAAATTGTCGCTTGTTTTGAGAAATTTTTAGTTGCATTGTATTTGTAACTACTAAAACTAACACCTGTCTTCATTTACGGTCGCAGTCTTGATATACGCGGTATATAAAGAAACAAAAATCAAAATATTAACACAACGAATTCATTTAATCGGTGTAAGTCCATACCGTGACAGGATTCCCATTTACAAAGGCGGAAAATTAAATCCCGGTACAAAATGAAACCGGCGGATAAAAAATAAAATCTGGGACTGGTCCGAAGATATTCAGGAAAAATGGAATATGAAACGACTACTCCAGGTTTCATTTAATGTTTTGCTTAACCTACTCACCACTATACTTGAACAAGAATATTCAAACTATTTTTATTGTATAATATTTTATTCCATACTTAATACGTGGAAAATGTCATGGTTATTAACACTATGAGCATGTATGTTTTGTAACAATGTTCTTTCCCAAATAAAAAAAATAAAAATAATAATAATGGATTGTTAGATTTACGCGATTGATACATTCTGAAATGAAACGTAGGGAAGTTAAAACATGTAAAAATTAAACCGAATCCGCGATAAAATCCGTAAATATTAGTTTTATATCAATAATTTTATTATTTTATTTAAAAACGGTAATGGACCCTACACGGCTGCCAAGACCGTGGTCGCGAGTGCAAAATACCAATCTCATGGCAGACCTTTGAATTTTCGGTGTCATGTGTTTATTAGTAGTCAATTACCACGCACTTTAACGGTAAAACAACGATAAGAGATTTGCATACCAAAGAGATCTTAGCAAGATTTTCTGTGGTCAAATCCGTCAACCTCAATCGAAGTTTCAGTTGTAGGGGAACCTTGTATTTAGTATTAAGCAATTATGAGCAGATCCAGACTACAGTAAAGCTGATACAGACAGCACAGTACAAAGAACGCCAATACTTTAAAAGTTAAACAAATTAGGGTGATAACGTACGAGTATGACATCAATATACACAAGACATAAACACAACAAAGGAGAAACCCGAAAATATTACCGCAAAATGATGTATGTTTTTTAATAAAATGTAAAGGAAACTACCCTGAGTTGAAGGCAGGGCTTGTCACCCGCCAGCGCCGTATAACTTGGTCTTAAAATTTTGAGCCCACGTTGTTGGCAAGTTTCCGAGTTACGTCACGACGCCCTTTGGCGGTGTGCCAGAGTAAAAATTTGCTTTCACTATTTATTGAACGGCTTCCATTTATTTATTTACGTGTTTACTCTTTACATCACTTTAAGTGCTAGTGTTGTTTATTTTAAAGCAATTTAAACAGAGATAAATATTATTAGAACAAATAACATTTATTTTTAAATTAAACAAACCGTAAGAAAGGCTATACTTAAAATGCATTTATAGAAACATTTAGTAATTAAACAAAGCTATTTTACACTGCAGACTCGTTGTGATGACCTATGTACAAAATATCAGTAAGTTTACTAAAATATTATATTTTAAAACTGATCGATTAAATCGACGTGCCTCTGTCCCTTTTAAAATGAAAATCTTAAATAACTACAAACTTTTTTTTACAAATCACGAAAAAAAATGTTAAACTCGCACAAAAAAACATCAGTGGCATTTACTCCGTCCATTTCTAAGAAATCTGGAGCCATAATGAATAACCCATTTTGCGGGCAACCCTAAGAGGCCTTTTTACCTTTTGCCAAAAATCTAATACTGACAGGTGAACGAAGAATAAGTACCGCATTGAAGGGTGATTTTCCAAGGAAAGCTCTTAAAGTAAAATGTTACTATTGAGGCTTGGGTAAAGGTGTTGGATTGGACCCGAGCCAATCGCTTTGATTTTACTCAATTTACGTATTCACATTTATATTTTGGAGGGATGAAGACCGAATTCGAAAGTAGCTATAGTGATAACTTTAATAACGTCCCTAGAAGTGCAATACAAGACGATACAAAAAGTAGAGCCGAGATTGCTTCTTATATATTGTGTTTAATATAGCTCGCCTTGTAATAATAAAGCACCTTACATCTACAGTTTAGAATATGAAAAGTTTTAATATTTGAGCGACTAGACTAAAGTAGTAAGTTCTCACATTAAAACAGATGAGATATTAACATACCAAGTTATATATTCCTAACACCAAGCATAACAGCAAACCTTTAGCTACAATTTATAATAGTGGGTGTAGGAAATCAGTGGATGCAGGTTTACTTCTAACAGATCTTCGTCCAAATCCTTGAGGAATGCCCATTTGTAGTAGTTACAAATAAATAAATATACCCAATAGTCATATATGCACATAGATCTAAAGTGATACTAAATTCGAGTCTTATGTTGTAGGTATCAGGAACTACGAGAGATTTTTCGGTCTCACACACCCCAGACCTGAAACAAATACTTTTGGTTTACGAAAAAAAATGTCTCGGTGCGGGTATCGAACCCACGGCCTCTCGTTTCACAGCCAACGTGAAGGCTGTCGCTATATATAGTTACATCATTCGATTTTTAATAAAATGCATGCAAGTGCAGACCAGACCAATAAAAATAATGAACAATGGCAAGCAAGGTTATATCTCAGGGGTCGTCTTTATTAAATCCAATTACTTGCTGAAGCTTAAAGATATTTTATTATAAAGGAGGACGACACTGCGAACCAGCATATTACTGAAAATTAAAAATATTGACATTCTCAATTGTAAGACTATTGACCCTCATAATATTTACATATTAAGGAAATAAAGACTATAGACATATACAGGATGTCCCAAAATATGACATATTACAATATCTACAATATTTATTTATACTATAGGATGTCTCACAATGAACGATGTTTCAGAACCATCCCCCCTGTACGACAACAACCACTACCACGAGGAATGTCTGCGCTGCAACTCCTGCGGGCTGAACCTCACCGGGCCCAACCAGGTCAGTCTTTAACTTGTAGTCTGGTATCATCATCATCATCAGCGTTTGACAGCCTCCGTGGCGCAATTAGTTAGATGCCGGCTGTGAAACGAGAGGCCGCGGGTTCGATCCCCGCACCAAGAGAAATGTTTGTGCGGCCCACAAATATTTCTTTCGTGTCTGGATGTTTGTGAGACCGAAAAGTCTCTCGTAGTTCCTCGATACCTGCGACACAAGACTTAATTGATCTTAAAGTGGGGTCAGGACTATGTACGTGACTGTTGTTAAAAAAATAGAGACATAATCAGTCGGACCTCTTTCTCAAAACTTTAATATAAAACCTCTAAAACAAACAACCATTTATATTTTCAAATCATATAAAGCACTTCTCATAATATTTCACAAGTGGGTAGTTCAACCGTGAGTTTTAAATGCAAGCAGCATTTTGTACGCAAACGTGTCTTATTCACACATAATTGCGTATTCTGCAGCCTTCCGACAGTCTATGATGTATGTCGTGCATTTGTCATCCGCGTCCAAACTTGCGAGCGAAAGCTTGTACTGAATGGGTTGCTTTATCCTCTATTTGCGTACAAAGTGCATTAGCGTTCGTGAATTCTGTTCTACATACACAATTATGACTGGGAATTTTATTCAGGGTATATCAAGACTGCGACCGAAAACGAAGGCGGGTGGTAGTTTTAGTGGTTACAGACACAATGCAAATAAAAATTTTACAAAATAAGCGACAGATTTCTTTTTGCAATTTTTTGAAAATCATTGTTTTTGGGTAGTAAATACCTAGTTATTGCGAAAATAGTAATTTAAACCCTATCGTACCATTGCGTCTTAAAAAATAAAAAGGTGTACATCATTATTTAAGGAAAACTATGTATTTATCACCCAAATACGACGATAAGTAAAAAATTACCAAAAAAAAGTTGACGATTTTTTTTGCGAATTTTTTCATTGCATTGTGTCTGAAGTCACTAATACTACCACCTGGCTTCGTTTTCGGTCGCGGTCTTGATATACCCTGTATATTATTTGAAATGCTGAAAACACAATACTATTTGATGATAGTATAAGAGCTTTTGTAAGAAGAGAACCTCCATGGGTACGTTAATAAATTAACAATATTTGAATTGACAAAGCAATTCATGAAAAAATTAAAAAATTCACACACAATAGTCGCATTAAAGCAGCTTTATGAAATCACTCTTACGTAGAATTAGATATTTAAAACACTACAATGAAACTTAAAAAGAAAAACAAAGTTCTCGGTAACATGAGCGTTAAAAGCATTTTAAATAGATTTGCATTCGATTGTGAACACTGGAAATATCTTAGAAATTCGAATTTAGAACATCAGGGAGCTGTTTCCAATGAAAGCAAATACATTTGCCTAGAGAATATTTGTTTTCTGTTTTTTATTCGTTTGGATAATGCAAACCTGATTCACTTCTGATGAAAATTGCACGCTTTTCGTTCGTATTTATATCCAATCCCTTTGAAACTGATAGAATACTTTAGTTCGTTAATTTGCTTTCAGTGCTCTCTAATTTTATGTTTCGTTCGTTTGAAAAATTCTATTAAGTTTTTGTATTTCTATGTTTATTAAGTTTTTGTAGTTCGAACCAGCGGACAGATAAGGAAAAATAAAGAATTATTTGCTAGAATCGAAAGTCTTATTTCCATCACATTACATCTTTCCATTATTACATCTTTAAATTGACTTGATTTCTTTTTATGCTATTCTTGAAATAAATAACATATATCAAATCTTTTAATATTGTAAATTTAAAATGGCCATAGATCACAAAACCTGGTAATTACTTGATAAGTAATATATCACCCTCAATTTCAAATCAACCTTATTTCTTCTTTAACGTGTGCTTGGGTTAATTTCTCAAAAACAATTCTATATCTACTCAATATTTAATATACACTGGACCGCAAAGAAAAAGTGTCTGTTACAAAATCTTCAATATCTTTAAAATTACCTGATCTAGCTTTATAAAATATATATTAAGTTAAAGAATATTTTAATGTGCTTAAATGAATAAAAATTTAAGTTTGGAAAAAAAATGTAAAATAAATAAAAATGCGTATTTCTTCCAGTGCAGTGTAAATTACTTGTGATCGTATTTAAAAAATGCATACGGAAATGGATGAAAGTAAAGAAGAGAAAGTGTTATAAGAGGATCAGCAAAGTGGGGATCCATTGACTCCACCCACTCCTATAACATAATGATAGAAGGAATTCTTATGTATACTTTTAAGTAATTGTTTTATTGTATTTCCTAATGAACCAGATTTCAGTGCTTTTAATACGTAAGCAATATCTAAAGCGGAGAGTCAATAGCGTCTCGACACATCTCCGTCTGTGACGTACGTGATACACATGTTAATAACGGCAAGAATAATACAGCTTACAATATGCGCAATTTGCAGCATCAGTGGCTTTGTAATATAAACCAAGGATTAGAATATATTCAACATGTACTTCTATTACGTTAGGATTGGGATTAATCAAGCACTTGATTAATCCACTAAGCACTTCCTCGTAATAGGAAGGTCCATGGAAAGGAGCGTCCATATCAAATCAAATCAAATCAAATCAAAAACTTTTATTGTGGACATAGGTTTACACATGGTGTTACAATTGTGTTTTGTATGGACCACTATGGCCCGCCAAATTGGCATACAATAATATAAAATACAAAACTGGTTAACTGGTTAACATAAAGAAACATCAATAAACGAAATCAATCAAATCTATATAGCAAATATTAAAATTCTAAACATTTAAAAAATAGGAAAAAAAAAAAATACTAACTTATAATCTACGCTTAATTAGTATAATAAATCTATTAAAGTAATAATTATTTAAAAAACAAATAACCATCTTTTTTTTTTTCTTAAAAACATATTACTTAGTGCTCTTAGTAGTGACAAATGAGTCTTGTAAATAATCTTGAATTGTGTAGTAACATTTATCTGCAAGAAGTGTACTTAGGTGTTTTTTAAAGCGTTTGATGTCGAGAGTTTTAATGCTGTCGGGTAGCTTATTATATATTTTTATGGCTGTACAGTATATACTCTTAAGCTTAAATGTAGTCTTGGATGTTTCAGTACTAAGAAGATTATCTCCTCTTAAATTACGGTTTCGTTTTTGGATGTTCGTTATAAATAAGTTTGGATTAGTTTTAACAAATAAAGCTACTTCATAAATATAAATAGACGCGACAGTTAAAAGTTTAAGCGACTTAAAGTGCGGGACACAGCTATCTCTAGATGTGATACCACATATAGCGCGTATGCACCTCTTTTGTGCTTTAAATATTGACTGGTATTCAGTGGAATTGCCCCAAAAGATTATGCCGAATCGAAGGTTAGAGGCGACATAACCGTGATAGGCGACAAGGACAGCGTTTTGGTTTACTATTTTTGTAAGTTCATAAAGTACATATGAATATTTGTGTAGCTTCTGACATATTATTTCTGTGTGGTTTTTCCATGTTAGCTTATAATCAATATGCACTCCTAGAAATTTGGTGGTGTTTGTTTCATCTATTGTACTAGTTTTATATTTGACATTAATATGACTTTTTTTAGCCCTTTGAGAAAAATGGATGATTTTAGTTTTTTCTAAATTAACCTTAAGTTGATTGTTTTCTAGCCATCTTATGATCTGATCTAAAGCGTCATTTATTTCTGATTCATATGTTGTAATATTGTTGCATTTAATTGTTATTGTACTGTCATCTGCAAAAAGGCATAATGGATAAGTTACATTTAATGGTAAATCGTTAATGTAAATTAAAAACAATAAGGGGCCAAGTACGCTACCTTGTGGTACGCCACACGCTATTTGCCGTGTATCAGAGGAGTATGAGTTTTCTATTTTGGTTTTAGTACATATTTTTATTATTTCGGTATGTTGAGTTCTATTGCTTAAGTATGACGATATAAGTTGTAAAGCGTTACCTCGTATACCATATGTTTCTAATTTATGGAGAAGAATCTGGTGGTTAACAAAATCAAAGGCTTTAGTCATGTCCATAAAAATCGAGCATACCGGTATTCTATTGTCAACATTATTTACTATAATCTTTATAAATATAATGTTAGGTACTTATCTTTCACGTTGATTGCAACAATGATTTAGTTTCTTAAATTAAATTATATATATATATATCTATATCAGCCCATATACGTCCCACTGCAGGGCACGGGCCTACTCTACAATCGAGAGAATCGATTGAGAGTGGTTAGGCCATATAGTCCACCACGCTGGCCTAGTGCGGGTTGGCGGACTTACATACCGTATAAATTCTTTAAAATCGCTACGGTATGCAGGTTTCCTCACGATGTTTTCCTTCACCGTTAAAGTGCGTGGTGATTGACTATCAATACACACATAACTCCGAAAAGTCAGAGGTGTGCCCTGGGATTTGAACCCGCGACCACCGTGAACATGTAGGCAGCCGCGTCTGGTCCGTTTACCAACAGGCCACCACGCACTCTAAATTAAATTAACTTAAGATTAAAAGTTGAGGTATGTATAGTAAATTATATTACTTTGAAGTTTAAAAAAAGGCTTAGCTATTGTTATATTATTTATAAAGAAAACGTACACAAATTGTAAACGAATTCATTTATAAAGATATATGATAAAATATCGTGCTTGAAAAAACTTCCTAACTGGACTAATTGTCGTAGTAAACAAGGACGCTACTCATATATAGGGTATATCAAGACCGCGACCGAAAACGAAGCCAGGTGGTAGTTTTAGTGGTTACAAACACGATGCAAATAAAAATTTCGCTAAAACAGTGACAGATATTTTTTTAGATTTTTTTAAAAATCATCGTTTTTGGGTGGTAAATACCTAGTTTTTGCGAAAATACTAATTTAAACCCTTACGTACCATTGCGTGTTTAAAAATAAAGAGGTGTACATGTTTATTTTAGGAAACTATGTACATATCACCCAAATACGACGATAAATAAAAAGTTACAAAAAAAAAAGTTGTCGATTTTTTTTGCGAAATTTTTACTTGCATTGTGTCTGAAGTCACTAATACTACCACCTGGCTTCGTTTTCGGTCGCGGTCTTGATATACCCCGTATAATTTAATTCATACGTATTGATTATAAAATGAAGATATAAAAGAACTAGGGCGTAAAATAAACTTCTCATTTCCACAAAAACAATCAGCCGCGTCGAATACACTCACATTACTGGCGCATACCTCTTAATAGATATAGGGGGAATAAGGATTGTATTTGAAGAGTTTAATGGAGAAGGCCCACCCTCATTGGATACTAATCAATATAGCGATCAGCCCAGCACGGTTTCCGTTACCGCGCTAATAGCCTATTTTCATTCTAATAGTTTAACAGACACAAAATACTAAATGATAGTATTTGTGTAATGGTTTCATTGATGCTTCTGTTTATTACGTTTGTAGAGAATTCATTTACAAGTTTTACAAAGAACAATTTGTAGATGGTCATTAGTTAATTTGCCCTTATCGAATATTTGCACGGAAGAAGGCTTACAGACTTGTGTAAGGCATTAGTGGCACCTTCGCCTTTCTCTTCAATATTACTTAACTGCTGTTTTTTATCAGTGAGATAGCAAGGGGCACCTTAATTAGCCTTTACAGTGTAAATGCACTGTTGTGTTCAGGTTTGAAGAACATTTTAGCCAGAATAACTACTAGACATAATGAGACTTAACATCGTATGTCCTAGGATGGCGAGCTCAGTGGAATGTCCATGTGAGGTCGTATTGCTACGGCGCGGCGTATCAGGCGAATGGCATGCTCATCTCATCGCCATACAACGCAATAAAATTAAAAAAAGAGTTGTTCGTTCCGACTTTCCGTTATTCCCAAATCTTGCGTAAGATTAAAGCTCTAGATTTGGTTATTTATTTATTTATTATAAAATTGCATAAAACATGGTATAAACAGATGTTCAAATTACAGATGTTACCACCCAATATAGAGCAACGAGGAGTCTATCTGACTGTCTGTAAATAAAATCCTTTATAACTCGATCGTTCCTCGAATTTTGAACCTACGTGTATCGAGATAGCGATCATGAGTGAAGCTTCTAGCCTCTCAAGAATATTGAGGTCGTAGTCCATTATCGAAGGCTATTATGCGATGAACACTACCACGTGTCCGTTACGGCATTTGCTTTGTTAACTCTTGAAATAAAAATCTATTTGTGTAATATTGGATGTATTTATTACTAAGAATTATTAGATGAGCAGGTTTGATTAAATATTATTGTATTAATAAATAGGAGAATACATTTTTTGAAATTTCGATTTTAAAAATACCATGGTACATAATCGAATTTCCCAAACAAAAAATAATGCACAATCACGAACTCTATAGGAACTTCATAGCCGCTACAAAATACATACACACCTACATAATCTTATGCCTTTTTCCTAGAAGGTAGGCCGGAAGGGTAGGCAGAGGTGCTACCAGGACACCCACGTTCCGCCTTGTATTTTCAGTCTCACGATGTGATAAGGGGCGATCCTATCGCTATATCGGCTCCGCTACAAAATGTTACTAGAAAAATGAGTCAATATTTTCTATGATTTCACACGTTCACTTTTCACAATTATTCGTTCTACACGCTCTAAAGCATATTATTCCTTTTATCTCAAGCGACCAATCATGATTCAATTTGCACGTGCCTCGTGCGAGCCCCACATGCATTTTCAACTCGGAAAAAAATTAAGTTTCCTATAAGCTAATAATAAATGTCACTACGCCAAGTCGTGGACGTCGTCGACTTACCTCGTAAACGTTTTATACATATTTATTGTTATTAAAATCTCTTACACGTATGGAAATTTTTGAAAGTAATAGCTTTATTACTTTTTTTTATGACTGCCTTGGTGGCGTAGTTATATTACGGTACGGTTACAAAGCTGAGGTTTTGGGTTCGAATCCCGAGTCGGGTAAAGTGATATTGAATTTTTCTATTAATTATCGGGTCTGGGTGTTTGTGAGACCGAAAAGTCTCTCGTAGTTTCTGATACCTGCGACACAAGACTTAATTGATCTTAATGTGGGGTCAGGACTATGTATGTGACTGTTGGGTGTATTTATTTATTTATTATTATCAGCCCGGAGTCAGGTATTTGTGCCCGATATGGCGATAGGCTTGGCTATCACATCGTGGGACGGAACATACAAGGCGAAATGTGGGTGTCCTAGTGGCGCCTCTGCCTACCCCTTCGGGGATAAAGGCGTGAGTTTATGTATGTATGTATGTATGTATGTTTATTACTTTTCAAAAAATCCGAAAAAAACTAACGAAATAATCACTCTGTATAAATACAACATGGTAAGTCACTGGGGAAATCATTGGGGGAGGCCTATGTTCGGCAGTAGACTTCCTTTGGCCGACGGATGGATGGATAAATACAAGATATGAAGGTAGTCCTTGGACTAAAGTATGATGCTAGTTCTACCGGTAGTACTGTAGCACAAAACACTGAGATAAAGTGAGGGCTTTCGACCTCCCGTTCGATGAGTGAAATTGGAAGCCTTATTGTCTATTGCCTCCTTTTGTCCTTTTTCCTTCCAATTTGCACATTCCCTTTGGTCCATGTTATATGTTTACAGATGTTGATTACTTACCATTAGATGAGCCCTCTGTTCATTTGTCGAACTTTTGCAAAAGAATACATTTATAATCATTAGGTAATTTCTCACTGAACGCAATAAGTTTTAACGACTTAAAATAATATACCGTCGCGTAATAATATACACATAATCATATTCTTTATTAAAAACGGATCAAAACAAATAAACTAGAGGCCGTTCATCTAAAAATGTAAAGGTTGTCTGGAACAAATCGCCGATAGAGGTAACACCGAGTCCATGTGCTTTTTTTACAAGGTTTAGAGGATTAGCAAGTTAATAAAGCAAACGTGTATTCCATATTAAGAGATAATTCACGCTAGTTGAGACTCTACCAGTACGGCAGAGTATTATTATACTACTTTTTAAGTTGTATTGAATATTACGACCAAAAAATCCGCAAATTTCGAAATAATACTCATTCAAAAATATTTACAACATAATTTACTAATATTAATACTTAACGAATCTTACTAAAAACCTTTTTATATCGTACTAATCCAGAAGCGGGCTACCCATATGGGATTTCACAAACCGAAAATCTCATGTAAAGAAAAATCCCCCCACCACCCCTTTCCTCTTACCATAGTTTTTCCTTCCCGCTCTCCTCCCGATATGATGGGCCAGCAATACATCAATGATCCAAGCGTTGTGGATGTTCATGGGCGGCAGTGATCACTTACATCAGTGCCCCTAGCCGGAACATTTTGAAGTATCGTATAGTAATTCTCGTATAGTAAAGTGAACGTTTCCCGCTGTGAAATTTTAGTTCCAAATACGCTCACAATGGCGCTGTTTAAATTCCCATACAAAATTTTACTATTACTATTCTATTACGATACTGCAATATGTTCCGGCTAGGGGCACAGGTGACCTGTTGGCTCGTTTGACGGAAATAAACAATAAAAAAAGATTAGGCGTGAGATACATGTTGGATCAAAACTATTTTTATATTGTTATTGCATAGCGTTATAATTAATGGATAGCTAATTTAGCTGAGCCCTTTTTAAATCACGTCTTATTTGCCGCGATAATATTTAATAAATTATACTTTGTTTGTTTGTCGGCGTAAATTTCGATTGTTAGCGAAAATAAGCCGGATTATCTATTTTTAAATAGGTTATTACGTAGCTCTGTAGGCGCTTAATTAGCTTATCGAAATGAAGATTTCATTTTAACTCGTTTTATTTATAAATTAACCGTTTTAGGTGAAAATAAATGTTCTACCACCTGTCTGATACTGTTGCCGTAGGATTTAAGAGTGTATTTATAGAGTAGGTATTTAGATGATGTAGCTTGATTATACCACACAATTACCCATAAGGTAAGCAAACGGCTGTAGTCTTCTAAATATGTGTTTGCATAGGATTGAACCTAAGAGCGTTTATCATAAAAACTTAAACTCATAACCGCAGCGCCCATCCTTCATAATCTATCTCTTTAGTTCCAAATAATTTAACGATCAACAAAACAACTTAACAAAAGCACCCTTTTTGAAGCCACATTCAATTAATACAAGACCGAACAACCTCTTTTTCGATATCAATTCACTACACACTCCTTAATTATCTAGCTGCCAATCAAATAAATGTACTCTTTGTATTGAAACATTAAGTGGGGAGCGCGTAGACGAGGGCTGATGAAATAATTATTAGGTCCGATGGATTTGGACGACCTCCAACTATTCCAATACTAGGTTTCATGAAAAATGTACACGTCGATCTTTTTAGAACAAGCGATGTAACAATGTCTAGGCTCGTGTGATTTATTAATATGTTTTCGTATTACGACAAATGAATGCTTCGGTGAATATGATAGGGATTTATTTTTGTGAATGTGTGTGATCAATGTATACTTTTAAGGCGATGTATCGATAGTAAATGACGGGAGACTTTTCATATTTAATTATTGTAAATCCATATGGAGTAACCTTTAACAATTTTATATAAAAAAGTATCATTAATGTAGTAGTTTGGCAATCGAATTGAATTCATCAAATTGCTATGATATGCAATTAATATGCATTCAAGAGTATATAATATATGTAATTGTGTCGGGAAAATTTGTTACAGTCTTCAGTTCTTGTTTTGAATCTAAAATACTGGAACTACTATTCTTACTAATCCGTTGCACCAATGGAAAGTGTTATACTTACAGATTTACTAAATCGCCTAATAGATTTTTTTATTTTTTTAGGCGAGCAAGCCATTCGCCTGATAGTAAGCGATACGACCGCTCATTAACAGTAGCAAAACCAAACAACACCAAGAATTATAAATTAATGCTTGGCATTCCATTGCGCTCGCCATCCTGAGACATAAGATGTTAAGTCTCAATAAATCCAGTAATTACTCTAACTGCAATATCCTTCAAACTGGAAAACAACAATGTGTTTACACTGCTGTTTGGCGGGAGAATTAAACATTGAGGTACCTATCCAGACGGTGTCTCACATATGAGCGACCTAACACCAGTATGCAGTAGTAGTGTCCATAGTATGTGAGCTATAAATTTTAGATTCGGTTTTCATGTTTCACAATATTTTTTCATATACTATATAATGATTTAACAGGACTGCAATCATGCACGATCTATCAATATATTTCCGTTCTATTGTGAAAGTTTCAACGCATATATGTTCGATGAAAAATGTTCACGTCGACAGTGTTCGTCAAAACATGTCACAAGTTTTCTATTCGATTTACTTCGCCGAGTATTTTTATTGAAACTCCTATAACAGGATCAAATGAACCGAAAAATATGTCGTAAATATTAAATAACGATATTATTTGAAGGTGACTTACGTACAGCAGTGTACTGTGGTTGAACATGATAATTATGAAAATTACTTTAAAATTATTATTCCGTATCTATCATTTTGTACTTAATATATTTAATTGGTGATATAGCATGAATTACGGAATGAACTACGTTTAACCCGAGGCATTAAGAAATTTCTTAGTTTAATCTTCACGTTTCTAGAATACTAACTTTAATTACCCTAGAAGCATGTCCTTTCTGAACACTCTTTAATGGACAATTAATTACTTTAAACAACCGTAATCATGAATTGTGCAATAACTATAACTTCCCCAAAACTCAATAAATGCAATATTAACAAAAATAAAATTGCAAAAGAACCCTCATCATAAACACACAAGTCCACCCAAGATGAACAAAGATGAAATTAAGGGCGGCAACAAAGGCGTAGCGGTCGGAATTAATCACGGGCGAATCGGTGAGAAGCCCCAACAATCACTCCGAGTGGAAACCAATCAATCATGTCCCTATAAATGTCATATTTGATGAGTATACTTTGCGAAATTGCAGAGTTTGAAAAAGTTTTAATTTTATTCTCTGCACCTGGTGGTGAGTAGATAATATGTCGTCCACAAAAAATACCAGCGATGGACAATAGCCTGAAGTTATACGAGGCTGTTTTTTTATTGCCATGTATGGCGAGTACTGAAATGATTAGCTCAACGTTACCTAATTATTTAATAACTATAATCCGAGAGTACTGGAGATACTCTGTTTTCATAAAACTGCAGCTTCTCAGCCACCATTGCCAACCAAACTCCAAATCCATACTTGTAACAGATCTCGCCCACATCAACACTGCAACTGTGACTATATACAACAAGCAAACAGTATAAAATACTTAGGTATGATCATTGACCAAAACTTAAACTTTAAAGACCACATCAAACACCTGTCTAAGAGAATTAGAAAAACATCATCAATTTTAAAAAAGCTAAATAAGTCAGCTAGTCATAGCATACTCAAAACTATTTACACGGCAATTTGCCAATCAGTTATTACTTATTGTATCTCCGTATGGGGTAGCGCCCCAAAAAACTACTCTCATAACCGCCGAAAGGGCCCAGAGATCTGTTCTAAAGATAATGCTCAAAAAGCCCTACAGGTATCCTACCAAAAATCTTTACCAGGAAGCCCAAGTCTTAACCGTGCGGCAGCTTTTTATTCTTAAATCATGTATTGACACCCAAAAACGTCTTTCGACGTACGATTACCATGCATTAATAACAAAGCGATCTTTCAGACTACCACTTCCGAGAACAAAAACGAAATTTGGTCGCAGATTTGGAGAACACATTAGGGCACACACATACAATTCGGTATTAAAACACTGCGACCTGAAAAGCCTCTCAGTTCCTGAAACAAAATCAACTGTATCAAAGTGGCTACAGACATTAGACTACACAGACACAGAAAATGTACTATTTCAATACTAAGATTTCTTAACTATTAGAATATCTTAAATTAAGTGTTTGAATTTAATTAAAACTGTATTTTTGAATTTTTATTTACTCACCGAAAAATATGTATAAATGATTAATAAATACCATAATAAACATATAAATTGTAAGGAAAAATTAAGGTAATTTAATAAATATTATTAATATTTTTGTATGTGTATTAGAATATAAGTTTAAACCTGAGTACTTAACTTCATTAAAATTTAATTTATAATATAACCATTATGTTAACTCTATGTTAGAAAACTAAAACAAATACAATGGACATATACTGGTCCCCAAGATACAGGCTCTGCCTAGTTTGGGCCCCCTGTTAAATTGCAGCTTTTATAATTTGTGTCAGCACTAACATAACTTGTCACCCTTTTTATATAAAAATGTATGTAATAAAGTAATGTATGTTTTATGTGCCAAATAAAATTTTATTATATTATATATTATATATAGTCAGTAACCTATATATCATCGAAAGGGTAGTGACTATTCCTACCTTCAGTTCGCCATCTCTTTTCCATCCCAAGTTGTGATAAGAGGATCATCATACCTGCCACAAGTTGCTGTGTAGCACATCTTAGACTTTCCAAACTGAAATAAATAAATAAATACACCCAACAGTCACATAGTCCTGACCACACACTAAGATAGAATCTAGTGTCGTGGGTATCAGGAACAACGAGAGACTTTTCAGTCGCACAAACTCAGACCCGAGACATATACACACATGAGGATCACTCAAAATATTTGTCTTGTTGCGGGAATCGCACTCGCGGCCTCTCGTTTCACAGCCAGTGTCTAACTAACTGCGCCACGGAGGCTGTCAAATACACAAAAAAAGTGATAAGTCCGATCTGGGAGTGGTGGAACCAGGACATATTCACTGCCATTCTACAATTAAGCGACTGGCGCAAATAGTAATTAATCCAAAATGATAATAAATATTTACTGCCTCGATGGCGTAGTTGTACTACGGTACGATAACAAAACTGACGTCTCGGGTTCGAATCCCGGGTCGGGTAAAGTAATAATGGATTTTTCTATTCATCAATTATCGATCAGGGCCCCGAAGTCAGGAATTTGTGCCCGATTTGGCGATAGGCTCACCCCTATCACATCGCAAGACACAAGGCGAAACGTGGGTGTCCTGATAGCACCTCTGCCTACCCCTTCTGGGAAAAAGGCGTGAGTTTATGTATGTTTAATAAAATTGAAGCTTTTGCTTTTGACTACATAAACAAAATTGTCAGAAGTCTTTGTCCGTACAAAATTACACAATAATCAGAACTTTTCGAAATATTGGAAATATACATTCTGTCAAAAACACTCATCCTTCGGCGAAAATATCTGTTTTTAATCTCGAATTCAATTCAAACCGAAATCCGAAAACAAACTGCACATAATAAATCCCCGAGGTATTTCGTTTGACCGGTGCTCAAAAACTCCACTTTATTTTACCAATATATGGAAATACCACTTCATTCGACGAAACCTTTGTACGATTCGGTTACAAAAAATATGAATTACAATAACGTGTGGCGAATATTTTATTTTCATCATTTTATTCAGCGCGTATGAACCGAGTGTTACATTGACATTTTGCTGTGAGTTCCTTCTTTCGAGGTCCAGGTCGGTCAAATTACGTTATCGGTTGTTCTATTGTCAGTTATTCGGTTTATAATAAATCAGGTGGTTGGGACGTTTTCTTTTGTAACTATTTTTTTTCTAATATACTTAAGTTTTTATCTTCAACTTAATATACTCATATGATATTCGTATAGCTCTGTCGATACGTGAAAAGTGCATCAAAATACAAATGTATAAACCAATCAAAGAATCTTCATTTTCGAAAGTCTGTTAAAACAATATCTCCACTGAATTAGAAACTCCTTACAAGTATCATCAATTTATCAAGCCGGCACTCGATCGCAATAAAAACAATTAAGCAGTTAAGCAGGAACCATAATTTTCTCCCACCCACTCGACATTATCTCAGATCTAAATGAAAATTTGTCTCCTCGAAATAATGAACTTTCAGCTTTAACGGTCTAAGTTGGACGTATCGGGGAGAAATCTGCTTACAAAGCCTGCCAGGTGTCGAATAAATCTATCAGACTTCACTTTGAGAGCACGCTGTATAAAGCACTCCTTAGTTCGTTTACTTTATGGATACTAAGGAGCTGCTTTATTCATCGGAGGTATTTATTTAACAGTTTGTAAACTAAATTAATTTGGAGTTATGCGTTTAATTGTGTTTGATGGCGTGGTGGCCTGTTGGTAACGGACCAGACGCGGCAGCCCACATATTCACGGTGGTCGCGGGTTCAAATTCCAGTGCACACCTCTGACTTTTCGGAGTCATATGTTTATTGATAGTCAATCACCAGTCACTACGCACTAAAACGTTGACGAAAAACACCGTGAGGAAACCTGCATACCATAGCGATTTATATTTTTTATGGCATGTAAAGTCTGCCAACCCGCACTAGGCCAGCGTGCTGGACTATATGGCCTAACCACTCTCAATCGTACCCTCGATTGTAGAGCAGGCCCGTGCCCTACAGTGGGACGTATATGGGCTGATACAACAATACAATATGCGTTAAATTGTGTAGTGCGACACTCTTGAGACTCTGGAATATTCGCTTTTTTATTACGATTCATTAAGAAATCAATTTGAATAATGAATTCAAAAACCAATATTTCTAAAACTACTGAAGCAATTCTTCTTCAATAGCTTATAAGATCTTATATAAATCCTACTTGACACATTATGATGTAACGAAAAGTTATTTTTCTTATAACTGATAACTTATAAGATCATGTTTTACAAGTTAAGATCCTTTATATCTAAGTATTATTAACTTCGACTTGTAATATTTTTTGTTGATTAATATTGTTTTATCAAATGTGAACAATTCAGTAAATGTACTTATTTTAACTTCAAAATATTGCCTTCAACCACCAGGCAGTGCGAGCAGCATCACTGTTCATTACATTATCCATACTATTCTAAAAGATTCGGTATATTTGTAATACAATTTGCATTTATCTTCGACTGATCAACAAGGCCCAAAAGAATCCACCAGAATATAGCAAAAATAAAACCCTGCATAAGCTAAGCTGAAATTTAGATCAGCTATTTTAGCTCCACCCACCTTTGAAGACAGGAATTATCGACATGTTGGAAATAAACGTGCGGTCCCAGTATTAGTGGGCTGATCGGATCAAGCCCTGGAGTGACTTCAAATGTCAACGGAGTTTTGGTGTGACTTTGGTTCGTTCATATTACGGTGCAGTTGAAATGTCTTTCTGACGTTTTGCTTGGCCCCTTTGTTGGTTTGTCAGTGTATATTAGCCAAGGTTTAGTTGGTTGTATGTTTATCGTTAAAATTGATGATGTTATCATGGATGTAGTCAGGCGGTAGGTGAAGTGTTGTGTGCTGTTTTATGTCGTAATAATTGTGGAAGTTAAAGTGCTGGGCTTCGTTTAATACTGTTCCATTATGTCCACGTTAGTGCCTATTTTATATGTTTTTTTAGGTTTATGAAATATATTGAAATGAAACCATTTTTATGGATTTTATCGCGAATTTGGTTTCATTTTTACATTTTGTAACTTTCCGACTGACTGTGGTTAGTCCGCTACGTAGTCATCAAAACGTTAAAAAAATTAATAATGTAAAAATATAAACATTTTAGGACTACAGTAACATCTATGAATATCTTATCAATTATTTTTTCATATAAGTATATTTATACGTTGTAGATACTACGAGTATGTGGGTCCTGGCATGTATATTTTCGTAGAAATCTTAATCTATAGAAGTATTTTACGATGAATAAAAAAATACCTTCTAAAGAAACTTGTATACAATTCAAAATTAGCGAAAGATTAGAGAACATAATGTGTTTACAAACCACAGATTTGTGGTCTCGTCCATCACTGTCTCTCCCAACCAGATCTCAAATTCATATAACGGTCTCACAATTAAGCTGTTCTATGATATATTTTGACAACCCACTTGTTTCTTCCAATTCTGGGTCATTTCGCCTTGCGTGAAGAAAGAATTTAACAGAATGGCATAAATATATCGAATAGTAGGAGATTATTGTCGGCTCCCAATACTTAATCTAAACGGCAATATATTTACCACCAGTTGCAGTACTCATTTATCCCTGCCAGTGAATAAACCCAGCATTTCTCAAACTAATATGGAATAGAAATAGAATTAAAATCGTATATGGTATCTCTGTCAAAAGCGGAATTTTCAACGCGATATTTAAACAAAAACTATGGAAGAAAATAGTTTAATAAAAAAGTTGCAAACACGCTGTTTGATATGCTCCGCGTTATTTATTTGTTGAACACGTGTAAATAGTAAAACCAGGCTTTCAATTTATGTAACTTGGTAATAAAAAAACGAATGTAGGAACCTTTTCACGGCAAAAATGAATGAATATTTTTATTTACACGGACGACAACAACTTTGCAAACGATGGGATGATATTATTTAATAAATTCAGCGTTCAATTCAGTTTTAATGTTTGTGTTTGGAGGTAAGCGCTGCTAGATGCGACACAACTATGCTTCTATCTATGCAGCAAGCGCCTTATAAATTATACTCTTGGTGACTGTAAATTGTTAGATTCAGATAAACAAAATATAGGATTCTCTTGGACATCTATTAGGCTAATGGACTTACATGAAACTAGTTAGGTTACTTTAGCGCTAAAAATATTTTTCTGTTTCGTACTACAGCCTAATAATATATGCTTTTTGTTGAAATATTATACTATTTCCGAATATAATATAATAAAGGGGTGACTATTAATACTGCATAAAAAGCGCTTTATAATAGAATCCCAAGCACCAGACTAATTAAAGTAGACTGGGTAGAAAGGCGGAACATGAAATCAGCCTAGATAAAGGCAAGAAAGATAATAAAGCATAATTCACACACAAGCATGTTTATGGGTAAAATATTGTGCATACAAGATATGAAATTTAAATATATAAATAAAGGCAAAGATTAATATGTGCCGCAGTGCTATAAGAAAATGAGGAACGGATAAAAAGCGGAATTCAATCGATAAAGCTTATTTTAGGAGGCGCGGTGTAACGTACCGCTGTGTAGTAATGTGCCCATGTGTTTCAATTGCGATAATATCCGCAATAATATTCTGCAATTGAGTCATTTACAGATAAAAAAATATATTCTGGCTATATATTCTTTATTATTGGCTGGAATTATTAATTAGTTTCGATTAATAGGAAACGTTTCCTATGATTGACTAAGATTAGAAAAATACACTATAATCTTCCGAAATAAAGTTAATTTTGCGCAAAGTAAGAACGTAGATATCAGCCAGTGTCTAAGTCGGTTTTAAAAGATATCTCCTCTACCTAGCACTGTATTTCTGTCTCACGCAACTCCAATATTACGTAATTATACAAAAATGTACACTAAAAAGCAAATGTGTTGCTGGTAAACATGGCGTCCGGATGTCACACTGACCCTCCATTGAAAATCAGCGCTGCAGCACACTTGCGTTGTATTGCAGCATATAGCTGAATGGGGGGTCATTGTTGTCTGGCCATGCGCATATAACGGCATATTGTTAAGTACCTTATATGTTACATTGTTCTTGTTGTATGTATTGGCCATGCAATAATAAATGTTTTTTCTTTCTTTCTTTCTTTCTTTCTAAAATATAAGGACATCACTACGTCCAACCTTTACTATCAAAACCGTTTATTCGACATCCACAGCATTTAAACTATACGGCTGTACATAATAATTCCATTACTATTCAGTCGGCATCATATCAAACTGTGAAAACCTTGCAAAAACCGTAACGAGGTCGAATATACCCAAAATCGACTCACTGACACAGCACTCGTCCCACATTATATCGATAGGTTTGTTTATTCATTCCCCTCGTAACTTTAGGAAATTGTTTTGCCTCGCAATTACCCAACCGATAACCGAAAGTATTACCGCTTGTTTATTGAAAATACTTTATGATGTACACACCTTAACAATAGGCCCTTTATATCCTAGATCAATTATTTATGTGTACAATATTCGGTTGGAAAATTACGTCGTAAATTGCCGTTTGGGTAGCAGACACGTGCCTCGTCATATTTAATTTTGAATACATTATAGTTATCGACAGGCTTCACACAAACGAGGTCTGAATTGGTATGTTAACGTGTATATTTACATATAGCAATAGTACTAGTCAGGGCATTGGAATTTACATCGTGTATCTTGATTGCGCGATTGTAGATAGATGTTGTAAATTAATGTCGTTGAGTTTTGGTGTTGTACCAAAGACAGTGTTAAAGTTATTGCAATTTTAATTTGTACATTGTAGCCATAGTAAGTAGTGGACATAATGAAACTTAACATTTCATGTCTCAGGGTGGCGAGCGCAGTGGTCTGTAGAATGCCAAGCATTACTTTGTTATTCATGGTGTTGTTTGGTTTTGCTACTGTCCAAAAGCGGTCGTATCGCTTACCATCAGGCGAATGGCATGCCCGTCTCATCATTCATGGCTATAATAAAAACTGTACCTACTGATTGCTTTGCTGCCAGAAATTCAAATCCACTTGGCATCTACATCAACTTACTCAATCTACTTCAACAACATTATATATTTTATCACTGCAGCAACAAGCCCGTAAAATATACCAAATTATAATTTAAAATAATATTGTTCCACATTGAAGTACTCCATTGTACGAAACAAGTCCCGTGGAACATTTAATTTACTCGTATTTGTCCCAAAATTCACAAAGTGTAAACGATTTAATGAGATCCGAAATGCGCTTTGTTCTGAGCTAATAAACAACTTAATAAAACGTTCTTTGTCCGTGAAACTAATCAAATAGGGATTACCAAGGCTTGGAATTCTTAGCGCAGCCCGAGTAAAAATAAATTAATAAGATACGAAGTCAAGAAAGCGAAAATATATTGTTCAACAGGACTTAACTTATATAGCCCGATAATGTAATCTTTTAAATATAGGTGCGTGAGTAAAACTTCGAAATCATATGGATTAGTAAAATAAATTTGGAAAATAATATTAAAAAAATAGTTTATATTTACTGAATATTTAATGAAAAGCTTTTGACAAAGCAAATTCTATTCTATGAAAGGATTATAAACCTATTATATTTAATGTGGATATCAAAAATATAAATAGACTCGTATAAACACAGCCCCAAAGTAAGCAGGCTCTAAGCCTTGACATTGATACTTTTAGGTCATCTAAATATTTGCTAACCGCTTATCGATTCTGTGCCATCCAGCGGACTTTGTCAGTCTATTTGGACTTTTATGCGATACAATAGTTATACACTTAGGAATTGTGGATTAGAGAGATTAGTCTCTGTTTCATCTCATATATTGGTTGTAAAATCTATCCTACTATTAAATTGTTGTCGAATTTTAACAATAATACAACACACTTTTAGTATTTCATGAATTGTTTGCTTATTTTAGCAGGTAAGTAATAATTTACTAGGTCTTAAAAAAGCGATCTTTCCAATTAAAATCTACGGAATTTTCTGGCATCATTCAAAATCAAAACACTTATATCCATGTGACAAGTAACTTTGTAGAATTACTACTTATATGCTATACAGAAATCTTACGTAGAACTCTTGTTATAAAGAATCCTTCAGTTTAATTTAAACATTCCTGACATATATAATTCTATATTTAGTCCCGACTACCGCTACCATTTTCCATATAATTCCAGACTAAATTTAATATTAAACGTAATTCGGATGTGATTGGGCAATTTCCCGAAAGGATTGATGACAGGCCGGTAGTAAAATTACAGGCTGACCCTCTGCAATATGCATATAAACGTACCATACCTCAATTCATCTCACGGCTCTGTTACCGTAGAAAGTGGATTTGTATCTGTTCATTTTCTGATTAATGTCGTTGCGGGTAAAGGCAAGTTAGTGTCTCCAGAAAATTACCAATTTACGTGGCTCGATGTTATTGCAATGCGTGCCGGTATTGATCGTAGCTCAAAGATAATCTTACAAACCTTAATAAGCTTAGGATAAAGACAAATATAAGAAAACTAGGTAAAAGATAAATAAACTGAATACATCCAACAGTCACTAACAAAGTTATCAGAAGCTTCAAGCTACTATTTTGGCCCACAACATCAAATCTTAACACGAAATATAATTCAAGGATATATGGGTGGTTGTTTCGGTGCGGAGATCGAACCAGCCGCCTCTCCCTTCACAACGACTCTTAACAAGCACACAACGAATGTTGTTTATAATAAAAGGATGTATTTTTACTTTCCTTACTCTTTACTTTCCATATTTATCGGTAGGGAAACGCTTTCTAGATTTTTCTGTTCAGCTTCTCTTTTTGTTGGTCCAGAAACGCGCGCGCCGCTTCAAGAACCAAATCCTGTGCGACCTGCACTTCGCGGACGTCGCGCTGATGGAGTGCAGCGACTTTATGCAGCAGCTCCGCAGTTTCAAGCCGCAGTCGCTGGGCTGCGCCGTCGCCAGGCGCAAGTCTTCCACCACGCTCATATTCCCACTGCCACCGCAAGCTTGTTCAGGTACGATGACGTCACCATTCATTGTTTTATTGGTTGGAGTTGATAAAAGAACAAAAGGCTTGACTGATGGTAAGTTATCACCTTTTTCCATAATGATCATGGGCACTTTGCCTATGAAAATGAGAGAGAAAAGAAAAAGGATACGTTATTGAGTTTCATGTGTTTCTTGCATTTATCATGAGTGGATTTGGTATCGCCTTCAACTTGCTAGATTGACTTTTCATTAACAATTTAATTACTAATTGTATAGTTTATCTCTTAACATTAATTATTACTGAAGCAATTTGTTCTAAATCTGTTAAATAATCCTAAGAAACCATAGAGCAAATTCTCTACAATCTTCGAAATTTGTGAAATTTAATAGTATATTAATTGTTGATGGATGTCTTTATTGAAAATTAACAATTTGAGGCTATTAAATGGAGAGAAACTTAATAGTTTCGCATTTCACAGGTCTAGACAATCTGTGGCTTCATTCTGAAAGTTGTTTCTAAAGTCAGAAATTCGGTAACCGCCAGCTGTATTGTACCTATGTAAAATAGTAACTATAGAAATTACAATAAGAAATACTTGAAATACATTATTGTTTAGACCACGCCATATTGTTGATATTTAATGGAATTGACTTCAAAAGTCCATGAAACTCCTGGAGAAACGTAGTTACAATGCCAGTTCCTGATTAATACATCAGTATTAATGAACGGATATGTAGAAGAGATCGTGCAGAATTTTCAAGTCTTCAACCATCACGATTACATCAAAAAGCGAAATTTAGATAGAAACAAACCGTTTTATTTCGCAGCCATTACCAAATAATAATGAAATGCTAAAATGATAATAAGAGTAAAATCTTGTCCGTACAAAATCTCAGAGTACAAATAATGTAGGAGGTAAAAGTGGGGAACTTCATAAAACCTTAATAACATCGCGCGGCGGACTCGAGACGAGGTCCCCTCCCAATTTTCTGGTTAATTGACAAAATTAAACGTGCGAACCATTTGCTACACCTTTTAACCGTTACTAAACCGGGAACAGAATAATTACGCTCATTTTTACTTGCAATCAAATGAAAATTCTATACCAAGATAAAAGATTCCGTGGTATTTGTGCTCGTTTAATAAGTTTATGCCCGCTGTTTTGTCTGTTTAATATTGCAGATTTGCTTTTATCGTAAGGATGAGCTTATTCGAAAGAGCTCAGAATTAAATTAAATATCACTTTTATAAGAACGCTTTTAACGAAGATAAAAAGTTTTGCAGACACCTCGGATTGGTTTTTTAAATCTCTGCTGACTTTTCTTTTATTGTTACTGATCTAGGTCGTGCTTGTTTTACTGAATTTGGGATTGACGTTTAAGATTAATTGGATGCTGTATTATCATTGTTTGTAATATCATTGTTAGTAATAGACAAATATTTGTGTGATCTACACGTATTTGTTTGGGGTTTGGGTGGGGTCATGACTATGTATGTGATTGTTGGATTTATTTATTTAATATCATCTGCTTTAGATTATACGATGTGTTTTCTTTTGATCTGTATCGTATACTTATTTTGTTTGAAATGTTTCAAATTAGACTTTTAACAATACCTCGTTAGTTTAATGTAAGCTTACTATGTTAAATGCCAGTCAAGAAATTCGTTACACTTTAGGATCTTTTGCCGACCACATTCAAATTAACACAGACTTAAAATCTACTCACATTGTTATCAACTTAACAATGCAAACAACAAAAGTATCCATACCTCCCCGATCACACCAATTCTCCATATCATTATCTAAACAAAATGAAACCAACCCTCAAGCAAATAACGCATAAACAATGAACAGCTCGCGTGCAAATTTTAGTTTATTACGGGCATAACAGCAAACTATTAAAAGCTCGGATTTCCCTTATTCAGCGTTCGGACACGTCGTCCCTGTCAAGGCTCCGATGACCGGCCCCCAGTCAATAACTGTCCGGTGAAATGGAGAATTCGTGTTACCTGACAACGAGCCTGCGACAATACAACGCCATAACATTTACACATATTGATATTACAATTGAGCGACTCGAATGGAATTTCGTGGGTTTTTGGTTATTCTGGGTGGATGAAAAAGATAATACGTTATAGAGAGACAAACTTGTCTGGCCCGGTGAGAGAGTCGCTGTTATCGCATTTGGTGTTGCCAGTAAAAATAAATTAAGCAACAAAGTGGATAAATAAATCGTCGAATTAAATTTTTTATCTAAAATACTATTATATTATTATGTATATATAGTGCAGTTTCATTAATAATGCATTGGTATGTGACTAAATCACAACCTACTTGTTTGAAGTTCGTTAAAAATATGAGAATATGCACACACAACATAATATGTATCTGGACTTGACGTTAAACACCTGGCAATTTGAAAGAAAGTACATAGGTAAAATGTTGGCGTAATGTCAGCGAATGGCAAGCAGATTGACATTTCAAAATGGTGTCGTTAGTTTCCTCTTTTGGCCACCGGGCCAGATAAGTTTGTCGCAGTGTACAAGTGATGTTGAAGAGTAAATTTGTCTATGACCATATGGTATCATGTTCGTTGGCATTCTCTTTGGTACAGCAAGGTTTGCTACGTTCTTAAGTGTCGAGAATCGGATGTTTATTTTAATCGGTTGTCGTCTGAGCTTTTCACACTTGTCAGATATTGAAACTGATCGAAGCGGAAACTAATTAATGACGCCTTTTTCCCAGGAGGGGTAGGCAGAGGTGCTACCAGGACACCCACATTTCGCCTTGTAATATGTTCCGTCCCACAATGTGATAGGGGGCGAGCATATCACCATATCGGGCACAAATTCCTGACTCCGGGCTGATAATGAATAGAAAAATCCAATATCACTTTGCCCGCCCCTGGATTTGAACCCGAGACCTCAGCTTTATAATCGTACCGTAGTACAGCTGCGCCACCGAGGCAGTCGCGTAAATCCATATATTATTTAAAGAAAGTAACGGCCCCCATGTTGGCCCCCAAGTCTATGTATTGCCCTGCCAAAACGTACATCACAATTGACGGAGGGTCGGCAGAAGATTTGACAATACCGCCCTTCTCTGCGAACCATGAAATGAAATGCAAGAAAGACTGAAGTATTATATTAAAGCAAGTTGCGGTCCGATTACCGCAGTTAATTCTATCCGCCCTGAAATTGAAGTTATTTTGCTTCGTATAATCAGGAAAACCGTTTTTTGTATTAAAACAGGTGCAAACCGTTCCAGCGCAATATGAGAAAATTATGACGTGTCGTTTATAAAGTAAATTAACGATAATTTAAATGACAAACACTAGTTAGTAACGAATTATCCTTTCGCACACACCTTATGTCTATTACAAGCGCACAGATTTTTTTCCATTGTCCGCTCAAATAAAACTCGATGGAAAGGAAGCACAACTTCCTGCCGGGGTACCACGCCGGGCAAATTCCTGTACTCGCCACACAAAGATAAAAACTTTGCTAATAATAAAGCAGCGTTGCCCGCAAACCCGACGGAGGGCCTACACAAGTGCATATAAAATATTTAAGGCTCGTTATTTTCGTGATATACGCAGGTTTTACAGCGTGGGCATAAAGCTAATGTATTGTCAACACACGTCATATCAAGCTGTCAGAGGAACAGCCCTGAATGGGTTTATGTGTGGATACGTATTTATTCTTAACAATGGGTACGCTGCTGTTTTGTGTGTTTTTCGTGTAATTTACCTGTATAATTGTCACATATGTATAATATAAACATGCCTATGAATTGCCGAATTGGAAAGAAGAAATTATAGGTAAACGTATTTGGAATCTTAGCACATAATACCAATGGTCCCGATTTACACGGCAGAATGTTGATTGCTGGCGCAAAGAAAATTAATAAAATTAAAGTAAAGAAAACAGCAAAAATCTTAATTGCCTTTTGGTAATGAAATCTATAGTAGTAATTACATTAAGGCACATCAAAGGTTTAATTTCAACGTTGTGATAAAACTGTCAAAATACAATTCATATTCAATAAAATTTAATTAACAAGAACGTTTGACAAAGCACCAACGTCCTTCACATAAAGCAGCTATCAAATATAATTGATATAGAAGAGTATATTAACAAATATTTTCACACAATACAATTCATATTTAAACAGACAAACTTGACACTATTAACCCACAGCATTAATGTATAACTTGGCATTATTATTCTAGATCTAAAAACAGAGTCCTTAAAAAATCATACAGCGTCCGCACCGAGGACTGAGGGATTCCTTGTTATTTATTTAGAGGGTCGAAAGAACGAGAAATAAGAACTGGCAGATGTACTGCTCGCACTGACGGATTGTGACATGCGTGATTTTTTAATGTAAAGGTTGATTAAATGATTTTTTAAAGGTGTGGAACTGGAAATCTTGAACGCAATAAGATTTTAGTAAATTGGAGTAAAAAAATCCCTTGTTCTAGGGTTTGGCGATAAGCGACGCAAGACAATCGTTTGATTTTTTTACCATTAGTATTTTTAAGCGTTTATAATATTATCTTTAGCTACAAATATTCGATAATTTATTTTGAAATTAAGAAAACGAAATACTCACCGAACTAAAAAACTAAATCATAACCATCTCCTTTGCGGCAATAACATTATATATTAAAAGTTGAGTTAAAATCGACTCAAATCCCTTTAAATTGGTCACACAGGCCACATAACTGATAGCTCGGAAGTCGGCAGGCGGTGTACCCCGTGACAGGCTGAAATTGTGTTTGTACTAGCCCGGTGTCCGTGGCTAATATATTTGCAAACTTCAACCCACGCTGACCGACTTGCTCGAAACTCTAAGTGAAATATGTGATTTGAAAACGTTCCCCGCGCTACAAATCTGTGATGGATGATTTGTAAACTGTAGGTGGTGAGAAAATAGAAGATCAATGGATTATGTTTATTCAGTTTGATATATTAGGTACGCATATGGAACGTTCGCGTATTACCATTTTTGGATTGGAATTGAATAGATAAATTACAAAATTGTTTATTAAAAATTTAATACTAATATAATTATCTAGTAAGAAATATGTACTTTACCGTTAAATATACTTTAATAATTCTTTTGTGTACGAACTGCTGACGCTATACCTATATTCGATTTCAATGAACACTTTTATGTCACCACCATATAATCTAACTATATTGACATTACGATAAAATCTCCATCAAACCACACAATCAAATCAGCGAAACCCCTTTAGCATACTGAATTCGTAACACGTCAATGGAACTAGAATCAACAAACTATAAAATTAAATTTCATAAAAGGCGCCCCGGGCAGAGTAAACAGTGAAACAATTAAGCCCGAACGTGGAGTGATAAAGCACGCAGTTTGGAAAAACTCACCTGCACCGCCCTGTAGATTAGGTAAATAATACTTTCGCTCGGAATTACTGACCTTTTCTGTGTTTATTTATTCACGCGGACAACTTTTGAGGTGGGGGATACTGGATACTGCTGGGATGTTTGTATCTGACTGCCTCGGTTGCGCAGTTGTGCGGTACGATTACAACGCTGAGGTCTCGGGTTCGTATCCCGGATCATGGAAATTGATATTGAATTTTTCTGTTTATTATCAGTCTGGAGACAGGAATTTGTGCCGGATACGGCCATGGGCTCGCCCTCTATCACATCACGGGACAGAATACACAAGGGGAAATCTGGGTAAAAATAACGCAACTATGATTTAAAACAACTATAAAGCTGAATTCCTCTTTTATAAATCACCAATTCTTTAAAAATCGCTTTTGGTTAGTTTAATCGGTGCTATAATCGTCTTTTATAAACGATACTGAGGGAAGTTGGGCACTAGACTCTTTCATTAGCTTTCATAAAATTGTACATCCCGAGCTCAATAGCTTCCAGGGACTATAAACTTTTTACATAATCGTTAACAATACAACCTTAGGGATTTCAAAAGACTTTCTTATAATCTTATTTCGAGGTTTTCTTGGTTAATATTATAGTGATAGTATAATTTCGATAAAGTGTTTGTTATTTGACAGCCTCCGTGGCGCAGTTGGTTAGACGCCGGCTGTGAAACGAGTGGCCGCGGGTTCGATCCCCGCACCGAAACAAATATGTGTGTGAACCACAGATATTTGTTTCGGGTCTGGGTGTTTGTGAGACCGAAAAAGTCTCTGTAGTTTCTGATACCCACGAAACAAGACTCGATCTTAGTGTGGAGTCAGGACTATGTATGTGACTGTTGGGTGTATTTATTTATTTGTACATGTAAAAAATGGGCAATGGACTGGCATGATTTTACCATAGATATAGCTTATGGTGCGTGGAGGAACATGGATTAATTTTCATTTGAAATTTTGCACTGTTCCTATAAAACAACTCTTGCGTTTAATTTTCCATGTATATAATTACAAATCTCCAGGCTCTACCTTCAATTAAATCACCATCTATAAAGCTTTAAAGTATTCGCTACAAAATAGATAGATTTGATTTTGGCACCGGTATTGCTATAGTCCATGAACCAAGAACTCCAGACGCTAACTATCAAACGTGACACTAGCTCATTTGCCTACACAGACAATAAATAAACCTATCACTGACTACACTTCACACTTTTGCACAAAATAATTAAAATACAAAGCAATGAAATAATACCTCCAATCTGAAGCGAACGTTAAGCCTCTCTCAGCTGTATTGTGACAATATAAATACCAATTGAGTCGCATATTACTACAGGCACACGCGGCCGGAGCAAAGATATTACTGCAGTGTTTGTTTCAAAAGACAAAATGTATTTCCCGTACATTTAGCCGGCGCTGTTTAGACCGCAAACACGACCTCTCCGCGTAGATTCCTGGAAAATACTTTTAGTTCTGCCTGCATGAGAGCACTTATTCCGTCTTTCTTGAAATTGTTTGTATTATTCTTTAAATTGGCTGTGAAGTGTATCTTAAGATCCTAAAGTGTTTTATTAAACTGGAAATGAAAATGTTTCTCATTTTAAGGATTGTTAAGTTGAACTTTTCATTGGTCAAGATAAATTATATACTAGTTTTACGGTTTTGCACATCCGGTAATTATTGTGTATTTTGTGTACGGGGATAGGTTTACTTCATGTTTGTCCAATTCCTACTATCCTGGGTTATTCGCATGTAGATAAGTGTTACCGGCCATGCGCCTAATACGATTAACGCATATATTTATTACGTCGAATTTCTATCCCATGTTTCATTTTAGTTTATTATTTTGCTATACTGTATATAAACAATAATATATAAGGCTTGCAAATATAATAGGTGGGGCATTACAATGCTCTTTTCTGCATTTCACTAAATAATTCATCGAAATGAAAAGAAACTGCAGAAATCGAAGCAGCAGTCTATGTGCAAGCAACTGTGACGGCTGCATACATAAATCTCAATTTAATCTCAGTCATTCGGTATTAGCAATTCCTTAGCAAAAAAATATGAATTAATCTCTCCCATCCCATTAGTAACGTTAAAATTCTATGCATCCGATACATGAAAAGCATATGGAATACAAAAAACCTTACTTTCCACTCTTTCGTTGTCACGAGCATTAAGAAAAAAAATGAAATGCACCATTCTCAACGTACTCGTCCTGTTCTCAAAACATATATCTTTTGTGCTCACATTTTAAATAAAAACCCCTTCGTAGAAACAGAAATTAATACTGCTTTTGTGTTCTTTGATAAAGACGCGATATATAGGTCATATTAATATTTTCGTTGCGTATTCTTACCCATGTTGTATCTTTTTTTACTATATGTACAATGCTCGATGCAATAATCTTGGCCTGTATTTGTTAAACAATATAAGTTCTGTATTTAAAATCAACCAACAAAAGAAAAACAAAGACGCATACAATTTTTGCGTCAAATTTTTAATGTATAAATTAAGTTACACATGTTTTTAGGAATTAAGGTATGAATTTAATAGCTTAATTTTTGTCTGAAATCCAAAAAATAAAATACATTCAGTGCTCTTTAAAATTCACCAAAAATAACTCTCCATGCAAATAAACCAAAAACTTCTAGAAGGTATTCAATAATAGTTTCGTTCGACTCATCTTGCCGAAAGTTCGCGCAGAGGTCCTTTTAAAAGTTTTCGCTTCTGCGAAATACGGTCTCAAAATATTGAAAACTATTTTATTTATCATGAATAGCAATACTCTGTCCTTAAGACTGTCTTTCAAAGTTTTTTCTTTCTTTTGGCTTTTATGAAGTTTTTTACATGATAATAAAAAAATAACAGACGTTTCTTATAATATGGATAGTTCTTCGGCACAAAACACTGATTTAAAAAGTTGTATTTATTTATACTGCAAAGAACAAATGGTTACAATGGACCTGATGGTCAAAGCAGAAATGGACAGACAGAGTATTCGTCAGCGAATGTTAGTTACCCTCATCATTAGTACCGCTACCACAGTTTCAAATGTTTGTGAGAATCACAAGTATTTGTTTCGGGTCTGGGTGTTTGTGAGACCGAAAAGTCTCTCGTAGCTCCTGATACCCACGATACAAGACTCGATCTTAGTGTGGGATCGGGACTATGTATGTGACTGTTGGGGGTGTATTTGTGTTTGTATTAGTTAAACCGTCCTAAACGACCTGGTTAAGATTGCAGGAAGCCGCTCGGTTCAGGCCACTTCTAGCAGGTCGATGTTGAGATTATTGAGGAAGGCTTATGTTCAGCAGTGGACTTCCTGTAGCTGAAAAGAACGAACGAAATGTAAATATGTATGTTAATAATGTTAGTATTAAAAAGTATTTTAAAACCACTCGTTAGTGGATATCAATATTTCCGAATGTAATGTATCTTAAAAATGTTTTGTCATAAGAATGTATTTTTAGCAATTGTAATGAAGATCAATACGAAGATACTTGAAGAATGAAGATGCATGAAGAATAAAGACACAACATACCAAGATTGTTCGGTCCACTCTAAGTTTGAACGCCAAGCATATTGATAAAAGTTTGGTGTTCTACCTTACAGTGAATCGAGGCTTTGGTAATTCATCATAAAAACAACATAAAGAAGAAACTATTCGAAGATTTGAAGAATTATTGTAGATTTACTATTATTTGTTTAGTTATATTTAAGAATTATAAAAATTGTGCTTGATGATATCTTTGCAAAATTAGAATTTTAATTTGCTTGTTCGCGCCAAACATTGAATACAAACTACCGCTTTCAAAGACGTAAAGAAATAAATCGTAATTAGTTTTGCTGTAATTACTTACTTTATTTATATTTTTCGTGCGCCAAACGACTATAAAAACACTCTCTTTAGGTTCTCTAATTCTTTTTTCTGCCGTACAGTCAAGCTGTGTAACGGTTTGCCATCACACGTGTTCCCTCCTTCCTATAATCCTGGGTCCTTCCGCCGTAGCGTGAAGAGGCATCTGAGCAGGCTGGCATGATTGTATCGAATGGTATGAGACTACCGTCTTACCATCAGGTGCAATGCAGTCAATATGCCGTGCCAGTTTAAAAAAAAACTTCCGAATAAAGAACTGAATAGTATGTTAATTAACAGTTGTTTTGGTACGACCGAATACATACTCGTAATTTTAATTAATTACTACATTAGACACTACACCATGACAAAACACTCTTTTTTTTATGTAAATTAATTCATTATTATATGGTCATTAGTTCGCTTTCCAGGTCTGTCACTTCTTCGGTTTATCTCGAAAATAATATAAAAGAAATTGTAGCACCATTTACTGTGTATGAATAGTATCCGCTTTTTGACATATGAACAAATTTGGAATTATATTTCTAATTAATTAATACAATATCAAATAAAACGCAGAAGAATATAAAGTTGCACTGAAAGCGAGGCATCTGTACAGGACGTGGTCAATATGCATCCCTATTTACAATGTAAATATTTTATTTTGATCTCACCAACCGACCCCGGTAATGGCATCATTGCGAACAGATTTCCACGCAAGAATATCTAGAAATATTAATAGAACCGAAGGGCTTCGTCGTTCAGAATTCATGTCACACGAATATCTGAGTGTGAAAAGTAAGGACATGGCAATTTACTTATACAGATTCCTGAAGGTAAATTTTTAGTTATTTCAATTATGTTAAAATATAAACTTTCATCATCCATATCATCACTACTACCGTCATTTTCGTCTGCCATCATCGATTGCAACTTAAAATTATCAACTGGTACTTAAAGCCCCTTATTCCAGTACAATCCACTGGGCTTTATCAATCCAGTACCGAACTTAAATCTTTCCAAGAACACGCGTCATAGTACGTGTATCAAGAACACCTTTCCTTAATCACACAAGCTGGGCAAGTTCAGACGCATTGCCCATTCATTTGTTATGCTGCAGCCCATCACTATGCCCTATATTAATTATTAGCCCGGTATTGGATGGATACAACGCTATTCGATTGATATCAAGCTTGACGTCCAGCTTAGTTGATGCTTTTTTGTCAAACTCCTCTTACATTTCTCCGGATAACTCCGAGAGGATTAGTGAGTGGAAGTTGGTACCGCCACAATTTTATCTGGCATTGACCACCACCTGACCTCCTCTAGTATGTTAGGCTTGATTTTAAGCCTTTCGAATCGAATTAATCTCCCCGCCATTAGCATGCCGACATGTGTCAGGCTCTGTGCATTTGTGTCAGGTTGATTGAAATTCCAAATAGAATACATTTTGTGGATAATTCCGTCCCTGCGAGCTTTGGAAAAGCGTTAACCCGTCTATTCCAATTGTGGCCGAAAAGCAATTATTGAATCTGGCTGGGAATACAAGTTAAAAGTTCTGACATAAAAGCCACCGGCTTAAAACTATATTAGTTTACACAAATTGGTGAAGTGAAAATTTTGACCAATCAAAAATATAATATTTCTAAATTCGTGAATCAGTTGTGTTATTAGTACAAAATACAATACATTTTACATTCCAGATCCGAGAATAAAGATAAACCCCTTCCATTTAACTTGAGTCAACATTTTCAATTAGAGCTTTGTAAAAATCCTTACGAAACCGAACAAGATATTTGTCCGCGACCCATTGGATCCGCAGTAATCCCGCTTGATAATGTCCACAAAAAGGCATGAGATGTTCACAAAGACCTTTTGTTAGCTAAGATTTTGCTGGAGGTATTCTTTATAATTAGCTTGAAGGCTCGAATTCCATATTATACGAGTAACATTTTATACTAAGCCAATTGTATTTTGTGTAAGCTTCTTTTGCTATCAAAACCATATTAAAATGTCATGCCTACAGTAATATATTTTTCTTTAGGCAATATAAATATAATCTATGTTTGTCTTTTTGATAGACTTGCATAAGTTTGTTGTTTGATAACCACTACCGCAGTGCTATTGGTCTGTCGTCTTCCTCACCTCGAGGACAGATGGAGGTTTGAGACAAGGTGGTTTTAGTATCCCAACTCGATATCTCGTACTAGTTGCGAAAGGCGAGTAATAAGGCCCTTTGAAATTGCTGCCCTCATTGCGGTCTCAATGCTCTCTCTTCGGTGACCGATGATTTTTCGTACTCACAACTAGTGTGGTAACTATACAGGGTATATCAAGATTGCGACCGAAAACAAAGCCAGGTGGTAGTAATAGTGACTTCAGTGCCCCTAGCCGGAACATTTTGCAGTATCGTAATAGAATAGTAATAGTAAAATTTTGTATGGGAATTTAAACAGCGCCATTGTGAGCGTATTTGGAACTAAAAATCACAGCGGGAAATGTTTACTTTACTATACGAGAATTACTATACGATACTTCGAAATGTTCCGGCTAGGGGCACAGACACAATGCAACCAATAATTTCGCAAAAAAAAGAATCGCCTACTTTTTTTTTGTAATTTTTTACTTATCGTCGTATTTTGGTGATAAATACAAAGTTTTACTAAAATAATGATGTACACCTTTTTATTTTTTAAGACGCAATGGTACGTTAGGGTTTATATTACTATTTTCGGAATAACTAGGTATTTACTACCCAAAACCTATGATTTTTTAAAAATTGGAAAAAAAAATCTGTCGCTTATTTTGCGAAATTTTTATTTGCATTGTGTCTGTAACTACTAAAACTACCACCCGGCTTCGTTTTCGGTCGCGGTCTTGATATACCCGGTATAAGATTAAACTTCTATCTAAAAAATCATATCTTGTCATATGAAAGATTACGACAAATTACTCTGATGACTCGCAACTTCTCGCAGCACATTGTCACGCGGTAGACCCTTCTTAATATAAAAATTCAGCCAACGAACTGTGAAGCGATGGAAAAAAAAATTATTCGTAAGACAAAAAAAATACTTTAACTTTTTTATGATTGAAGATTAAGTCTGTATGACAATTGAGTATTATGCGATGAGCTCGTTTAATAAATCAATTACGATATTAGGTATACGATTAAAGTTTGTGCTATTTCGAAATCGGGCACTCGCAAAAGTTTCCAAAAGCATCATATCTACATTGCAATCCAATATTAATAACGAGTACTCGTAATTTAATTTAATAATGCACAGTCTTATGATAGAACAAACACTATAAACCGAATTTACCGACAGCGGAACCCCGTAGATAAGAGTTCTAGATACATAAAATATTTCTAAAAATCGTCAAAGTTGGGAAGGGGGATAAAACAAAATCGGGTACAAATATCGTAACGTCTCCGGCAATTACCGAAACAATCGATAACAAACAAGAACTGATTGACACCCACGATCTCAATCAATATACTAAAACCACGACTGCTTCGGTGGCGTAATTGTACTAACGGTACAAACTACAAATCTGAGGTCTCGGGTTTGAATCCCGGGTCGGGCACAGTGATATTGAGTTTTTCTATTCATTATCAGCTTGGAGTCAGGAATTTGTGCCCGATATGGCGATAGGCTCGCCCCCTATCACATCATGAGACGGAACATACAAGGCGAAATGTGGATGTCCAGGTGGCGCCTCTGCCTACCCCTTCTGGGATAAAGGAGTTTATGTATACTAAAACCAGCAATATTTCCAGATGAATTCTGCGAGGAGTACCCGCACAGCCTGATCCCGACGCCGGGGTACTGGATCGAATGCTCTCGACAGAAGATCGCCACAGACACCATCTGGGACGAGTCCGAGTCGGAACACGACAGCGGGCCCGACCGAGACACTGGCGACGGTAAGTTCACTTTATAGCTTGATTTTGATAATTACTTATATGATTATTTGTTTTAATATTTTGTTGGTGATTTTTTGATAATTATTTCCAGGTGAATAACAGGCATTTATAGTAAAAGTTACGTAGGTCATATGTTGTAATACTATTTCCTGAAGATCACAGTAAACTATAGGTATAGATAATTATAGTTTTTATTTAACGGGTTTAAATGATGAAGCGGACTTTAAGTAAAAAATATCTATATACAAATATCATATTGTCATTACAAAAATAACATTTTAAACGCGACGTCTGATTATTATAGAGATTTTAGTCTGAAAAAGTATTTTAACATCAGAAAGATAACGCCCAAAGTTTAAAAAAAACTCAAAGTCTCAAGGCATTCGTAAAAACTACTCTACAGGAGTTTTTAATTTGCAATATGCTAGCTGAGGTGATTATAACCCAAAAGAACGTTAATATTTTTTAGGTTAAAGTATAAATATATAAAAGTCTATACCTCTTTTCCTCTTCAAACATCTATCTACTTCAAGCTCAATAAAACGACTAAAAAGAAACTTGTAGTGTCCTATTGTTTCGTTGTAGACGGTGGAAAATTACATAAGCCTATTAAAAGAGCATCTAAATACCTGGAGGCCGCCACAAAGAGTTCTTTACCAACTCGTCCGCAAAGTGAAGCGACGCAATTATTTTGCCACAGAGTCCTACTTTGAAAGCTGGTTAAATATTTTGTGTTGCTCGCTTTAGACATTTTTAGTATTGTCCCTCGGTGACGTGTTGTTTATTTGTGAAAAGTTTTTATGACAATTTTTTGTGTTTTATGTTCAAGTTTGTGGAAATATGTAAAATTATTATTTTGTAGTAGTATGATGTAATAAAAGCGAAAGTTGAATAAATAATGTATTAATTGTCTAGATGACCAGTTGATAAAGTATTCATATTATGCTATCACTGCACTGGAGTGACGTGAGTTTTAATGTACTTTGGTCGTAACAAAATTAATTAACTTGTATTTACAAATGTTTTATCAAAATTTGATTAAGTTGGATCTATAAATTCATTTATTTGTACTCTCTAACAAAGATAACGCAGAACCCACGGTTTTTTACAAATTATACATTCAGTTTTCGCAAAAATTCAATTCTGTATATTTAAAAATACGCAAAACATATCAGTTTTGTTATTCAATGATTCCATGTTGAATGAGGAGCGGAATAAATTAAATTTTACGGCCATACCATGCCGCCTTTGTTACCGCTGAACCGAAGGGTTAAATTAAATTGTGTAACGAGATACATTTACAGCGAGTGTGCTGCAACACCGCGCGTCATCTCGCCTCACTCAGGGGGATACAATAGCACCTATTATCATATACATGGTGTTCATTAGCGCTTATTTTAATATGCTTTTGTGTGAGTTCGATTCTTTAACAAAAGAATAAACAGTTTTCAATTACCAACCTGTAGTTACCCTGTACTAAGCCAGCGTGGCGGAATATTCAATATATGGCCTAACCCCTCTCAATCGCACTCTCGATTGTATAGAAGGCCCATGCCCTGCAGTGGGACGTATTTAGTTATCAACGTACATAATGTTTAATACTCTTTACATATCACCCACGCTAATATAAAAGTCATTTTGCGGCATCATTCTAAAACCAATGGACCCTTAAATCAAGAATTGGGCCTAACATAATTTATATCTAACAAATTTAATACGTTAATTACAAAAGTAAACAAAATCATTAAATAGCGCCATCTAACGGTAAAACAATAAACTAAATTGATTTAGCCTTAGTTTAATTACGTCAGATTTGGCGCTCCACCTAGTATATAGGGTCCATTATTCTTAAACATACACAATTTGATAGCACTAAACACCGCTTTATAGATTCCGTGCCACATCTGTCTTGGCCGGCTCATATAAATGCCATAAAGTTCCTCGTAAAGGTATATAATACATCCACATATATCGAGGTACCTTACGTCTTTAACCTGTAAAAAGGAAAAATTCGAAACAAGTAAAAGCCATTTGCGTATGAAAACTATATATTGACCATATTTTATAGTCGCGCAGGGCTAGGAATAGATTATACGAACAAGATACAGTGCGAATTCTGCGTTACACTACAAAATATATTTATATTAATTATTTTTATTTGTAGACGATTCCATTTTGTTTTTTTAAATTGTAAAGTCATATTCGAACTTGGGCATGTCTGCGATTAATTAACGTAAAAAATATAAAATTTATTATACTTTATATTAAACACACGTATAAATACAATTGTCTAAATAGCTATTTTATGCAAAATAAAAAGTCTTTAGGGAATTTCGTTGTTTTCGTAAACACCCTTTGTTCAGACGTAAAACGTGGTAATATTATTTTCGCCCACATACTTATCAGTGGTATTTTTATTAGCCAAACCCGACAGTAGCATGGGCTGTATAATATAATATCAAGTATTTTTTTTCATCCGACATACGCAGATGGCGTCTAGATGGTAGGACGTAATATAAGTAGATACATAAACTCACGCCTTTTTACCAGAAGGGGTAGGCAGAGGTGTTACCAGGACACCCACATTGCGGCTTGCATCTGCCGTACCAAGATGTAATAGGGGGCGAGCCTATCGCTGTATCGGGCACAAATTCCTGATTCCAGGCTGATAATGAATAGAAAAACCCAATATCACTTTTCTCGACCCAAGATTTGATTAATTCGATTAGTGTAACTGGATCTAATTAAGAAGATTCATAAATAATATTCTCCAACTCGCATCATAAAATTCTCCACACGAGAATAAAAGAATACGGAGCGCTTTTAGCATTATTGCCGCGACACAAAGGCGGGACAAACATGCCATTCATGAATAATTTCCGCAAACAACGATTCTAAGGGGATAATTCCCCGCCTGTCACATTAGCTCCGAGTCAGGGCTAAAATTAAATTTCACGCGCCTTCTCAAGCGCATAAACTCCGCCAAAGGTTTTAGAATATGTAACAACCTTTACGAATTGAGACGTGAGCACTTAACTTTCGATTCGAACAAGTTCGCGCTGTGTGTCTCGACTCTTGTGAGTGCTCCTCGCGTTTACTGAACTGACAGTCACTGTCAAATAAATTTTTGAAGTGCTCGTAATAATGTAAGAAAGAAATTAAATGTTAGGCAATTTAACACAAACAACGCTACTATACGATATTATTACATGGCCAAAAATCGCAAAGTTCAAGATTCTTGTCTAGATTTCCAGTGACGAAGTCCATTTTTTTTGGGTTTATAAAATCTTGCGAACGACACGACGACATATTTGTAGTCTGGAGGTGGCACCAGTTAACTTACCTCTTTTTGTATATACCCGAAAGGACACGTAGGTATGTACGTATGTATAAAACATTTAATGCTCCTACACTATTAGTCATACCAAACACAACATCAACCTTTGCCCTGTTCGACTGCTGCTCACAGTAAACCAATCAACGCCATTTTTATTTCATATTCCTATAATATAAATTTACTTAACCAATGGTTCACAATTATTAAATTTTGATATATAAAAATCGTTAAAGTTTTCGCTGTTAATTGCAGATCATCAGTTACCGGGTCAGTTAGTTTAATATTGAAAATATGAACAATGATTATTTAAAAAGATGCTCAAGATTTATAGACGTCATAAAAGAAAATTTATTAAAAAAATATTATTAATAAAAACCTTATTACATTGAGCTATAAATCAAGTTCAATAAAAATTGAGGGAAAGGTCGATAAATTTTTACAATCAAATGATACTTAAATCATAATAAAATTTTACGATAGCGTTTTACACAGCTCAATTACAGTTCTCGCCATATTGCTAGACACAATTCAACGAAATGAATAAGATTTATAGATAAAATATAAAAACTAATTCAGCAGCTGGATGGACTAGCGTTAAGTTTCATAACGTGCCTCGTGAACAATATGTGTCTATGAAGGGATGCCCAACCATTCGCACATATTCTGTATTTTAAAGTAAAATTAATGCAGAAAGAGTTGTAGAATACCAACGCCCCCACACATTCTCCTTACTGGTCTATCAAACCGAGGCTATTCAAAATGCCACATAATAAATCATTTGTGAACTACCAAAGACGCTGATTAATCATGAAGATTATCAATTTCATTCTAACTGTTTGTTCTGTAAAATGAAAAAATAAATATGATCTTGGTGCATAGATTTCTGAGTATTTTAAAGCAGACAATGACTGTACAGAAAAATATTGCATACGAATAAAAAGTTTATAATCGCACATATCACACTTAATTCAATCAAAACAAAACCACTCGGAACAACATAACGGGTGATATTTGAGAAATGCCCAATACGCCCAAAGTTTTACATGAGTAAAATAAATTACAACATAATTTGCGTTGTTCATTTGTGGAGAATGTGCCCTTTTCGATGCTCCGATGTTATGTAAATGTCGCGGTTATTACACGTTTCAATGAATTCGAATCCTTTAAGTAATCATCCATGCTTAATTAATTTAGACTCGCGTCCAATTATGTTTTAATGTAATTTATTTTGGTTTCGAGTATTTAGACGTCTATGCCATAAATATATTCTATACTTTATTTTTAATTATCATTCCCTTTGTTTAGTTATGGAAAAATGAAAATTATTTGATGGTCTAGCTGCCAAGCATTTAAATTTTGAGCGATAGTGATTAGTTTCGATAATCCATGAACATCAAGTAAAGGATTCTGAGTGGACAACTAAGCCGATGCCAACCACGAAGTGTTTTATTTATGCCTTGTGATCAGAGACCCACTTTATCTAATCCTCAATTGAATGAACACACTCATGATATGCTTATTCAGTTTTGCTCTGTAATGTAATAATAGCAAATTATGATTAAAACACACCCATCATGAAATTTAATTTCGTGAAACAATGGTACGTATAGATGCACTGGAACCGTCATAAACAGAGCGTAATGAGTGTATCGAGAGATCTCAAATGGCGCGCACGCTAGACGAACTCGTGAGGCACATTGGTTATGCAAAGCGGATTATTTTGAGTACACGACGCCCCTCACCGTCGAGGTACCTTGCCGACTCGTGAATCTTCAAACGACATAAAAGTTTACCAACTGTAAATAGAAGCGAGCAAGATACGACGGGACGAGTTGTCAACTCACCCGCTCAACTTTGATTACAATGGAAGTTTAGTAAAAATATGAATAGCAAGTTTGCGTTAAGTGTCACTGTGTATTTATTACTCCCAGTACTTTATTCCACCTTCGTGCTATTAAGTCCTTTTCATCGAATGGGATCTTAGTCCTGCGCTTCAAAAAATACCTCTGTTCCTAGGTAGGTCTCTAGGCGTATGGTAAAGGCTTTGCACAAAACATCAAATCTGATTCGCTAAATCCTGCCATAAATGTTTTGCACACCAGCCTTTCACAAGTACATCATAGATCCTTTTACTAAGATTGAAAATTCACCACATAATTACAGTTTTTATAACCCTTTCTTCTTGCCACCTCGTTTACATTTTCTATCACCCCAGTATCGGTATCATATCAAAAATTTAACTATAATTCTACCGTAAGAACTTAAAATCTCATAATATAACTATTAAAGTATTTACAACAACAGTCATACGTGCCTACTTAAATGTCTTTAACCCCAATACTAATATTTTTACAAAACGAGCACCTTCACGAAGTCTTCGATCCACTGCTGGACATAGACCTACCCCAAGCTTCTGCATTCCGACCTGTCGGAAACGGCCTGCATCCAGCGTCTCCCTTTACCTTAATATACTAAGGCCTTTCATATTTAATATTCACAGGTATAAATGACCTTAGGGAATATATTATATCTACGTAGATTTTAAGACATCATGATAAGTTTCACTTTTATGTACTTCGCGTTTAATACAGTATATTCAGCAGTAATAAAACATTTTTCGCCAAAATCATTGTTAATAATACCCGTCACACCCTCCAGACATCCTCTACCGCAATTCGATTACACCGCGGCCATTACCGAAAGTTACACAACTGTTTATCTATTATTCCAGTTAAAAGGTTCTCCTAAGTAGTACAGCTCCGCAAACTGTGTCCAACTTTCATTCGACACACGTTTTCAATTTATCGGCGTCCTCTCGTCGAAAGCGCAGGATCTTCGGCGCCATTCGTCCCCTTATCAGTGCTATTCAGAAGTCACGTCGGTGTGCGCTAGGATAATGACACACTGACCCGGTCACTCCGACTTGTGTCACTTCTTGGTGATTAACTGTGCGTGACGGAGAGTGACGTCATAGACCATGTTTTGCTAATGAGAAGATAAAACAAGGGAATATCTTTTATTGTTTATTTATATCAGAATAATGAAAAGAAAGAGTCAATATACACAAATATTACGTGTGTATCGGTTTCATTTTGATATACACTACATCAGAGTACAAGCTCATTTTCTTCATCATTTGCTCATTCGCTTCTCTGTCCTCACCTCGTTAAATATTTCGTTAAATCAATTACATCCAAAAAACATCCACAGGAATAATTCAAACAACCCTTGCATATGTCTTTTCCAATAAATTTTCCCCAAAGTTGCTTTCACCGTCTTATGTTCCACGGTCATTCAATCCGTTTTTACAAACGGCGTCGGTCCAAGTTACGTGCCTATCAGGTGTGGAATAATGCAACATAAATCTCCGCGAACAATACGCGAGTTTTGTATTAGTGCCCATTTGCTGCGTAATAACAATTTGGCAAGCAACTCGTGTAACAAGCTTTGGAAGTAGGAATATTTTCGGGTTTATTCGTTTCAATTAATATGCTGTGTTTTGTTGCTAGCTTTTCGGGAGTATGATAACCTAAATTGAAACAATTACAAAACGAGGTTTAGGGATGTTTTGGACTTACTTAGACGTGATGAAATTCACTTGAAATTCCTTTTTATGTTTTGTATTTGGAATCTACACGACTTACAAAAGAAATAATAAGTCTAGGAATTGGAACAGTCCATTTTTGTTTGACAATGAACTAGAGCAGAAAGCTTGTTGATTTTCCCAAACTTATTGAAATAATAATGTCCGCCAATAAGTCATATAAAGTACTAAAACACCCACATTATTTACCAGAGGACGATTTACAACCAGCAGTAGGACAACAATAATCAGATAAGTCCATTAAAAACAAAGCTAGGCGCGCACAAGAATCCAAATAAAAATTTAATTAGTCTTACTTTAATCCGCGCTACAAAGGTAATATGTAAAATACGGCAAGTTTAAATTAAAACTTGTGGCAGCGAGACAAATATAGCGCTGTCCTCATGAATTTAAAAAGGGGGTTCAAATCCGATGTTTACCGCTGTAACTTTCGTCTTGCTGAAAAACAATTGCTGTTTAAACTTTTCCCCTTCAAACAAAAATATTGAAAAATTGTGTCTCATATTATATGTTCTAGCCTTTGCGAATATGCGGGTGTATTATGAACAGACTTGGAATGTAAGACAAAGTTTAGTTAGTCCATAATTGCGTGTGTATCTATTCCAAGAGTGCAATATAATAATTACATTTTCTAACACCCCTCCAAAACCGACCAAAAATATCTACTATCAGTCTCTTTACTAATACTTTCATTAGTAATGCTGTCGTAATGACGTCACAAAAATAGTTAAACAATTGATTAATTCCTAATACTATGGGTTTAAAAGATTTCTCTACACAGTACATTGCACGACTTGTTTGAACTCAAATCCAGTACGCTGTCCCATTGTTCATTAACTTAATGCTATGTATGTAGATGTTCCAGTTTATAATAAAGATCGAGTGGAAGCCACTAGCAATCTACAATTTTAAGTGGGGCTCATGCACGTCTTGAATAACGTGAAACTATTAATAATAGGGTAGTGAGCATGTTAGCATATAATTTGCATAGATGTTGACGACTTATAATAACAGATATAATTTATACACACCCTTGGTATTGTAAGCAGCTGCTTTGTTATTTACAAATATAAGACTAATTATAGATATAAATGGTTTTATACTTTGTAAGCTTAGGTTTTACGAGGTACGTTTGTACAATCTGAAATTATTTGCACAATATAAATATTAACTGATCTATTTTAAAACACGAGCCTATTTAGTTTTACAGTTTTTTACGACATTTTAATAAGTTTTATTCATCATATTTTAGTAATACATATCTTACATAAATAGTTCATATTCAAAGTTGATCCGTTTCGTGTTTTTCATCTAAGGAAAGGAATGTTTTTGAACCAAAAGAAAATCTTTCTTTCAGGGTTTTTGCAAGGCAATTCTTCTTTCCATTAAAAGACGTTACTTTCGAATTGCACGCCCGTATTTACTGTAAGAACATGTCCGAACCAAAGCATTAAATTCGATTTTCTGATGCGCCATTAAGTTCAATTTTCTAATTTTCAATATATAATTATTGAGAATTCCCTTACTTTCTTACCCAAATAGTTGTGATATAGTTGGATCGTAAGTGTTTCTTATTTGACTAGACCAGTTGTATTGTTTTAACCATATGATATATACGAGTATATATCTTCGATATAATAGAGTGAAATATAAACACTCCTTCTAACATTCAATATCCGATTACTCCAATTACATGCTCATCGGATACACTTTCAAGAAAATAATGTACACCAAACACTCCCTTGTTTCCAGTTCGAAACGAATGGGTGAATTTTTGTTCGGCACAAAATCCATTTCCAAATTAGACAGGTATCGAATTCGCTCGCAGTTTTCACTTGCCGCATTTATTTCTCCCTCCTGCCCTCGGGAGCTCATCAATCAGCGCACTCCTTGCCTTAGTTATTGTGATGTATTATGGTAGATAGCAACAATACATCTCTTACAATGTCATATTAATATTTAACCTTGCAGTATTATGAAACGTTGGTTTCTCTTTAAGTGAAGTTAAATTGATAGACAAGTTTTTCCTATTTGTATCCGTCTCAGTCATATTTAGTTTTGCTGGAGATTTTCCATCACTATTTAGTAATGTAATGATGGGTGAATCTATAACCTATCGCAATTCAACACCCATTTGCAGACAATCACAGCATATTATAATATTGGCTCTAGTTTCAGAGTGTTTTTAGCCATCCGTAAGACAGGTCTGATAGGTCGACATTTGACGTATCCTCTAAGGCAGCTAGGGGTTGAATAGTTTCTTCTACTTAAAGTACCTATACTCTTCCCTTTCTCAATTAATACCCACCTTACTACAGCACAGTGGTATCACAAAATTGACCTTTACCTAATGAGCACACTAAAGTTCGCGTTCCAAAAACTTAAAATCTGGAATCAAATATTTGATTCTCATATTCCCTGGACATAAAATATTCAATAGAGCTGCCTATCAAAACCTTTTAGACAGCTGAGTAGAATTACAAGATAACTTTCGTTTTAATACATTTGGTATAAAACTTTTAATGAGTAATATAGTTCGGAACGTCGGAATTATTTCCTCTCGCAAAACGTGTATTACCCGGTTTAAATGATTTATTACGTTTCTCCATATTTCAACAGACGGCGCCTAGGTTTTATATTGCATCTTAAGCGATGATGTAATTATTAGAAAATATTTTACAATACCCATAATACATACATCCATAAACTCACGCATTTTTCCCAGAAAGGGTAGGCAGAGGTGCAACCAGGACACCCACATTTCGTCTTGTATTTTCCGTCCCACGATGTGATAGGGTGCAAGCTATCGCCATATCGGGCACAAATTCCTGACTCCGGGCTGATAATGAATATAAAAATCCAATATCACTTTGTAATACTCAATATTACTTCCAATATCCATAATACATAAAATATTTTTATTATTTTACGTATTTGTGACATTCACCTCTATCGATCTCTTCTCCTGCTCAGTGCTCAACCTCGTGAAAAACTGCGAAACATGGAGATTTATACAAGATTTTTTTATGGTATATAGTATACTACATACTACACATTTAGAGTCTGCCATCTGCAGTTGACTATGGCGTAAGTCCTCACAATCCAACTCTATGGCAGAAGATTCCCGCGCTTAGAAATGGACGGATATGAGGTGTTATATTTGATTCTTCATAGGAAATGCACTTTTGTGTTCCGGTTTGCAGGACATCGTAGCCAGAGCAACTACTCGACATATTAAGACTTAACATCTTATGTCTAAGGATAGCAAGCTCAGTAATTCATGGTGTTGTTTGGTTTTGCTACTTTCCATGAGCGATCGTATCGCTTGTCATCAGGCTAATGAAACGATCGTCTCGCCATTCATTGCAATAAAAACAGATATGGAGCCGACTAATGTAAGTAATTAAAATAATATGATTTATTATACGTGAATTCTTGTGGGTGAAGTAATCATAAATTACCATAAAAGTAAGTTTTTGTGCTTGGGATTTATCGTTTCTAGTCAGCGCGACGTTAAATCAGTGAAAATGACTCTCTCTCAAATTTTACGTAACAATACACTACATGTTTACAAAAGTGCTCAGCTCGGAAGAAAATATCGTGTTTCATAATTTATTCTGTCACGCCGTCGTCTCCGCGGCGGATTCACTCCACAAACTTGTAAATGTACTCGACATCTTGAATTTGAATGAGAGGTTTGCTATTGTATCGACTAAATAGTATGTAGTGGTTCGATGTATAATATTTTCTGCATAATCTCAGACTTTTTAAAAATAAATGTGAGTAGTATATAAAAATAATACAATAGTTTGACAGCCTCTGTGGCGCAGTTGGTTTGACGCCGCCTGTGAAACGAGAGGCCGCGGGTTCGATCCCCGCACCGAAACAAATATTTGTGTGATCCACAGGTATTTGTTTCGGGTCTGGGTGTTTGTGAGACCGAAAAGTCTCTCGTAGCTTCTGATACCCACGACACAAGACTCGATCTTAGTGTGGGGTCAGGACTATGTATGTGACTGTTGGGTGTATTTATTTAATTATTTAGTTTATCATTGAGATACCATATGGTAGATAGTATCTTTGAAGTTTCCTAAACTAAGTCAATAAGTGTTAAAACAAATTTATTCTTCTAATTTAGGATTCGAGATAAATTATTCCAAATCGCTAATGTAATGTAAATAAGAGCAGGGGCCTCGTTTACGATTGAGAGAGCAGTTCTCAATAATTATAATATTACTAAAAATATTTCCAGACTACAAAGTTAAGACTTAACTCGCGACCACCGTTTCAAACTGTATCGAAACTTTTCGCAAATTGCGTCTGTAATCTTATTGTACCGTAAATGTTATATTACTGGCAACTTTTGCCATAACTACAAATAAGGTTGGTACGAGTGCTGTTGTCAGTGGGATGAAAAGGGTTGCTTTAACACGATTATATTGTGTCTACGACTGGAGGCAGTCACAAATAGCTGCGGATTTAGCGAAAGTGTGCGCCACTGATTATGAATTTCATAATGCGAATAGAGTGAAAGGGGATTATGAGCTTAGTGTGTATAAATGTGTTTATGTTTTTAAATTGTGTACATTTATTACACACGACGTGTTTAGGGTTGTTATGTATAATTATAATTCTACACTCATCTACGAATTATGAACTTGCGTGCGTTTATACCTGGAACTAAATCTACATATTTTATATTACCTACCTTGTCTAACTTCTTTTATGTCACATCTTTCATTTGGCCTTTACTTTTATATTGTGCCAATAAAACCTTTGAAGACTGATTATCTCATCAGGCTAATGAGCTAAAAATACAATAATCCCAAAAAATATTCGTAAAACAATTCTTTGAACAAATGTAAAATCTCAAAATATTTTCATAAGAAATCTCCAGCATTGTGTATTCAATTTACTTGATAAAAACATTAAATTAAAGTCCTATTTTTTGCGTTAACTTGGGGAATAAATTTTCACCGAGATACAATCTGAATGGATCAATTTATTGCCGCCTCTCGTATTTTGTGATTAGATTTTATGATAGACGAAATAATTATTTTTTTTATCAGATGAATTTTAATATGTCTTCTTTCGTGCCTAGAAGTAATAATAAGTACAGTCTGCGTGTATCTTTCTACTTCTTTATTTGCAGTTTCGATTATAGTCAGTGTGACTGGGTGAAATTTAAAAATATTTTACTTATACAGGGTATATCAAGACCGCGACCGAAAACGAAGCCAGGTGATAGTATTAGTGACTTCAGACACAATGCAAGTAAAAATTTCTCAAAAAAAATCGGCACCTTTTTTTTTGTAATTTTTTACTTATCGTCGTATTTGGGTGATAAATACATAGCTTTCCTAAAATAATGATGTAGACCTCTTTATTTCTAAATACTTAATGGTACGTAAGCGTTTAAATTATTATTTTCGCAATAACTAGGTATTTACCACCCAAAAAAGATGATTTTTAAAAAGTTCTAAAAAAATCTGTCGCTGTTTTGGTGAAATTTTTATTTGCATCGAGTCTGTAACCACTAAAACTACCACTTGGCTTCGTTTTCGGTCGCGGTCTTGAGATACCCTGTATATAATTGATTCGGTGTTCGTATAGTTATTTTATAAGTCACGAAATAGTCTAATGGAACTGGCAGTAACATACATCGTCTGTAAAACCTTTCAACTAATAAAATAGTCCGAATAGGTAAACGACAAACAGGCATGTAGTCGAAAAATAAACAGCCGATTATTTCTGATAAATGTTACAATTCCTATACAAAATCACCCATACCGTTACGATAATATTCAAATTCAACATATGTACAAACAAGCTCCCATTCATTAGAAACAGGTCGTATTTGCAAGTTATCTGTGACGTCCGCTTTGTGTGCGTTTCAATGGAGTCGCCTCAAAGGACCGGACAGTTTTATGCAGTATTGACTATGACTACGTCTTGTCACACCCATTGAATTTGCACCAATGAGCCCCGGGTACATTGCCAACGCTACTGAAACTCGTTACAATCGGCTCATTGGATTAGAGCTGGGTCTTTTGTCGTAAATATTTATAGTAAAATGTGGAGCACTTAACATAACCAATAAAAATATAATTTGTTATTTTGGATATTGAAAGTTGTAACTCTAATTTTTGTCCACCTAGGCCAGGCCTCAATCGAGTATTATTTAGTTTTCTATAGGGACAATATCTTAATTGTCTTTACACTTTCCTTACTTCATAATTGGGCTAACGACTCTCTTCTGCTCCATTTATGAAATAATAAACACCTTTTTGGAATTTAAAACCTTAACAACTCTTTAATTTCTTACAACAAACATAATCATTTCATATACTTCCACAACCACAAAACTCTCTGTTTTTAAATGTTCTATTTTTCGAATAATATAATAAGTTTTTTTCATTTACACAAATCCCAACTTAGGAAACCGCACTCCAGACATCACATCTCATGTTTCTCCATACATACATCGTATTTCCCGACTGTATTACAGGAACGGGATAACGGAGACCTAAATCCATTACTCTGAACCGAACTGTTTGCGTGAGATAGTGTTGCATGGCAGCTTGGCTCGTCTCAATACGTCAATACGTGAGGACCGACGGAAACAATGAAGCCATCCTGCCGTCTTGGCTGTTGCCTCAAAACCAACATGCTATGATTGAAATGGCCAGTCGTATGTTTGATTTATGGGTAATAGTTAGTTAAGGAGAGAAGACAGTTGCAAGTTGTGAAGAAATGGGACATGCACGGGAAAAATATAAAGAAAAGTTTAGTCTTTTTGCTGAATAATTTTTATTCTGCTTCGAATGTGAATATTTATCAATTAAAATGTAGCTGTCTCGAAAACTATAACATTTCTGATGTACTTTTTACGTATTGTTCTAGAGATTATCATCAACTCCAACTTCATGCTGTAATTCAATTGGGTTGCCGTAATTGTATTCTCTTTTAAAATCTTTATGTCTGTACCACTCTACACATTACACATTAGAGAATCGCCAACGTGTACACAGTATTAAAAAAACAGCAAAATAACTACAACTCTCTATCTATTAAATTTTTCACATTCATCCGTCGTTTTCGTCGTCCGTATAAAGCTCACTAACATTAAGAGCCAGACCCCATGACATCAAAGCACCTGCTTAGGGGAGTTGCTTGGCAACTAATCTTGGACACTCCGTTACTACGGATCACGTATTCATTGAGCTTTTCATTTATTTTAATACACAATATCTAGAGGGGTGGATTTGGGCTCAATTTATAACAAAGCTATGTATGGGGATACGTTTTGTTGGTTTCCTCGGGATTTGTGAAAATAGATGGCATAAATCATGATAATTATGGGGTAGCCTCGCCCCCAATTACCAAGGTGAGAAAGATATACTGTGGGGACGTTATACTGTGGGCGACTCTCATTTCTCAGTTGCCTATTCATTTGAGGACACAGGTGTGAGCTTTTGTAGATAGGGTAAATAAACTATGGCATTGAGGTTATATTTTTATGGTATTATCAGCGTTCTAGTTGTAATATAGGAATTGAAATAAAACTGTTTTTATCGGATTTTATCGCGATTTGGTTTAATTTTAACTTTTTTAACTTCCCGACGTTTCGATTGCTTTCGAGCTTTCGTGGTAAATCCGTAAAAAATAGTTTTATTTCAATGTGTAACATTCGCGTAAATCTAAGAAATTATTATGTAATATAAGAATTCCACTTTTAATATACCAAAATAATCTAAGGTAAATTATTGTCTACTGTGTTTACTCTTTGATTGGTCTAATAACCTTGCTCTCTCTAGCCGTAAGGTTTGGTATCCAATATCCATGCTGGCAGATAAGTTTTTTTTTTTTTAATACGCCCGGCAAATAAGCCTACAAGTCACCTGATGATAAGTAATCACTGCTGCTCATAAACACCTACAACGCTTGCATCATGGATGTGTAATTGCTGGCCCATCAAATCGGGAGGAGAGCGGGAAGCAAAAGGACGGGAAAATAATAGGGTATTGGGCATCCGGCAATCTACTCACCAAACGAAACGCGATACCAAAGTTTTTCCATTGAAAGGAAATAATTTCTTAAAGACTTCAATTATTCAATTAAAAACAGACTTCAGTTAGACTTATGACCACACGTAGATAAATAAAATAAATAAATACAAACAGTCACATACATAGTCCTGACCCCACACTAAGATCGAATCTTGTGTCGTAGGTATTAGGAACTACGAGAGATAATGTGAATCATTCTACAACTTAAATCGAAACCACATAAGTGTGTGATAGAGGCACGTAAAAAACTTTTATTTTATTAAAAATCCGTAAATGAAATTTATCTTACAAATATTGAACTTGAAAAGAAAATCCAAGTGACAGGAAGGTCAGTATTAATCTATTCAATACTCTGTGATAGGAGAATCCTCTGGGAATATGAGAGCTGCAGGTAAATTACGATAAAATTTAATAATAGCACGTGTCCGAACGCCTCTTATGACATGTTAAGCTATGGGCTTTGTTCTGACAGGCACAGGCGAACGCGATAGCGATTCATAACTATAAATTATATAAAGCTTTAGGGAACATCTGAATGTAATTCTTATAATATTTGATTTATTAGTGATTGTGGAATTTTTGATGAAGATCAGTTACTTATTTGTTAGTTTATGACCCTAGGTAAAAAGGTCTACACAGTATTTCATATTTTGTATACTGTTGTTTAGAAAGAATATATTTTAATGATGACAGGCAAATTATGTTTCGTTATTTGAAAAATACCTAAAACAACTCTTAAATTAAGTATAACAAATTTACTGAAAAAGCAATTGTTATGTTAAAATCTTTCTACTAACGATCTATTTAAAAATTACAAAAAAGCACCACATTTCACGAGATAATTGATTAACCAGGTTTGTATCACGAGAGCAAATCATTTGTATTTGATTTATTATTACTGCAGTCGATCCAAAATTATTCAATTATCTAAAAACAACAGATTGAATATTTTAACAATAAATATTGCATGACGATGACACGCACGTATTAATTAATGTGTGCTTGGATTTCTTTGAAGTTTCTTGGAAGTTTTCTGACTATTTACTACATTGTAAAATAAATATTATAAAAACTAGTTATGAGGTAGGTTTTCGAAAGGAATCTATCTATATATACAGGGTATATCAAGACTACTACCCAAAACAAAGCCAGGTGGTAGTATTAGTGACTTCAGACACAATGCAAGTAAAAATTACGCAAACAAAATCGTCAACTTTTTTTTTGGTATTTTTTTACTTATGATCGTATTTGGGTGATAAATACATAGTTTTCCTAAAATAATTATGTACATCTTTTTAAGACGCAATGGTACGATAGGGTTTTAATTACTATTTTCGCAATAACTAGGTATTTACTACCCAAACACAATGATTTTCAAAAAATTGCAAAAAAAAAACTGTCGCTTATTTTTATTTGCATTGTGTCTGTAACCACTAAAACTACCACCCGGCTTCGTTTTCGGTCGCAGTCTTGATATACCCTGTATAAAAGAATACACAAAACAGACTTCAAAAATAACTAAAATACTTAAAAATATCAAAGTATGTTTTAAACATAACAATATTTTCAATCATTCTAAATTGGTAAGCATCGTGGCTTTACTCTTTAAGATAATTTAATGAATTTGTTTCTACGAACTCCTGACGGCTGACGTGATGCCGTAACAGTGTAAGAGGTTTCAATTAATATCTTCCATGTCTCTACCAAAAGTAACAAATCTGATTCACCGTATTAATATTTCGCAGATTTTTAAACACTTGTGCTGGAAAATAACCTTATTTATAGTACCTTTTATATTCTTCTCCGTAGTCTTTTCATTGTGCACCTTATATGAATATATTGGATGAAATTAAATCAAGAATTGACTGTTAATTCGTTGCACTTAAATGCTAAATTAACATTGGCCTATAACGATTCAAACACTCACCGAAACTGGAAAAAAAAACAACTTCTTTATTATAATTTTATTGAAAAATAAAAAAATACTAATACTGTTCTAAGCCCTAATAACACAATCGTTTACCTTTTTAAAAGCCTGTTCATTAAAGTCACTTGGCTGCTCTAATATATGCTAATTAAATTGTTCTCAAAGATTTTTTCTTTCAATCGCAAGGTTAAAGTATGCCTTTCGAATTCAGTCGATGAATTTTAAATTGCCTTCGTGTAGTAAAGTTATTTGAAGCGTAAAGAAAATTGCGGTATAATTTTAGAGACAGGCTTAATTTTATCTGTACGTGTAGCAACAGATATTTAAGTTGTATCGCAAAAATATTACATAAAATAATATTTTATACAATCGAGACATCCCTTTTTGTACCAAATGTACCTTATAGAAACTGATAGACTGTAATATTATGCGTTATCATTATAAATTACACTAAGCCGCTACAACTATAAAATACCTTTTAGGTAATGTACAAATAAACATGAATACATAAGCATAAAACATACATTCTTGTTACTAGTATTTCATACAGTGTAATATTACACCCGACGCCGACGTTTTATAAAGCAGACAAAACATTTTCATACAAAAAGTTGTCTCAACTATATAAAAGTTCCTAAACCTCTTTATAGGTGACATGTGAAACGTTGAGACCCACAACATACATCTCAAATGCTGTGAATAAAAAATAACTTCTCCCTCCAAGAAACAATAAAAGTTCATGTGAAATTTTTATTTCATCAAATTATACGTTTGAAGGTACTCACAGGCGCATTTTCGCCTCCACCTACGCCATTACCTTGTTTATTTAAAAAGTTGATGTTCAGAAAAAGTAATAAAGTTATGTGTGAAGTTGTTGCAAATGGTCCCTCATAAGGTTCTGACATTCGCAGAAATGTATACACTTTTGAAAAATATAAAACACAAGAATTTTACGCACTATACAATATGGATAATTTAAAAAGCGGTTATGTTTCAATGAATATTGATGTAACCAGATGATTCAATCGGCGATCTACTTTGAGATTCAGGATTTTCCCATATTACCGGATAAGGTTCGACAATTTATATTTATGAGGTTTAGTAAAAATATATTTATCATACACTACCCGGGATAACAACGACCCTAAATCTGTCGCGAACTGTGTCGGTCATCGTATCAATTTATAAAAACATAGAACCCTGTCCATTTTTTATTCAGTACACTTTAGATAGTCATTTCTTTCTCCATTTTATTATTTATGCCATTGTAATTTTTATTTATTCTTTATAACGTAAACTTTTGCTATCGTATCTTGTTCACATTGTTTTTATTTAAATTATACCGTATATTGATGGATAATAAAGAAAGACTAATGAATAAATAAAAAATAGTTTTATTGCCAGCAATCAGCAACAATCATGAAGAGTTACTTTAACGAACAACTTCAAAGCAGAAGTTACAACACTGTTTTGTTGACAACATTAATAATGAGCTATATAACAAATCGGTCGAAGCAATGAAGTTACAAAATAACTAACAAAAGCCCATTTTACCCAACAGATCGCCACAGAAGATCCGGCTCCCTGGACGAGGCAGCAGAGGACAGCAGCGACAATGGCGGCAGCACGCCCAAGAAGAAAACGGCGATTGAAGAGCAATGGGAGAGGTCTGGCGGCTTCGAGCTCACCTCAGTGGAACAGGAGACGTATGAGAAGTACTTCTACGGCACCGAGCACTGGAACTACTTCACCAATGATGAGGACCTCGGGCCGGTCATACTGTCTATTAAACAGGAGACTCTTAATGGGCGGGATCAGTTCAGGTATGTAAAATAGAAATTAAACTTGATTTTAGAGTTGTACTAGATGGACTTGCTTCTATAGGAAGATTATGGGATACCCAGCCACGTTGTAATAAGATCAGTACCTACGAACCTAATGTTGCTATATGAGATTCTTTTTCACAATATTTTTAAGTAAATCGGATAAACACCGAATGGTAATTCAAAACCCGGTATCAACTATAATGTAGCAACATATGTTTATAAGGTTGTACTAATTTAGTAATATCTACAAAGTTTGCTTATTAATAAATAAATCGATAAATATTAAAGCCAATGAAATCCAAGTTCGTTTCACTGATGTTAACAAACAAGTATAGAAAGACGTATAATCTATTGAAGCGAGCGTTTCTTTACACCCAGCTATCAAGAGAAGCAGCGTGAACTGGAAACTGGGCTGGCGGCGCGGAAACGTCAGACCTTCACGTCAAGTTCATTCGTACAGCATTGTTCTGCAGTTTGTTGACGCCTTTCATCACGATGCATTGTTGCCCGTTAATCCAGTTTCAGGCTCCATTGTTGCGATTATTAGCTGAATTTTGCAGTTACGTAATTAGACTTTCGGGCATTATTATGGAAATAAAAATTTATGTCTATTTAATTTCAAAGTAATCAACGAAAAAACGTCTAATATACCACATTAGATTTTTGTGATGACCATCCGTGTTCTCTTTGGACTGCGTAAACATTAAAGTACTCATAAAACCAGTGTCTAATAGAAAAAAACAATTTGTACTATAACATATGCATTTTGAAGAAGAAAACACTTTTCAAATATTTTAATAAACCTATTGAGATTTATTGAAACAAACTCTAATATTGATAATTATCATAGCAATCATAATACGCATCAGTAAAACGTTTCTAAATTTGTAATCCTAGACATACTACAAACCAAATCTCATCAAATAAGACGGCGAACAGTCACAAATGGAATTTAATTAAAAATAATTATACTAAACAGTCATCCGGCGCTATTCCGTCGCAATACACAGGCGCGCGGTTTAGCAAAATATGAAATTCCAATCGTGATACCTCATCTCTGCCGCTGGGAATGCCTTAGTAAAATATCCGAAATATTAAAAATAATCATAGACATTTACTCACAATATCATGCGAGGAATAATGTAATAAAGGTTTCAGTTTGCGACTCAATTACACGCATATTTCAAAACATAAAAAAAGAGACCAAGGTTTTCCTTGTCGTTTATGCTATTTTCTTGAGTTTTCCGAATAACTTCTTTGAAGCGTCTGGCGACAGAAACAAACTAATTGTCTAAAAAATAGTAAACGCTCACATACTACGCTTTTTGCGCGTATAGCATACCTAGACACTGTTCTCTTAAACCGAATAAACCTTTATAGCGACATCTCCCGGCAAGAGATCGCACCTTTATCACCGAGCTAAGCTTACCAAAGACTAATTAGAAAAAAGAAAGCAATATTGCCACTCTAATGAAAATTAATGCGGCTTCCACATCCGCGTTAAATTTAAATAAGAGTCCCATCACATGACGGGGTGTATTTTAATTAAAAATGGCAAAAAGGTATTGTAAAACAGAACGGCGACCTTTGTATACCGTTTGTAGGTGCTATAATTAACTGGCCAGCGCTGGCGTCGTGACCTCTCTGTTTACCTCCACGACCCTCTCGTAAACTAAGAATTCAATTAGCATAATGTAGTACAAGCAAGCTGTAATGTGTCAGGTAATATTTTGTGTGACCGTTCGTTGAATTTTGCAGACGCGGGATTTTGTAGCTGGTGTTAAAAATTAGCTGATGCGGTCAATTTGAATATTTGCTGGATTGTGGAGACTATACATATTGTAACATTGGTTTGTTATGAATTAAAATCATAAACAAAATATTCTTTATTTAAATAGTCTTTCACAAGATCTTTTGAATCCTTAATTACTGCTACCACTGCTTCGGAACGTGTTGTAGCTGTGAACAAGAAACGGGGCAAGAAATCCTTCAGCAACACAAATTAATCTTACATGTATATATTTCAATGTATATCTGCAATTTAAATGAAATTTTTGAAAATAATTAAATCCCATATGGTAAGGACAAAAAAATTATATGCGTAAAATCTTATTGATATGATATGAGTTTATGAAACGAGAATAGTAATGTGTTTGTTGAATCAAATTGATTTTAATATTAGTAAAAAGCTATCAAACTTTCCAGACTAGGCCAGGCAGTCAGAATCAAAACCTACGCGAGTAGATTCATAACTTTACATAACATGATGTAATGCAAACATATTTCGATATTTAACTTTATCAATAAAACAGAACACACAAACATAATGTTGGAATCAATTACATATTCGCCATGATTGACTATTGATGGAACCCTAAACACACAAAACAACGGGCGAAAAATCCTTTTCAACCCTCCGAATTTAATGAAACCGCAACTTAGAAGCAACCTTCATTAGTACCTCTAATACCCACATTTAGATTTTAATTAAAATTTTATGAAAATTACTAAAAATACTTTACAAATTTGACTTGAGAAGTACGCGCAACGTTTGAAAAATGTTTGGAAAGCATTTTCATGATCAAATATTTCAGGTGGGGCCACGTCTGGCACAAAGCTTTTCTTCAAAGATTTATAATCATTTCTCTCTGCGATATGACGGCAGTTTCGGTAATTTAAAATAATGTTGGACGTGTCCCGGACCTCATTATTTATTATACAGTTTGAAGTTTTCATTTATAAAGCTTTTTATGTAATCGAATTATCGTGTGCTGAAACATTAAGAATGATTTATTCTGTTTTATAAATACAAAAGAGATTATTGCGTTATTTAAAAATCAGTATTTTTTACTAATTGAATTGGAAAAATACACTTCAGTGTCTTATCTAAAATCAACTCAACAATACCTTAATTCTTGTATCACCATCAAGGAGCAACTATTTTATTTCCCACGAAACAATACCCACTTTAGTAACAGCTAAAGTTACAAAGGTACACGCTTCGTTTTCCTCAACTTGTCTCAGAAGTAACTCGTGTTGACTTCGGTCGGTTCCACTCAATCAATCTCCGGTGCACCGGCTACCTTAATTCATCATACCCTCCTTCCTTGAGAATGGCTGAGGACACAATAACCTTACCTGTCCTGAGGGTAAGAATTAATTTCCCTAATGGCTGTAATGCACCTTGGGTATTTAACCCGTCATCGTCTTGTGTGGATTGTTTATCTGGTACGTAGTGTAAACTCGTAGTAACGTAGAGATCTGTTAATATGTTGTACTTAATAAATGACTAGAGTATTCTTAGGTATTATTAAATTCAAGCAAATTTCAGATTATAACAACGAAATGAAATAAAACTCTAATTTATATACAATTCGTTAATTTTAATTTAGACATTAGAAAATGACCTACTGGCTGCTACGAAGGTAATTGATTCAATAAAACACATGGATTATTGTCAATGGTCTTAGTATGATTTATTATTAAAAAAAATAAAACTCCTACACAAATCGCATAAAAACTCAAATCGTCAAACTTTTATAAAAATAACTAATCCATTACTTTCTTTAATAGTAAACATAAATAAAATTCGTCAGCAAAATATTTAGAGAAGCATCAATCCGTTTTACCATCTTTTTTATTTATTTTATTTGTAGGGGTTTGAATGTTCATGAGATTGGCAATGGCTCGATGACAGAATAGCGTGTGCGACACCCGTTAACCCGCGCCCGGCCAATGCCTCCGAAGGCCAAGCAATGGAATTAGCTCGGAAACTTACACGAGATTATTTGATCGACTCCTTTGATATCTTATTCGATTCCTTCTGTTTCATTTGTTCGCTCTTTTTATATGAGCTGTAACTTGATTGACATTTTTATATTATTGTGTTATTTATTGTTTGTGTAGGTTTGGCAATCCGTTAAATGTCTATGTGGATATTTTTATTATTATGATTCTCTGGGAATTTGAGATGTTAAAGTTTTTACAATTATATTGCAAAATTTTCGCACAGATTGTATTTGAGGTTGTAAGGTAAATTCAACAATGTGCTTCATTTGCAATGCTAATGTTGAATTCTATTAGCCAAAGCTTTATGATCAGTCACCATAACTCGGAGTGTCGTTAGAATCTTACGCTGCATTTGTAGATACTAAGTAAATAATAAGATAATGAAGTAAATATTCACAAGTAACAAGAACTCTACCAAGAAAATTAATTACTACAAAGCGTTATACTAATTTAATTATCTGCAGCACCATCTGGTCAAACATCTCCCGTGCTTAGTACCGCGCTGGCTCGGTTTGTCAAATGTTTGTCTTCTTCATAAGGCCCTTCATTAAACTTGTCCAACAGACCCCAGGTTGGTGTTGTTTGAACCAAATTAGCAAATTCACCGTCTCCACAGGTTTGTTTATCTTTACGTATAAGGGCAAAACTAATGTTAAAGTATATCTGAGAAATTATGCAGTCTTTTCTGAGTTTGTTATAAGTTTTATAACTTGTGCAAATGCGAAATGCGAATGCGAATGTGCGAAATACTTTTTACAATATGCATTCTTAAATGCATTTTGTAAAAAGTATTTAGAAATTAATTTTCGGTTGGCCAACCTCACTGTTTATGAATGTCAGCAACTAAACTTTAAAGACGCGATGTAGTGAATGAAATACATCAATTCTTTGCTTCAAACAGCTTTTATAGGTCCATTGAGCTAATGCAGGGATACAATTAAATGAAGAGAGATGTGCGACAGTTTAGCAGTAAGGTTTATGTCGAGAAAAAGAATTTCTTGAACGCATAAAACTAAAACTCAGTATTAACCTTGTTTTATACAGCAACGGAACACTAATTGAAGTCAGGCAAAGCTGAACGGGGCTGCGTGTATATAATGCTACTCAATAAACAATGAAAAAGCGAGAATAATTTTGTCTATCTGATTGTTTGTGAACCTTTCGTCGATTGTCATGAAATTAGACTGAATTTAAGACAAATAATTAAGTCTTATTTTTATCACTAAATACCTACCGGGAGAAGGTGGAAATCTTAATAGATCCTTGAAGTAATATTGCTATTAAGATTGTTATTGGTGGGTAATAAATGTAATAGTTGATGAGCATGGAATGGAATGGAAATTTAATTGCACCCAGACGAAGCGCAACCGTCTGCTTGTGAATTTATTCCAAACATTTCGAATTCAATTCTCTCGAACTGCGAGTTCCGCTTAACAGAAAGGTAAACTCCGACCAACTTATAATGCTAAACTTACTAATGATGCTCTAACATATGTAAATCTCGATATGAATTCGCGGAACTTGTGTTACATTTCTACACTCCCATCTCACCCACTGAATTTGTACTGTACGTGTTTTATTTTAACTTAGCTTATAAAACTTGGAGACCAGGATAGCTTTGAGGTGCTAATGAGGAGTTTGAAACAATGGGGTGTGATTTGGATTCCATATCAATTAATTATACGTAGTTTTAATTCATTATAAATTATAAAATAGAAGAATAATAATATTTTAAAGATTGGTTTGTTTACACTCTTTTGGCGTCCGTATGTGTTGTTGTCATGCTGTTGTCACAACATTAGGAACAATTTTTCTCTCTTTACATTTTATTATATTTGACATTTTTATACTATTATATTACGAGTATAAATGCTCGTTGTTTATATTATGAAAGCATATCTCAAACAATGTTGAATTTTATTTGGAGTTCAAAATTTCGCCACACGCCTTGATATATGATACGCCAGTACTTAGATCTTTTTTAATTTAGATACTCGTATTACCTACACTGTAAAAAGACAAAAAACCATACAGCCTAAAAAATAGACGCCTTTGTAAATCAAATATAAGTTATTCCTTGTAATTTTATATTTTATATAAATCTCACACTTCCAAAGAAAATTTTTGTACAAACCTCTGGAAACAGATTTCAACAGCGTATAAAATCAAGGCACGCCACAAAAATGTGCCGTTTTTACATAGAAATTACTCGTCTGAAGATAGCGGGAACGCTCACGTAAATTCCACCGTTTTCATTATTCCCTGTCATAGGAAAACTGTAACGCTGCGACAATGTAAGAATTTAATTAAAAAGTAGATGGCAAGATTTTTGAAATGGTTTGGTGGTGCCTAATGTTTCCTTTTGTGGGACTCAATTACAAGGCGTTGGTAATTGGTAAATAATGTTATCGTTTTTTTTTTTTACTTTCATGTTATGGTTCTTTAACTTAATCTCCAAATTTTATAGAGCTTGTTTTATAACCCGAGTATTAGTAATGTACATTTCAATCATTACATATTAAAGAATCCAAACTATAAATTGAAGCGGGCCGTTTCTTAGAATGTTTATTTTATATATTTTATATTGTATTGACAGTTTAGTGGCTTGGTTTTCTGTTGGCTATGTGGCCTAATAAAGTAATATTGCGCATATGATTTGATTTTATATTTTCACTGGGAATACCACTGTGCTGTTTCCGCTACTCTACACACCTTACTTACATTATCACAAAAATATATTAGAAACCGTTGTATTTTCTAATCCTTTAGATATATATTTATAACCATAAGGTGCACTAAAGTTGGTAACGAAAATTGCTTATCCCAAAACACAATAACAAACTAGCCACAACAGATAAAGCGAGCGTTTAGCGTAAACGATATCAAAAGATAAAAAGCGTTTTCCAGCAGAAAACAAGCACCAAATTTACATTTTGCCAACAATTCAGACCACAATTTTATTATTCCCGCGAACGGGTGAGCTCTGAACTCGGGTTTAGCGCCATAAAATAAATGCTATCAACTAGAAAGCAGATCCGAGTCGGCCATAACGCTAAGTTCATTAGCATCGTATACAACTGAGAAGCAGCGGGATTTTCGCACCTCTGAATTCCTAGTTTAATTTCCGAGAATACTGTATCGGAAGTCTAAAGTTGGAGACACTTTATTTTTGTAGTGTCACGGCGGAGTGACTGTAGTCCACCTGCAAATGCAATGCTTTTTAAATAGAATATCCCCCGGGAAGTGATTTTTATTTGCGCCGGTTAAGACAATGATACCGGACTGGTCAAAATCAGATAACCATGGAACAACCGAAACATGCATATTTTTCGATGCAACGTTTTCCACCATAATAAAATATTCTGAATCGGTGGCTCAGTTGTAACACGGTATGATTGCAAAGCTGAGGCCTTAAGTTCGAGTCCCGAAGTTCGAGGTGATATTGGATTTTATTAATTATCAGCCCGGAGTCAGGAATTTGTGCCCAATGTTTCGATAGACACCTCTATCACGTCGTGGGACGGAACATACAAGGCGAAATGTGGGTGTCGTGGTAGCACCTCTGTCTGTATGTATGTATAAAATATTCTTCTATCAAGTACCCCAGAATCGTAATCATTGTTTGCACCTCACAGCTCGGTTTTTCATTCCCAAAGTTGATTTTAAACCGTTTAGGTCAGTTATTCCGAGCACCCTTCTTCAAATGTTGATATTGGCGCAAAGTAAAGCCCTTTTTGCAAAGTTTAATTTTTGGTTAATGAAAATAATGTTTGCCTTTAAAGGATTCTTGTTTGTTGTTCAATTCGAATTTAATAACGTCAAGTAAGTGTATGAATTTTAAATTATGATTTTAATTATTTTTCGTTTAGAAAATATTGACTTTTACGTTTTTATAAAGGTATGAAAGTACTTTACATAAATAAATATAGTGGAATAATTTTAAACTAAGCAATAATAGCATTTATCGGATTTTCCAGCTAACTTATCGTTTTATGATTTTACAAAGAAAATATCTGAGGGAAAGTTAATTTATACTATAACCATAGAACCGTAAACAAATATTTACTCGATAATTTTTTATCCATAATTTAACCTTTCAAGTAATATCAGCTAACTCAACAGTACCTATTTTTACTACTACTACTGAGTTTACTTTAATATTAAGAAGTCCACTGCTAAATATAGGCCTCCAAAGATTTCCACGGTGGCCTGTAGGAAGCCATTTAGTGACCTGCATCCTTCATTAGATCGTTTATATCTTCGATACCTATTTCACCAGTATTTTTGTTATAGGATCCTAGTGCGAGCCATAAGCTACACGGTGCATGGTTTGATCCCTGCGTCGTGTGTGTTCGCCGACCGATACAATCGGGAGGAGGTGGTTCGATCCCTCGGCAAGGAGGTCAACATCAACCCGCCACTGATGCTCGGACAACTGCCAGACACTCCTGAAGAACTGCTCAAACTTGACCAGGTGAGTTTCAGCTTTCTTATTATTTGGGTTCAAATTCCAGGGGCCCACTTCTAACTTTTCGGAGTTATGTGTGTATTGATAGTCAATCACCACGCACTATAACGGTAAAGAAAAACATCGTGACGAAACCTGCATACTATAGCGATTTGTGAGAATATCTGTGGTATGTAAAGTCCGCCTACCCGTACTAGGCCCGCGTGGTGGAGTATATGACTCTCTCTATCTCTCCCGATTGTAGAGGAAGCCCGTGCCCTACAGTGGGACGTTTGTATATTAGTCGATACTGATACAGATAAATTGAGTATTTTGAAACGTCGAAAAATCAAAATTAAATAGGACCAGCACTTTTTTTATTATTGATGGAATTACTAACAGACATTCCCACGCTATTTTCAATTCAACTACAAATTGTATTCCGAACGTTACACATTTCTGTATCATTAAACGAATATACACACTTCCAAGTTTTATCAGTGATCAAACAGCAAGAATTTCCATTCCAGTGCCAACTTCATCACAATATAAATTGCCTCGAACGGCGTAATTCTTTTGTTGTTCGTAAAATTGAATACAACACTTATTTATTTTACTCCATGTGTTTCAACATACTATTTTGTCGTGCATTAAGTATTGCAAACAAAACTCTATACATTTATGTAGATTTTTTAGAATCTGATTAATACAAACGTATTGATGCGTAAACAAAAAGGTGAAATACAAGAAAAACGATCTTATCTCATTTAGCATTCGGAGGTGAACTTCGCGCAAGTAAATTAGCAGTAAAACCTTTTCTTGGGGCTGTGATTGTTTTTTCAGTTCTCAATTACGTATAAGCGATGCCGCCGCTTACCGGCGTGAAACATTGATGAGGTTAGTCGCGGGAGTACTCACCCCCACCCCCTCCCTACCTCGCGACTAATCACGGTAATGGACTAATGACAACTTAGATGCCGAACTACTTCTCGAAGATGTGCGCGTGCAAACTTCGGCGCGCGTGAAGTTTCATCCCTTGATTCTTTGTAAAATATTACTTGGTGTTGGTAAAGGATATGGATCATTCACAATTTACTGAATGGGTTTCGTGTTACTTAAGATGAGTAGCAGGAATATATGGAACTTAAGAACCTTATACATACATCACGGGGTTCGTAGCTATGAGTATTAGAGGTAGAAATAGTTTACATTTTGCATATGAGATCTAACTTACTTATTTTAATATTGCTGTATCGAATTTACCTTTTAAAGAAAATTTATTACGAGTATGACTCGCAATTAAGTATTATTAATTTAATTTCTTCGTTCAAATATCCTATCGTTATAAAGAGCACATTATGATATCCTTGTAAACTTTCGACATTAAAATAAAATCATCGTAATTCGTAAATAATTGGCAAATGCGAAAGCCTAAATTATTAAATAAGCCCTCCAGACAAAAAGGGACGTATTGATATATTCACTAACGTATTGGAAGTTCAAATTAACCACAAAAAGCAGCTGAATGCCCGTCCCACACAATTCACTTTGGCGCGTTACAAGTTTGTTCGATCCACTGAGCTGCCAATTTTCATTAGGGTGGCAGTGTTCGTTTATAAGACGAAACTTTGTTGGCGGCTCGTCCCTATCCTTTACATTTTGAATTCAGACAAATGTCGGATTTCATTAATATACCAGTGCGGGCTCGCATGCGAATTAATCCCTGGGAATGCCAGTTGAAATGTTTTAATGCGTGAAAGAAAAACTAATTATTAAAAATATGTACGTGTAGGTATGATGCTGAATGTTTGATATACTGAATTTGACGGTCCAACTTCAACTATGTAGATAGTTGACATTATTTAAACAATTTATTAAATTCACCGATATAGCAATTCTATTATCATTTTGCATGTGCGCGTGTTTCGTATTTTCTTATGCACTACGTAAGTCTTTTATCTTACGAGGTTGAGAAACGGATGAAATATTTGGGTAGGCAGTTCGCGCTTAAAATAAAAAGTTTCAATTAGGATTATTTCTATTGTTTCTTAATAGTTATCTTTATAAACTATATTGCATTCCCATGGTATTAATACAAATCGAACAACAAATGCAAAGAATATTTCCATTTATCACTTTAATAGTAGAATAAGTAATACATAATTGGGTATTTGACTCATTTTTTTTATTAAATTCGTTAAAAAGTATCCATATCCAAAATCTAACAAACAAAGAATTTTGTAAATACATTCAGAATTTAAAAAGTTATAAACGTTTTTAATTTTGTAGTGGGGGTAAAAGAAAAGGGACGCAAAACAAAATTAGTGACGTCACTATTCTTAATATACATTATAGTGTGCGGGTGCGAAAGAGACAGTAAGATGTCCCCACTACGTCCCCACTCTTTCATTTAAAATACTAATATTTGCCTCATGTTACAAGCTACTTTATCACTGTTTTCACAAAAATGTTTTGTTTTAATGGCACTTCTGTTTGTCTGCAAAATAATACAAAGATTCGATGATAGTCAAATACCCAATTGACTGACACCAGTAATAAATATCATCTACAAAGGTGATCTAAATATTTTAAGCACCCGTATTTGATATTTGACATCTAATGCATCACCAAATACTAACAAAAAAGTCCATTAAATCACCTCGTCTAAAACTTGATAAACATATATACAATACCAATATGGACACTTTTCTTTATTGAAATCTATAAATACCCGTAGCATTTTCCCTCCTCACTCTGATGTCATGTGACCGAAAACATGGACAAACGTAACACAACCTGACACGAATGGTTTGACAAAAAACGGTCCACTACTCCCGGGCTGTTCGATATTCTCCCTGCCTCCTGTCTGCTTAAGTTATTGACGGCTTTTTCGAGTGAACGACTCGCGTCTACCTTTTAGTAAAGATTTATACCTACTTGTTTCTCCTTGTGAATATTAGTGATTACACTGTCTTTGTTGGAAGTTTTCAGTTGTAAAATATTAATATATATTCTTAGAAACAATATGCTCACGTTTTTAATAGATAGCTACTTATTTAAATGTTTGTTACTATGTTAGCACATGATGTGTTCAAAAACATATTCTACCTATCTCACGTTTGCTAAATAACGACAGGTAATAGACTTAGAAGAACATTTGCTTGCGATACAAAAACGGTTCATTTATTACAATATTTGTAAGCTTTCCATTCGAAGTCAAAAGTTAATGACGTAATAAAACAGAATTCTTTTTTTATAATTGCCACTCGGGGTCGTTGCAAAGGCGCTCGTAAACATTCAAAATGTCTTTGCTAAAGTATTCTTTAGGAGTAATCTTAGTGGTTCCATTGAATTTTATAAGAAGCAGTTTTATTGCATCTTTTCAAAGGAATACTAAGAGCTCAGTTGCAAAATACCAACAGAATTCCTATGCCACAATGGGAAACGAACAACATGGGTAAAGAAACAACATTTTAAGGGTTGGATTTGTTATTGATACAACAAGCTTGGCTATTATTAAAATAAAATGGTTTTATGGATAAATATGTATCTAAAAGTTAACGCATAGCGGTCTTATTCAAAGACATATTTAGAAACTGTTTTAATTCTTGAATGTTTCGTCCCTTTCGAATTACTTTGGAGTTCAGTTCGAGCGAAGAAGACGAAACATTTGATAACTGAAATAGGTTTTAAATCTGCCTATAAATAAGGCTGGTAAAGTTTAAACAACAATTATATTGTGGAAAATAACTACTTCGACTTTAATTTTCAAATGAATGTAAAATAGAGCCCAAAAGACGAAAAACTGACTACGAAAATAAAATTATTACATTTTGGATTTTCTAAAGTCATGTGTACTAGTAAAATATCGTTCGTTTAAGTGATTAAAGAATACTTTCCGAGGAAACCTGCATACACAAGAATATTACTAAACAATTTCGAAAAAATCTAAGTCCATCTGCAAGCGAGAATAGTAGACTAAGAAGAACTATAGTTAGGCGTTTAAATCCGCCTGTTTCCACGATGAGACTAGCACAAATCTTAAGTTGGTATTGTAATTATTCAATAAATATTTATTTATTTCTAACCACTTCTTTTTCACTCATTCTTCACTATTTACGAGCACTACTCAACTTGTTTTAATTTGTTAAATAATTGTCACTTTCAGCAAACAATCAATTCAATTCAATAAGTTTGAATTTGGATTGTTAAAATAAAAATAAAAAAATGCTCGTTAAACACAAAACTTTGGTACAGGCAAGAAAAGGCGTATTAAATTGTTCAACTTTTTCTCATTTCGACGAGGCGAGCAGTTTTTTATCATTAACATTTCAGTGTACGAAAAGTATTATTAATAAAGTAGGAGACATAAAGTATGCGGCGGTCGTTATGTGCCAAGAATAGCGACATACGTACAGTACTTTATGCTTTCTTTATTAGGTAGTAGGACGGCAGTAAAATTCTCTCATCAAGCAAAATGTCCATCTAGACTCGCGATGTTTTATTTTCAACTAAACACAAAATATACACTTTGTGTAACTGACTTGACATTTTATTTAGCATTTGCGCTACTTCAGAGTAATGGTATATTTTACAATTAATATTATGATAAAGTACAGTTTGCGACCGTCCAAGTTCAAAAGGCATTATATTGGTATTTATCGTTGTGCTATGATCAGGCAGGCACATATTGATAGAATTCTGACTGACTCCTATCTGAGTAGGTACTGAAAACGACTGGTGATTTGAGATTTGAAATTCGGGAAATTCCGATAATCACTTAATTTTTGTCACCAATTCCTTGAAAGAAATTTGAGTCCTCAGAAGAGAGCGAGCGCCTTGGCATGGCTGTTAGATAAATGTTGTTTGAGCAAAAAATACTGTATTTAGGAGAATTTAGTGATTAATTATCGGAATTTCGGGTAATGGAAATTCAGATATACCCGAATAGACCAATCAAAATAGTACCTACATACTTATATAAGCTCAAGCCTTTTTCCCAAAAGGAGTGATACTAGGACACCCACATTTCGCCTAGTGTGTTCCTTCCAACGATGTGAGAGAGGGCGAAATATTACTAATGAAATCATCCTACAGTACAATACTTACGTATAGTAGATTCTCCGATCTGAGATTGGAATCTAAAACCTTACGCTTCCATAACCAAAATACATTAACACTGAATATTTAATTGACGAAAATGCTTATAAAAGACAAATAATAAATTTTAATGAAACCAATGAAATTCGTGTAAAACTGTAAATTGTCTTTCGACTCAAACATAATCCATTATGAAAACGTTAATTGTTCTTCATTGTATTTGAGCAAAGTTCGCCACTTTCTAACTATTCTAAATTAAATTTAAATAGGAAAAGGAGGCCGTAAAGCTGTTATTTCGACAACAATTTCGTGTTTCAATCATGTTCAAAATGGATTTTAATTGAATCCTAGTAAAGTGGAGTTTATTTCGAGTGTATTCAGAAACGGCCTTTTCATTTAAATCCCAATTGAATCTGTCTGTGTGTAAGTCAAACAGCAGCAGGGTTTTTGAGTCCATGGCACTAACCAAAGGCCGATTGTATTGATATATTTGATCAGTGACCTAGTATCCAAAGTTTTAAGCTTTAGTTCTTTTAATAACGCAACCGGTATTGACGGCTTCTCAAAACCGATAAAGACTTTAAAATTCATATGTATTATTATCTAGGAGTGGCGGTATTCTATGCACAGTGACCAAATTTAACCTAATCAAACATTTATTGATGACGATGTGTTTCAAAAATAGACTTCTGTAAATCTCCCTGTATTTTATTTAACAATAAAACCTTAGCTCAAATATTTTATTCTATTCGCCCAGATTGAAATATATGATCCACAGTACATTCAGAAAATCCCCAGCTCCAGTTTTATTAATTTAGCTAGACACCGGTTTCGCAATATTATAATACTATGCTCAAATATATCGTTGAATAAAACAGAAACCTTATACTAACATGAACTTTGATGAAATATAAGGTATCCCTATTTTATTACCGTGTTTACCTATCTCAGTCGTCTGAGGTGTAGTTTCTGACCTTTTCTCCTTAATATTAGTTAATTAACAATATATTCATATCCGTGGGAGTTGCGTAATGGGACGGAAACATAATAAGGCCAGTCCCCGAGGCCGTTCAAGCTTATGAGATCGAACAATGCTCGCAACTCGAAGACGTTGAGGGAATGACTTCCTTATTCACATAATTTTCGAATAATGACAGGGCTGATCGAATTTACTCTGTGGGGGAGTAGATGTGTTGGTGTGTAATAACATAAAGCAGTTAGAAATAATTATGAAGTACGGTTTACTGAATGGAACTCAAGGATCTAGAGCTCACACCTCAGACTTATTACAAAAACAAGGTGGTAGAGCAACGTTTTTGTCTACTACTACTACTCAGCATGAATGGGCAGGCTCGTCCTGGGCGTTACCACTGTCTCACAGGAGATCGAGGTAAAGTGACAGGTTTACTGTCGCGTTTCGTTCAGTGAGTGAGATTGCCTGATGCCTGATCCACTTTTTCTCTTCTCATCCTTTTTACTTCCCGCTCTCCTCCCGATTTAATGGGCCGGCTACATTTATATCTTCATAGATATTTCGTAGATATTGGGTCATCCCAAGGGTTATAGATGTTTATGGGAGCAGTGATCAGTTACCATCAGCTGATCTGTTTGCCGGACCTATGGTATATAAAAAAATCTAATTATTAAATGTTAATTAACGTTCCCTTTGACTATTAAAAAATTCAATGCGGCATTTCAGCCGCCTAGTGCGTTATTGAAATCTTTATAGAATTTAAATGTATGGAATTCGACTTACCTACTGATTCATTATAATTAATTAAAATCTCAATTTCTCTGAATAGTAGAGAAGATCCGTAAGCAGAAGTAAAAAAAAAACTGTAGTACATATAGATGAATGATGAATGGTCTTAGATTTGGTGCTATTCATGTTTCAGTCTAATAGCATTATGCCGTCAATAGTACCTAGCAATATTGGTAGATTCATGTTACATAGCATGCGGGTAATAACAGACCGCTACATCAATAATCGACTTGATGGAAATCTGAATATCCGGCAACAAATACATCGGTATAACTATTGTCTGAAGTGGCTTGTAGCATAATATTACATCTTGTGAATTATAAGGGAATTGGGATATTGTAAATGAACAGCTTAGAATATATACTGATATAAACGAAGGAACTGTTTTAACAAACATTTAGGTTATGATATATTTTTTCTTTGGCAGAACTAACATATTGTTGCATAAATGCATAGTATTCGTAACACAAACAAACTATAAAACCTAAAATCCTGCCATTTAATGGGCTATGTCTTAATATAATTCGTGAAATAGTAAAGATAATTTACGTTAATGCACTGTTAAAGCAGTGTAATATTTTATTTCAGAAAAAATCTAGTTTTTAGGCCCTATTACTACGATTAGCAAGTCAATTTATCACTGAAACGAATTCATGAACATATTTATTATATATTATATTAGAAATTAACTTTATTTCATTTACATCGTTGAAATCATTCCACGTAACAAAGTTATTAAAAATATTTAATAAGTGTAATTTATATTTCAGGTGTTCATAAAATCGGAGCTGAAAGTGGGCGTCATATATGTGAAGGAGAATCAATACAACGAGGAGGAAATTCTCGATAATAACGAGAATTCGCCGATGTTTGAAGAGTTCTTGCAAGTTCTTGGCGAGAAAGTGCGACTTAAAGGTATGATTATGAACGGCCGAGAGAACGTTTACAATATAGAGCTCTATAATAAGATGGAATGAACAAAATGGAATTTAAAGGTCATATACTTAATATCCATTTTATAGAGCAATATCGCACCTGCTCTAAACATACGCCTACGTGGGCTCACGACGACGTATATTCATTATGTACAGATTGTCTACCATCTTCTGGCGCCCGAATGCGTTGTCAAAAAAATAACAATTGTATAACTCTATTCACACTTTATTACATTTGATATGTTAATTTTATTAGATTACGAGCATTACGAGTATAAATGCTTGTTGTTTATATTTTATAAAAATGTCGCAAGAAATGAGATTACAGTATATTTTTTAAATTTCATTTGTAGTTCCAAGTTTGATGCAGATCGTTCGGCTTTTGATTTTAGAAACCGTCAGTTGTCTGACTTCAGATTCAATTTCGAATAAAACATTTTTTTTTCGAATGATGTGCTCACGAAGTATTTCGTCGACGTATGAAAACGAAATCTGGATTTCAAGATTGACAGATAGTTCACACTATATTAAACGCAAATGAAATGAAGTAAACAATAGTCTACATAAGGTGTACAAGTGTACACATAATCAATTATTAATTACACAAGGATTCCTTGTGTAACTAATACGATAATGTAACTTGAGTTATAGTATTTAATAATATTTTAACTTATTCCTATTCCTATAGGTACGTATTAGTCTCATACAAGGTTATCAGCATAGTAAGCTTTCTATGCGCTAGTGTCCTAAAGCCACAGTAACTTAAAATTAAGATTTTGAGAGTAATTCTTTGAAGTATTCCATTAAAATTATATAAAAATATCAAAATTCTAGGTTTCGACAAGTACAAAGGAGGTTTGGACACTGTCCACGACCTGACCGGGCTGTACTCGGTGTACACCAACTGGCGGGGCATAGAGATAATGTTCCACGTGTCAACCTTATTGCCGTACGAGCGACACGACCCGCAGAAACTGCAGAGGAAACGCCACATCGGCAATGATATCGTCTGCGTCGTGTTCTTGGAAGCTGACAACACAGCCTTCTCACCTGCCTGCATTAAGAGCCATTTCTTACACACGTTTATATTAGGTTAGTATTTATTGATGTTATGCCTATGTCAGTCTCAGTGCTGAATGCGGACCTCCGTTTAGTTTTGGCTTAGCCTAAAATATCGCGTTGATGAGCTCACGTTAGTTTACAAAATCTTTAATACAGGATTCCAGTGCTCACTGCAGCAAATATTGAAATATTGAAAAAAAATATTATAGTGATAGAAAACTGAATTCAAACCTTTCAAATGATAATTTGAGAACTCTTTAGAAGAGATGTAGGTACGTTCAGTAATGTTGATGTACCTAACTAATGATAATTACGATGATTAATGTTTTTCAGTTCGAGTATCAGCAAAAATAAAACGCCGTCCGACGAGGTACGAAGTGTCGGTGGTGACTCGTGATGAAGTTGGCGCTTACAAACCTTACTTGTGGGAGCAGAGCGTCTTCGACAAGGGACCTATGTTTAGGTATACATATAAGTTTCACCTTATCGCTTAGATTTTTTAGTACATTTTATTTTATTAGTATTTTATCATGTTTTTTGTGTCCAAGAATTGCTTGTATAATTTACTCTATTGATTTATTAATAAACATTTATTCCAAAATATTTTGACCGAAATTTAGCAATTATATCTATCAAAAAATTACTTTTTTGCTAAATGTTATTGATAAAAATAATTGTTTTCAGGGAATGGTTGCTGACTAAGATTGTAAATGGGGAGAGAGCGTCATACTCCGCGCCGAAGTTTGCAAGGATGCAAGAGCGTACGCGCAGTCAAATGCTGGAAGACATTGTGGCCAACTTGCAAAACCACGCCGAGACTGGCCAAATACCAAAACCGTACAGAAGAGGTACGTTAAAATTATAAATAATGGTAGATATGCTATGTAAAATATCTTTTTGTCAGCTATCATATTTTTAAAAATATTTTTAGAAATTTCATCAAACCGCACTTTTTTTCTTGTTGTCATATTTGTATTTGTTTATCACAATAAAGTTTGTATATTATTGTTATTATTTCTTGATTACACCTCGATACAACTTCAATTAGATTTTCAGATATCGAATCGCCAGTGGCGTGCCTAGGGTTTCGGACTAGGGCAAGCCCAATATTTTTTAGGTTTAACATACATACATACATAGACTCACGCCTCTATCCCAGAAGGGGTAGGCAGAGGCGCCACCAGGACACCCACATTTCGCCGTGTAAGTTCCGTCACGCGATGTGATAGGGGGCGAGCCTATCGCCATATCGGGAACAAATTCCAGACTCCGGGCTGATAATGAATAGAAAAATCCAATATCACTTTGCCCGACCTGGGATTCGAACCCGAGACCTCATCTTTGTTTTTTTTATGTTTAATACCTACTGATTTACTTACGCAAAGATACTAAGAACGAAGAAAACGAATTTACGTCGGCAGACCAATCACACAATCAATATTAGGATTAAAACAAATATAGATTGCTTGTGGACATACATCGGTAACTTTTTATTGCATTTTTAGTACCCGGCATTACAATAGCACAACCATAGATACTGTGGTGCCATGCCTGTTTTAAAGTTACCGAAATTGTGGACAGAAATTATTATGAGTACATCCATATTTTTGTGAATTACAAGTAATAGAATGTATTTTGAGAGGACTTACTAATTTATTTTAAATTTAAAACATTATATTCCAAGTAATTAAACGCACAAAACTTGTCGTCTGAAAACATATGAAACACGATTGTTGTACAAGGGTAACATGTAGAAATCAAAATACGTAGTTTTGTAAACTCAACTAATAAAATGTGTACAAATCCGGCATTGGATTCGCGCAAGTTTCCTTTTTAATATAATTGAATGAATTTACCTTTTTAACGACAACGAACACTTTCACCACCACACACCACAGCACACACAAACCATCACAGGAAACAATTAAACTCATTCAATATCAAAAACTATAAATAACACAAAAACCTAAACAATAATCATAAACAGAACTTCACAATGTCATAATACAAATAAAAAGTTAGTAGAAATTCGTACAGTACCTGTTGCTATTAAACGTGAAATAAACATTACGACATATATAAATATAATTTATTAAAAAGTATATGAATACTTCATTATTTGTACTAAAAAAATATATAAAATAATTTCAAAAAGCAACCAACATCAATTAATAACAACAAACATAATTTACTGAGCAAATAATAACGTGAAGACTATGAAACGTACGATGTTTAATCACAAAAGCCCGGCATATCGTTTAATAGAAATTGCTATAAAAATATCTATAGCTATACATTCGTTGCGATCGAGTAGTAGCATTTCACCCGATGTGCGAGCAACAGATCCCAAATTGCCAGAAGCCTCGTAAAAGCACACGAGAGAGAAAAGGACAGATATAGGTGCCGCGTGTTCCGTCTTTTTAAGTTCTATTCAGTTATTGAATTAAGTATTTCATTACGCGGCGCGGCGCGTGCTTCGGCGGGCGCTCCGTCGCAGACGCTTCATTGCAATATGGCGCGGCACGACATCAGCGGCGCGGTAAATTCAAAATGTAGACTTTTTTTATATGACTGTATTGTATTAAATGTAATGGTTAGTGTTCAGTGTGGAGTATATTCGTATCATGTAGGGCAAGCCGGGCTTTTGGGCTTGTATGGAGGTACCGCCACTACGAATCGCATCTCTTATATGCCCTAAATTATTAATTATATCTAACACCATTTCCTCATTATTGCAGGATCATGGCGTCCAATCGGGCACATGCGTCCCTCGTCTCCCCTGCTAGACTCGGTGAGAGACCAGTTCGAGGACTACGACCAGCTGGCCAAGGACTTCACGCGCGTGTTCCTCAACAACGAGCTGAACGCCGCGCAGAACGCGCAGCTGTTCGACGTGGTGTTCCTGGTGGGACAGTCCAAGCAGAAGACCAAGTTTATTGGAGTAAGAGCTATTCTTGGTGTAAGAAGCAGGTCAGTTATTGTCCGCAATTTTTTTGTTAACTCATTGGTAAATAGTTTATTAATGATTTACTCTGAAGCTATTTAGAAAACAATTTTGTTCCATCTATAGTTATAATAAGTTGTGATCTGGATATAACATTTGGAACCGTTAATAATATATTTTTTGTAAACACTTTTCAAACAATATTTCTCTGTAATGTCAGTGATGTGAATGTTATTTGAATTCTGCTTTCATTTTCGCTAATTTTACGATGTAATAAATTTTAACATTGAAATGTTTCGTTATAATCCTCGCAAACTAAATATACGAAAAAAATTAACGTTCCAGAGTATTTCAAGAGATGTTGTACGGGATACAAACTGGTTTCGGATCACCGCAAGTCCCAGTGGCGGAATTACTAGCAAGGCCTGCACCCACGCTTCTCTCTCCTACGCCGGCCAGACAGAAGAGCAGCAATTTCTTACAAGTGCCTGACATTGAGTCACCCCGGTAAAATACTTATTTTATTCAGTTCATTCTTCCATTTGTCATTCATTCGTTCAACTTTTTGAACTGTTCTATCCAACAAGCAAGGCTAGTGGCCTAAAGTTGAAGAATGAAATGATATTGAAGAATAACGTAATAATATTAAGTTACGTCGTTTGAATTTGATGAACCGACTGTCGAGCGATCTCATCCGAAATAGCTCAGCCGTTTGGATGAATAAGTGAACAAACATCTAAACATTCGCAGAATATTATTTATAGCAATAGGCACTACGAAAAAAATTGGAAACGTGCCTAATAGCAAGGCATTTTCGCGTTCCTCCGATGACTCCACTTTCTAACGAAGGCGCCTTGCTTCAAAAAGAGCCCTCGAGATAAAGACTTGAAGATGTGATTATCTACAGCTTATGTTAAGGTCAATTAGACATTATTTATGCCTTACATTCTGATGTAGCACTGTATTGTAACATTTTATAGTTGGCGTAATGTTTTATTTGCAAAGATGGCTGAAAATATGAATCGATAAAATTATACACATACAATTTAATCACAATTAATATTTCGATTGTAATAGCTACCCGCTCTACCTGTCTTGTTAATCTTATTTATATTTTCGAAGACAAGCTGTCTCACCTCTATCACTGCGTAATGTTATTATTGGTACTTCAAAGGTCTTCTGTTTCATTTATTTGCAGGCCAAAAAGTGTGCCCAGCTCGCCAATGGTTAAGCGTGCCTTCTCCCGGCTGGGCACAATCACAGCGGGTTGGGGTCGATCTATCAGGAAACAACATTCGCAACTGAATGCTGATGACAAGAAGAAGTGGGCCAGCTCACAAGACTGCTCTAGTAAGTACATTCAATTATGCGTACATTAAACCGTAATAAATGTTTTAAATAGCTATAAACTGTCAAATAAAAAATTGTTACATATATCGATTTACATAAAATACTTCCAGCATTCATAAGATATGAATAGTAAGTCCTGTACCTAATTAGATCCTGTTTATGCGAATATATGAATAGATTAAAATATTCACGCTGCTATTATAAATAGTTGCCAATTGTGAGGCATCGCATGGTTATAAAATCTACGAACAAGCCACATACTTTGAAAAAATCAAACTGTAGCGCCTGTGCTAACCTTATAGCAATAAGTCACTTTACAGACCATGCTAACACATAACATCGTTTTAATACAGATAAAGAAGGTAAGGACAAGGAGAAAGATAAGAACGCGGCACTGGCAGTACCAAGGCTGTCAGTGTGCGCAGACGCTCAGAAAGTAGACCGAGCCAAACTAGCGCAGACTGAGGTGAGTGGTCTTACCAATTATATAGGATTGAATAGTTTCAACAACCCGTATGGAATACTAGCAAATAACATGATAGATATACAACAGCTCATTTTAATAGTATCTATAGTAATAGTATGAGCCAAGATATCTTATGAATATACCAATTAAAACACGCAATAGTCAGCGCATATAAAATATTAGCACAATTAATTACCTAAGTATGAATAGATTTTAAACAAATGAATCCTAAAACTAGCCAAACCCGTAGCTAACCAACATCACAATATAGAACCACGATCGCAATATCTCAACCGAACTCGCATCAATCCATCTATTTTAAGATGTAGAGCAAGAGCAATAAAAACACGCTGAAATTCATAAATTATCTTTTTTATTTTTAGTTCTCGATCATAGAGTTCGATCCGGAGACATTCCGCATACTTCTGGACTATTTGCACACGGGCAGCTGTCCGCTCACGTGTGCTTCGATACCCGGGCTCATCTGCGCCGCCGAGCACTACGACTTACCTGAACTGCTGCAGGCCTGCTTCCACCACGCCAAGCAGTTCCTCAGGATAGAAGTGGTAAGGACTATTAGACACCATGATAAAGCTATCAGATTAAAGACTTCAATTCGTTAATTCTCATGTGCACTATTTAAAAGAAATATAGTAATAGCTATGTATTTTATCGTCTACCCGAACTCAAATATGCTTCTTATGTTTTAGGTTTGCACGATGCTCATATCATTAGAAAACTATTACTGGCGTTATACGTCAGCTTCGGAATTGGTGAATATGATCTTGGCTTTCATAGAACAGCGAGCGTACGCCCTCTTCCAGACGTCGGAGTTCCTCAACCTTTCCGAATCCATGGTCCAAATGATCATGTGCAGGAATTTAGAGGTGCCAGAAGTGAGGAAATTCGAAGCCATGCTCAGCTGGGCCCGCAACAAAATAAAATCCAAGTCCGCCAATAAGACTGATGCCAAAAATGAATTTAAATGCATTATGGAGAGACTAGCCAGGGATCTGAAACTGTACAGGATCTCGCCGCAGGAGTTGATTAAGGTGGTTCTCCCGTCGAAGGCGATCAAGAATGAGCGCATCCTGGAGACGCTCATGTACCAGGCCAACTCGGGAATGTACAGAATCCAGGACAGCTACATAGAAGCCTGCCAGCAGCGCCTTCAGAAACAGGATTCGAGATTCTCCGAGTTCGAGAGTTTTGACTACGGAATATAAATCGGGAGCTGTGAGGTATATCAGTGTATTAGGTAGATTATGAAGAGTGATCGGGCTGGGTCATTCTCGTTGTGGTATGTTGACGCCTTCTAAAAGTATTATTGTTATAGATGTACTCGGGTACTAGTAGAGGTGCGAGAAATATTTGTACACTTCTCGTATACCTATTTCTTGTTGTTGTTCATTGATACCTATATTTTTTACATCTAGCTAGACGTGTTCAGTATAATCATCTCTATTTTTGGTACCAAAGTTTGCGATGAAACTTTCAGTCTAGCGGGAGAATATCTACCATATTGTATGTTGATGTGTAACTGGTACGTTTATGTCCCTTCTGTGATCCGCAAATGAGAACAGAGAACTATGAAAATTATTATTACCAAGCTATCGTGTATACTTAATATAAGGTTGAAATATATTGATGTCAAGATATTAAATGTATGTGTACGTTCTGTCCAAAATCAGCCTATAACTAAAGATCTGGTTTCACGAGTAGATTTCTCAGTGCAATGAATAATTACAAAGTTCGAACCACTCCCGTCTGTATAAATGTTGCAGTTGAATGAATTTTATAATTTAGAGATGTTGTTTGTAGATTAACAATATAATATTTCAATTTTATGAAGTGTAGCACATCTCATAAGTGGGTTCTCCTCACAAAGTTCATATATAACTGCTATTGCCTTCGAGTATGGATAAATTAACATGCTAATATTATTATTGTAAGGTTAATTAGATTACGAGATACAATTTTTGTTTTGAAGTTGATGGACGAAAAAATGGTAATGAGCAAACATAAATAAATAAATCATATTACAATGTTATACGGATAACTTCGTTATATCCCAGTAGATGGCGTTAAGATAACTTTTGTTTAGGAAACTTTCCTGTGTCTATTTTTAAAAACAAAGCAGGACGAAACATATTTGAAATCACTATATCCTTATACTATTATATTATAAATGCTGTATTTCTATCACCAATATATATTTTTAAATAATATTATATTTGTGTACTATCGAGTATCGACTTCAACAAACATAAATATTTACCTGCGTTTACCTTAGAAAACCCTCTACTGTTGTCACTTTATCAAGTAAATACTATTATATTTTTCATTAAATAACGATATTTTTCGTACAAATTATGTGTTGCATTCCATAAAAGACTTTAGTTGTTACCTTTATTTGGTTCCATTAATCAGCATTAATATAAGAAACATATGTGTTACCTATGATCTCTACTGCACAATATATTGATGTATTGATGTTATATGCTATAAGATTTTTTGTTAATTAACTTTTAAGTATATAAACTGAACGCTTTATGTGGTGAAGTAAACATATTTTGAGGCTTTATAGGCCAATGTATAATTGTATACATATGTATATTGCGTATTTGGCCCCATATTAACTATTTCGAAGTATGTATGTTAATATAGAAATATGTAAAAATTTTTAAAACCTCAAAATATGACTACTCAATCCAAATCGTATTGTGCAGTCTGTTTTAGTGTAAGTTTTAAACTAACTTATGATGATGGACATACAGACTGCATAGCTATAGTTTATTACTAGAACCTATATCTTCGACTCGAGCTCCTCTAATATAAGAATGTGTTTGTGTTAATATAACGGTGGAGTCTTCTGAACCAAATGTTATTTATAAATCTATTAATATCGTATATCGTATAATCAAATTAGGACCCATTTTACGACGAAATTAAATAACATACTGACTATGAATGTCTTCAATGGTATGGATTATGAGTAAAGGCTATTAAAAACTGGGGCGATAGCACAGGAGCGGATTCCGATGGGCTGAGTAGATCGCGGCCTAATTCGAGAGACTTTAATCATCATTAGCCGAACCTAAATTAATTTGCCTTGAGGCACACAAGGCCAGCTATTCAGGCAAACATTCGTATCTATTGCCTTAACACAGGCGGACAATATGGTAACCGAATTGAATATATTGGCTGTGTGAAGAGGCAAACAATTTTGGCCTAGAACAACAAAAATGTCCGCGACTGCTTATGATGTGTAGAAAAGACTGTTTTGATTACTTTCTGATAAACATTTGGCGCACAATACGTGAAATGGGTCTCGTAAATCTTAATGAATCGTTTATAAATACACGTTAACGTATAAATAAATATGTAGCCTAAAATTCTAAAGTTTCTAACGTTCTGGCAAATGGAATAAAACAAGTTGAATCGTCAGTAAAATTTTTATACTTATGATGAATATACAAATAACTTCTATTGTGAATGGTTTGTGTTTAGTTCGTGGTGATTTTGCTCAAAGCTTCGATGAATTATATGCCGGTAACAGATAGTTGGTTCTATAATCTGTGTATGTAACGTGGAAGTCGTATCCCACGGTATACCTTGTATCTTATGAGTTTACGTATATAATACTCATATATGTATTTATAGATTTAATTTGTAGGAACACCAATCGTGTCAAGCTCTTTGATGGTTAAATAAGTTTTCTATTCCAAAATTTTAACCTTCCTGTGATCGTGAATGTTGCTATAAGTATGTTAATATATGGGATCTTCAAAGAATATAAAATTATAATTATAACTGTTATTTTGCATGAGCAAGATTATTATCCAAAGAAATTTTATGTGGTGAATAAATTTTTTTGTGTATTTTAATGGCGATGTTGTTATTTTATTTAATTTTCCTTTGTAATCCCCTTGTGCATTATCGACAATAGTATATTATAAACTTATAAGTCGGAATGGTATTAGCTCGTAAGAATATGCAATGATACTATCCCATGAACTGTTCAAACTTATAAGCAAACAAATTCGTCATTATTTCATGCCCTAACACTGGACATACAAGATATTTTGGTACCAATAATACACGATTTTAAATTTGAACCCATATTTTATTATCCTTACAGTAGTTATTTTGTATCGCTAGTTCGCGCTAGAATTTAATAATTAAGAGATTTTTATATCATTAAAAATTCGAAAACTGGTTAGAGAATTATAATACTTACTATGCATTAGAATATGATATATGCCTGTCGAACCGGTAAACAACGCCGCAATACATACGCAATATGCCTAAACGAAATTCCGCATGGGTATTTCTTATCCTATAGGTATAAACAACAAGGAAACTTAGGTCCCTCGTTACAATGGACCTAGGTAACACATCTTAAGACAGTTAAAAGGCTGGAAACAATATAACAGATGTCCGGAATTCGACGGAATTTTATATTTTTATAAATTAAATATCCTGCACGGGACACAGTTCAGATTTTTAAGCAATTACCGATGGTGAAATCTTGGGAGTATTAGAAGTAGAATTAAGTAATTAGTAAGAAATGTAGCACTTACTTCTCTGGATTTCTTTTTGAATAATAAAAAATGTTTTATATGATTAAGTCCTTGCAAACTTAATTTAAAACGACAATACCTATTCACACATTGTGTTGAATTCAGCCCTCTTCACATTATTTTTTAACTTCGCCTAATTCAAATTTAAAACTACAACAAAAGAGTTATAATGAGTTCTCATCATTAAAGTTTTTATTTTGTCGATATCCAAAAATAAGAACTTTTTATGTAAAATCGGCAAAATCATACAACTAATTACAATTAGGTACCTACTTTTAGGAAAAATAAATTGATTAAGTACCTACCTCTGCCAAAAACGATAGAGAGACTATTGACTCCTGCTATTGCAAAATGGCAGGTCTACTTATTTTTGATAAAATCACCAAAATGCCTTTAAGCAACAAAACTTTATACAAATAGCGAGTTTTGACGATTAAAATAAACTCAGTGAGTTTAGAAATCTAAATTAAAACCATTTATAATTTTAAAAAATATTAATTATTACAGAATGAAGCCTAAGGAAGTTATATAAAAAATCATATTATAAGTAATACCTAATACTCATAATAAATGTTATAAACAACTCCTATTAGTCGTAAGACTATGAAAGTTGACCTAGTTGTCACATATAAATATATAAATAAGCAATTTCAGTTCCGTTCATCATAAAAATAATATAAGTAAATTCAAACAGTTTACTTGACCAGCTGTGGACTAATAATTCCTGTTCAAATGAAAGCGCTTTTATTAAACACACGTAAATTTGCAATTAAGTGCTTTCATAATAAAGTTATTTTTTCTTTACAATAAAAGATGCATGCGGGACTTTGGAAGTCACGTTTAATTCTGCGCGGCCGCGCCGCCGCGCCGTTCGGTTTTACGAAAAATGCCGGTATAACTTTCAAGGCTAGCTAATGCATTCGTTAAATTATTTTTAAATTACTAACGCCCGAATATTTAGTACATTCAAGCGGGACTTGCGTACTTAAGTGCAACTTAATATTTGAGTGGCGTTTGAGTATTCGGGCGTTAGCGCTATAATTTAATTATTTCTTAAACAATAGATCCTTTCTACATGTTTGTGGCAATCAAAAGCTGAACAAAATACAATAAAGTTAAGTAAAACAGTGCAAACTTCTCAAACAACTGGTTTTCCTAAAAACATACATTATTTATTTATCAAATAGCCTCAAAGCACACGTTCACTTAACAATATAGCCACCGACTTATTTACAGTTTCTAAATTTTTAATACACCATTTTGAATACTATGCGATGTTGAGTAAAAATAATTATGTATAGCAAGTTTGTTCCACTTTGAGCCGCGCGTGCGCTCGCGATATAAACCATTCCACTTTGTTCTATCGTGTCGCGCCTTTAACTGACATTTGGTTACGTGAAACGGAACGCACGTCGAAAGTTCCTCACGCCGCCGCTAGCAGCGCTTGTGCGCCAGTCTTCTTGCAGCGGGCGTACGGCCGGCTGCCTGTTGCAGTGCGTGGTACGAACTAACACACGCGAGTTCGCGGTCATAGGCTCGAACGAACATCGAAATCGACGGTCAGTGCGGTGACCATGATGATGGACAACGGGGTGTTAACAAATAACTATGATGGCGGGGTGTACGGGGACGGTTACATGGAACAGGAGGAGGAGTGGGAGCGCGAGGGTCTGCTAGACCCGGCTTGGGAGAAGCAACAGAAAAAGGTCAGTTCTACTCACCTTACATAAACGCGAATACTTTGCTAACGGTGGGTAAACCTAACATAATTTATGTTTTGTTTCGGATGCACTGAATTTTAAAGTGAGGAAAATTTTATCTCTGTCGTGAGTCATGTTTGCGTATTTAAAAAATATCAATAAATCGATGTGGTACTCAAAGTTGTTGATGTGAGTGTAATAACACTTCTCTGTGCGCGAACTACATCTGATCTGGACCCAGTGTATAAATTGTGCCTGCTGATAAATTTATCAGATTATGTAGCTATTTTTAGACACAGGATAAGCTACACGGGATCGAAATTTTTTTTTTCATTTTAACGACACAATAAAATATGTGCAATTAAAATGAATTTCGCGCGCATTTTCAAAAATTGAAACATCCCTGTTCATTTCCCGCCGCTAATTGAAAGTAGATCGCGGCCGTGGACACTATTAAAAGATTTCTTGAAGCTTTTCGTGCGAGCGAGACGGACCTACGCCGCTTCCCGCGGGAGGGAGCAGGCCAGAGAGAGAGGAGTCGAATTTCCGTTAGTCATGTCCTAAAATGGGTCCAGCGCAGGCGCCGCTGAAAGCGCGGGCGTCCGACTTTACGTCACTATGAATCCCGTATTTCAGGAAATTGCTTCGCTCGCCGTGGTCTATGAAAACTGCAATGAGCACTAGCACTCGCGCCTGTCTGTGACCCATTGGTCTGACGCCTGCTCTGACGCACTCCCTACCGAACCAGTGGAATGTCATTAACGACTTACGGCACCATTCAACTCTCCACGTATTGTGCCTGGTTATATTTCCTACTAGTGTAGCATTATGAATGTTATTTCTTGCACATTAATTTTATAAAGTACCATTTCACCTCTTTTTTTAATCCGACGTTTTTAAAATACAATTATTTTAATTATATGTTCGTAAACATTTGCATTTAAAAATATATTTCGAAACTTTTTCGATGTTTACGACCGTTTAAGTTACGTAAACTGCAAGAGAAATTTCCTTAGCATTTAAAACAACTATAGTTTAAGAAACACACGACGCTTGCGATATCGATATGCGAAACCGCTCGCTAGGTTTCAAAATTTCTGGCCCAGTTAGAGCGGCCAACACGCGTCAGTATCTGTACGCCACGTTCATTACGTTAGATGAATTACTCGTGGGGACAACGAACGACCGAGGCTTGCACGGTAGGCCTCGCAGGATATAAACAAAGAGGCTGCGACACGGTGCATTGGCCGTACATGTACGGCGGGTCAATGTCGCGGTCGACAACTTGAGATGCGTCTGCGCGGAAAAGTCGCCCGACCAGTCGCACTCACACCGCGACGTGCAGGGACAGCAGTCCTCCGCAACGAGGTCACTGGCGCACACTCTCAACGTGCTGCGCTTCACATCACACATGGCACAAGCCACAACCCTAGCCCGCTCCACACGACCCGAACCGCACAAACTCTCCAATTAATTACTCATATCGGAGTATCAAACTATGACGTCATGTCACTCGACCAAACCACTAAATCGCCAATGGCTTTCAATTTACCAATAGTAATAGAGTCCAGTTACACTAGAAATCGGGCGTGAAAGTGAGGACGAGCTCGGAACTGGTTATAAAATAGAAAATTTACATGAAACCACTAATGTCTATCGATATAATATGAACGTTTATGCTGCCAGCAGTAATTTGAGATTTAGTCGTTATTTGTAACATTTACAGAGACATTATGTCAGGATAATAATGCTAAATGGACACCACAAGGATTTAAATCAATGTGCCCAATGTTTTATTCACGAACTAGACCCGCAGATAACGAATTATGTATAATGAGAATGGTAATGCGAGTGCAGGTAAAGTCAATACATTGGTTCCATGGCATTTGTTCCAATTGGTATTATCGGAATGGTTCACCTTGTCATTAGTTAAAGAGTGATCACCTTGGCATACCTTCCGCGCGATTCCTGTGAACGAGGTCATTGACATGCGATAAGCTGATGCAGTATGTCGCATGTCCTCCGTGTACGCGTACTCTTTTCGAAATTTCCTGTTTTAATTTAACAAACGATAAAAACTGTCGACCTCAATTGTTTTCGTAGTGTGAGCTTGTAATAATGGAATGTATAGTTGCGCGACTAGTCGAAGGCAATACTGGGTAAAATTCAACATTTTGCTAATTCGATCTGAAATATGTTGACGTAGAAGTATGATATTACTTACGTAACATTTGACACGGCTATTTTTTCCTTGTCGTTGTTAGCTCACTTTTGGCACTCGATCAAGAGTCGAGGTACAGTGTCGGCTTGCAACTCCTCACTCGCATACTTACATACTAAACAAAATGTATGTGCGTCCGTGACAATTATTCCACAACATTACGATGCAGTGAACTTTGGTCGCCATCGTGCATTCTCTATAATACTTTAGTCTAGCTAACGACTTGCCTCACTGAGATCTTACACAAAACGCTACAATCATCTATGAATCAATTACGAATCTAAACCATAAAAACAATATTCCATACAATATTTCGTTATCATCGTCACCATTTCCGTAGGAAATCTATTGTTGCAATTACTTCTAAGGATTTCCACAAGCAACGCCCCGTTCGAAAAACAATATTTACATAAATAATGTAGTGATCGTGGATTAAGCAACCTTAACAAAAAGCAGATAAGTAGTTTTTGACAGATTTATACCCAAACAATGAATACAAGATAAAGTGGTAACTGGCGTGTTTTGTTGAAAGACGTGTTCAGTGTGCAATCTGTATACAATCTTCTTAATATCAATAGAATATTTTTAAAAGAAACCAGGTTAAGTACGTTTTCTATAATTTGGATTCATGGTTCTAACAAATTAGATAACAGTCTCCTGGCTCCTAAAATTCTCTTCAAAATAAGGAATGTCTGCACTATACCATCAGCTACTTAATAATTTATTAAGTTTTAGCACCTATACACCTAACTTTTTTCATTGTGTATCAACCGGAAAGATTAACAAATCCCTGCACATTTGAATCTATTTTGCTTTGAATTCTATGAACTATGAATTCTATTCATCCTACATGAACTGTGTAAAGAATAGTTTAAAAATTCCACTTCCGATGCAAGGCGTCAAAACCGCACACGTGAAATAAAATATTTTTAAAAAGCGCTCGCTTACACGCAGTGCTCTTGTAGAATCCACTTCCTTCCTCCCTTTGTGGTAGCGTTGACTGATCGAATTTCTCGGAACACACATTAGGAATTCTGAATAAATCTACTTTAAACAACTACGTCATTTGTTTTAAAAATATATTATAGAACTGCGATCCAGGTTCTATTTGAGTTGAAGTTTTTTGTCTGTCCCTAAAACCGGGTCCTTGCCGGCACGACAGATTGATTAATGAGCGGAGACTTTATAAGAAGTTCGCTGATAAAATGCGAAGTTTGATGCAAAGCTGTCTTGGCTGATATTAAAAGCAAGTGATCACGAATTTTAATGACATTCGTTGTATTTACAATTATAAATGGTAGTGTACCTTTTTAAAGTCTAGATGTGTATTTTGTGGAGTACTTAATAATTAAGTTAATTAAGACAATTAATTTAACACATTTACTTTTCTAAACTGGCATTGCTGTCAGCTTAATTTGCCATTACGGAACAATACCGGCGACAACATTCACCGGTCATGCATTCTACAATCTACAGCCTAATCTTAGTGGAACAAAAGTAAACGACCTTGAATATTGAACTACGACACGATAACGACGCGGCGGAATAAATTTACATTTACTTAATAGCGAGAGAAATGTAACTTTCTAAGTGTTATCGCAGCCCACTGGCCACGAACCTGCTTTCCGAACTGAAGACGAGCGTAAACAAACGTTAGCTATGTCTAATCTTTTGAAACGAACGTACTAAAGAAATGCCCAGTCATGATACCGTATCTGTGTAGATAATTCTAATCGCTGATAAGAAATGTATACAAAGAGTTCGTTAGGAGAAAACACTCACGAAAAATTCAAATGAGATTCGTATTAAAATAAAAAGCAACGCATAAATGTAGAATACTTTCCTAAGAATGTCACTTATAGCAGCATTTTTGATTAAATACCAATTCAAAGTAAACAGACTCGACTCGACAAACTCGAATTACGCGTTTCCATTTCGCTATCGAACACCTTCTCGATCCGTCACACCCATTTCAACTTTATCTGGGACATAAACACACGGAAAACTAAAGTTTGACTCATAAAGTGAAAGTTTAAAGTTACCAAACCTTCAATAAACATGTCACAGTGTAGATTACTCATTGGTTTTTCTGATAAAAGCACATGCAACGTTCAGTACTCTTGGCTACATCAATAATATTATTTTAAGTGGACCGGTTCCGCGGACAATCCCACTTGGCTCATAGATCTATTAAACTATAGACCCTACGGCACTATTATTAGGAACAAGTTAACAAATTGTCTACCAATAATTCAAGTTTTATGTAATATAGAGTCAAAAAATTCATCATTGTTACGCTATACCATAATGTCATGCAAAGACTGTGTTTTTTTTTTGTGATTGTGCGGTGAAGAGGACAATTTTTGGCTATTACCGTTAGGTGGTTACCGTTCAATGTAATTAGAATTTGATTGTGATATTTCAAGTTCCACCTTTTTGTAATTGCTTAATAATATGTTCTCATTAAATTTCTTGATTTTAATTGTATCTATATTATTTGGTTATCTAGATTTTGAAAACATTATGTAAACAAATAGCAATGAGACCGATAAAACAAAGACCGAATCAGAGTAAAAAAAAACAAAAAATATTTTCAAAATAAAAACAAAATGTCAGCTGTCTACATAAACATGCATTAGTGCGTCAGTTCTCACGAGTTGCTAGTTCTACGTAGTGTTTCAAAACACTGGATAGTAGATAAGTAGGCGTCGCATCGGTCCGCCCACTGCTGCACCCAGTGCGTTCCTTAATCTCATGCTTTGTAACTACGCATCAACCTCTGAACATTTGTGATATAACTACTATGTTTTAAGAACACCAGAATATACAAACACAAAGCAAGGGTTTGTGATACAGAATTCAATATGGGCTCTACTTTACCTAACTACACTAAAACACACTACACTATTCACATTCCTCTTCAGTGGATACCACCGTCCACGTCCGCCAATTATTTACTTATCAGGGAAAATAAGGTTAATATTATAAACGAATATTTAAAATAAACAACAGACGATAAATATAAACATACAGGTTGACAAAAGACATCTACCAATATTTTTACATCTTACTCTGTGAAAGTGGAATAAAACACTCCGTGTAAAAATGTGGCACACTTTTATCATTTATTCCTGTACCACAATTTTCCATGTACATTTTTGTACGGAATTTTGCGTTTGAAAAATCCAAGCGTATTTCATGGCACTGTGTTTTCTTTTTGTATGTCATCATCATGCGCCATGGCTAGGAGCCCATTTATTAAAATTACATTATCCAAGTGCTGCATAGACTTCTAATGAGGAATCCAGCTTATTAATTTACATTTCTTATATAATTTCGCTATAATGATGATGGATTGAATATCGTCGTTGGGGATATTAAGGGACAAAAATCTCGAATCCATTTGAGCCTTAGAAAACCTGTTAAATAATGTCCCTCAGTTTTTTTGATTTTACAAATGTATAGAAAATATTAAAAACGTGTATAATACATTATAATCTATTAATTGCTACAGTAAAATCTGTACCAAGTTTTATTTAAAACTTGTTTTTGCTGCTAATGTCATTCTATGAAAATCAAGCTTATTTCAAAAATGTTCTTAGTCTTGTATTCATAAATAATAAAGCGAGTAAAACACCTTACGCAAATCGATTCAGTTGTTAGGCAAATAATTAATAAGTATTAATAAATAATTAATACATAATTAATATCTATGTACAACACCCCCGTCCACAAATATTCTCCGCTTATTTGAAGGGGACTTTGCTCCAAACATCATTACATTTTACACAAAATTTGATAGGCCGTAATCCCTGCTCAGCTCTTCACAAAGATTTTTCGTAGAAACACGAAGTGAAAATGTTAAATCTGAATTCTTAATGCTAATACAATTTTCAAAAAAAATTTAACCGCGAGCGTTTCAGTAAAGGCCAGTATTATATTGTTAATTTTACCTTTAAATACATACATTCTGGGCTGCGCAATGCTTACTTTTTATTTAAAAAGAAACTTACAGAGCTATATGCAGATCATTTTATACGCGTATTCTCTGTAGTAACGGTCTCTACATTCAAGATAGTTGAAAGTCAACAGAGATAGCGAAATTAATGAAGCTTAATTATTATTTTGTCCGCGCCGAAAATAACAGAATAGACATGTATTTGCAGTTTTCCGTCTGTCAGTTGTTTTTTAAGAAAAATCAGGCGGCTTGTCAGAGTGACAGGCGGGCTGGTCACGCCGGACGAACCGATGCCAACAACGTCTATTTTCGCCTCTGGTCACTCGCCCACGCAAATGCTTACACTCACTTGCTATTATAATTAGAAAATCGTGGGTACTAAATTTATTTCCAACATACGATCAGTTTTGGCTACTGTGCCGAACACGATAAAACGTTAAACGGCAGTTTGGAACGAAAACAGTAAAAAATAAAAGCGCTGCTTTTAAGACTTCGTTTTCCTCAGACTGTTTCAAGTTTTCATTTCTTTTATAGATCTCTAGAAATGTATCATAGTTTCTCATCATTCCGAACACAATTTTTGCTTCTTGATTTCACCTACTCATTTGCGCGCAAGTACGTTAATGGCATTTTCTATAACATATATTTTATTTCTTTTGATAAGTAATTCAGAAACTCAAGAAAATTGCTGCCCGTCACACGTTTATACATCTATGCATTGTAGTCTGTGTAAGTTCTGAGTAACATAGGGTGAGGTAGAAGTCTCACATTCACGAAGTGGCAGGTAGAAATACCAATAGCGCCACCTACAATTCTTTGAACTTAATAAGAAGCAATCTTATAGCTATACTCAACACAAACAAATTCTAAGTACACTATTATCTTTATGATAATCCAATACCCCAAGTATTAGTCAAAACAAGATATATTGTGAACCATACTTTGGTTAAGAACATAAACAGAATATAATATTGCAGTCCTGTTACTCAAATGCATGATTTGGTCCCGTTGTCTTAACCGCAAGTATATAAAACAAACCGTAACTAACATTTGGGTACGTCATAACTGGGTCAACAGGTTTCATAGGAAACAAGAAATCGTCTGGATGTAAACATAAACCACACTGAGTAGTTTTCATTGGAAGGCGCCGTGGTAATAATAGTTGCCTGTATCACCCCGATAATCTTTTAGACAAGCCCCACAGCCGACCAGAGGGGAGATGCATTCAATTACTATTCATTCCGACCCCAGCTGTCCGCGACAGATATCACCGACAATGTGCAAAAATACACTAGAGTACACTATACTTTTATGTCGGAATATATTGGAATCATCAAAAACAAAATACACGTTTGTAAATCATACACTGCTGTTTCAATTTCAAGTTTGCTTACTAAAACTAGCTATTATTCTTATGTTCTAAAAAACTACAGTTAGAAGTGTTACAGCTTAAATTCCGCACAGTCTACGAGGAGTTTATCATTCTAAATAACATTCGAAATTAAAAATATTTTTATGAGTATTCTACTTACACACTTACATTCGTAATGCATCAAAATTAAATATACTAGCCACAAGCTATGGCACCTTAGATCTGTTTCCTCGTATTCAGTATAAGGCGAGAAACAACTTCGTGACACATAAAGTTACTTGAATGAGCTGTGATTCAAGGTAATTAAACACTAGGTCAGGACCGTCTGTGTGAAGAAACCTTAAGCGTCAAGACCACACTGAGACTGCCTTTTAGCAGTCTTTAATTTACTATGAACATTCACATTCCTGTCCTAGAACTGATCAACATTATGAGATTTATATCCGCCAAAAATAACGCGCTATTCATGGAGAGTACCCATGCGTAACCCGCATGGATTTTTGTCGTTTAATAACGGATTCTTATAAACCCGTGTATGGAACCTACATTCATCCAACTCATTTCCATCAGACCTACAATATGCTATTAGTTTGTACTTTGGACCTACTATATTAAAAATGGAATGCCCACTGCCCATACAAAATACAATAAGAATGAGGGGCTGTCGAGTTATCCAAGTGACAGCTGCCTTCTGCAGCTGGTAGCTCTAGCCGCATTCGACCCACATTATTGCCCAAACACGATTTGGAACTTGTTTATGAATGAAACCTGACCATTCCAATTTCTTGACTAATGTTTCCGCTTATACAACACTAATTAGTCATACATAAACATATTATTATTAGGTGTTTATTTCGGACGTGACAATGTCGTCAATGCCGCGTAGCATGTCGGATTCCGTACAGTGATATTTGGAAGACACCTATGCGTAGGTCGCTTCCGCAACGCTCCATAACAGACGTGGCCAAATGTATCAATGTGAATGATTAACGGGAGCTGTTTGGATTGCGTCACTTTGATAAGCTCATGATAAGCCTCGCGTTTTATTGATCAAACATGCGATTGTGAGTTCACGCTCACTGGACTCCTGGGTAATTATCACATTGCATTTTATTATTAAACATGTGTGACGCCACATCTAAAAAGGGTTATGGCCTCTGTTACAACAATTTCCCACTGATACTTTTCTTGAATTATTTACATCAAATGAAACCAAAATCACGAAACTAACATTTATTCGAAAACAAAAATATTTTAACAGTAAATATGCGAAAAACACGAATCTTCTAATTACAGGGTAATCAACGGTCGTTATAAAAATAGTATATCAGCGATAACAAATTTGCTTAAACCTTACAACACGGTACGCGCCGCAAAGGTCTTCGCCTGATAAGCGAATCAAATCTAATCCATTGAACCGAAACATGTTTGAGGAAGTATGCCAAACCAGTTTTTTACCAGACATCAGTATATTGCAAATCATTGAATGAAACTATCTCTAAGAATATTATAGGTTTCACAAAACAAAATGATAAGTTGAGGATAGTCCATGCAGTCATTAATATTTATGGTAGCTTAATTGGTTTATATGTCATTTAATACATTTTAAAGCATTGTCCTCTTTGTATTTTAAGTCGCAAACGTAAAGCAATTGAATAAATTTAATTACATTGAAACAATCTGGTAAACACGATATAAATATATCAAACACTGACTTAGTTAAAATTAAATCGCAGTTGATAATGATTCCAAGAACTCTTATTATGGAACACTCTCAGATTTCTTATCCTAACGCAGATCTAGACCGGCAGATACACGCGGTTCATTGTATTACCAATATGGCTCGCGGTGCGAATGTATTTTTATTAACTGACGATTGCTCACAGGATGTCTGGGTCGTCATATACCATCCTCAATAATATCTACAATTTAAATTGACTTATGGAAACCTGGGCATTGAAAAAATATTTCATTTACATTTAATAGGGTCTGCACCATGTAATACGTTAACGACTAATAAGTTGCTGATCACAATATAATATCAGAGAATGCACTGCGTCATCCCAAAACGGTAAAATCAGTCATCAATACTTTTAAATGATACAAACCAAAATACACCATTTAAATTAAATTTTACGACCAAACACAATCTGTTTTTACCATAAGTGCTGACAGATGTTTTAAAACCTGTCGCAATCGTATACTACGGACTTTTAATTGTTCTATTATACATATGTTACTCTTTTAAAGGATTACTACATGACACGCATATCCAAAAGCGGCCTGCGCCTATGTATGGTTCAAAGCCACTGTACATTTATATGGAAGTTTGTACAACCACTTGGTTAGATGCAAGATTTATAATTTTGCTCCACTCGATTTGATATACTGAACACGTGTTTCGATCATATAGAAGGACTATTGCATGCGAGACATTCAGTCATGAAATTGCTTGAGGGTTCGTGATAACCTTGATTGCAAATCGTGTCTTATCTTTTATCTTTAATAATAATAACAATCCCTTATGGTATTGTTTTATCGTCAGATATTGTCGATTTAATTAATATTTTAGATATTTAAATGTTTATTCACTATTCTGTGGCACCTCACTTGTATTCAGTGCGTTATCTATGTAGTTGTAATACATTCCTTAGTTTTAGTATCAGAACGTAAAGTATTCATCCAATTTAAGTCAAGGACTAAACCGCCTTTCAAAGCTTCGAAGCGAATTTTAATGAAACTCTCGGGGCTTTCTTATGTTTAACGTTCTTGAGTTGTAACTGTGACAAACCATAAGCATGAGAATGGCATTCAAGCCATCAAGACACCGTTTCTAGGCCATGTAATCATTACATATTTTCATATTTTAGATAATGAAAACCTATCATACTTTTGATCTGTAGTACGATATCATAAACTAATGAATAACAATGAAATATATTTGGTATGTTGTGTTCTTGAAGGCATAGCCCATAAATAACAGTACGCCAACGTGAATTCTGCAGCTACTGCCAAATGATCGGGTTGCTAGTGGGTGGGTGGAGCAGTTTTGGCTAATGTTTGTCGTTTTATCACGAGGAATGTGTTAATTATTATAATTACCCAACTGACGAACAATGTCAGAGAGAGTAGGGAGCAAATGAAAGACAGTAAGGACCCCCAATGTCGAGAGTATTATTACAAAACTTTTGGCACATGTATTCGTTGAAAAATATTGTTATAGTTCGACAGACCTTCAATAAACCTTGTTTACATGAAGCGGGACAGTCATTCAGTATGCTCTTGTGCGACTTCTAAATCTATTAGTTGTCGACTGCGTACAACATATAGGGAATGTTAGCCAATATGCAATATCTACAAGTAAATTCCAGTGTGTTAATGTATTAAAGGGTTTTTCCTTTCTCAAAATAACTGCATACGACCAAGATAATATTAGGCTATTTTATTACAGAAACAAACGAAAGCGTCCAACTAATAATAAACTTATACAATGGCTTCGTCGGTCTAGAATGTAAATTGTTGTTGGACGACCCTGGGCAAATATGTTATTTCCTTTGGTGCATATTTAAATGCCCATATACATAACAAGTTTTTTTGATTTCTATAAGATACTTTTGGTACTAAAGACAAAAATCTCTGAAAATGTAAGAAACTCCAACATCGTTTCAAGCTAACATTAACCATGCAAGTAGACTGTATTAAATTAAGCGGTCTGTAGGTGCGTTCGTCATAATAAGCCAGGGCTCATTGTTGTCACGGCATGAATAGCTGACCAACGCTTTTGTTCGCTCGTTCAAAATATCACATTGTCCACAAAAGGGTAACCGCAGCGACTTACAAATATAGTGTTACATTTTGTTAAATAGCTTTCATTTCTTTCCGGTTGTAAAACAATATGTAATTACATCGTTTGTTTTCAAGCAGAGGTAAATTTATATTGCTAAGTCTTTATTTACAACATGATGAGCGTATGTATACGTACATTGAGCTCGAATGACCTTCACGTTAAAGGGACGTCAAACTTCACCGCAATTACCCAATGCGGGCTGATAAACGACGAGACCTATAAATTACTACCAATTATTCCAGTGTTATGTTAGAATATTTAAAGTCTCTCATAAAGACTCGGTTTAAAGACGAACTAGCCTTAATAGCAAATTAGCAATTATCCATACAAGCCGTTTCGAAGCACGACGCGACTCAAGATAATATCCACTTAACATAAGTCGCTCTTTAACCAAGATTTACACTTCTCTCGAACATAATTATCCTAACTTGCATATCATCAAGTAAGTTCACCCTTCGTTTCAAACTCAATTGATGTTTACTTCAGTTCAACGGGCATTAAAACTTTAATTAAATTGACTCGAGCTGGATCAAATATTTTGGAACGATCTCGACTCAAAAGGATATAAGTATGTTCTTCGTTAAACGTGATATTGTGCCATTTGAAAGCCTTAGCGTATTGATTGAAAAGGTCTTACTTGCGGTCTCCGTCATAATAAATGTGAGATCAGGTTGCACAACTTATAGGCACAAAGCTTGCTGCGCATATTTTACAGTCTGCACAATGCAAGGATTTTAAACAAATAACAACGTTTCCATGTTAAACTAATTATGAAGTTAGGCAATTTAATTTTTAGCAGTATGTTTATGATGATTCTTCTTCTAATTTCAAAGGTTGTAAATATAAATTTCAATACTGTTTAATTAATTTATTCAAGTGGTAGCACCTATAAAACTTAATCAAAATAACCTACATGCTTAAAAACATTTCAGTTGAGTACTTTATCTGCTTTAAATGTTGTATGTTGGGCATGACCTCATTGTCATTTCCTTTCAATGTCATTTTAAACTAATTATATTTTTATGTCGGTACGATACTAAAAATTTGTAACATACTGTATTAAATCTTCCAAATAATTCTTAGAATTAAAAGTTCGTTTAGTTCCAAAGTAACATTAATAAATATTCACATTAGCACCAAAACCACGTAGCTATTAGTGGTCGGGACAAAGCAAATAATCGAATATTCGAACATTGACTATTTGAACATAAATTGCCTTTACGAAACTTTTATGTTGCATTGTTAAAGTTTCGATATGTCCTCGTATTCGATATAAGATTTCCGTCAGTAAAATATTTAGAACGGTTGTCATGCAATTGATTTCAAAAGATTTATTTGCTTTGCGTTTGGAATAAAAACAACAAGCATAACCAGATGTTAGTTTTCACATCCGTAAACGTCGAATCAATTGGTTCGCGGTTGTGATGTTATTTTCCAAATATTTGCGAAAACGGAGGCGAAGTAATCGGTCTAAACTACAAAAAATACTCAGTGACGCGTGTAGCAATAGACAAGAATAGGATGATAATAATAATGGCGAACGGGAATACAATCCGAAAATAACGTTTGTTATTCGTTGTGTTGAAATTTTAAGGCATCATCCAAACATCACCGCTCTTGAATTTACGATACAGGATCACTCATTTTATGTTTGCTGTCTCAAATAAATATAAATTTATAAAGTCACGTGTAGCTGATTTATAACAAAATTATACTGTATTAAATAAAATCAAACCCATTTTACAACAAATTCCTGATATAATATAGACGAATTTCATCCCACGAATATCCGAATGCGAACTGTATACGTCACTATCAGACTGATTTGTGGCGTGTACCTTGATAGATACCAGACGGCATGCAAATTATTCAGCCTGGAGATAATACAAACAATAGATGTACGCGTAAGTCGCGTTCACTTAGCATACCCCGAGGGTCGATGGCACCACACAATGGCCTTTTCGACCCCATTTGGATTTAACTGAGAAAAGCCGGTTCAAACGGAGAAAAGCTTATTAATGCGTTGCTCTTAGTGCATTGTTATTCCTTCACGACAACTCTTAACCATTCGAGCACAATGTTATGCTGATTTTATTTGTTGGATTAAGACTACGTTTATGCAATTTATACGGCGACTAGTTTTAGTACCTTCATATGTCGCTTAAGTTTGCTAACCCTGTTTACTAAATAGCTTTTTAAAAACCATTAAAGTAAAAATGTCGTGTCGTATGACCTCAGTAATTGTTTTATTTCGTGATCTGTTTTTCTCCGGCGCCAATGATTTGGCATTAAAAATAGCTTTTTCAAATCGTATGTAAAACTATTATTTACGTCATTATTCTTGGAACGGAGTTTGACATTAGAACTATTTGTTGCTTAAAAATTGAAATTAAATTGCATTTGAACAATCGTAATGTGAATGGCGAATACACAATAACAATGCGAATAAACACATGTTCTCAAAAACATCGAGATAAGTGACACGGAACCGAGCTACCAGTTATTTGTTATTGTTGTCTTTCGACTGGAACGTTGTCTTGTTCGTTCATATACATATTATTCATAGGCTTAAGTCGTGCCTAACTCGATTCTTGATAATAAGTGTTCTACGTCGATTTTTGTGTTATTTATTTTTTAATTAACTGTTGCTATGCCGAGATGAGATTTACAAATGCAGGAGATGGAATGGCGTTCGTCCATTCGGAAAGTCCAATTCTATCGTCAAAGCTATCCAATTAAAATGCTCGATATAGCGAAACACTAGTTACTAACCTATAGAACTGCAACTCAACCAGATACTGATTCAAAAGTATTATAAAGGATTGGGTTTTAAAAGATGAATCCATTTTGGATGTCATAAAATAACCCAAGTAAAAATAAGACTCTTTAAGAAATTAATGCCTAGAAATATTTTTAAAACAAATTTAATTTTTTTAAGATGTTTTTGTTATTATTTAAGTAAAGAGGTACATTCAGGTTTTTTCTCAGTAGAATTATGCAATATCATTAGCAGTGTAACAAAACTATTTTCATGAGAGAAATCGTTTGAACAAAAATACTAACGCTCTTTTTGTTATAAAAACCACTATTTTAAATATTATATTTTAAATACATATCAGTCGTTATGTCAATCAATAGACAATGAATAGCTTCGTTACATAAAATTGTGTCTTAGGTCATAAATCCGTCGATGTAATGTCTCTTGTAAGCAATGGGTACGAATGAGAGCATTCAATATTCCAGCAACCTGTAGCGACAACGTATTTAAAAGTAGCGTTAAAATATTGCTAATTAATAATTCGTAAATAAGAAGCTGCCAAATGTTTTTAATTTTTGATTTATTAATGATCAAAAATTCTTACAATAAACGCCTCTGCACACAAACCGCGAGAGTAGTACGAATTATTTACGACGATATCAGCAATTCAGAACAGAGAAACATAAAATGTTAATAAAGTATGAAATGTAGGTTTTGTACACGATTTCCACAAGTTCCTTCACACGTATTACTTGTCATAATGATAGAGACAATGCCAGTGCTCCGTGGAACTTAATTATTACAACTTAACTACGCTGCAATCAAATGGAGTTGTTTAACGTAATTACCTCAAAATGGTGGTTCCGTGATGACAAAGGCAATTAATGAGATATTATCAAATAAGACATTTGACTCGTAAAGTAAGTAATATTATTCTTGTTAAATTTAAATGTAAAGCAAACGAGCGATTTTATTTCCGTTACATAAAGTCGAAAATAAATTTTAATATCTTATATCGGTTTGTATTTATTGCCATAAAACCGACCATTTAAAACCTATAAATTTTACAAGGCGCATATGTAAGACGAATAAAAATTTCAAATATTTATTGAAATTACGCTGATTTTTAATATGTAAGATTATGGCCTTAAAGTTTCAATTTCAGAAATTCACAATACTTAGACACGCGCTAGAATGTTTAGTGAAACGAGGAATATTGAATTAATCAGTCCAAATGATTGTCTGCGCTAAGACTGGGCTCACAGACATCGGCATTTTAAGAGATACGAAAAAATTGAGGAATTTACCGCAAACACTAGCAACCGGGTCAGGAAATATTTTAAATTTCGAAGATTCTACATCTATTGAATCGGCTAAACTGTTTATCTTTATTTGATTTAGAAATAAATCTCGAATAGATGTTTTGACAAGAGGCAGTGGCCTGGTTTAATATTTATAGTTATGCTGTAAGTGGAACTGGGTCTTACGTTCTTTAGTAAGGAATTGTTTATCACAAGTACTGATCCTTAAACGAGAACACGTTCACTTCGCAATGGCTTCCTTTCTATATTAACACAACCTGTAATCTCGTGTCGCTGGTCATCTATTGATCTTATTACTCCAACTAGGTACTACCTTCATTTTCAATATTTCTTTCATGATTGCTAAGTGGACGTATGGCGTCATGCGTAGAATATGAGGTATCAACAAGTAATAGAGATATATCAAACGACAGATCAAAATAAACTGTTTCTAAAGCCAAGGTCGAAGTAAACGCGTGACGGTTTCTGAGTAATTGGAGTATCAATGTGAGAAAGACGGCAAATGACAAACTCAGAGTAAATAAGGCACCAATCTGATGCCAGACACATTACACCCACATGTAAAGAATGGCAGTTGAAACATCAGGGCATGTTAGATCGAGCATGTCAGCGAAAACCAACGCTACAAAGTATATCGCTATCACATAGCTTGGTCGATGCGTCAACAGTAAATCGTGCAGTAAAATTTTACACTGACCACAACACGGTCTTACATCATTATTTACATAAGGAAGTGTGCAGACGCCACGGTTTGCGAAAGACGTGATTTTGCTCGTTTGGTATTTATAAAGCATGGTGCGTGTATGTAGGTTTATTAAGGGGTTATTTTTAACGTATGGCCGATGTGTAAGTTACCGTTTTCCTTTTTTATAGCTTCGTACCGATGTTTTAACAGGCGGGTACACCGTACGGCTGCTTTTTATAACACATCTACATGATGGTTTATGACAAATAGACTCCTTAAAACATAAATGAAAAGACAGCAAATTGTAGGAATTGATAGTTTTTTTTATTGCATAGCCAATTTCGGCAAACGACAAGTCAGCTGATGGTAAGGGATCACTGCTGCCCATGAACATCCTCAACGCTGGATCATGGATGTGTTGCCGGTCCATCAAATTGGAAAGAGAACAGCAAAGAAAAGAATGAGAAGATGAAAGGGGTATTCTATATTCTATATCAGCCCATATACGTCCCACTGCAGGGCACGGGCCTACTCTACAATCGAAAGAATCGATTGAGAGTGGTTAGGCCATATAGTCCACCACGCTGGCCTAGTGCGGGTTAAAGGGGTATTGGGCATCCGGAAATCTCACTCACCCAACTAAGCGCGACAGCAACGCTATCGCTTAACATTAGTTTCCTGCGAGATAGTGGTACCCTCCGGACGAGCCTGCCCATTAATGCTGAGTCATGACTGATAAAAGATGATGAATTTTCTCAGACTGGGTGGAAGCCACAGTGTTATGTAACTGGCATTCGTGGGCCAAATCATTACATACACTTAATATAAATAATTAGTGACAAAAAGACCACGCTAATACATCTCACACAGGAAGTGGTGTACAGAAATAGCATGTTCGGCCGTTTCATCGGGATTTTCGTACCAACACGTGCTGTATTATAAATCGTAGCACGAAAACCGTCTGAATTTCCAAGCCCACGCGTTAATACCATCTGTTCCCATGGCAGTTATAGCGCTGCCGTTGCTTTAATCAAGGGATTAGTTAGAATCACGAAAGCGTGATTTACACAAATTAATCATTTCTATTCTTATGGGAGTTACCATCAAGCCGGTATGATTGTGTCGAACGGCGAGAGATGACGATTTTTCGTCGTTGGAAACTGTCTGATCCGCACTGCATTTCTTGTCACTTTGTCGAGACAATGCAAATTAAATGAATTAGAAAAGTTAGAGCTCCGCTAACCCTAGCCTTGAGTACAGCATGAATTACCCGCATCTTTTGAGGTAATTTTATCAGTAAGATTACCTGAGGCGCACATTCTCCATACATAAAATCTGATAAAGCTCAATTTCCAGGTCTTCATGGACTTCTTTTACAACTTTATTACGTGGTTAAATTTTTTTAGTGTTTAATCCAAAATACTTTTTCAATTTGTGATTCCATTCTTTTAATTTTTTTGTTCTTCCGTCTTCGTTTTGTTGTCATATTGTTTAAGTTTCCTATTTTCTTTGCTCATCGTGTATTTCTACTTACAGGTACTGAAACAGCCAGTCGAGGTTTACACGGACACACAAAATGACACACCGTGCGAAACGTGAGTCCTTTACACACTTAGCACTAGTACGCGAAGTGTGCACACTTTGTTACATTTCGAAAGTCGCGTGTTTTAAACATATTTGTACTGAAATAATTGTGGGTCGTTGATCTCGATTTTACAGATGCAATACGTTTGTTAATTAGCACACAAAAACTTTGAAGTAATGAATGTGAAATTACGTATTTATCGGACTTATGAATATTAAAAACAATAATATTTTAAAGATCACTGTTGTCCTTATAATGGCACAGCAAATAACGACCTGCGACTTGCGAGATCTTCGCGAGTTGAAAATTCCTACTGCCTAGGGATGTATTATTTCCCGGAAAAACATACGTTACGACATACCCGGGCTTTTCGTTGAAGTCATAAGCCAAATCCTCTCAGTAAATACATAAAAAGAACAGCTAACCACTAAAAAAATATGAATCTAACATATTTCCTTTCATTATATTTTTATTTGTTTTTTACCTAATTTACCAGATTAAGTGTTTGGAGGAATTATAATTTCTCTGTGTTTTCCCCTATCGATCCTAGCTTACAGAAGCAAACATTGAGAGATGTTTAAACATTATGGGAAAACGCACATTTTTTTATACTGGCAAGATAAAGTAAAAACTATGAACTTAATGGTGAAACATACCAACCAAATATAGTATCTACCGACTATGACGACTATATTTCGTCGGGCTACACGATTATACCGGCTAAATAATATCCGGATATACACTGAAACCCAAAACGCGAAAGTATTGTGGGTTACTATGACAAGTCCTCAACTGCAATTAATAGCGGTCGCCATCAGACCGGATACTACAATCCCACCACCAGCAAATTTAGAATAGGTACTATATACGTACTTACTTTTTACAGACAACGCCTGTGTTTACAAAATGTAATAATAAATGTGTGCCATGCAACGGTTACGTTATTGTTTATCGAATTGATTGTGGGAGTGTTGGCAACGGGCCCGGACACACCTTTACACCTGCTCTCGACGGCTATTACTGCTCTTAATAAGATCAGCTTCTTGTTAAATTACATCCGGCTATCGCAGACTAATGTATAGAGGATAGTTTGCTCTGAAAATATACTGGCAAAGGTTACAGATTGTCTTACCAGTGAGGATAAGTAAATATATTAAGCCCAATTAATTCTACAAGGTACGTAATACATATGTTATAAGAACATCCATTTTATTCCACGGCATAATTATTGTAGAATACTCCAGCATTTGTATCCACAAGCCATAGCTTCCCGATATCAAACAAAATAATGTAAACATTCATCAGTCGTAAACTATAATGAAATAGAAATATATAAAAGAGATAAAAATACGAGTATATATTATATCTGCACACAGAGCAAGTGGTATGAATACTGAAATATACATTGTCATACATATTATATATTATTCTTTTTGGCTTCCCACTGTGATGAGATGACTCATGATCAATATTAATAATTCATAATTTACTTACTTTAATTGTATCACTATAGCACTACGAATTTATTTGTGAATTAAATGTACGTAAATTCACTTCTTTGCATCTGACTGTGATCAGATAACTCACGCTCAATTTAAATAATTCAATATTTTCCTTCTTCAATTACACATTTTAAATTTAATTATTTTATGTAAATTTTATTTTACTCTGAACTTCTACCGTTCTATTGTAAATGAGGAAACACTTTTTTTCATATTTTTAAGGTTAACCTTATTTATATACATACTTAAAATGCTTTACATCGTATGCTACACTGCTTTAAATAAAGATCGGTAATCCTGCAGATTTAGTATCCCCGCCAGACGTGCGTTAATTGTATCAACAAATACTTTCCAACTCATATCCAGATAACCACCAAATTCGGAGACACTATGATTACAGTAAGAGGTTGCGTAAAATAATTAACAAAAGATCTGTGACCTCAGTACTTGATAACCTGCAGCTGATGGCAATTCTCTAAGTAGCCTGTAGCGACTGCTTTCGGCGCTCTAGGCAGAATAAATCAGAAGAGCTCTCTAAAGTTTAAAGGCCTCCACTCGAGGCTGGATCCAAGGTTTTATTAACTGGGGGTATTGGCCTTGTTCATCGTAATGCCTAATTAAACTAACATATTAATCGATACAATTGGGCAAACATTGCACAAGTCACTATTTATTTAAACAATAACTTAAACGTTGACAAAGGCATGGCGTTGAATGTAGAACGCCAGTAGTGGTTATAAAAGCTGTAAAATGGTTTAAGATTCCATACAATACGTAGAAAATAATTTTATGGATTTTTTCATGATCATATCATCATACATTCCTGCATGATCATATCCCGCATCATGCACTTTTCACGATCTGCCAGTTGACCATGGGCTAGCTTTAATCTTAATTTCTTCAGGTAGGGCCCTTAATTCACTATTTATATATTTATAACACGCACGAATGTACATATTTTCTTCATGATTCATACAATATTACGTTATGACGCAAGTTGTGATGCGATGTGTGGCAGGCCAAGATTTAAAATTCTTAACTTTGTAGCAGTGGCGAAGGGTTCTTACAAGCCGATTCCTAGCAGCACGCCTTATAATTTAAAGGAAATTATTAATTATTTACATTTTTTTAAACAAGTTATATGAAGAAAATAATCAAATAATAAACAATATTAAAATAAATATAAACAATAAACAAATGTTATTCGATATTAATAAACAAAATATTATCGATCAATTAATAACACAACGACAAACGCATTGCGCGATGTTCAACGTAAGTACATGCATACGAAACACGCGGCCGCCTAGATCCCGATGACGTCACGTCAGGCTACAAGGACACAGCACGAGTTCCCGTTGCTCTCGCGCTCATTTCCAACGCATTATTTGCCATCTCTGTTACACGTTTGTTGCTCAGAACTGCATGCAAAATTGCACCTTAAAACCCTTAGCTTTTAAGGTCTAAATTTATTTGTAGAAATACGACGGTATTCGCTTGTGAATATGCCGGTGGGCCTACGGCTTATAAAGTAATTTGCCAGTTCGCGCCTCTTATTTCGTGTTTATAATTAGAAAATATTATTTACTACTGTGTTGTTTCAGTGTATATGTATAATGCGGTGTCTATTTTTAGGTTTGTATATAATTAGTGGGTAATTTATGAAATTTTACTGGTTTCGAAGTGCAAACAGATCTATCTATTTAGCAAAACTTTAATGATGAATGAAACTTGATAATGTCGTATGTATCGTTTTATCTCATGAATTGCATTATTATGAGGTAATTTTAAAAATGCTGCATTTACGTAATTAAAAAACGCACTGGAAATTATATTTTATTTGATAATACATTTAAGTACCAGAGAAAGAACGGCAACTGACAAGTTTTAATCATTTAATAAATATTGTAATGCCGTATTTTTGTTAGCGTTGATTCAAAATAGGACTAGTTAGCTCTATACTGGCATCGTTTCACTTTCGTCCACTTCCATCAATCTCTTCATCTTTTTTTTATATAATATAAGGAACGTTTGAAATTTTTTTGTCGATCAATTTCAAAACAGGCTAATGTTGTCTTTTGCATTGAATCGAAATTTACTTTAAAAACGTTAAAAAAAGCACCTAACGGGCACAGTGCTATTCCGTGCAAGTGTTGTATGAAAATATAGTAAGTATTACTAAGCAAATATGTCGCTCAATATCTTACGTACATAACGGAGTAAAAATATAAGTATGAGTACTTGTTAATTTAATAAAACTAGTCACCAGAAGTATCGGCTTCCCTTTTGAAAAAAGTCACCCTTCGCCACTGCTTTGTAGCTTGTTTAAAAGTAGTTTATTTTTAATGAGGCATGCTAATTTTTTATATTTCATAAGCGCTAAAAACTAGAATGTACTATCTGGGATTATTTTAGTAACCTCATCAAGCAAGTATTCTCATACTTGCGTGATTTATTCCGCCATTAAATTCTGCACTCGACTTATGATACATATCAATAAATAAATAATAGTCACTTACATAGTCCTGACCCCACACTAAGATCAAGTCTTGTGTCGATTGAGGAGACAAAATACTGCAGTAAAATGTACAAAATAACCTTAAAATACATCTATCGGTGACCGTAAGTTTCTAAGATAAAATACCTTATAATAAGTAATTTAAATGCTCACTAACTCTCAGTTCCGAATGAGCGATTCTCCAGAATTAAAGTGTCTGTAATCTGTATTACATTCAACTATTTTCACTGCGCCCATTTAAATTAAATTTAAAAATTTCACATTTATACTTTAGTTTTCATACTTATCTTTGGCGCCAAAGTAAAATTAGCTTACAACTAAATTCCCTTTATGGCAATACACTAACATAAATTGATCATCGTGCAAATAATAACTACAAAATTCAACAATCATATTACAAGGACTTGATAATTGCCACAATATGAATTTACAATCGTAAAAACACATTTGCGCACTGTTTAACTCTTTGTCTGAATTATAAAATCAATTGATCATCATAAAAGCTTGCACTTAGTAATTCTAAACCAAACTGTCCGTTTACGGAGTTGTTAATGGTAGCAATATCAATATAATGAAGTGGTAACTCATTGAATCATTACATTAGTCATCATGCGTAGTCCAATGATCTTCGCCCACTGACTCCAGAAGCTGTCGCTATCGATCACTGTAATCACCGATTGTCCTGTCAGAGGACCCTTGTTATGGCACTATTTAATTCTTTAATGCGCTAAAATGCCGTAGACAAGAATATTGATTGAATATGAGTGTCAGGGAATAATATAGGCTTCGGATGATAAAACCTCTTGGTGACATGTATGAGAATATTTCATATTATTTAAAAAAAATTACGAATAATAGCCATCATAGTTTAATTTATAAGACCATCTTTTTGCCAAGATTATTGATAATTAAATTATACACCATGATTCATATTTTAATTATCATACAATATTTCGGAACAAGGTTATACTATGTGGTTATAAGAAAACATTAACAACAAACCATTACTGGTACGATGCAAAAATGTGGTAAAATTAATGATAGTTAAATTATTTATACGTTGAATAAATGTATATAAAACTGTGTTTTTATGTAGGTACTTTTTGTTTTTTGGCGCAGCAACGGATCAAATATTTTAACTAAGATATATTTTGCAACCAACTCTTGCCAGTGGGTACTGACTATACGTATATACTTCTTTCTATGTAGAATGCCGTGGCTTCCAGCTATATTTTATAAATTGGCTTAACACCAAATCTGTGTCCAATTGTGGTTTATAATCGATTTGATATGCAACAATATTGCAGTCTCGATTGTACTACCATGGTGTTGGTTTAATTAACACTGGCGGCTAGTCTCAACCGATAACATTACTATTGGTCTATAACTCCAGGCAAATTATTTTTAAGATATTTTAATTTCTATGTAGCATTATAATTTACAGCTCAAGGCCTTATTAATCCTAACAGTTTTGCAAACGCTCTCTGTATAATAGTTTAATTTAAAGTTTAAAAATGTATATTAGCATAAATATTTACTTAACATGTCCGCGGCAGCTCGCGCATTCTTTATCCTACATTTACCCTTGAAGTTATGAATAAAGGCGTTTAACATTAACACGCGAAATCGGAATTTCATTCAGCATATTTTATGAATGACTCCGTGTTTCGAAATGTTTATTATTTATTTACTTAAATTAATTCTGAACGTTGTATTGTTGTTTAAAACCAAATAAAAAAGTCAATAACTATAAAAGGTAACCAATTAACATGGTGTTACAAGTCATTAATTTTAAAATGTATCCATTTGTCATGGTAATAATTACATAAAGAGTGTTTCTAAATTGGTTAAATACCTATGTGAAATTGTGATTTGTGATATTTGCTTTACTTTTTTCATATTCTTGATTATATCTCATTCGAGCCACAACAAACAGGAAATCTAATAAAATACACATATTTTCTCCTTATTTGCAAAAATGAGCAAACTTGGTCTATTAGCCAACGGGTCATTACTAAATTAGGAATTTGAGAAATCCGTTAAATAAATGGCGAAACCGCACCTAGTTAAATGTTTATCATAGACTCACTTAATTTTAAATTAAGAACCAAATATTGCGGGACCTTAGCTCATGATTTTGAATTTAGAATGGGTACGGTACTTCAAATGTTTAAAAATAAAATATGTATAAGCAATATCCGGTGGCCAATATCAAAATAGGTATGACCAGATTCAAAATTCATACTGACTATAATATTTTGAACTATAAACTATAAACTTTTGTAAGTACATCACATATGAAACTTCTTAGTGTGATCGTGTTGCAAAAGTGCAGTCCCGTTTGGACACGACTTTGTTACACCTTGAACTGTATTCTATAATGAACATAGTGAAAGTATGAACGCGGAGCCATTTAAAGCTTCGCATGCCGATATAGGTACATTACAATGCTATTTTAATCCTAGCAACTCTTGCAAAACATTTTAATATTAAAACTCAGTTGTAAGGAGTAATAACTGATGCGGCATCCCGTATTAATCAATTCTACGCATTACCACATATTAAATTTGTTTAAAAAGACCACGAAGATTCTTCAGGCTACTAGAGTCTGGCAATACATTGCATTATTCCACATTCATGAGTGAAAACCTATAATTATATGCATCGTACTCAATATGCATGCAAGCTTGTTGCTTTAAGCATCAGATAAAATGTTGCCCATTAACTTGTAGGACGCGTAAGGTACTTACTTATAATAAAAACTGTCTTCATCTTGTTGCAAATTATAAAAGCTAAGAGTCAGTAAATATTACAGACATATTAAAATTTTCTGTTGATTTAAATAAACAGCACATTGAATTTCCAAATATGTTAAACAACATCCAGTATTTGGTCCAACTAATTTTAATAGTACAATTGGTCAGCGCACGTGCGTATACGCTTTATCTCTTTATCTAATTTATACGGTCCGAGTTTCTTTTAACTGCGAAATTAACGCAAATGTCTTAAAATACACCATAAGCGAAATAAAATAAATGACTAAGCTTTACCAATGTAAAGTAGATAAAAACTATGAGAATCGAATTCATGGCAGGTACAAAAACTGGCTAGCACAAGAAATACCTCGGGGAATACGGGTATTGAAAAAGCACACCTTGTGCCGACCTTCGGCAGAATACTTTCTTATTTTTTTACCTGAGGATTTCTTTGTGCACAGAATGCGGGCGTTATTAATTGCGCTGACATACGCGCTGCGACTGTAGCTTCAATAAAAAAATTATGAACCTGCGTCGCGGTAAAAAGCAATAAAAAATAAAATGAACATGAACATTGCCATCGTCCCGCGACACTAAACTGTCTCATACCATCAAAACATTATTTTTCACTTTTGTTCCATAACCTGTTAAATAATAAAAACATTATAAAAATTCAATAATAAACCGAACCGGTAAGATTTTATTGAATAAACTAGTGTGATCCGTAATTTATTCGTTGACCGTTTCTCTGTTAAATAATTCATGGAACATGTTTTTCATCCTTTTCGTGGAATGACTATTTATTAATTGCTTATTCACAATTTGTAATAGCCGCCGACGAAAAGAAACCAGTAGCGTCTTTCCAAACTTTTCTTATTTCGCTTTCCTTATTCATAGACAGATTTAAACCTATTTTAGTTATCGAATGTTTTGTCTTCGTCGCTCAAACTGAATTCGAAAGTCGTTTGAAAGGGATAAAATATTCAATAAAAATAAGTTTACAAACTGACTATAAATAATACGTCTTTTTTTATCGATTGCTTGATATGTAATTCAGTTTTAGTCATTGAGCTAATATTACTACGTACGAGTATATAAGCTCAATAGTTTTAGTAGTTTATTAGTTATTTCACATATCGTCGAAGAAAACAGACATTTTATTGTTGTTATTTTATTCCTATCATGATACTAGCCAGTCTCCACACAAAAGTACCGAAAATATCTAATATTATGCAGTCTTAGTAAAATGTTTTGTAAGACCACCGTTCAAAACCTCAAAACAATTAGCAACAAATCCGACTTGTCGTTTAAAATGCGAACTTGTCTATAGATTATATGTACGGGCTCGGCCGTGCCAAGCCTACGCCTAGCAACTTATGTGTCTCGCAAAATGCAGTTTGGCAGTCAATGAGACTAATGCATAAATCATAACTAGGTTGACAGCGGGAAATTTACACAAGGCAAATAGAGGCCGTGTAATGAACTAGAGTAATAAGCCAAAGCCACAAGTTATTAGCTTATATTGGCTCGAAGATACTACAATATTACCCGCATTACTCCGCGAGCTCATTTAAGCAGACATTTAAATTCAGAAAGGTGTCTATGATTTTGAGTGGTTCGAATATATTTCTTGGCAAGCCGACGGCGAACCTTGAAACAAATACCGTGACAAGTTCGTGTTATTTACAATTCTTTGAACTATGAGAAATAGTGCGCTGTTTTATAAACAAAATTAGATGACATTACGAGTTAAAATTGATATCAACAAGATGATTGTTACGAGCGTGCTCAATGAGCTCAATGGTTTCCTCCCGACCGTTGCGTACATCAACTCCCTATACGTAACTCGTCACTACTAAATTGTCATCTGATATGTGGATTGTAGACGCGTAACAAAAAACAATCGCTCGGTGACCTTCCCCCTGCCTTGAAATGAACCTTTCATACAAATTGAATATTGTTGACAATATAATCTGCAAAGAACCGGAGCATCTACATTCTACACCACCCAGCTCATTCGGAATAGTTGCGCTGTCCACACCTGCGCGCCTTATTTTAGAACGGCGCTGGCCGTGATGGCCGCCGCAAGGTGATTCTGGATTATTTTCATATTCTGGGTCACGACGTGTGGTTTGTCTCAGGGACGCCAATTCCCGTTCCGACGAGGTCGCACTTGTCATATTTATGTGACATTTTATTATATTTTGCGTCTATTTCTACGTCCTGTTTGTGTTTATTTATACATTAGTTTCCAACCAAAAAATAGAAAGTAATACATTAACGATAATCAGTTACTTATTAGAATATATTAATTTCTCATATCATAAAACTTTCTTTAAGTCAGTAAACACGTCAATTACAGTCATCTCGGAATATGTTTACCGTTCGTCTTGCTAATAAATCGACGACACTATATAGGTACCTTATACCTTCACCTGTGTGATCGTAATACGGAGGTATTTATTATTTGTGCCAACTCAAGCTCCAAAGATGATTCATTCTCAGCAAGCCGAGAATGCAGTTCGGTCAGTTTTAAAGTTCCTCGCAGCTTATTGCTCAAATCACATCGTCTCTTAAAATCCGATCCAGTACGGACTATAATGTTGTACCATTAATAACAATAAACTAAGATCTCTTACGAGGGTCTCGGAACTCGATTAGTTATAAGCATTTTCGCTTTAACACTACTAAAGTGGCGTGGTTTTGAAATCGGAATAGTGTCCAACCACGTTTGTTGATTCGCTTTTAATACTGAATCTATAAGATAAATAGTTTAAGTGTATAAAAAATCTTATAAAGTACTTAAGAACATCAACAATAGCGTCTGTCCTTTAATAACATCCCTCCGCACACCTAAGATTGTTGGCAGATAGAGACACAATATACTCCATTAATTTCGTACACTCTGCTGCTAATATAACGTGAATCTCTCATCTCCGAAGAAACTTTTATGTGAATCTATCATCATCATGACTAGTATAGATGCTTCTGATGAGCAGGATCCTAGAAATCTCAAAATAAATACAGCTATAATCGTTGTTTTAACAGTTTTCAAAGAGTGAAGTGTTTTAATTGCAAAATCCAAGGTTAAAACTAATTACAAGTTAACAATAACTCCACAGTTCATGTAAAGAATGTGAAGTCAAACTGCAACTGCAACTGGTTGTCTAGGTAAAACTGCAGTCTGCAACGTTTAAATTCTTGTATTTTTTGCACCAGTATCACATGTCATTGTTCACCACGTGAACTTAACAGCTTAGTTATAATAAGTGTTTACCTTGTGAACCGAGGGAAACAGTTCACTGATACAATACTAGGGTTACAAGTTGATGTGGGTGTTAAGAAGATTCATACTCTTCTGCATAATTGGATAGATACCATTGATTGGCTTTCAAATTCCTGTCGTCATCATCTTTAGTTAGAAAAAGTTCAGTGCTAACTGAGTTCCCTGAGGATCTCCATAGCGTCTTGTTAAAAGCGAGTCACATCTAGCGGCTTTCTGCAATTTATGTCAGATCCTTTGGAATTTGGATTTAAAAAAATTATCTTATTCTTGTTTCAGGTAATTAAAGTTATAGATTGAGCTTTTTAGTTATATCATTGATACGAAATTATAATCAATAGGTATATAAAATAGTCATATACATCATAAATTGTTCCAAATTTTAGTATAATAAATCGTTGTAGATTTCTTTGGTTTCCAAGCACCAAAATTCGAATCAAATATTTATCTTTTTTGCGGCTGCAGTTTATATCAATTTGTTAAATTAAAACTAGACTAATGTTTACAAATATCTAGAAAATATTTAACAGCAACGCATAGCATCTGTCAACCCTAAGCAACGTTGCCACGGTTCTTTGAATTGTCAACTCGGCATTAACGGATCGAGATCACGCAGACTATTGAATGTGCTGAATAATATTTATCTAAGCGGCCTTGACGCCGCCTCCGGAACTAATCGTGTTTGTGGGCTTGCACAGGAGCGTTTACAAGAACTCATTTATACACAATAGTCCTTTTGTCGACGATTCTTTGTCGCATGATCAAACTGTAATTGACAGCGGTTGGCTCAACTTATTTTGAAGCAAAAAGATGAATAATAATATAAAATTGCAATGAATGTGCGTGAATACCTACACACTTCAACAATGGGGATTTGGAATACTTTAACCATATCATTAGAACTAATGAGTCAAGCAGCTGTATCCCGGAACATCCAAGTAACTCTTAGTATTTCTGATGTGCCACCATCATCTAAGAATAATAATAGTTTTACTTAGTATTCCTTTTTAGGTATATCTAATTCATGTTACTTTAAAAGACAACAGAGTGACTGCATTTCATAAAAGTTACCGGATTTAAATAACACATTACATGAATCTATATCTCATCGGGTACTTAAATAACATACAATGACACATAGCCCAATGTTTTCCTGTTCTGAGACACATCTGTTCGATAAATATTAGGCTAGTATACAATAAACATATTGTCCTTAATACAATAAAATGAGTCTTCAGATCATTCTATATCTTATATTAAGTATTTAATCATTATTAAATAGCGTAAAACTCATATTTTCTAATTAATTTAATAAGGGGAAATCAGAAAAACATTGCAACAATATTTCGGATTAATGCTTTCCGATGCCACCACATCATTGACTTAATCGTTTATGAATTAATATACATGAGAATTTCATTCCGTCATTAAAATAATCGTAAATTATGCATATTATAATAAACTGCATATACGTTTGAATTCTAACCAAGTTGAAACATTTGGTTTAAAACAAATTGTTTGAGTTTTGTTTACGATGTGTTGTTGTTGCCCATACCACCCTCGTTGATACAAATCTCTTTGCGAGGGGTATGAATGTGAGGGGCATTTATGTATTTCTCAATTTTAAAGCTCTCGTTTCTCTGAAAATTAAATGCTCTACACAGCTATGCTTCCTGTACTGTATCAAATTAAATGTTTTAACTTAAATACTCTCAGCGGTAACATTAATTCGACTGATATATTGTAGTGGAGGGTTTATTACATACACTGATAAAATTTTATGCCTTGTTTAGAACTTTGCATAGTTTTATAGGCAGATACAATTAAATGTTCCCATTTTGTGAAACCCATATCAAAAGTTGCCTAATTAAATAGTAATTTATAAATTGCTTTCTACTTCACGCCATATCATCGCACTGTAATATTTATAAGATAAAAAATGCAGATTATAATAGTTTATTACGTTACCTATTATGAATCTGCTTGAAGTACCTTAGTATTCTTTAATAGAGCTACTAATAAAAATCCTAAAATGTTTATAGTAGAATGCAATGTAGTCGGCAGCTTTGAAAGTACGCCTATTTGCCCATTATGGAGGCTCTATTTGAATATAGCCATACTTAAAGCCCACGGCTCATACATGGGCATAATACAGCGATGCTTAAATGAGAGCAATGTTCAGACTACCTAAAAACTCTTTATGGAACGAGATATGCCCCGAGCAATAAACGAATGACATTACGTTTATTACAAAGCGGCAACATTCATCAAAATAAATTATTATACTTACGACCAAAATTTATTAAAACAAATTGTCTTTCTTTTAATTGTGCCTTCGATTAAAACCGGTATTATAAGCGCATTTATGAAAAAGATACGAAACGAACATCAACCCATTGAACGGTATACATACAGGGTATCTCAAGACTGCGACCGAAAACGAAGCGAGGAGGTAGTTTTAGTGGTTACAGACTCGATGCAAAGAAAAATTTCACCAAAACAGCGACAGATTTTTTTTTAGAATTTTTAAAAAATCATATTTTTGGGTGGTAAATACCTAGTTATTGCGAAAATAATAATTTAAACGCTTACGTACCATTGAGTATTTAGAAATAAAGAGGTCTACATCACTATTTTAGGAAAGCTATGTATTTATCACCCAAATACGACGAAAAGTAAAAAATTACAAAAAAAAAGTTGCCAATTTTTTTTGAGAAATTTTTACTTCCATTGTGTCTGAAGTCAATAATACTATCACCTGGCTTCGTTTTCGGTCGCGGTCTTGATATACCCTGTATAAATGTTTCACAAATTGCATCGATTTTCGCGATTAGATTTCAAGACGTACAGATAGATAACTGACATTAATCACCTCACATAATAAATAAACAATAATTACATAAATAAAACAGATAAGTACAGTGAAATAGGAATTATCATAATACGATTACTAAAACAAAAGCTGTCCTCAGAATATAGAAAAATCTAGTGTCATATCAAAACTGAAATAATATAAACAATTTAAATAATTACAAATTAGATTTCCTTTGACAATTTAAACAGTAAACTCCTAATTGCAAAATGTAGTATTTGAAACATAAACCATTAGAAGTGCAAGTGTTTTAGCGCGCAAATTCGGTGGCACAAGGGTGGGACCCTCCGGCCGCTCCCCTACCTGATGCAACTGCAGTATTGATTAACAGTACTTGTATGGCTAAACGTGCGCACATTACGCTTAGCCAATGCTCAATACAAATCATAGGATTGGGAATGAATACCTTGACAGTAATACCACAGAATACTAAGTAATACAGTCATTAATATCATCCCGCTTTTTAAGCTTGAGCAATCCTTACATTGTAAATACGAAGAATGAGATTTTGGGACCTTCATTTATTTTAATACAGTTATATCATTCGTAACGGTTTCCTGCAGAGATAAATTATTGTATTAAACGTAAACTTTTTTTGTATTTGGTTTTCGCCTGCATGATGAAATAAATAAAACAAATACAAATACTAGTTCTAGTAGTCATAAGAGTGCATCTGCATCAAGACGTGTTTGTAAACACCTTTTGAAACAAGAGGCTCAATATTATCTACAACAAATTCACACTCCCGTCTTGAAGTCTAAACTTACCATGAGATCATAAATCACGAATGCACGTCGAGATGCACTAAAACGATTGACTCATCTTCAAATAATTACGTCAGTAGGTAATCATCGGGCATTGTAACATATCCGAACTAAACCTCTATGCATCATCAGTATATGAGAAAAAAACTGCCTATTCGTTTTATATTTCAGATTAGTTTGAACTTTCTATGGAGAATAATATGACATTAAAACAAAACAAAAGGATGATTAAGGTAAAATTACTGAGCTTAAAGATCATATGAATAATGAAACTTAATGAAATAGACATCCTTAAAGAAACAACTAGTTAACCAAATTAGTTACTAGTACGACAACTTCGATAAAAAGATCAATTACCAGTAGTAAAAATCGATCTGTATGCTAACTTACAAGAGCAAAACTGATTTACATATACCTGAATAAACTACAAGAGAAATTAAACTAGTAATTTAAATAAACGATCAAGTTTAATAATTGTTTACGAGTAATAAAAATGACATGATATTAAATATACTCTTGAACTTCGCAGACCTTCACTGCCTGGTGCAACAGCCACTTGAGGAAAGCCGGCACCGGCATCGAGAACATCGACGACGACTTCCGCAATGGCCTGAAACTCATGTTACTGCTGGAGGTGATCTCCGGCGAGACCCTGCCCAAACCCGACCGCGGCAAGATGCGTTTCCACAAGATCGCTAACGTCAACAAAGCCCTGGACTTTATTGCCTCCAAAGGTATGCACTTCATTTCTTTTTTACGCTTTTTATGTTCATTTTTACAACCCATAAATTAGAGACTATATTGATGTGTAGCAATGATGCAATCGCCACAACTTTTATCTCTACAATGCATTATTACGTAATGCTTTCGGAATTTCTATAAAAACTAGATTTAAGATGGGATTATTCAACTGTTGCAAGCCAGACTTAATAAATTGTGTTTCGTTGCTAATACGAAAATGAAACCTATAATAATTATTTTATTATTAAAGCCATAGACCGGTGGGGTATATACTAAAGGGTGACTAGTCAGGTGATCTCGTTTGTAGAGTAACTGTCCCTCGTAATAAGGAAGCCCATAACCGAGACAGATGGTGCCCTTATAAGACAAACACCGGGTCGCATACACAGTACACACCGTTAGCAAACTGGCTTGATACGCGATAGTAATGTACACAGCTAATATAAGCCTAGCTTTACATTTGATTTATAGATATTAGTCAGACTCAAGACATGTCTAGCGCACTTGAAAATGTTCCAAAATAGGATATGCATTGGTCTTGTGATTCAACGATTGCAGCTTTATATAGTAATGCGATGTATTTTTACCTTATTGCGCCAAGGTCTATGATTCTACGTTGATTATATATTTATTATAGTACGAATATCGTCTGGGACTAGTATTATTATATGAATAAGAACCTCGGTAGTTTTGGATTAAGTTGTCGAAGTTTCCTAAATTAATAATCATTTTAACAGTCACTAGAATGTAACTGGTATTTAAATAACTGAGGACTTTGCTATATGCGGTTCGACAGTCAAACAAATGGTCCTAGAATCATAAAGCAGTTTAAGTGATATAGGCTAAATATATTCATTTACATTGCCGAAAACGATAGTACATATCACAATATTAATAATTTTCATATATGTTCTTTTTGCAGGCGTAAAGCTGGTATCAATTGGTGCCGAAGAAATCGTCGACGGCAACCTCAAGATGACTCTTGGTATGATTTGGACAATCATTCTGCGATTCGCCATCCAAGACATCTCAGTAGAAGAAATGACCGCTAAGGTAATTTATTTGTTTACTAAAACCTTATGGGTTGAAACTCTTAGGGTCCTGTGCTTAAAACTCTGGAATATGTAAACTAATTAATTCAAAGAGCCACTCCTCCAATCCGTTCTAAGATCACACCCAGTGACTTTCAGCATTTAATCCAAGGTTGGTCAAAATATTTTGCATTTAGGAGTGATTCTACTGATTGCCTTATTAAATGTAATATCGATTTATTTTGGTCAAGTTATTAGAGAAAATATATCTTTATACACGTATCTTAACTAATTTCCTAATTCGCTTCACAGGAAGGTCTGCTACTCTGGTGTCAACGTAAGACAGCACCGTACAAGAATGTCAACGTCCAGAACTTCCACCTTTCCTTCAAGGACGGTTTGGCGTTCTGTGCCCTCATCCACAGGCACAGGCCCGACCTCATCGACTACAGCAAACTGTCCAAGGACAACCCTCTCGAAAACCTCAACACGGCCTTCGATGTGGCCGAGAAGTACCTCGACATCCCCCGCATGTTGGACCCCGACGGTAAGATTCCATCTTATATCCCTCGGCAAAAGTACTGCTTCTTCCTATTAGTGACATAATCCTGAAAAAATCAGGAACGATTAAACGCTAAACTCGATTAAGTACCGCTTGTTTGTAGTCGACCCGTACTTCACTAAAAAGTGGTTTTGCTGGATTATGGCACTAGTCATAGGAAAAAGCGATATTGATTTTTAAGTTATTGTTACAAAACTGAGTATTGTAATTGGTCTCTGAATACTGGGTGATATTAAATATAAATTGTAACTGGATATTGCAGACCTTATAAACACACCAAAGCCGGACGAGCGCGCCATTATGACCTATGTGTCGTGTTACTACCACGCCTTCCAAGGCGCGCAACAGGTACAAAAACAAAATGGCCGCCATGCGCAGCGCAGCAGCCAACTTCCGCGTTTTATACCAGACCCTAACGCTAGGCCTTTGTGTGTCCACTTATAGCATGATTAGAGTGCCTTTTGTGCTTCACAGAATCTTGAGTAGTCCTTCACTTCGGCCTTTTTTCCCATATGGTGATTTTCATGTCCAAAGTCCGATACGATGTCAAGTTTACACAGCATGACTCTACTGTCCTGAAAACTGACGATTTTGGTCGATTTTTATATTATAACTTTAGCTGTATATGTATTAGCTTTATGTCATTAACTGTATAAATAAGTTTTATCTATATTAGCGTAACAGAATGCTTGTGTTTTAATTTACAATATAAAATTTTACATGTTATCACCGTTAACACTACATATTTTAAACCAGTAATTATTACATTACATTCAATACTCACAGTCACATTTTTTCCTCATACAAAATATTCATAGTTTGCGCCAACACCACGACCGCAACTTCATTGTTAATTTGAGTTTGATAAAAATACAAATAAAATTCACTGTGATTAATAATAATTAAATCTACAATTGTTATTTAAAAAAGCGATACATATTACGTACAAGTTCTTTTCCTTTCAATACAACAGCTGTTACAAAACTATTCCCGTGCAAAGAAAAAACATTATAAATTGCATTGCGGACCGTAATTTGTATTATCCATTTAAAACTATTAAAATGTAACGTAATCCACTAGAGCTATTAAAATAGCCATACAATATTGATCCATAGATTAGATTACATTCATAGCTCAACGAGTTTTAATGTTATCTATCGCACAATTAATAGATACCAAACAAACTCAAAACACACTTATAAATACAAAAACAGATTACACTTGTACAAAATATCGCGAAAAAATTACCTTGGTATCCAAGAAAAAATAATTTAATAATAACATATCCTTGGTCATCATAAAATAAAAGAAAATGTTGATAAAATCCGAAATTAATATTTTTTTTTTGTTTTTTTATTAAATGATAATGATTGGAAAATAGAACAAACCAACGTCGCGTTAAATACGATTTTTTTATGTTTTTGCAATTTATTTTTTATTTTTATTTTAGACCCAAGTGAACGTAACAAACACAAGCATTCTCACAATGACAATACACCGCATGAACTAACAATTGTCGCTTGCGTGGCTTAGATCTGCAGAACACGGCGATGCCGGACGAGCGGGCCGTCATGACTTACGTCTCGTCCTACTACCATTGCTTCTCTGGCGCTCAGAAGGTTTGTTCACATATATTCCGATGAGCCAGTGTGTGGAGTTGCAATTGTTACAATTAGTCTTAATTAGTTACCTGTCAAGAGGAAGAAAAGTTTAAAATTCGGATACAATGTGGTAATAAAGCCCGGTGGCCATGCGTTATCGGAATCGATATTCAGATCTAAGTAAAGTGGTTGAATAATTCGAAAAAATGTTATCAATTATAATGTATAAAAGTTACGGTAGATTGACCAAAGTGAGAAAGCAAAGTACGTCGTAAATCAGATGCGGCTTACTACAACGGGACGCCTGCTCACCATGAGAATGACAATGTGCATAAAAGGGCCACCGACATTTTTAACACATTTTGTAGTTGGTATAATTCACATTTAAACTTTATTGTTCGAAGAGAACATCCACTAATAATATCCTTGCCAATATTATACGAAAAATCTATTAATTGCACAGAATTCTTGATTTTTAAACAAAATAAATGTATTACAAAACAAAATATTTTGAATTTTATGCACGTCAAACTGCCTGTCCATATCTTTATATGCAAGCCACTTATATAGACAGAAATTCGATAGGAAATGGATCAAAATACTACGTATAACAAAATAGATCATATACAAACAATAGCCAGCTACAGATGAGCTCAGCTGGCGACGTACTAATGAATGCGTAATGTTGGCAGGCTGAAACGGCCGCGAACCGTATCTGCAAAGTACTCAAAGTCAACCAGGAGAACGAACGCCTCATGGAAGAGTACGAGCGTCTTGCCAGTGACGTAAGTATACTGTTTTTTATTATATCTAAACGCTAGATAGATATTTATTACATATTGGGTCATTTTTATACACATACCTAAGTATACTACATATACGGATACAGAAGTTTTTTAGAATCTAATGAAAAAGAAATGGAAACAAAAAAATAGATGTCTAAAATAGATGTCGGTAAAAATTATTTATTCTTAGCTGCTGGACTGGATCCGGCGCACCATGCCCTGGCTGAACAGCCGCCAGACCGACAACTCGCTTGCCGGATGCCAGAAAAAACTGGAGGACTACCGTACTTACAGGTAAGAAAAAAAAATTCCATATACTTTCTCCACAAATCTATACTAATAAATACACGCTACGATATATTTATCAGCTTTCTTTTTCTTTTCTTTCCCTGAACATTAAGTCGGCATTACTAAAACAGTGGTAATGGATAGATGGAATAGTTGTTGGACGGTAAGATTTGTGTCTCTAACCTTTGAATATTGTTTCCAGGCGCAAGCACAAGCCACCGCGCGTTGAACAGAAAGCCAAGCTGGAGACCAACTTCAACACCTTGCAGACCAAGCTGCGACTCAGCAACCGCCCCGCATACATGCCCACTGAAGGCAAGATGGTTTCTGTAAGTACTCACAAATATTACAAAAATTTTACAACTATTTTATTATTTATGCGGAGTGTAAAGGGGCTGCTTCAATAGGCAAAGAAAAAAACTTGTCAAAATTCTACATACACATTTTTAATTTTTCTCATAATAATCAATTTAAAAAATCGTTTATACATATATTTTTCCATACATAGCTCAATGTAACGCTTATAAAAATCAGTTGACGCGCGACGTTCAACGCCAGCGTGCTACCGTAAAGTCTATTAGGGTTTATATTGCGGATTTCCAAAATATTAAAATGTTGAATAATGCAATGCACTTGGTTTGGCTTTGCTATTACTGACAATTGTACTCGTTTGTCATAAGGACATCGCCCAGGCATGGAAGGGCTTGGAGATCGCGGAGAAGGCGTTCGAAGAGTGGCTGCTCAGTGAGATGATGCGCCTTGAGCGTCTCGAGTATCTCGCGCAGAAGTTCAAGCACAAGGCTGACATCCACGAGGACTGGACTAGGGGTGAGTTTGGAAACAGCAGTCCAAACAATTGTATAAAACAAACAGTAATTAACCTCGAAAATACTCTTTTATTGATATTTTTGCGAGACTAATAGCGTAAAATAATGTAGTTTGGAATGTAAAGCAAATTTTTATCAAATTAAATGCCGCATTATGATGATTGAGACCATTTTTGTATGTCCCACTGCAAGCTACATACCTCATTTATTGTAGTATTATATAAATGTTTATGTGCTGAATGAATACAGTAATCTAAAATAAATACAACAAATTGTATGTAGGCAAGGAAGAAATGCTCCAGTCTCAGGACTTCCGTCAGTGCAAGTTGTACGACATCAAGGCGCTGAAGAAGAAGCACGAGGCGTTCGAGTCCGACCTCGCCGCACACCAGGACCGCGTCGAACAAATCGCTGCCATCGCACAGGAACTCAAGTGAGTACCATTTCAAAAAATATTTCTTTACTAAACAAAATAAAAAATATTTTATACTTATTATCCATATTTCAATAAATACAATGGTTGTTCACATTGTTTTATTATTTTGTATTGGTTGTTTTGTTTTTGATCTGCAGTTATGTTTTATGTTTTTAATTATTTCATTGTAATTTGTAAAGGGAATAAAAAAAAATATATTCTAAACTATTGTATGCCAATATGGAGGGTCATAGCTGTTCAAAAACACCATTTCCACCTATGTATCACAATAAATTATTTTTAATTTGAAATATAAATCTATACTATCGTATGCTAAGTACTATTAAGTTGTTTACCCCTGGAGTAGTAATATGCTAGTACAATGTTTGAGTTGTGCACTCCCCGCAGCACGCTGGAGTACCACGAGGTGGGCGCGGTGAACGCGCGCTGCCAGCGCATCTGCGGGCAGTGGGACCGCCTGGGCGCGCTCACGCAGCGCCGCCGCGCCGCGCTCGACGACGCCGAGCGCGTGCTCGAGCAGATCGACCTGCTGCATCTCGAGTTCGCCAAGCGCGCCGCGCCGTTCAACAACTGGTAATGTACATTTTTTGGTACACTAGCATAACAGGAACTACAATGTAGGAAGCGGTGGTTGACTAGCAGCAGACAGTCGCAACTCGTCTGCATGTACAGACAATAAAAAAATATTGAGGTATTTTAATATCTATATTAAAATATACTCTAGTATACTACTAAGAAAAATATCGACTTACCAGATACGCAGGAAATCAGTAAAGCGAGGAAAAAATAGTATGCATAGGAGTGACAGAGACAGAAATACAATTAATAGCAATACTAATCATGAATGAACTACAATGCATTAATACAATACAAATTTTATAGAGACCATGTAAAGGTCACGATATACAAATGTTCACAAATGAACGGTGCATCAATAGATCGAATGGTCGATAAAAACTTGCACTACACCGGCTCGTTTAAGAAACGTAAAGGTCAGTAAGGCACTGTGCCAATATTGAACAACCGTAACAAGTTTTAATGGCCTGTGTCGAAATTAAATTTGGACCATCGTTCAACTAGTATTTTTAATAGCCTATACTTTGCGCACTCAATATCAGTATCTAATAATATAACCGAAAGAATATTTTGCATAGCCACTTTACAAGGAACCTTTTAGAATCTTGTCCAAAAGGTGGAGGCATTAACTGACATTTTTATCTAATGGTGTGTACTGTATCAGCCATAGTTTTAGTGGTATCAGCCCTTAATTTCCCACCGCTGAGCACATGAATCGTCTTCAGTCGAGAGTTCGATTGAGAAAGGTTAGGCCATAACCCCTCTTATATTAGTTTTATTTATTACGGAGGGAAGTGGGCACTAATAATTTATTTCCAACTCCTCCTTTTAATTTAACCTTGTGGTTGATTTCGTTTTTTTTTTTTTTTTTTTATTGCAATGAATGACGAGACGAGCAAGCCGTTCGCCTGATGGTAAGCGATACGACCGCTCATAAAAAGTAGCAACATTCCACTGCGCTCGCAATCCTGAGACATAAGATGTTAAGTCTCAATATGTCCAGTAGTTACTCTGGCTACAATGTCCTTCAATCCGAAACACAACAGTGCATTTACGCAGTGTTGTTTCACGGGAGAAATAGACATTGCGGTGGTACCTACCCAGATGGCCTCTCACATATGAGAGACCTACCACCAGTAAAAGTTTCGTTGCGGGTTAAAGACAAATTAGACATTCCCGGAGACTCGCTGAACTTCAATTCTCGGTGTCATAAAAAACGTGCCTTTGTTGATCCTGGCTTACAGGAGTTGCAGTAGCGGGTGTGAGGGCGGGACAGTCTCCAACCCCTCTTATACCCTTTTCTAATGATGTAATTTAAGTAATTTGACTTCATTGAAAATATTTGTTTGTCAGGTTGGACGGAACCCGCGAGGATCTGGTGGACATGTTCATTGTACACACCATCGAAGAGATCTCGGGTCTCATGGACGCGCACGCTCGCTTCAAGGCCACTCTCGGCGAGGCTGACAAAGAGTACCAGGTAAATACCATTAAATATCAAGTGTCTAACTGTTAGACCAAAAACAGCATTTTATTCTCATTATTTATATATTAAAATATCAAAAAGGGTACAGCTCGACTTGTATTACACATCACAAGAGCCACAGAATTATTGTAGCGACGTAGCAGCGTTTAGGTAGCCCGTACAATTTCAATTTGGCTACAGCATCGATGCCGTAATGAGGATGGTCACTCATCGATACAGCTTTACATTAAGATACAATTCAATTGAATAGTTAACTGTTTTTCATGTAAAATCTTTCGTTGTTACATATTTGTTGAAGCACTAAACTACATCGATTTGGTCCTTCGAGCCGGATGATTTATCGATTGAAAAACTTTTTTAACCATTTTGTTAAAAAAAAATAACTAATTCGTTTATTATTTACCATGTGAATCGAACCTAAGCATATTTATTTTAATTCCAGGCGATAGTGAACTTGGTACACCAAGTAGAGTCTATCGTGAAGCAGCACCAGATCCCTGGCGGTCTGGAGAACCCCTACACCACACTTACTGCTCACGTAAGTATAACATTATCTACTTTCATCTGATAAATACATAGCTACTTTTACCATTGATGTATGCAAAGATCTTGAATTTCTAATTTCTACATCTTCAATATATCATTACTTTTCTACTTTGATAAATCGTTTATTTTAAATAAACTTTTTATCATTACCTCTCGATTCAAATAATATATTTGAATCTGAAATTTTGACTCGCTATTTTCTACCCATGTTTTATTGACTCTGACTTACCTTTCTCGCTTCCTCCCTGACTTGCGGGACATGAACTGTAGTTAATTAGCGAAAAAAAGAACAACATCTGTAGTAGGCATGTTGCGCCTAGTATGACGATTATGATACAAGATGAAGTTATTGTTATGATTACTGTATGTTTTCTATTGTTCTATTTTAATTGTTTTCATGTTTAAGTTACATGGTGTTATAATAAAGAGTTTATTATTATTATTATGTAATATTTGTGTGCAGGAGCTGAACCGCAAGTGGTCGGACGTGCGGCAGCTGGTCCCGCAGCGCGACGGCACGCTGGCGGCCGAGCTGCGCAAGCAGCAGAACAACGAGACGCTGCGCCGACAGTTCGCAGAGAAGGCCAACGCCGTCGGGCCCTGGATCGAACGCCAGATGGACGCCGTCACCGCCATCGGCATGGGACTGCAGGTACACACTACGAGTATTACTATGACAATACAGTCACCTCACTACAGCAAACACTAAAGCATTTTCACGGGGAGAGTCTTTCGTCTCGAAGATACGATTATAGAAAGGATATAAAAAAATGGGATCGTGTAAGCATTTGTCAGAATACGATAATGTATGGCGGTTATGTCATGCGATAATCGCATACAATTCTCGCTGCCAGAAACTCTACCCGTGTAATTAAAATGGGGATTAATATACCAACTTAAATGTGTGTAGGAGTGAAGATCATACCATAGAAGCCGAATATAATACCGTCTTCAGCCAATAGTGGTTTTAGCAATTAGCGCCCTAAGATGACATTTCTAGGGCGCTCTAAGTGATATTGATGAGATGCCTTAGATGAGATCGTACAACAACCCCTATCTACCACGAAATCTATCATAAACCCTTATAAAAACACAAAAACTAGGTGTGCGGTGCCGCTTCATAAAATAAATTCTCCTAAATTAGGTACTTCTTGAAACTAGGACCCAGTCTTCAGTTACTGGTTGGAATGTATTACAGACTCCTACATCCAACAGTGATTTCTTATGGATTGATTAGTATGCACTATTCCAGCGTTCATATATCCACTAAGATGTAATACATACCCGAAGTGTATTCTGGATTTAATCGAGAATATTTGTGGTGTTGTAGGGTTCTCTGGAAGACCAGCTGCGCAGACTGAAGGAGTACGAGGCGGGCGTGTACGCGTACAAGCCGCACATCGAGGAACTGGAGCGCATCCACCAGGCCGTACAGGAGGGCATGATCTTCGAAAACAGGTGTGTAAAACTAAATCACAATACTTAAGGTATTATGAGCTGAGAGATAAGTTGAGCCTCTCTACCCTCCTTCGTTACCCAGAAGAATCTTGGTAATTGCATCTTGTTCGTTCATTATTCTCGTATATACAGGGTATATCAAGACCGCGACCGAAAACAAAGCCAGGAGGTAGTATTAGTGATATCAAACACAATGCAAGTAAAAATTTTACAAAAAAAATCGTCAATTTTTTTTTGTTATTTTTTACATATCGTCGTATTTGAGTGATTAAACATAGTTTTTCTAAAATAATGACGTACATCGCTTTATTTTTAAACACGCAATGGTACGTAAGGGTTTAAATTACTATTTTTGCAAAAACTAGGTTTTTACCCCTCAAAAACGATGATTTTTTTAAAATTGTAAAAAAAAATCCGTCGCTTATTTTGCAAAATTTTTAGTTGCATTGAGTCTGTAGCCGCTAAAACTACCACCTGGCTTCGTTTTCGGTCGCGGTCTTGATATACCTTGTATAGTGTAATGGCAGTCAATTTTCACTGAAGCGTAAAATAGCAACTTAAAATATATTTTTATTTGGTTCATGAAATCTCGACGCTCAACATTTGAAGAACAGCATTAAGCATACACTGTCCCTTTGTGCTTATCATGTATCTCCACTACTACCTCGTCTACATATTATATACATTTTACTCTTACCTAGAGATGATTCAAGTATTTTCAATGTCCTAGCTATACCTAGCTGCAAATATTTTTCAATGGCATAACAAGCTAAATATTCGTGTGCAGGTATTCTCAATACACGATGGAGACGCTGCGCGTGGGCTGGGAGCAGCTGCTCACGTCCATCAACCGCACCATCAACGAGGTGGAGAACCAGATCCTCACGCGCGACTCCAAGGGCATCACACAGGAACAACTCACCGAGTTCCGCGCCTCATTCAACCACTTCGACAAGAACCGCACTGGTGAGGGAATCCGACAGTTTAACATACCTTATATTCTTGGATAGTCTCTTATGTAACCGCACACGTAAAGCTTGCATTTGTCGAATATAAATATGCTGGATTAATTTAAAGGGAACGGAATGGCAGGTAGACGCATGCTGCGTTATATGAAAATACTCAATAAATCGGAGAATAATTGAAAAACGTGTAAGTAATTATGTATGATAATTTTTGGTTCCAGGCCGTTTGTTACCCGAGGAACTCAAATCGTGCTTAGTCTCCGTTGGCTACAGCATCGGCAAAGACAGACAAGGAGAACTCGACTTCCAACGCATACTTGCTGTCGTCGACCCCAACAACACAGGTACGTACCGCTTGCAGCAATATTATTTGACCAACGTTAATTAAATTAAAATAAATTGAAGTATTAATTAATTTCCAATATTTCTTTATTAGACTTTAGATATTCCATTTATATTTTTTGCAGGTTACGTATCGTTCGACTCGTTCTTGGACTTCATGACGAGGGAATCAACAGACACAGACACCGCTGAACAAGTCATCGACAGCTTCAGGATCTTAGCTGGTGACAAGGTGAGATAAAGTATTCTATTTCTGTTTACAAAATACTATTATGTAATTGTTAGCTAGGATTCAATATTTTTTGTACACTTCGAAACTTGAATATTTAGTACTTGTCTATACTGTGAAATCAATTTTAAACATAAAACAATGACTCATATATTATTTTCTCGATATATTATTTTTCAATTTCATATTCTATTCTATAAGGATTATTTTTTAAAACCAAATAGAATCCTTACATGTACATAAATCAGACACAAGTTTAAAATCAATAATAACGTCATGACGAGTTGTTGTAAGTTTAAGTACAAGATTAACATCCGCATCCGCAGCCGTACATAACGGCGGAGGAGCTGCGGCGCGAGCTGCCGCCCGACCAGGCGGAGTACTGCGTGGCGCGCATGCCGCCATACCGCGCCGCCGCCGCGCCGCCCGGCGCGCTCGACTACATGGCCTTCTCCACCGCGCTCTACGGAGAAACTGACCTCTAGGTAATACACATTTCCTTTAAACTACGCCCTTAGTTAGACCATAGACATACACATACACATATAGGCCATAAGCAGTTTATAAACCTATTTTAGTTACCGAAGGCTTTGTCCCTTTCGAACGACATTTGAATTCAGTTTGAGTGAAGAAGAAAAAATATTGGATAGCTAAAGTAGGTTTTAAATCTGTCTATGAATGAGCCCGTATATTTTTAACAGCCCATATACATCCCACTGCACGGTTCTCCTCTACAACAGAGGCTATATAACGCTGGCCTAGTGCAGGTTTGGTAGACTGCAGATTGTCTTTTATAACTCTCATACTTTTAATTTATTACATCAGTTCTTTCTCCTAAATGCTTAAATGAATGTCAAGAGGGACAGTTTCCTTTGTATCACATTTTTACATCTACAGATGTCCCCAAACTGCACATTTCTGTTACTATAATAAAATGAACCCAGTTCAAACTTAGGTTCAAAAGTAATTTGCAAATTATACAAGCTATAAAACATTTGTGAAGTCTTGTACAACAATGTAATTAAATGTTCTTAAAACAGGTTTTACTGCTAGACATGTTGATTGCAAAGACAACGGATTACGTCCTGTATTTATAGCAAAAGAAAACATGTTCTGTGCTTCACACCCACTAAGATATTCAGTTTGGCAGCCTGCCAGGTGTTTATTTCAGCCACTGCCTACACACCCATAGATTTTTAGTCACTTTAAAATAGACACTAATTGTTTTTTTACTCAGATGCAGGTTGTAGGAGTCATAATCTTGTCATCATCTCCAAGTCATCAAGAGAAGGGCATCAAGGATGAAGCCAGCCCGTCAGGTCACCACACTCGCAACTAACAAGATCAGAGACAGTAAATGGTGTTGGTGTAAAATCCACAAAAATTATTTCTCTTACATTGACCACCTCCGAGATACGCCCTAAACTCGTGTCAGTGTAAAGCAAACAATTTTTGTATTGAGTAAAGTTAGTGTTAAATCAGTTTTTATATTAAATGTTATGTGCAATGTTCAAACCAAAAATGCGATTAACTTTCATACCGGACAACTCTTCTCCCTAACATTAACTTTTGGCTCAATTCACGAAAATCATATATTTACAACAACTCTATTTATACATTAGCATTAGGTATTTTTAACTTTTATATGAAATTCTCAGAGAAGTCACAAAAAATTTATTTGTAAGATAAAATGGTGCTAATGTTAGGCTTGACTAATGTGTGACACCAAAATAAGACTCATTCACATTGTGAGGATGTTTTTGTTATATTTTTTTATTTATAAGCAAACATTATTTATACAAATCAAATTTTATTACTGCCACTAGTAATTTATAGTATATCAATGGTAGGTACCAATACATTAAGTTGTCTAAATTTATAAATGTTGCAGGGAAGTGTCACACACAAATTATTTATATCATAGATTGCCATAGCTTGCCTGCATCTATTTATTTATCATTTTTATATGATTCTATTGTTTGTGAGAGTATTTCGGAATGAGTACTCCAATAAAATGATCTGCCATATTTTTGTCTTTTAATAATGACTGCGTTTTAAATTCAACCAATTATATTAGGATGAGGTATGTAGATTAAGATCAAATATATGCCCAAAAAGTATACTAACTCGAATGTACAGCTAATTAAATAAAGAGCTCTTAAACACATATTCTTTTATTTTAATTATCTACCCTAATTTACTAACAACAAACAATGTCCTAACTTAACATACTGAGAAGATACAAATATGTAATATAAATATTTATACAATTTCAAATACACATGAGAATCTGAATGATATATATTATGTGACATTGGCAACATAATTGCTTTAAAATATTGTACATATATAAAATATGCAAATCACAAAAGAAGTCTTAACAAATGGTACATAAAACATTTGCAACTAGATAAAAATTCATAAACAAACTTGTTCCAATTTGATATATTCAACATCAAAACTTAAGCTAAGCCTATTATTTCTGATCTTCTTTTTTAGCTTCTTCAGCCGTAAGCAATGCACTCTTGATTCCCACTTTCTTCAACTCCTCAATAAGTTCACCTGACTGATGCATTTGCAACATAATATCACAGCCTCCTACAAATTCTCCATTGATGAAAACTTGAGGTATTGTTGGCCAGTTGGAATAATCTTTAATTCCTGAAAGAATAGAAATATACATCTTAATGTTGAGTAAAATTCAATATGTAACTCCAAATTGTATTATAATAATATTAACGATCCTGATGTAAAAAAAAAATACTAATCTTATTGATCAGAAAACTATTAGCCAATAATACTTAAGAACAAGTTTGCATTGTTTGGAGTTTGCATATTTTGTAATGATGTTATTGGACTCAAAGATAAAAATAATTCATTTCTAATAAAATTATAATTCAAGTTAACAAGGAATGCTGTTGGTAACAATGTAGGCAACGCTTGCTTTCATTTGAGTCATTTAATCACATTTGATGTGGTCCATATAAAGAATAAACCATATGTGTGGCTTGGGTGTATTATCTTAGTGAATAACTGGCCTGAGATGTAATATCTACACAAATCAATGTATAATTTGTTTACTGCAGACAAATTAACACTTATTTTTGTAAAAAATTTAACTTACAGACCACCTAAATTGGGTGGGGAAACTTAGAATACCAACATAATTTAACAAAAAAATTAACACATTGTTAAAGATATGTTTTCATAATATAAACAACAAGCATTTATACTCATAATTTAATAGTAGTTCAGTTCAGTTCTTATTTTTATGGCTTTTGCGATAATACCACCCCGCAATTCTGCCAGTGTCAAGTGTAACAACCGAAAAATTAAAAGGAATATTGTGGAAGCTATTAACCAAGATGACTTATGCAACACAAAGAGACAAACGCATTTTCGACATAAATAACAATATGATTGATAGAAACATAGAAGTTTAAGAATTATACGAGGATAGAATTATTATCAAAAAAAAAAAGCATGCAAAATATAATTATATTATTATTAATGTTAATTTAAATTTTGATACCATTAATCTTGATACATTTATCCAAAATATTTATAAATGAAGAAGAAGTGAGGGTAATGAGCGTTTTCATGCAGGTGGGACGAGGAATTTCTGGAGGTAGAATTTCATATAAAGAAAGTCGCAAATTAGGGCAGTTAAAAAATATATGATCTAGATCCCCTTCATCAAATCCACATTCGCAGAGGGAGTGATCACGAATTCTAATTTTGGCTAAGTGAACTGGAGTGCAGGAGTGATTTAATCGCATCCGGCATATTATTGAGGAGGAGATTTTGTCCAGACGCTGAAACTTAAAAAACCAAGGCTTTGATGGGATTTCTGGTTGAATGGCGCCATAGAATTTTCCCTTTATATTTTTGGAAATTTCCCACTCCTTACTCCATGCTTCCATCATCCGATCCTTCACATTTGAACATAAATCATGAGGAATTATTTGGAAATGTTCAAGAGTGCCAATATTAATGGCTTGTTTTGCACAAGAGTCGGCTGTGTCATTGCCTAAGATACCAGAGTGACCAGGTATCCAGGCTAAAACTACATTAAGACCAATTTGGTGGCAGTTAAAAAGACACTCTTTGATTTTGAGGATTACTGGAAATCTAGATTTTGCTTTAAAAGAGTTCGAAGCAATAGACTGAAGACAGCTTTTAGAGTCTGACAAGATGATGACTTTATTTAATTTATGTGATATAACAAAATGAATGGCTTCCAAGATTGCGATAGCTTCACCCGCAAAGACAGTAGTTACGGAAGGACATTTATAGCTCAAAATAATCCTGGAGGCTGGAACCCACACTGCAACCCCGACTAAACTGCCTTTTGATAGCTTGGAGGCGTCAGTATAAATTAATAGCCAATTTGGGAATTCTGAAGATATTTTTTGTTTAAGAATTTTATCAGCACCTACAGTGTCCTTATGAATTTCAAATTCTAAAAATACTCTAGGTTGGAAGGCCAGAGCATTGTAAGGTAAAGAAAAAAAAAGGCTGAAGGGAAATTGGAGAATAGGGTCTGTTAGGCGGGAGAGTTTTATGTAGCTACGAAGTAAACAGGGTAAATCAAATATTGAATTGTAGCCTTTTCTTTCTACAATATGAAGCAGAGAATTGAGTTTTGCTAGGAGAGGGTGTTGAGAATTTTGAGACAATTTAAACATGAATTTGTCTGAAATCAATTGTCTGCGCAAATAAAGAGGCGGTTCCACACATTCTACCTGCATTGCATTGATAGGAGAGGATTTCATTGCTCCCAATATTAAGCGTAGGCAACTAGATTGTATTTTTGAAAGCTTATCCAAAGCTCCCTTGTTACCAGGGTCCAAAAGAAAAGAGCCATAATCTAAATTACTACGGATGATAGCATTATACAGAATTTTTTGGGTGAAAGGATGGGAACCCCACCAAACACCAGACAAAGATCTAAGTATATTGATATTTTTACTGCATTTAGAAAATAAATATTCACAGTGTGATGCACCTGTCATTCTAGATTCCAACCAGACGCCTAGAAATTTTACTTTACATTCTTGGGGAATTAATTCTCTTTTCACAAAAATGTTAACTAAAGGAGTTATTCTACGCCTAGTAAACACTACTGTACAAGATTTTGAGGGAGAAAGTGAAAGACCATGATTACTCATCCAAGAGTCAAGGGAAGACAAAGCGCCATTAAGGAGAATAGATGCATGATTTGGATCCACTGAAGAGATGTAGAGCGCAAGATCATCTGCGTATTGAAGGATAGAGCAATACTGTTTAACGACTTGATCAAGATCTCGGGTATAAACATTATATAAAATGGGACTAAGGACAGATCCTTGAGGTAAGCCCTTCCACACAATCCTAGGATCAGATAACGAATCTTGGGTTTTTATGACGATACTACGTTCCATTAGAAGATTGCAAATGAAATATGCCAGCTTGGCAGGAATCCTCAGCTGAATAAGCTTATTCCTGAGGACTGGAAGCAAAACATTATCATAAGCAGACGCAATATCCAGGAAAACCCCAACTAGGTATTCATTTTTGAGATGAGCAGTGTAAATTTCGGTGGTAAGAATTCCAAGACTGTCCATAGTGCTCATATCCTTTCGAAAGCCGAACTGAGAATCCGATATAAAATTATGGTTTTCAAGATACCACTCCAAGCGGTGTTTAATCATGTGTTCTACAATTTTTAACAAAACGGAAGATAATGCGATTGGTCTTCGACTATTGGGATCAGATGGATTTTTCCCTGGTTTCAGAATAGGAATAATTAATTGAGTTTTCCATGATTTCGGAAGTTCCTGGGAATTATATATTAGATTTATTAGATTTAAGAAATATTGTTTGTTCTTTTCTGAAGATCTAACAAGGAAGGAATAAGGAATATTATCTAAACCAGGAGAAGAGTCAGAGAGTCCCTCCAGAGCCAAATTAAGCTCATTAAGGGTAAAAGAATTATCTAAGAAAGAGGAAGGAGAAAAAGGAATTAGCAAAGTGGGCAAGGAGTCTAAACAAGGAACTGTAGGAGGCGCTAATTTACTAGCAAATGCATTAAGCCAAGATGATGGATCATTGGATTGGATATTTTCGATGTTAAAAGAACCTCTATAACGCCTAATTTGCTGCCACACCAAAGTAGACGGCGTCCTAGGCGATAATGCTTCACAAAATCCGCGCCATCCAAGTTTCTTTTTAGACATTAATATTTTTTTTGCTTTGGCAGCTTTATGTCGATAGTAAATAAAATTACTGATGGTCATAGCTGAATTATACATATGTTCGGCCTCTTTTCTCTCTCGAATGGCCGAAGAGCATTCGGAATCCCACCAAGGAGTAGATATCTTAAAATTATGATTGCTTTTTTTAGGAATATGCTTGTTAGCGCTAGAAATAATAGCATTTAAATAATTCGAATATGATGAAAGGACATTGTCATAATTAAGCATTGGAAGATTATCTAAAGAATCATCAAGACAGGCCGAGTAGGATTCCCAATCTGCACTGGAAACCCTATATTTTAGAGTGGGACAAAAAGTAGTACAAGGGATTACTCTATTTGAGATATTAAGGACAATAGGGAAGTGATCGCTGCCATGGGTAGAGGAAAGAATAGACCAAGATACGAGTGAAGAAATGTTAGCGGAGCAGACAGTAAGATCTACAGCGCTTTTAGAATTTTGGGAGGGAAGTACTCTACGTGTAGGTGAACCATTATTTAAAATGCAAAGGTTCATTTCATCACACATGTCAAAAAGCGAACAACCAAAACCATCATTATGACTGCTACCCCAAGACATGTGATGAGCGTTAAAATCACCCATAAGGATGAACGGAGGAGGAACAGAGGAAATAATATTACGGATATCTCGAATTAATGATACGTTAGGACGAGGGATATAAATTGCGATGACGGAAATATTTTCTACTTTAGCTGCTATTATGTTCATGTTAGCGCTAAAAGGAGGAAGAGAAATTTTAGAGAAGGATACAGAGCGTTTTATAAGCATTGCACAACCTGCATAACCATCCGATCTGTCGTCACGAAGACAGGTATAACCAGAGACTCTAAATCTCGATCCTGGTACCAACCAAGTCTCTGAAATGGCCAAGGCTAAAGGCCTAAATTTGGAGATAAAATGTATGATTTCATGTTTTTTGGGAAGTAGACTTTGGCTATTCCACTGAATTATTGTTGTTACTGGGTCCATAATGACTTACAAGTGAAGATAGGGAAGAAAGTGTAGTGGCAACGTTGGACGGTATAGAAGAGTTGTATTGTGTAACAAAATTTATGATTAACTGTACTACTAGATTAAGAAGACTCTCAAGTTGATTTGCCTGTGGTGAAGAGGAGGAAGAGTTTGACAAAGCACACCCATTTGATTGGGTGGAGGGCACATCAGAAATGATGGATTGATGTAAAGATTTATCATAGGATTTACTCAAAGGGGCTTTGGGACGGGGATTAGAGAATGTAGTTTTCTTGTAGGATTGGGAGGTGGATATTTGTGATGGGATCATTGGGCTTGAGTTGGGCGGTTGGGAATTAATATTTTTGGAAGAGGAAGATAATACTTCAGAGAATTGTTTTTTGGAGTTTCTAGGGTACAGTTGCTGAGCTTCCTCGTATGAGATACCTTTCTCAGCCATAGTTTTTTTTATAGATACTTGCCTGATATGTTCAGGGCAAGATCTATTGTTAGCAAAATGATGACCCAAGCAAAGCAAACATGTGGCTTCATTTTCCGGAAAATCGCATGAGTTACCATCATGGGGTTGGGAGCATTTGAAGCATCTGGGAGAGGATCTACATTGATTTTTGACATGTCCAAAGCGGCAGCAATTCATGCACTGAATTGTTGGATACTGGTAGATTTCAACAGGGAGAGAAGTATGAAATGAGAAAATTCTTTCTGGTAGGATTTGCCCCTGAAATGTAAGAACTACAGTTTGAGTAGGCGACCAAGAAATTTCACCATTATTAAAAATTTTTTTGCTGAGGCGACGAGCCTTTAGTACAATGCCACAACCATAAGGTAAATTAAGACTCTCTACAAATTCATCCATGGAGAAGTCTACAGGAATATTTCTAACAATTCCCATACGGGAAATGTTATATGATGGAATGAGAGCTGAATATTTACTCCTGGAGAGGATTTCGTTGCCTAAGAAATTATTTGCATCTGTAGCCGAGCTAAACTCTACTGATATTTTGTTTCTACCAATGCGTTTGACTCCATCAGGTTTAATATTTTCAATTTTATGCTTAAAAAGAAATTGACCGAATTTAATGGGACGGATGGATAGTCCTGACGCGAGGTCAGGTTCGGTTCTGGATACTTGGACGACGAAAGGTCCTTTGTCTGTATCAGAATATGTATTAATACCAATTACTAGCTTAGGATGGACAAATATGCGTTGTATGGAGGCAGAGGCTAAATCCATATCAGTAATTGTTTTTTTTGGATTCACGGAGTCATCTGACTCTAAACGGCGCTTAGAAGAAGCCACTACATGAGGGACAGCAGGGACATGCGTATCCGGAGGATCCGGAGGATCAGGAGGAACTACCTCCATATTGGTAGGCAAAAGAAAAAGTAATTAAAACAACCCAAATGGATAATAACAAATCTTACCCCATTCAACAGAAGAACAAACAACACAAAAATGTACAAACCGCTAACAAATCAATCAGATTTACCACGAAATACGAAAAAATATTTGAAGAACGACACTGGCAGTTACCCCCCTATCGTCCCAAGTCAATTTAATAGTATTAACAAATCCTATGTAATAAAATGTGAAGAAAGAAAAATATTCTTATTATTTTGACAACCAAACTTTTGGCGACAGAAGATTGTAGAAAATTGTATTTAATTATAACCCTCAGTGCACACATACACAATATTAAAGATATAAGTGTGTTAAATTGCTTTTTGTTTTAGGTGAGACTTGAGTGTAAGTTTACAAATAAGTTATATTTTTACCCATTATTGAAAAACAACTGTTTCAATTTAACTGTGTACATAAGAGATTATTGACATTATTATGAGTTATTATAAACGGTAATTAATAGGAAAAGATATCATGTATCTGCCTTTGTTTACACTGTATAGTTAATGAATATCCATTTTGCATAGTATCTCAATTGTTTGCAAGAGAAGTAATAATAATAACAGTCACATGTATAATCCTGACCCTACACTAAGATTGAGCCTTGTATTGTGGGTATAAGGAACTACAAGAGATTTTTCAGTCTCACTGAATTGAATATAAACTGAGCGGATACTTATTAATACTGAGAAATGATTTGCAATATTATACATGTACATTTAAAATCTTTTTAAAATGAGACTATACCCTATCTAAACTAAGAAGTTCCATTTGACATTGGGAAATAGGGATGCTGTCAAATAAATTGGTTCTTACAATATTCGATTATATAGAGATATCGATAATATTTGTTTGTATTTCTTAATCGATTACTGTTTATATTTTCAGTTTACATCATTTCGTTTATTTCTTCATGAACATTTTTATTCTAATGAGACATCAACAATTGCATAAGTCACTTTACTATTTAGGAAAAAAAGGAGTGATTCATCTATTACTAGCGGCCCGGCCCGGCTTCACCCGGGTGCAGACACTTTTTGAGTCCAGTCCACATCACGCACATGCTTATGAACACATGATACATACATACAATTCAATACATATACTCCAAAGTGAGGAACCTCCTCACTATGTGTGTCGTATCCTACAATACTGCCTTCATTTCCATTGTAATATCCAAATCAATTATTTAATAATAAATTAATTTATATTAATATTATTATTTCATTATTTATTGATGTATGTTCGTTGACAGCATACCTATTATTAGCTGCAAGTTCAGTATTTTTAAAAATTAAAACTCAACTGTTTTATATCTGCTCGATTATTTAAATATTTTTACCGATTATGCGTATACAAACGCGTTTGAATAGTCTCGACTCTACCGGTAAAAGACCTAATGAGGTGACTTTGTAATGACGTCTAGAAAAAAAATATGTTATTTAAAATGGTTATTTTGCTTTATTTAAAAGATTCTAGTTTAAATTTAGTGATTATGGATTGTAAGTCTAGTGATAAAATAAGAATAGCTTCATAATTCCATGGATTTACGGAAAGTGTTATTGAAATTGTGTGGGTTACGTCTGCACAAAGTTATTTACGTTAAAAGTATGAAACGTCAAATGGAACCTGTTAGTTTAGATAGACTTTAAGGAAAACCATTTACACAACTTCACAGATGTTTTACAGCAAAAAAATATAAATTTTCACTGAACTCAAAGCCTAAATAATACAGAAACAAGTTCATATTATAATATAAACCATGCAATAATTGTATCTAAATATTTTAATTTATGTTAAATAATTCTTTAACACAAATCATATTTAATCATATGTGTGTATTTGTTGGCTGTGTGTTCATTATTTAAATATTATTCAAGGATGGGGTAATCTTTAGGAACTTATGGCACGAGTTGGGGGTTGGGAGGGGGAGGGGGGTAGGGGGGGAGTGTCCCATCTCCCCTGGTACCACTCCCATGAAAAGGTGACGCACCGTTCCTGAGAAAAACCAATTAATGTAACCTAACCTCGAAACACTTGTTGTCAAAACAAATTTGCTTCTGCAACGTCTCCGGCGCTGCGGGAAGTGCAGCCCCTTCGCCCTTGCGTAACAAAGAATAGGCACCCATGCTCACCTCCGCAGCTTCGGCTTGCTGGTCGCCTCCGGCGACCAGCCTCAGCCGCTACGGCTCGCACGGTTGCCTATCCTTCGTTACAGCGGGCGGGGGCTGCTCTCCCTCCGCGCCTCCGGCTTTTATATACACTCTAGGGTTGGTACCCAAAAGACTACGTGAAGTCGGGGTGCCCTAAGTCGGTTTTGGGACAAAGTCGACCTATTTTACGCACAAAGTTGGTACACTAACTACCATCGGAACATAACTTCTAGGTTGTTAGAAAACAAATAAAACAAAAAGCATTTATAGAATGTTTATTTATTAAATGAATAATTAATTACATTGATTATTTCTTCAAACGGATCTTGTCTGTTTTTTTCCACTTGTCTTCTCCACATAAATTCATATAGTAGGTAATTAATGTTAATTCGATTACTATAATTATTTTTATAAAAAAACTGTTTGATGGCACGCCACTGTGACTCTATACGTTGGGTGTGCGTGCCATCCTCAGCCACAAAAGGGTTATTTGGGTCACTGTGATTAACTTTACAATGTATGTAACCATGGTCGCCCAGACAATCATAGGCCCGCCAATGGTCTGTATGTATAGTAGTGCCCTCAGCCACATGTTTTTGTATCAAGGGCACCAGAACATCAGCAGAGCGGACGTTGTCTGGGCAGACTTCTAATCGCAGGTCATCGCTTCCATCTTGGATCATCCCAAGGACCCAATAACCCTCAACTCGACGTCCTTTATTATATTTTCTTTTCCCGAACTTGCTTTCATCTATTTGAACAATTTTGCCGGGACCTCCAATCTTCCCGGCGATTGCTTGCTTATTTGATTGATAAGATACCACTGCCTCTCTACAATAATTGTACCAATCACTTATAGTGGCACTAGAGAGGCAGTGTTCACCTTCGGAGAAATCCTCTTTCATTGCTCTTTCGTATGAAAAATTGGCAGCATAGGCATACATGATATAAAATACTTGTGTAATTTGAATTTTGACATTTTCGAACCAAGTTCCTTTCCCTCGGCTTACTTTTGATTTCAGTCTGCAGAGCCCCTTGTTGCAGACAAAAGAGCCTACCATTTTATTTGTGTTATATTCAATTTTCATCGGTAGTTTGTGGTAGTGGCAAATTTTTTGTCGCGGTAACATCAGCTTTTCTTCAGCAAAAGCAACAGCTTGCTCCGGCGTGCCCAGTTGGCGTATGATTTTCGCTAAATTCCACTGTCCGCGCAATTCTTCCACATTGCGACGACGCTTAACTTGTGGTTCGTGGTCTGCAAAACGGCTGGTTGACGGCTGGGGTTCGTCGTCTGCAAAACGGCTGGTTGACGGCTGGGGTTCGTCGTCTGCAAAACGGCTGGTTGACGGCTGGGGTTCGTCGTCTGCAAAACGGCTGGTTGACGGCTGGGGTTCGTCGTCTGCAAAACGGCTGGTTGACGGCTGGGGTTCCTCCATTGTAGCACAGGTCAATCGTCTAAGCAGCAAATCAAAGTCCGGGGTCGTACGCGCAGTTGTCAATCGTTTAGGCAGGAAATCGGTGTCCAGTATAAAAGCGTAGGTTAGTCGTGAAGGTAAACAATCAAAGTCCAGAGAATAAGCCAAAGTCGTCAAAGAAATCCACAAAATAAACACCACGGGGCTCAACGAACACATTCACGCAACTCGGGGAGAAACGGAATGAACCAAATCAAATGACACTGACACTTATCGCATAAATATTTTTTTACGTTCCGTTTCACCATTTTTTTAAACCATAGACTATATATTTGACATAGTATTATCGATTTGTTTGTCAGTCGCCCATAATAACGTTCCGTTTTACTCATAGTGTGATTTGAGGTTAGAAACTATTTTTATTAATTTCTCGAAAACTACGCGTCGCCTTTGAATAAGAATCATAACGTTGTAATCAGGGACCCAATCCCTAATACCTTTGATCACTTTCACCCCTCAACTCGTGCCATAACATCCTAAAGTCCGGCCCAAGGATGTGACCAAACTAGTTGAAAAAATCATCTGATTCATAAATTTAAATATATTTTTTTTTTGCTTTCAAAAGAGAATCAATTCTGCGTAAAACAAAATAAATTAGTATTTCTCACATCTACAGTATCTTTCTCTTTTACGTAATTTATGTAGTCAAACTAGGTTAGATTTACTACTCACCTTGTCTAAGATTTTCATCAGCAAGTACGTCGTGGCTGTCGTAAGGAACTGCATGCATCCTCATTATCTGTACTACTGCATTGCTGAACCCACACCGGGGTGCGTCTGGAACTCCCTTCATAAACACTACCACTTTATTATTCTTCACAATAGTATCAATTTTTTCTTTGATACCAGCTTCGGCATATGAGCGAAATGATAGTTGGAAAGCTTTGTTTACTGGCACAAAACTTCTTCTGAATAACGAATTCATTTTATTAATGTTATAAGTAATTAAAAACAATTTTGTTCTACGACTTGCGTTTGTTTCGTTCGGCCTAAATTCAGCTGTCAGTTGTCACTCAAGTTGACACTTTATCACCACATCTGTGATTGTCCCAGAGTAGGTAATCACAGATTACTACTACGCATGAAAAATTGGTACATTTTTCTATATATTGTTAATTTTACCAATCATTATAAAGTAAAGAATGAATATTTAAATTCAGTATTATAACCTTTTTACTGTTTACAACTTTTAAACTAAACGTTTAAAAAAAATTATGTGCGTGAATTGGCTATTTGACTAATTTCTGAAAAGTGTTTTAAAGTCTAGATATAATCACTCTATACCTCTTCAAACTATTAATTTATTTTTAAAGAGTTGTTTATAACGAATAAACATATTTTTCAGTTTTATCATCATATATGTCACCAAAACGGTAGGTCACGTGACTTTGAAAAAGTTACGTCACGCTTTATAAATGGTGAATGATCTTAGTGGCAGAGATGAATGAAAATTGTAAATCGTGACATCACACGCTGCACAATGACAGCTTGTCGTGTTTTGTTACATTTAATCAACAGATAAAAAATGGCAAACTTATTTTAGACATTTTAAATATTTATAATTTAGATAAATGTAAATAAAAATACCTATAATTATTGTTTACCAAAAAGCTATCATATGCAACACATTTTATAATTTATTGCCACAACAGTCAAATACCCAATTTATTTTGTCGGCACTCGGCAGTAAAGTATAATAATGTTAAATAACACAAAAATGCCAAAAGCTGTATATTTGTGAAACCTTCGCGTCGTATGCTGAAAAACTAACCTCCAAACCAAAGTAGCATTCTGAGAAGTTATTGTTAGTGCAGTTATCGTTTATTTATTTTAAAATTCAAAATGGAAAACGCTGAGGAAATATACCACTACTTAGAAGAGTTCTCAAAACGTAAACCTAAAGTTATACCGCAAGAACTCAATGAATACTTGGCGTACGTGGCCCGTACCGGTGATCCTGTGTATCAATGGTCACTCGTCAAAAGTTTGTTCAAAGAAAAATTGCTGAGCGTCATCACTGACTTCTATGAGACAAGTCCAGGTATCGATATTCCACCTTATCCTAATGTAGACCCGTTTAACTTTGACATTATGAAAAACAGTTTACTTGAACGACTTGATTCTTTCACGTCGGCGCCATTTACTGTGCAGAGAATTTGTGAATTACTTACTTATCCACGTAAACAGTATAATCGAGTCGACAAGTTTATGAGAGCCATAGAAAAAAATATCTTAGTTGTCAGCACGAGGGAACCTGGCGTGCAACGACACCCAGAACCTGAGAATGGCGAGCCAGTTGTAAACGGTTCTGATAACAACTCTGAATATAACGTTGATGTAGAAATGGAGGATATGTCCTGGAAAGACAATGCTGAACAACAAAACTCAGAACCACAACCCGGTTCATCTGACGCACACATCTCGGTGGATGATATTGAGGCTAGGCTAAAAGCAAAGCAAGAAGCACCAATGGATGTGCAAGAGAAGAACACAACTGAGTATGAGTCAGTGACACCTCCTGAATTAAATGTCACAGCAGAAGAACCAACCGATATTCAACAGAAATCAGATGAGAACCAACAAATTTCTACAGCAGTAATAAAGGAACACAAAATGGAAACTGATGCTGTAAATTCAGTGGAGAAATCAAAGTCAAATATGGATGAGAAAGGTGATGGCACTAGCAATCCCACTAGTTTAATTATACCAGAGATAAAGGTTGATGATGTTGAAATTACAGAACAGAAACTTAGAGCTCAATCTGAAAACATAGAAAAACTTGCAGAACCAAATACAGAAAAAGAATTGTCTACAGATTCCAAAATTGAACCACAGAAACAACCCATTATGGCCGTTGATGAGAACAGTATGGATTCAAAGGATAAACCAGAAATGAAAATATCTGAAGTGTCTTCCTCAAGTGAAGATAGTTCTTCATCAAGCGATAATATGGATAGTTCTAGCAACTCCCCAAAACCTGAGACTCAAGTAAGTACACCTGAGTCTAGTCAATCTGAAAATAATTCTCAAGATACTACAGAATCACAAACTCAAGTTACATCACCACCACGGGAAACTGAACAAAATACACCTAAAGATGAATTGGAATCAGATAACTACTCAATATCAGATGTGAACTCTGTGCTGCCTCAACCCCAAGAAATATCCAATGTCCAGGAGGCTTCAAAAGAAGAAAAGAAGGAAGAATCAATAAAAGAAACTGAAAAGAAAGAAGAACATAAGGATGAAACAACTAGTGTGGCAGATGCTGATAAAATATAATAAATTCTAATTCCCTAATATATGATGACTCTGTGACTGTTAGTTTATAAGTAGAATAATTATATTTAACAATGTATTATTTCATCCCAATAAAATTGATTTTTTATGTGCAAAGTTTCTGGATTTTTATCTCATATTTTACTACTGAAAGGTTAAAAATTTTTTTTAAACCTCACAGTGATATGAGTTCAATTCATATTATTTATGTATTTAATTAATCCCTTCTATTAATTATTCATTAACATGTTGACCTCATCTCCAAAATTATTTTGTATCCACATGTATTCATTGGGGTTTGTTGCCTGTGTAAGAGTCACAGTTTTTATGATCTATCAACAGTTGCATACCCCTCATTATATAATTATGTCATGGACGAAATAATCGCATTAGCGAAAAAACCTTTTTCAATATTTAAAAAAAAAACATCAATTCAATGAGGTTGAATACAGGCGATTCTGACCCATCATAGGACAAAAAGTGAATTAAGCATTAAAATTTAAAATTTTAGACCTTGGAAATAATATTGTAACAATAATTAACCTTATAATTATCCTAATACTCCTGAAACTCTATATTTATCTCATATTGTTGTAGACTTCTTTTCTAAAGTTTCACTTCTGCCATGTGTCTATTACACACAGACGCCTTTTTTATTTTAGTGTGTTTTTTTATAGAAAATCTTAAGTTTTGGGATAGGTGAAACTGGAATAACCCTGGAGGATATTAAAAAAAATATTTGAAAACAAAATAAAAATTTATTTAAAATATCTACCTAATCTTATATCACAAGTGGCTCCTATTATCCTAATAACAAACTCCACAATTTATTCTATATTACACTTTACACTATATACAATTTTTATCCTACTAATATTGCAAATAATACAATCAGTGCTTATGCTTATTGCCTAGTACTTTGAGTTCATTTCTCAATATTTTTCCCGCGGCATTTCTGGGAATAGTGTCTAAGAATTCCACGCCTCCTTCTAGGTGTTTGTATTTTATCAGCCTTTTTGCAACAGTGTCGTAGATTTCCTTTGCAGTGATTTTGTGATTCGGTTTAAGTACAACGAATGCCTTCGGAACTTCTCCAGCTAAGGGATGAGGCACGCCAACTACAGCCACGTCGGCTACTTCAGTTAGTTCCATAATTACACTTTCTAATTCCGTTGGTGATACCTAGAAAAGAAAACGAGAATGAGGATTCACCCCAATTTTCCGAACAAACTAATGAACATCAATTTATTAATAATTCAAAATTTCATACTTTTATTATGTGTTGAACAAATTACAGACTACAATATTGTAAAAATCCCCAATAATACTTATGGCTGTGTGAAACAAAACATTGAAAACAAAAGCCAGACTTATAAGAATGTAAGTTTTCCATAGTATAGATAATTGGTATCGATTTCAAGTTATTTAAGTACCGTCCTACATTTAGAGTATCGATCGTTTAAATAATTGAGTTCTCTTTAAAGTATGGAAAATAGAACTACTGACAGAATTGTTTATAGTGCTTCGATAGGTTATCGATGATTAAATGCCAATTTTTACATTAGATTCGTTGATTACCTGGTTGCCTTTGACTTTTATAAGTTCTTTAGTACGATCCACTATGTAGAAATAGTGTTCTTCGTCGTAATATGCGACGTCGCCGGTGTGCAGCCAGCCATCACTGTCCACTGTCTCTTTAGTCGCCGCCTCATTGTTCCAGTAGCCTTTCATTACCTGTAAAGGAACTCTCATGGAACATTCCACAACTATGTTGCTTTCACAATAAAGATTTATATGCATAAATATCTTCTTGCAAGTCCATGTATTCGGGAGATTATAACTAGGTATATTTATTTTTATATGCCCATTTATTGCTAATACTTTTTCAGAGTTAGAAATTATTGAAATCCATACCAAGTTTTGGATTAATAAAGATTGTTGACCTATTTGATAAACATAATTGCTGTCGTTTCGTAATAACAAAGGCTTCTAGAGTTACTTATTAGGGATATTATTAAACGCAGTTGCTAAGTTGCTTTATGCAATTCACCTTGTTACCCGGAATAACAATTATTTAATTTACTTATTACTACTAATAGTACTAATTATCATACGACCTCTTTGACTAAGATTAATAATCCTTTTAAGTATACCCGCCGTGCTATTGTTATTTGTTATTAAACAGATCATTCTAAAATCTGTCCATTTGCTCATAGATGTGACATGTAGGATTTCATCTATGGGGGAATTCTTGGGACAAGCTTTTATTCAGGAAAGGAAATTCTGTGACTGATGAACGTTAGGTAACTAACTACTTCGACGTTTTATAACATTAAAACCTCGTATCATATCTCTGGTAAACAGTCTGTTGTTAGCACTACCTATCCAAAATGTATATTTACCTGAGGTCCTCTTAACCATAGTTCTCCAGATTTGTGCGGTCCAAGCATTTCTCCCGTGGTAAGCGAAACGACACGAGCTTGCGTGCTGGGTACTAACTGACCAACCGACCCAACTTTCCCATAAGGATAGTTGTACGGAGTCATGAGGGTTACAGGCGAGCTTTCCGTCATGCCGTATCCTAAAATCAAAATATTGAATTAATGGAATGGCCGCGTTATTAGTCAAAGTTCTGGTTTCGTACCCAAATCAAGCTAATCCCCACTTTGGGGATGTTTTTTATTAACCATGTCGACATAAATAATAAATCTATGGTATGAAGGAACTTTTCCAGGAACTAAAAACTACTTATTCATGATGACTGTTTTTTTTTAACTTTCATCAGCCAGTTCTAACTAATCCATATTATACATATTGTTCATCCCTCCCATATTGATTTATCGTCGTCTTTTCTGCGAAAAAAAAATTAAAAGGTTAAATCACGGCAATACCCACCCTGCAGCAATTTAATCTCATCCTTAGTCTTTTCACATTTGAGCAAGAACTTCTCTAGCATACTATCTGTGGTGGGCGCTGCGCCAACCATAATGGTTTCCACCGATTCCAAGTGGTTTTTCTTTACAAACGGATGTGTTGCAAGGAAAGCGAGCAGTGAAGGAACCACAAATAACGTTGTAGGCTTGTATTCAACAAGGCATTTGATGTAGTCGTCTGGTGTAAACCTGAGGATGCAGTTTATGTTATAAATTATTTTAATTTTCGATATTAACGAGTATAGTTATGATAATCGTTTTAACTAATAGTTTAATAGACTAGTCACTAGGAAGATACTAGATGTCATCAATATAAAGTATGGAAGATATTCGCCTATCTAATTTTATATTGTTTTTGTAGTAGTTACATTTATAGATATCAATTACATTTATATTTCAAAAAAGCCCTCTAGCTTCTTGGTTATTTCTATTCCCTAAATTAGAGCGGAAAATATATTTTGTTTTACTAACGGAAGCAATGGACTTTTCAACGTTTTTGGAACTAATCCAATGTCGCGTGAAATATGTTTCAAACGTAAGTTACTCTGTGATTGCTCAGTTATAAACGTACCGAATTTGAAATTTACCATGATTGCATTTTTACTGGTGGTACGTCTCTCATATATGAGCGCCCGCCTGGGTAGGTACCACCGCAATGTCTATTTCTCACGCCAAACAGAAAATTACATTATATATTAATTATCTCGCATACTTTCTACTGGTGAGCACACTTCTATCTCTTAAATATGTCACGAAGTGACCTCATACTACTGTGCGGTCTGGTAGTTTACCAGACCGCATAGTTTACGCCAACTGCAATTATTCATTACGTTCATATTAAGCGACTGGTCATTGCCAACTCATACATGAGATATAAAAAACCACTAACTTAGGCATCGTAACTATGTGGTATCCGAGGCTGAGGTTGTAATTGAGGATTCCATTGAAACCGTAGATGTGGAAGAAAGGAGGCACCGTGAGAACAACTTCGCAGTTATCTGCAAACGTGATAACAATATTATATTAGTTTATAATCACGCGTTTACTATAGAATTACTGATATAAGTACATTTATGTAAACGTATCTAAGTAAATGGGTGTTAGGAATGCAAAGTCATTTAAAGTGTAATAGTATTGTATGTACAAGAAATGGTAATTAAGCGGCAATCTACTACTACTCCTGAGAATAAAAATAACTTACTTTTATCTCCTCCGTGCTTCATCATCTTAGGACATTTAACTTGTTTCAAATTGGATACTAAGTTTTTGTGCGTCAACATTACGCCTTTTGGCATGCCAGTGGTACCGCTTGAATACGGGATCAAACAAACTTCATCACAGCTCACAGTTGGCAGGTCTGCTTGATGGTCCGCCATTAGGAGCGACCGCAGACCATAAATACCTGAAAATTAAACGCCGTTATGCAAAAAATAAATAACTAAACCCAACAGTGACATACGTAGTCCTGACCTCACACCAAGATTAAAGTCGTGTGTCGTGGGTATCAGAAACAATGAGAAACGTTTGGTCTCAAAAACAAATATTTCTGGGCCACACAAACATTTGTTTTTGCAGCGGGGATCGAACCCGCGGCCTCTAATTTCTCAGCTCGCGTCTAACCAACTATGGTAGACTGTCATAAAAATGTAACGATAATCAATGTACAAGAAATGCTCTCTTAAAATAGTAAATTAGTGTATCTAGAATATGCTCCTACGGTTGTTGGATTGTAAGTAAATATTACTACGGCGTTGGTATCACGATTATTCGAGCCTAATATGAAAAGCGATTGCGATTGTTGGTAAAAATATAATCATGCATCCGTAAGCACGTTAATTTATTTTTTTCGTTCATCAACAATGCGGTACTCATTTTTAGATCTTTTTATACACCAGTCATTTATTGATAATTTTATATGATTGAACAATCATAGCTAAACAAATGCTTTATCAAATTTATTAATTGTGTGAATATCCACTATCAAACACATTGTAAAGTACCTCTTAACAACTATATAATTAGATACATGTTGTAAAATAAAAATAGAACTCGCAGACAAACCAAGTACTTGGTTTTGCGGGCCTAATTTTAAACCTATTGTAATATTTTTTGAATTATAATAAATAAAAAAAAAAAAAAAAATAATAAAAAAAAGATTGTACCTAATTTCAGTCATAAACTTTTAAAGCTTCAATTAATGTAGGTTTGATGTATACGCCATGGGCCATTAATTTTCGATAAAATTGATCGAACATTAAAATTGATTAACATTGTTCTCGTTCAATAATAGCAATTTAGCATTATGAAAATGAAGTAATAGCGTCCATGCGTCTATGTTTGACAAAACATACATACAACGCATTTGTCCCCGAAGGGGTAGGCAGACGCGTCACTAGGACACCCACATTTCGCCTTGCATGTTTCGTCCCACAATGTGATAGGGGGCGAGCCTATCGCCATATCGGGCACAAATTCCTGACTCTGGGCTGATAATGAATAGATATATCCAATATCCCTTTGCCCGACCCGGGATTCGAATCCGAGACCTCAGCTTTGTAACCGTACCGTAATACAACTACGCCACCGAGGCAGTCCATACAATGAATACAAGCTAAATAGCAATTTATAGAGCGCTAATAGTTTAGTGAGCGTGACAGTTCAAAGTCCTATTGCTGCACCGAGTATAGTGATAGTTGTTTTGCTTTCATTAGCTCCTTAGCGTGGTTATAAGTTATGAAATTTAACTGCTGGCCAGTTTCTAATGAAATTCCTTTCAGAGCACAAACTTGACAAGTCTATAGTTACTTAAGTTCTTTGAATATGATATACAAATTCATATCGAAATAGGAATCATTGATTTATATCATATCAATTTTTTAATCCATAATGGTTTATTTTTAGTAATAATTGTATTTATTAGTCCAAGGTATAAAGTTTTTTATTAACTCCTTATTGTATCATAATCTCTTTTTATCAGATCAAAGGTGATCCGACTATAGGTAAAACTTTAATATCTAGACGTGCTGTCATAAAGTGAGTGTTGAAGGCAATTCAAAATATTATTTTTTCTATACCTTTTGATTTGTCGTCCTCACCACCAACCCAAATCGTTCCTTTGTAATCCTTCAGCGACTTGCTTACTTCTGTGGCGACTGGCATAAACATTTCAATGGTTGCAATCGCCTTGACATTACAATCCGAGAATTGGCGTCTCACCTCCTCTGAAAAAAATGTAGAAAACCTATTAATATAAGATTTTTTTGTTACCCATTAGCAAGTTGGTAACGCATTTTCAAGATATACCTAATTTAAACATTATCGGTTAATCCATAATTTATATTATATCGTATAAGTTTAGGTACATATACATATGTGCAATCGTAAAAAGGTTTTATCGCGATGTATGCAGCATGCACGTGCATCGACTTGAGAAATGAACGTTTACTGTTTAGATAATTATGCACTACAGTGAATATCCGCTTGTTTATCTATGAACTGTATATTATATGCAACAGTCTGTATAAACATTGTCTAGTGGAGCAGGCCTTGGCGTCAGCTGAGCTCACATAGTCATATTTACAAATAGATTTCATATGTTATAGTTAATGAATCATTGTAATTAGCCGAGAACTTCAGTTTCGAATCACATGAGTGTTTACGCTCCGCGATTACCATTTACGTCCTACAGGGAATCGTCGTCCTCACCAATCAAAAAGTCGATTGAAAGCTTAGCAAACTAAAAGAACATCTTATAACTTATTCACAGGGTCTGTGAAATACTCATAGTGAAATAAAAATTAGTAATGGATATATTTTAGGAGGTATCTTTTTTTTCTTTGCTCTATAATCTATATCATATTTAAAAGAAATTTAGTGCAAAATGTTTTTGTGTACTCGTAATTGTCAAATAAAAATTGTTATTTTAATCTTTAAAATTTACAACATTGTTTTTGATTGTGAATTGTGACGCAGCACTTTATTATAACCTACTCCAATTATTGCCACACAACCTTAACCTTAGCCTATGACCACGAACTATATCATCCTTATATGTTAGTAAAATAGTAATTTTCGCATAGATAATTACGTTTTTTCGCATAGATAATTACGTTCAAACTATTAAGAAGTATTATCAAGGACCTGACATTAGAAGACCTCATGGCCATGTTAGTTTCCACACTATATTTTATTGCTGCAGAAAGCATATTAGACGCCTGGATAGCGACCACTGAACACAATGTTAGAAAATTATATTTACCGTTTTATACGTATTTTATTTGTATACGTCATGGGTACGATCAGGATAAATGCAGAAATTGTAATTTTTATGATTTTTTAATTGATTTGATGATGATTTTGTAATTAAAAATGAAGTTCAGCTGCAAGGAAGCTAGTACAGACATTACCAAAAAGACGCTACCATAAAATAACGCTCTATTTATTTATAGGTTGAGTGTAGTAATTTCAATGACCTAAATTACAAAATTGTTGTGATATTGCCAATTCATTTACTCAACAAATTCGATTGTATTTATTAATCATCTTAATTGATTCCGAACTCGAAGTATTTTTAATACGAACAATGACGTTAATAATTTGAACTTGAATCACCATTCGCGACAAATAGGTATCCATTAAATCTTGCAAACCCTCACCTACTTCTGCAACTACAGTCACTGCTTCGATATGGAAGCAGTAGTAGTGTCAAGAAATATGAAAGTACAAAGTACAGACAACGAGATAAAGCTTGATGAGTGTACTATATCAGCCCATATACGTCCCACTGCAGGGCACGGGCCTACTCTACAATCGAGTGAATTGATTGAGAGTGGTTAGGCCATATAGTCCACCACGCTGGCCTAGTGCGGGTTGGCCCAGGGGACAAAATTTACTTTGTTGCAAATACATAATCGTCCACTTTCCTTTATAACAGGATACAAAAATAAAACAGCAAACAGGATACAAAATTATGAACTAGGCACCTTCGTTAACCGAGATGAAATAAGTTAGCGCTAAAAGTGAAACGATTAAATAGAATAAGTAACAAACTAATATAAAACTTACCAGCTGTATACAATGGGTTGGCGAAGGTAACAACAAGTCCCGCTTTCATGGCCCCGTGTATAAGGACGGTGAACTCAGGAATATTGGGGAGAATGAGGCCAATTCGTTCCCCCTGCTTCAGCTTCAGTGGTCCGGCAAGGGAAGTCGCACATCGTTCCACCATCATCCTCATCATGCCGTAGTCGTACGAACGACCCGTAGATCCGCATGTCTGGACGAAATAAATAGGATCACGATAGTGAAGTAAATATTACGAAAGAGCAAAGTATGCCCTTAGAAATCGTATCATCTAAGCTACGCTTTTTAATGATTTCGAGGGTTTAACTAAGTACCTACCTAACTAAAATTGAAAAACAGTAAATACTAAGGGGATGTAAACATTTCATTCGCATTTTCTTACATAAATATAGGTAATTTATGTAAGAAAATGCGAATTACTAGGGATTGATTACTCTAGTAATATTAATTTTAGGATTATCGCTACATTCCAGTCATTAGCAAATTCCGAATCAAGCTGGTTCAAAATTAATAGTTCTTTAGTTGTAATTTTAATTATTGAATCAATAGTAATGTTGTCATTTTTCAGTTGTTTCAATAAAATTTAAAATAGATTGATGCAATACGGGATGACGTTTAAACACGTCAGCGTGTCTAAAGTAGAATGCTCGCCCTCCATTCAATAGTTTTTGTGACCCGTTTATTTACTAAATCATTGACCAAAGTCCAGTTTGTTGTTGGAATAACACAAACTGTGGCAAGATAAAGTATTTTGGCACAGCATCGTCTGTGACTGTATTCAAGTAATCTAATATTTTAATCTCGACTGTATTATGATATGAAATAAAAGTTATTTGAGAAAAGCAATAACATCTTAGATATCTATTTCCACCTTGATATATTAAATTCAACGTCAGACATTTATTACTCTAGTAAATGACGCAACTTTGAGTGGTCCATAGTAACATTTTTGAACTTTGAATCCTATAGAACTGTAACAGGGATATTTTTAAATACACCTCTATAAAGCACGTCGTAGTAAAAGTAAGCAAATAATATTGTGAAAGGACCGATAATAAAACAATTGAGATATCGAAGTGTTTGTTTAACAACACATCAAATAACAACTAATCTTACAATATGAGTATCGTCACTTATATTCATATTTTTGTGACAATCTCACATAATTTTCCTATTACATATCGCTGAATTGGCAACGTTTAACAAGTATCTACCTACTGCATTTCTACCAAAGATAAAGATAAACACGTTAATCATTTATAGTCCTAATTTACATTAAGATGTAAGTTCTGTGTCATGTGTAGTAGATACTACAAGGCACTAAAACCCCATACCACTGAGAAACAAACAATTGTAGTAAAACTTGAATCACAAACATTTGACTCGGTGCGGACATCGAACTTGTGGTCTTTCGTTCACTTACTGCGCCAAATAAGCTGGTGAAACGTGAGTAAAGTAGGGCGCGGATTTCCTGATAAATAAATATCCTATTTCTGCAATATTAATACTCTGTTATTTCCATATCAGTTTTCAGAATAGCCAAATTCGATACAACAAAAGACATTTTAAAATAATTAAAAAGGCGTGTAAGTTAACAATAATTCATTTAGGTATACGCGCGCCTAAGCCTGAAGGAAAATTATATCAAAAACTACAGCTGCGACTTAAGACAACCTTGTATTGTAATTATCCTGTGGTGATTTATAACAATATTCATTAAATTACATCGATTATTATATCATCCAGATAGCGGAAATAATAACATAGTTAGGTATTACTAACAATAGTTCTTTAATTATTTCTCAAATTAAAATCTAAATACATTGATCTGACCTGATGAACTAACCGTATTCTTATGATTACTGGTCGGGGCGAAGTCTACTTTGGTACCTACCTATTTATTAACAAGGATAATTGTTTGCGAACGTAATTATTATTATTACCTTTACTGACAATACTAGCATGAACATACAAATTGTATTGTTCGGCGGTTCTGGGTAAATACATAGTTCCTAATCTCATTGCTAAGGCGATTTCTTATATTATTTATAGGCGCACTATAACAAGGAAACCACCGTAAATATTAACGAAAATAAATTTAACTCTAACTCTGGTACCTACTATTGTGTAAGATTTTTGTTACTTTTATTACATCGCTACCTGTTAACATGATTATCGATAGACAATGGTATCCGTACCCAATTATTGATACAGCAATAATAACAAAATAATAACTACATCAATAAATTATGATAGTGAAATTTATCACGGCCAAATCTCGTCTTCCCCATTTTTAGCGGAGTAGTGCCATGCCAAGTATCTGACAGCTAGCCTCAACCTTCACACTGGTACTATTAATACAGTATCAGTATTCGCTCCCTACATCCGTATACAATATAGCGCGGCGAACTTTGCACTCTGTATATTTATTGATGCACTGAACATTTTACTGACACTCGTTGCGAGTAGGCTTCATTAAATAGATATCAGAAGATTAGATTGTCGTCATGTAGCATATTGATTGCGAAACCTAGTTCCATAAAAACTAAGAACTGAACTGAACTGCGATACTTAGTTATTTGTTACAGGTGTTTATATTTTGTTGTAATTATAATCTGTTTATTTTGAAAATAATTCATTTCAAATATGGAATAAAGATGTTTTTTAAACTATTTGCACAGGATAATTAATAAACCACACTGAAATGGGCCTAAAATAGACGATGATATTTATTTATTAAATTTAATTTAATTAAAATAATTTACCTGGATAATAATATAAATTTAGTTTTTAACTTACCACAGACGGTCTATCGGCCCACATCTCCAAATCTTCAAACACATATTCAGTCAAAGTTTCCGTTCCAACTTGTATTTCACCCCATGGCGAGGTGAGGTATTTACTATCAACCGCAGGTGCAGTCTGTGTCGCCAAACACCTACTTAAAACATTTTGCGACAACACACGATTAGTTTTGGTTCTTTTGCCATTTTTAGCGCAATTCAATATTTGCCGTGCGAAATTCCCGCGCAGAACTTTCAAATGGGACATGTTTCCGCTTGCGATGTTTTCCCGCGAATCGTTGCGGTGCGAATGTGCGGTCGCGCGTGTATCGCCTAGTTTTGGCGCGATCTACACACCGCTGAGGGCAAGGTCCATCTACATATTTAAACTATTTGTTTACGTGTTATGATACTCTTATCGTCACCGTAATGCACGACTTTTATTATAACAATCGTGATTCTTTGCAATTAACGATTCTTAAAAATAAGCGTCAATAAAATTAATAACTGAGATATAACGAATAAAAAACGTAATCAAATAATAACAACCATTTATTTGTGTCAAAAACATCACATTACCCGTTGTAACTTTACAATTTAAAACATTCTAGGTACATTCATAAATATTCAACATTTGAACACATAATAAATACGAAATATAACCACATTTTTGTTCCGTAACCATGACATGATAACGTTAACTTAAATCACCATAACATATCACATAATCCTGAATAACTAACCATACTTTTATATACATAATACATTGCTATTACAATAATCGCACTGATAAAATCTGAACATTTCAACTACACCAAGTTTCTACTTCTAATATTGGACATGTCAACAAATGTAGATTTGTCTAGGTTAAAGTAGCTTAATACTTCGCAAAATATAAATAAGGTTCAAAATTACTAACGAGAATAGTTAAAGTAATCTTTACAGTATAAAATCATGTAAATATGGCTAAAACCATTTTTGCAAAAGGCGAACATTATACTGCTCAAAATATCATTGAAGTTTCGATGCATATATCAATTTAAAAATTGTCTATCATACAGTAATCGCTTTTGTGATGTAGCATTAACCAATGTATTGCCAAAATAATTTATATTTCTAAAATATCAAGCTAATTAGATATTTTATTGGAATGAATGCCAATTCACTGAACTTATCAAAATCTAATCTATTAATAAGCCTTATTTAACTCTTGTTTTATCGTAATCCTTATGTTGAATTTTATTTCTATAGAGTGCAAGCATCGGTCCTATGTGTAAAAACGGCAGTGTTGCAAATAAAAAAAAATACGGAAAAATTTAAATTCTAAATTAATTGATCTAATTCACTTCATCCACACTTTAGTCTAAAAGAAAAGTAATTTAAAAAAATATATGATTTGAATATTTTTCTTAACTATAATTAATTTAGTACAACACTATAATTTTGATAATTGTTGCTATGTTTGCATATCTCTGTTGTCCCTCGATTTGGCAGCGAACGTTTGATGCGTGATTAGTTCTTGAAAGAATCCGCCCTTTTTCGCCATTAATTCGTTATATGTGCCTTTTTCGACTATGACACCTTTTTCTAAGACAGCAACTTCGTCGGCCGATTGTATGGTGCTTAATCTGTGGGCTATAGTTAGTACTGTCCGATCCCTGCTGATTTCCTTTAGCGCTTTATCTACTAAATATTCTGAATACGTATCTAGTGCGGAGGTAGCTTCGTCTAGTATGAGGATTTTTGGGTTCTGAAATAAAAAAATATAATCATGAACTAAATACAATTATTATTTATTATTATATGCGAAAGGAATTTTCAATATTAATATACTAAAATAAATAAGATTTTAATCAGAACATTACAGGTAACATTTCTTAAGTCGTGTATTGGGGATCAGAAACTACGATAGATGGCATTTATTATAGCTGAGAAGGTGTAAAGTTGCCACACCAGCGCAGTCATACGCGAATGGTTTTGGATGCGTCATATTTACGCCCGTGCACATGTTCGTAAAATAAATACACCCAACAGTCACATACATAGTCCTGACCCCACACTAAGATCGAAAATGCATGTAAACAGTATCGATGTTCGTATCGATAAAGGACATGTCCATGTCCTTATATCCACGACAAACATCTCGATATTAGTTTGTGGTGAGGACTATGTTTTTTTATTCAGTGGGTTCTTCAAACGAGTAAAAAAGTCACCAGATGGTAAATAATCACTGCCGCCCATGAATATGCACAACACTTGGATCAAAGATGTTTTGACAGCCGGAGTTGTTGTGGATGGAAAAATGGAATGGAAAAATGAGTGGAGCTGGAGGGAAAAATGATGAGAAGAGGAAGGGGGTATTGGGCGTATTAATGTAGTGTACCTTGACGATGGCGCGTGCGATGGCGACGCGTTGTTTCTGTCCGCCGCTGAGTTGTCCGCCGCGCGCGCCCACCTGCCGCGCCCAGCCGTCTGTCGTGGCCACCACCAGCTCGTGCAGGTGCGCCGTGCGAGCCGCACGCAGCCACGCCGGCTCCTTCTAGACAACATTATAATGGTATCCCAGGGGTTCCCAACTCTTTTTGTACAATAAAATAATCATTTAGCCCAAAGGTTCCCAATCTTTTATCAGTCAAGACTCAAGACGCCCCCTAACCCGTTCCACTTGAGTCTTCGATCGTATCGCTCGCGAACAAGTGGAACTGGAAAGGTCGCGGTCGTGAGTATGATCGTTGTGATCGTTTAATGGAATCACTATCTAATACCTACACTATATACCGGGTATATCAAGACTGCGACCGAAAATGAAGCCGGATGGTAGTTTTAATGGTTACAGGCACAATGCAAACAAACATTTCGCAAAATAAGCGACAGATTTTTTTTTTGCATTTTTTTAAAATTAATTGTGTTGGGTAGTGAATACCTAGTTATTGCGAATATAGTAATTTAAACCCTAACGTACCATTGTGTCTTAAAAAATAAAAAGGAGTACATAATTATGTTAGAAAAACTACGTATTTATCATCCAAATACGACGATAAGTAAAAAATTACCAAAAAAAGTTGACGATTTTTTTTACGAAATTTTTAGTTGCATTGTGTCTGAAGTCACTAATACTACCACCCGGCTTCGTTTTCGGTTGCAGTCTTGATATACCCTGTATTATGCATATTGTCTATGAGCTCGTCTTGTCTATGTTACCAACATAAAAACTTTCTTTTTTAACCTGTTAAATTATCATTACAAAAATTAGCTTTAATGTCACAATACAAATACTTTTAATGTTACATTCCAAAATATTTTTCACATAAACTAATAAGCCTACACTTCTTTAAATTTATTTAATCTGTTGAAAGCTACTGAAATTCGAATTTACCTTTTCTTCCGTCAATTCGTCGTCCTCATCGTATTCGTCCAAAGCACCATATAATATATTATCTTTAATAGAACCACTAAATAATACAGGCTCCTGTAAACAAAAAAAAATAAACTTTTAAAATCAGCACATCACACTTGACTACAGAAGATAACACAATGTTAAAAGTTAAATCAACGACGTCCTCATATACAGGATCTATGAGTTTAGGTGTGACATGGGAATTGAAACGAGGTATTGAGTATTCGATTGTTTTGACAAGTATTTATTACCTTGTATATAATTGAAATTTCACAAATTATCTGTTACAGCACATTAGCTTAAGATAACCTGACGCGTTTTGTTTTTTCAACACATTCAGCCAGTTCTTTAGTTAATGAGGCTTGTTCACCATCATAAGCCTATTGGAATTCACTACTGAACATAGGCCTCCTCCAGCGAAGCCTAGAAAGGCCTTACAAGTTACAATCCTAGCCCAGCCATTAACATAATCACTTTCTCATTTACTCAACATCATACCCCACAGCAAAAAAACCCTCAAAGAAAATCTTGCATCACATACCTGACTCACGTAACCTATATGGCTTCTCAGCCACACCGGATCCAGTTCTTTAATATCTACACCATCAAGCAGTACCATTCCTTGTTCTGGATCGTATAACCTTAGTATGAGCGAGGCTATCGTACTCTTCCCACACCCAGACCTGCCTACCAACGCCACTGACTTGCCAGGAAGGAGATGTAAATCTAATCCTTTGATTAAAGGAGCACCCGCGTATGAGAAATGGACGTTTTGTAATACTATTTCACCTTTGGGCCTTTCTACTGGTCTGAGGCCACCTGAAATAAAAACAAATTAATGAATTCGCCTCAGTGATCTGGCGGAAGCGTGTATGAGCTGGACTGTAGGATCCTGGTTTAATCCTAGGTCACTTGGGTCAGATTTTATTGAAATAAAAACTTCCGTCATCTTCCATTTGCACAACTTTCAATACATACTTGCAAACATTTTATGTGGCGGATTTAATTATAACAATTTTTATTTTTAGAATCTCTAAATTATTTAGTTCCCTCAGCAATTAGTATAAATAAATTTTGGATGCAAGTATAAACAAAACTGTGCAGTAGAGTATTCGCTTGGATATTTTTCAATCTTTAGCGTATCTATATGTACTAAACTTTTAATATATCACATACCGAGTCTTTAAAACTTTGTAATGATTGCCAAGTTTTATTTGCATGACGTCAGTGATTGTACTATAAACTGATCACGATTTGACGTACTTTATATTTCTTTACACATATTATATGAAAAAACCGCAAACATGGTTGACATTACACAAAATAAAAGTAATGCAAGCAACCCTTTTTCTATCTATTGGTTTCCTAACTTTACCGTGTTTCCTAAAAGCCCCCTAAACTTCTGAGATTTGATTAAATTCTACAATATTATGTTGATCTATAAAATAAAAACCAGTATCGAACCAGCCTATACAAATAATTTATTTATTCTATATATTTTATGTCATGGATATACCACGTAACTATTGTAAATTTAAGAAATAATTTTCGAATATAAAATAATCTCTCCGTCCGATAAGCTCGCCCCCTATCACATCATGGGACGGAACATACAAGGCGAAATGTGGGTGTCCTGGTGGCGCCTCTGCCTACCCCTTCTGGGATAAAGGCGTGAGTTTATGTATGTATGTATGTATAAAATAATACCCAAGGAGAATGATTGAATCAATTATAATTTACGTGACTTCAACATCAATTTGTTGTATATAATTACGTGCCAACATTTGTGGAATACCTACTCAATACTGGTTTATGACAATATCTATATTGGTGCCATATCAGTAACTATATAGCATAACATGCACGTGTAATTAATTTAATTGGCAACCACTTCTTTCCACTATCTCTTTCATACTCCTTCCGTTAAGTAAAGGCAATATTTAACAAACCTATGTGGTATCGGATGACCACAACAGTTTTCATAAAAATAGTTCGAACTACAAAACATAACATTAACTAACAGAAAATATATTAGTTATATTTAGATGAGATATTTTTAAAATATAAGGTGAGAAAAAATTCTGATAATAAATGAAAAATGTGTGTGTGTATAGTGTACACACGTAAGAAGTGAAACTTCTTTATGACATCATTTTTCGAAAAATGATCTACTATTTACAAATTTACAGAATTGGTAAAATAAAGCTAAATTAAATAAAGTTTAAGTTTAGGAGGGGGGAAATTTTTGAGGGAATTTGGGATTTCTATCGGGGCCAATTTGTAGCCCTCACCGAGACGGTTCCGAGGATACCAAGCTCGGTGGGTCCACGACCTTTATTGGCCGAGATAGGAATAGGGGGGGTGAGGTAAAAATTTTAGGTGGGGGTAGGGGCGGGGGGGGGGGGGGGTTAGGTTTCGTGGGGAGGCTATTGGGCACCTTAAAATATTTTTGGGTGTGGAAAGTTGTGGAGGGGGAATTCGGGAATTCTGTTGGGGCAGGATTGTAGGCCTCACCGAGCCGGTTCTAATGAACCCAGGGTCGATGGGTCTACGATGGATATTGGCGGAGATAGGAATAGGGGGGGTGAGGTAAAAATTTTAGGTGGGGGTAGGGGCGGGGGGGGGGGGTAGGTTTCGTGGGGAGGCTATTGGGCACCTTAAAATATTTTTGGGTGTGGAAAGTTGTGGAGGGGGAATTCGGGAATTCTGTTGGGGCAGGATTGTAGCCCTCACCGAGCCGGTTCCAATGAACCCAAGGTCGGTGGGTCTACGATGGATAATGCCGGAGATATGAGTAGGGGGGGTGAGGTAAAATTTTTAGGGTGGGGGTAAGCGGGGGGGGGGAGGTTTCGTGGGGAGGCTATTGGGCACTGTTTTGGATTTAGGGTGGGGGAAGGCCAGAGGGGGGGTAAGGATCAAATTACAAAAAAGTGGGTGGGACTTAAAATTTTGGGTGGGGCTTGGGCACGGTTGGGGGTGTGGCTTACTGAAGTGGGTACAGAATGTGTTCTAATGGTATACACTGTATTATGTCCAAATGTGGGATGATACACTAGTGTGGGATTCGTACTAAATACAGTTACAATACACAGGATTACTACTAAGTATTACTTATTTACTAAATAAATAAAGATGGCGCGTAACGCAAAAATGTGACTTAGAAATAAAGATGGCGCGTAACGCAAAAATTTTTCCAACCCCGATAAAGAAGTTTCACTTCAAAAATATTAATTTGTTGCTATGAAGAAACTCGCTTATTAAACTTATTTTAACCTTTTTATTTATTACAAACAAGTTGTGTAAAAACGTGATATTTTTATCAAGCATGCACTTAGCGGTACTTTATACCAAACAATGTAGTAGATTAATACTGGTGGAGTAGTAGAATTGTCAGCATATTAAGACATAATAACGTGCCCATCAGGCACGAGTTTCCTCCATAATCGAGATTACGCATAAAATAGTTTGGGCGATAGTGGCCGGCCTCTAGCGGACTTTACATACCATAGATTTTTTGGAATCATCTCTACGGAATGCAGGTATCTTCACGACTTCATCGGGTATTTGTACTTTGTTAAAGTTATACCACAAGCAAATCAACTTTTCAACACAATATACACATCAAAATTATCTTACCTGTAACAGGTATATTAGGCTGTCGATCTATAATATCCCATAGTCTCGTCGCCGCTCCCATACCCTTGTTAAGTTCTGTATAGAAACTACTCAATCCTCCTATACTTATCCCGACGTACGCGGCGTATAACAGAAATGACGTCAGATTACCAACGCTAAGTTGTTCTGTAGCCACCATACTGCCTCCATAGTATAGTACTAGAATTATTATAGTGTTCCCCGCGAGTCCCGTCTGAAAATATAATTAATTATAAAATAATTACGCCCAACTGTCACATACATAGTCCTGAACAAGACCAACCTGACAAAGGTTGAGGCTTATGTCGTGGATATCAGAAAATACGAAAGACTTTTTGCTCTATCAAACACGCAGTCCAGAAACAAATACCTTTGGAGCATACAAATATTTGTCTCGGTGAGGGGATCGAACCCGCGGCTTCACGTTTCACAGCCGCCACAGTGACTGTCGATTATGAAATAATCGCGATAAACTCTGTACCGTTGTGGATTAAGAGGTCGCACGATACAAAATTGTTTATATTGTATGATTAAAAATTATGTTAATGACTTTCTGATGACCGATAGCCGCGACACAGGACTTGTATCCATATTTCAGATCAGAACGATGAGTAGGAAAGGTGGGTGTAGTTTTAATGTTATTATTATTGAAGTGAAACTTCTTTATCGGGGTTGGAAAAAATTTTGCGTTACGCGCCATCTTTATTTCTACGTCACATTTTTGCGTTACGCGCCATCTTTATTTATTTAGTAAATTAGTAATACTTAGTAGTAATCCTGTGTATTGTAACTGTATTTAGTACGAATCCCACACTAGTGTATCATCCCACATTTGGACATAATACAGTGTATACCATTAGAACACATTCTGTACCCACTTCAGTAAGCCACACCCCCAACCGTTTCCAAGCCCCACCCAAAATTTTAAGCCCCACCCACTTTTTTGTAATTTGATCCTTACCCCCCCTCTGGCCTTCCCCTACCCTAAATCCAAAACAGTGCCCAATAGCCTCCCCACGAAACCTCCCCCCCCCCGCTTACCCCCACCCTAAAAATTTTACCTCACCCCCCCTACTCATATCTCCGGCATTATCCATCGTAGACCCACCGACCTTGGGTTCATTGGAACCGGCTCGGTGAGGGCTACAATCCTGCCCCAACAGAATTCCCGAATACCCCCTCACAACTTTCCCCACTCAAAAATATTTTAAGGTGCCCAATAGCCTCCCCACGAAACCTAACCCCCCCCCCCGCCCCTACCCCCACCTAAAATGTTTACCTCACCCCCCCTATTCCTATCTCCGCCAATATCCATCGTAGACCCATCGACCCTGGGTTCATTAGAACCGGCTCGGTGAGGCCTACAATCCTGCCCCAACAGAATTCCCGAATTCCCCCTCCACAACTTTCCCCACCCAAAAATATTTTAAGGTGCCCAATAGCCCCCCCACGGAACCTAACCCCCCCCCCCCCCCGCCCCTGCCCCCACCTAAAATTTTTACTTCACCCCCCCTAAACCTATCTCGGCCAATAAAGGTCGTGGACCCACCGAGCTTGGTATCCTCGGAACCGTCTCGGTGAGGGCTACAAATTGGCCCCGATAGAAATCCCAAATTCCCTCAAAAATTTCCCCCCTCCTAAACTTAAACTTTATTTAATTTAGCTTTATTTTACCAATTCTGTAAATTTGTAAATAGTAGATCATTTTGCGAAAAATGATGTCATAAAGAAGTTTCACTTCTTACGTGTGTACACTAATACACACACACATTTTTTTTTTTTTTCTACATACTTCACCAATGTCATATTATGTCGTTAATTATTACAAAATAACAATGTCCATTGATAACAATGAATATCTGCTCTATACGCGCGTTAATTTTTCAAATGTCACTCAAGATAAAGAAACTATTTGTATATAGAAAATCTCTAACTATATCTATTGGTCTTTAAACATTTATACGGAACCCGAATTCACAAATCGTAATTATTTAAAGATACAACTGTTTATAATTCCTGTTTACATTTGACCAAGGAAGTTGTTTCGTATCGGCTCAAAAATAGCTGAATAAATTTTAAATTAAACAAAAAACACCACTCAAACCAGTTGACAGGGTCATACAAATGTAAATATAATCTTACCAAACCGTAGAAGCTGCCGACAGCCAAAGATTCCTTGTAGGCCAGTTTTAAAAGGCTTTCGATCCTCTGTCCGTATGACTCACATTCCTTTTGCTCTTTGCTAAATGCCTTCACAGTCTTTATGTTCGAAATTTTCTCTTCGGCTAACTGAAAAACGATGAATATTTAAAGGATTCAAGATTTCTGGTAATATGCATACATACATACATAAAGTCACACCTTTATCCCCGAAGGGGGTAGGCAGAGGCGCCGCCAGGACACCCACATTTCGCCTTGTATGTTCCGTCCCATGATGTGATAGGGGGCGAGCCCATCGCCATATCGGGCACAAATTCCCGACTCCGGGCTGATACTGAATACCAAAATCCAATATCACTTTGCCCGACCCGGGACTCGAACCCGAGACCTCAGCTTTGTAACCGTACCGTAATACAACTACGCCACCGAGGCAATATGCAATAGGTAATAATATGCATTCATTACTATTATCATCTCAAGCCACACTAATGGCCAACTGTATCAAGTATCTTTGATGACAATTTTAACTTTGACTATGTGAAGGCCATACATGTGTTATCTCAAATAAATCGTCTGAACATCAAACATTTTTCTTTCGATGTCGAAAATGAACAAAAAAATATTTTGGCAAGTCAATTTATGTATATTTATGAGTTAGGCTTTCGATTCAATATTTGAACCAGTTTCTGTAAAACCTGTCTACCGATAACAAATTATTACATGTGAATCGAAAAAAATCTTTTAATTGAATTTTATGTTTTAAATTATCATATTATTTCAATTAACATTAAATTACATTGATACAACAAATAAAAATCTTATGTTGTACAAAACTTCGGCAGCTAAGGTACGTAATAAAACTCGTAATCTAAACTGGTGAAAAACCTCCAACATATTCCGAATTATTGTCAATTTGTCGATGTATCGGAACAGTGTAGATATTTATACAGGTCACATATTTACTCAGATGTAAGCCACATACTTAAATATCTTGTAGAATTACCTCCCAAATTGCCATATTAAATTAAGGATAATGAGTTACCTTTTATAATTTACCATATTAATGAACAATCTTGGAGAGCTGTGTACATACCTCGCTCGTCTCAGCCAGCGAGTCTTGCAGTTGCCTGGTGATGCCTCTAACGAACCGTCCGTATATGACAGCCAGCATGGACACCGGCGGCACCACGCACAGTCCGATCAGCGCCAAGGATGGTGACATGTAGAACTTTAAATACACCAGTTACGATCAATACTCTAATAGCCATCCGTCAAATACAAACTTATTGTTTAATTTATCACAAACTGATACCAATTGTATTACAGTACCTATTGAAAAATAATTTTGATTAAAATCGGGATTTGTAAAGACCATTATTTTTGCGACCTAATTTGTGGATGACCCATTAATAATGTTTAAATTAATAAGGACAACTTGTTTACCACAACTTTACTGTTTATTGCAAATTATATGTGATAATACTGATACATGAATAATGAGTGGCAACTGGTTTTCGAACTCTATAGATAATATCAATATTCAAACGACCATGCTTGTTGGCATTAATCTCAAGATCCTTTACACTTAACAGATATACTCATGCTTCGCATTATTTGCATGTTTATTACTGACTATCTTATATAATAATATCTCACTATCTAAAGTATTAATAAAATAACGGCCAAGCAAAGGCCCACCTCGAGAAACATGAATTGGCGAGCAATATTAGATCACTTACGGCCTTATTCATAGACATTTTTAAAACCTATTTTAGCTATAGAATGTTTCGTCTTTTTCGCTCAAACTGAATTCAAAAGTCGTTCGAAGGGGGCAAAACATTCGATAACTAAACTAAGTTTTAAAACAGTCTATGAATAAGGCATTAATTCAATTTTACTATTCCTTCTAATTACGAATATTTCATAGTACTGTGAAAGGATATTTACCATCATTCCAGTTCCAGCTCCGACCATAAATAAAGACCGAAGTCCGTCACTGACATTTTGACTAAGATTGCGTCCCACCAGCTGCGTGTCAGCTGAGAGTCTATTTACTAATTCTCCTGTGGACGTCTTGCCGAACCACGCGGCTTCTTGCCTTAGTATCGCGCTATACACTTGCTTTCGGAGGGCTTGGGTCATTCTTTGTCCTACAATATAAAAAATTACATTGAAATTATTGCAATATATTTCCTACTTCACATCAAGCGTAATATAAATATCCGTATGTCAGAAATTGGTACTAGGTGGTGCGTCTTTCGTATGTAAGATGTCTTCAGGACTCTTATGGCTTTACCGATGTGTGCCGCCAAATACTGTTGTATTTCGGTTTATAGAACATTGTAGCTACTAGCTAGTGTAATTACTGGACACTGACTGAACACTTGGAGTGAGGAACGCTGTGTGCTGTTGCTCCTGTTTCTGGGTAGGTGTGAAGTTTACCATCAAGTGAGCGACTGCTTATGTTATCAGCGGCATTTGCAAATAAAGAGGCGCATGGGTTTCGGATTCTGATAACTGGCAAGACTAACATTTTTAGAACATGATAGGACAAAAACCGTTGCTATTACCCAGGCTGCTAATTTAGAAAAGTTGAATCAATTTATTACTCTCATACCAAATTTTAATATTTTTTTTATAATAATTCATAAAAGGACTTCAATTTAAACTACAGAAATAAACATTAATACAGAACCAATAACATTTGAGATATAGTCTAGGCTACAGTCATACTATTTAATGCAGGTTAGTGAATGGGTTCAAGACCGATTTCATAAAGTAGCCTGTCTAGTGCCAAATAAAAAAATATATCTAATTATAAATAGTTGGACAAGTTCAGCATGTTTCCTAGTAAATATTAAAAAAATGGCGCAACATTGATAGTGAGTATGCAAATTTGTTGTCTACAAATAACAAATTTGCATAACTATTTTTTGCTAACCTTGTTCACTATATTGACTGGCAAGATAAATACGAATTATTAATAATAAATATAAGGTATATTAAAATATAGAATAGCATATTTATGATTTATAAGTGTTCGTTTTCCTCCCATCACCTGTGCCAAGAAAACCACAAATGTGGCACCACTATGTTGGCAAAATAGCCAGGCCTGGGCCCCGAGGGTGGACATAACTTGATTTTGCGAAAGAAGACATGCAAATTGATGGCCTTATAACCGAGGAAGCAAAAACCGTACGAAATAGCGATGATTCAATAATCTATACATACAAAAATAGTAGGGAACAAAAACTCTTTATCTCTAAATTTTGTTCCAAAATGAACATTATTATTATCTCTGTTTTCTTTTTTGCAAAGGTCTATACAAGATGGCATTGTATTGTGTAACAAGTACAAACTAAATAGTAAGCAAATCATGGTATATTATTACATAGAATTATCAAAATGCCACAAAAGGTAAAAGATTAACAAGATAGAGTAATGATTACAATATTTACGATGTTATGAATAAAAATTGCAACTGATTGCAAGACAATACTCAGACCAAACTATTTAGTCTAGTACAATGTAAATTCAAACACATGTTAACATGAAAGATGGGTATGTACTAACAAATTTTTTTTGAAAATTCATTTCTTTTTGCAATAAATAGGTGGGATAATCATTAAATGGCAGATCCCATATCTAAGTATGGCTCAAGTTTGGCATGGGGGCATTATGTGTTTGGAAAAACAATTATTATAACAAGCTACATAAGTTTACTAAGAGATATAGCAAGTGAATCAAATACACAAGAGATATTTTTTCTATCTGCCTCTATTTGCCCATGAACAGGTTGGCTGATTAATACCTGTTATGACACTAATATATTAAATATATTAAAATCAATAAAATACAATAGCATACCTGATATAGACATAAGATACACCCTTCCGAAATTGCATAAACCTCCCACAAGGAACACTCCACATAGCATTAAGCATAATGCATCAAGTTTCTCTCTGGCTGCCCCCAAATCACTGGTGCTACTGTAGATGATGTCTAAAACTTTGCCAAGGGAGAAAGGCACGGCCATCGTCACACCGGATGATATCACAAGGAAACCAATGGCAGCTGTAAATGATATAAAAGTATGAATTCATGTAATAGTCTGAGTTAATTGAATGCATATCAAAATTATGTTGTAAATGATTTGATATGTCCTATATAATAAAACTTCTTTATTTTATAAATAATGTTTAAAACAATAAGTAATAACATTGATACTTAAGAATTTGAAACTTTCTAATATCAAAGAAAAAAAATTGATGTATGTTGATATTGTATGTTTACCAACAGGTACGTAATGAATAGTTGTAATTTATTAATAACACTGGAAATCCTACAATGAACTTGCGATTATTTTTCTTTAAGTCAATAACACATTTATTAGACTGGCATGCTATTACCATCCTGTTATCAATTTTCACAATCTAATTAATGTACTTACTGAGTTAACATTTGTTCTATTAAATGTCTATTTTTGCTATTTGCCATAAAAAAATATTCGCTTAATTTTCTTCGAAATATATTTACCAGTAAGAGTCCATTTTTCGGGTTCTGCTAATCCAAACAATCGCTTCAAGTCTGATGTCTTTAATTTTGCATTGATTTTTTTCGATGTCGCTAACGTTTCTTTGTCTTTTACCTTTTCTATATGGTCGTTTTTCTTCTGGACGTCCACTTGGCTTGTATAGTACCTTAGCCTAAGGCTATAGGTAGAAAATTTATCGGGAAAAGTTTTGTTATAACAATTTCGTAAGACAGTTGCCTTTTGCCCGTATAACCTGAATCCACACTGATGACATAAGCTATTTTTTAACGGCACCCTAAACAATAAATTTGCTTGTTTACTAGATATTTTGAGTTCAAAATTATAAATCAATCGCTGTAACATTATGTTCAAATTTTAAAAGTTCTTTATTTCAAATGATAAAAAAACATTATTGCCTATTTCCCGGACTGTCAAAACTACTGTCAGATTACTGACACCTCCCTGTAGTTGAGTTTATACAGCTGCGATCAATTTGTTCTAATTTATGAATGACTTTATTTTTTTCAATTTAAAAAAACACAATTTGCATCTAATTGATATAGATATTGTATTTAATATAAAACAATTTTTGTTGCATTCCCACAACAAATAGAAATCAGGAAAATAAAAAATATACAATGACCTAATTTCGAATTGGTTTTTGATTGCTTATCACTCTCTCTCTCTCCCTTTTCAGCTATTGGAAGTCCTATGCTTACAATGATTAAAGAATAAAGAGGATGACGCACAAAAGCAGTACTATATATCAAGTTATAGTTATGTTAGGAGTATCGACGCGGAATTGTACATTTATGTATCTGTCTCACTTACACAAAGGTAACTTGTCCCATAATGAAAGAGACAAATAATAACTGCTTAGTTTCGAATATGGCAATATTTTGTTCACTAACCACACTGAGACCGCCCATAGCCCAAAATGACGCCATTTTTGTTTCCTGCATGAAATGTCAAACTGTGGCGTTATCTGTCAATCGAAGTATCAAATCTGCTTAATCAAAGAATTTCGAATTATTCATTGTTGATCTCGTTTGTTAAGTTTGCTTATTAGTTTCATTGTTAAGTTTTTAAAATGCCTCAGTGTTGTGTTAAAGGATGCTAGTCGAGTTCAAGCAAAAAGGACCCCAATAATTCTTTTCATAGGTTAGTAACTGTTTTTACGAAATAATAACAAATATGTGTCTAAATTTACATTTTGGGTTTGTTTTTATCACTTATAATTGTATATGGATCTTGTTTATTAAGTTTTAGAGTATTCCAGGCGTTATTGATACAAGTAGTATGAATAACAACCGTATTGTTTGTTTACACACAAGTTTAGGGATGAGTGGATTCGATACGAAAATATTGATATCGATATTATCATTATTAAATATTTTGATGTTTATTTTTCAAAAAAAAAAAAAAGAAAAAAAAATCGAAAAGTGCCATTGATTTTTATATATTAGATATATTCAGAACGACAAACAAAGTGAAATTAAAAATATTTATTAGATTACCTATATATTATTATAATATTTTTTAGATCGAACCCGCGGCCTCTCGTTTTACAGCCGACGTCTAACCTACTGCGCCACGGAAGTTGTCTTATACACGCAAACGAAGTCGCAAGCAAATTCTAGATATTAATAAAGTTGTATTTTATCTCACGTGTGTATTATTTGACACAAATCAAATCCAATCATCAGGTAAAACTTACCCAAGAAATAAATCATAGCATGAATAAAATGTCAAAACATCGACCTATTTTTATTGGATTTAATTTTTAATGACTTTACTGTCAAATCCTAAAATCCCCTGTTTATACTCAATTAACGTATAAAAACGTACATGTTTATACACTGATATTTATGTAAATTCAAAGTTTTTCAGTCGTATCTATGCCACTGTTGATGCATCGATGTCGATAGAAAATTCGGTACTAGCGTATCACTATTTTTAGGGGCGGAGCCGCCGCCATGTTTGTATACCAAAGAGACCCGTGTCACGTGACCTTATGCTCTATCCTCTTTATTCTATAATCATTGTATGCTTATCACTAACATAGAATAGTTATTATTTTTACTTATTCAATAACTATAAGCTAATTTTGTTGGAAGTATTTTTGAAGATAACATAATCTATTAAGAGGGAAATCTGATGGTTCTCTTCATTATCATAAATCCCTTTTCTCGAGCCAACAAACAATAAAGTGGCATACTGAATTAGATTAGCCATTGATACAAGTATGCTAAATTCATCTTGGACTTTATCAAATCCTATTTTATTAAATACCGAATTTCGTAAATCTGCTAACTTTTAATAGCGACATTAGGTGGTCAGAAATAAGAAAAAAAGTGTTAAAATTATTTCATATTTTTATTCGGTAGGTACTATTGTGTATACAAAACTTAGTTACAGCATTAAACATATTAGCTTTTCCAAGATTTAAGAAATAACCTAATGATATTGATAACAGAATAACATTATAGACATGATATTTATCCTTTTAAATTTTTGTCATGGTAATAAAATTTAATCATTATTATTGTAGAGATATATTCTTTAATAATTTTATATTCAACACAACACATACTCTAAACATGGATAAGTTATTTATCTAAAATCACTATACATATATTTCAAATGCTACTGATAATACTAACTTCGACATGTATTGAACAAGGGCATAATACACCATTTATTGAACTTATATTTAAATAAAAATATAGGGCATCACAAAAATAATTGCACCAGGCAAAGCTTTTGTCCATTTGTCTATTGTGTATTATTTAAATATGGTTATAAGATAGTAACAAAGTTGCTATAGAATAAAACATATACTTTAAGTACTACACTGAACCAACATTCAATATTTTTATGGCACAGTTTGTGCGAAAATAACTATATAATATATAAACTGCATATTTATTTTTATAAACAATCACAATAGCTTAGGAAACACTCAACATAAAGTAAAAATATTGCCTGTAGTTATCTATATTATCAACTTCCTTTACATACTATTCAGTTTAACTACATGAAGGGTTAAAATTTATATTTTTAAGAACAGATTCTTAGAAAGTGAATAATTGTGGTACAAATAAATTAACCATATCTGTGACTTCAGTTTGCTAAAATCTAAATTATATCTTATAATTTCTAAATACAATAAGCTCCTATTGCACTTCGTAGGTTTTTGTTAGTTAAATCCTTTTTTCAGGATAATACTGGCAGTTAACAAATAGTGTATTAATTTAATATACAATTTTTATATGTGTGTCATGTTTTTCCTATAACATTTCATACATTTTACTGCGTGCAATATACTTTGTAGTATAATGTTTTAGATCGCCATAAACTATACGTATTGTCGAATTTCAGTAAATATACGCCTTCACCTGGATATGTGTGTGAACCAGCATACACCTAGAATAAAAAAAAATTTAAGTAACTTAACATTTCCATATTACAATACTCATAACAATAAAGGAAAATTGAAATAGTTCGAAGTAAAGAAGAATAAAAAATCATGTTAAGAATAAAATTCTATTTTTTTCTAACATAATAAGTCTTCTTTCTATCTCCTGAATGGTTTTTCTAAATAGGATCTATAGCATAATTTAAGCAAATTGATAGGTGAGAGGTAGTGCGGAAAAATAACATTTATTTATTTACTTACCTCAGTGTGACAATCGCGTCTGAATATTGGCACTACTAGACTAATGAGGGGGCGATGAGTACTCAGCGCGCGCCTGTCACTGCCCGCCTCAGGATCGCCTGAGTTGCCATGGATGGTTAAATCTGTCAACAAATATGCATTATGTATGAACCAATTATATCTTGCATAATGAAAAATCAATTATGTTGTACTTTTTAAACACATCAGCTTGCACACATGCACAGTGCAACATACAATTGTTCACGATAATAGATCATACATTAAACGAAAGGATTCATGTTAAGCTGTCAGTACTTTAAAAAAATTATTAGTAAAAGCAATATGCAGCATTAATATTGAGTAGAAATGATGTCGCCTTGACTGCATAAGGGTGGTTGGAAAGATAAAAATACTAAATACCTTCATCTCCATATCCATCATCGTCACCTTCATCTTCCTCGTCACTTTCAGACACGTGAACTGTTACTTCGCTTGTTGGTGATTTACTCCATTCGAAAAATAATCCAAATCCTTGGGGAAAAAAGAGATTTGCTACAATATATTACAAGACATTCTATAAAAAGGTGTAACTTTCAACAAGGAATATATTTAAACTCGCAATATTTTATGCCTGCAACGCATGAACGCATACTTCCGCAATACCGCAATTAGCGCCTGACGCATGAAACACAAAGGGAAAGGGGCGGGGCTTATACGCTTGCAAGGCTGTCTTCAAGGACCATCCCTTTTAAGTGTTTATTTTTATACATAGCTTCATTAAAAATTAAAGTTGAATTCAAGTTATATTTGGGTCCAAAAATTTATAGACAATAGTCCAATAAGTTCTTTAAGTAATCTTACACCATGTAATTATATTGAAACTTCAAACAATATCCTATTGAAAATAATACTTGCAAAATAAATGAATGAGACTTAATGACACTACACAAAATGTTTTTTAGACATTCAAATAAAGTTATGTATGTATATTTTAATATAATTATTAATTACCAAGGTCATAATTGTCGGTTGCGAACTCCCAACACAGGCATCTGGCTCGTTGATGTGTGGGCACTCTTATAGTGACTGTTTCACCATGGCCTACTGTCAACCGACCACCACTAGCATGAGCCGACTCCTTGAACTGTATTATTTCTCCTTGTGTCCACATACGAGCCTCTTCCACTGATGGGAGTCCATCTGTAATAGCGTACAATATATTTAAGTATAATATAAAGACTTTATGAATGGCTGGTAGCATATTATGACAAGAAAATCCAATGAAGTTAGAAAATGTCCTGCAATATGATAAGTGGCAATATAACAATCATATTTGAAAATGTGTATTCAGCAGAGCATTCATGTATGCTAATGAAGATAATCTTACATAATTCAAACACGATACAAATGGCAAACAATAATTTCTTGGCAGTAAAATGAAAAATTAAATAATTACCATCACTTTCTTCTTCTCCTCTTGATTCTTCGGTATATTCTGCTGGCTCGCTTTTATCTGATGTTTGCATTGATCTGCAAATGGAAATTTGGTAGTAAATTGAATAACGAACTATAAAGGTTGTCAATAATCTTAAATTAAATCTTTCTGTAGGTGGAATAGGCAATTATTTGAAACAGGTATTTAAAAATATTTGAATTTGATTCAATACTTTATGGTTTTAGAGTTGTGGAATGCACAATATAATTTTTTTTTAAGTACTTGTACATACTTGTTATCTGTAACAGCACCACATTCCGTATCATTCAAATTACAGTCTTTAACAATCTCCTCATTTGAATTAATTATTTCAATGTCCTTTTCACACTGGTTATCTTTGATTGTGGAATTGGCTAGCCGTTGGTCGACAGCTAACTGCTGTATGTATTGCTGGTAATGTTGATCTTGTAGCTGCCGAATCAAGATTGCTTGCTGATCAAAGTTGCCGGGAAATTGCTGCTGGGCATATTGTAGGAATTGATCGTAAGTCTGTGCATTAAGAGCGTCTTTTATTCTTTGCCTGAAATTGAAATGTAAACTTGATTACCAATATTAATAAATATTAATATTTGTATTCCTGCTTTTAAGCATGATTTTTCAATCAAGCTTAAAAGCAGGAATACAAATAAGCATGATTTTTTAATCATGCATAAAAGCAGGAATACAAACTCATTAAAATCAATAAAAGGCCTATTAAAAGCCTATATTAAAAGGTTACAAAGAATCAAAACAGCTTTTTGCCTTTTGAAATAGGGTTATCCATGAACAAACATAGATGTTTTGAAGTTATAAAATGCACAATATTTACACTTGCTGCTCTTCAGATAGTTTATTACTCTGCTGCTTTTGTTTCTCAAGCATTATTCTGTTTTGAAGTTCCCTGTGGGCTCGCTCTTCTTCTTCTCTCTTCAACCTATAACGAATATTGTATTGTTAGATTATCAAAAACAGAAACTAAATGTTATTTCAAGATATCAAGAGCTATCTAACATTTAAGAGAAAATGATGGGTCATAAGAACAAAAGCATATCAGAAGTTTTGGAGGTATTTTTTTAATATTAACATTTATACTTATTTTGACTAATAATGTGTTACTTTCTAAGATGAAAAGATTTAAAAAAAACATATAGTACCATGTAGATTTTTGTGTTTCAAATTCAATTAAATAATAAACAAAATATTGTCAATCTTTCCTTAAGGTTTACTCTGTGGACTGAAGGAACTGTGAATCAAGACTATAATACAAATACTACAAAATAGTATTCATAATTGTTCAAACGATTATATTCATATGATAATTGTTAATATGCTTACTGTCAAGGTATTTTGCAGTAAACAAGGTAAAATTCTTTAGATTTGTTAGATAATGCAATATGTTTGTCCTATTGAAAGAATTTATATAAGTTATAGTTTCTATCATTACTTCATAAATTTGTCATCAATTTTATTTTATTATTTATTTCTTGTTTATTTTCCTATTGGTCTTATCGAATTATATTCCTGGCTTAGAGTTTAAAGAATTATAATTATTATCCTTTGGTTTTCCCACAAACACAAAATGAAACTGTGAAAATAAACTTACTCTTGTTGTTTCTTATCTTCTAAATCCTTTAGTATGGCCTCTAAGTATGGTTTGAATAACGGACATAGCCTGTAAAATACCATTATCACTTTTAGCACAGCCTCATTAACAACACAAGTTGTTATTATACTGATAACAAATCAACACATAAAATCTATGAGTTCTAGGAAAAATATTTGGTGACACTATTTTATATCTTTGAAAATGAGTAATACAAAAATGTTGAATGTAATGTAATAATAATAAAGCTAAATAATATTTCTGTACATATTTGTTGCACTAATAGACTTGTAAACTTCAAGTAAGTTGCTAGGGTTTTCATAAATTAAACAAGTAATTAATATTCAATTAAGAAAACCCTAGCAATTTAACATTGAAGTAGCTCTTAATTTTTAGGTTTAATAATTTTGCTATCAAAGTTAACTACAACACACAGTTAATGGCAATCAGATAAAACAATTTATTGAATATTTAGGCAGATAAAATCTACACAATATACAATGACATTAATATTGTGTATGCATTACATGTGTAATTGTTTACCTGTCTAAGCTGTGCACAAAGCCAGCCATTGCTTGTATCTGGGACATCTGTCCAAGTGCCTGCCAAGCTGCCCTTCTATCCCGTCCGATTACATCGAGAACGCCAAGGGGCGGTACTGAATTGGGGTCGAAAGGGCCGTGAGCTGCCTGCTGCGTATAGGCGACTAGTTTCAACCTGTCTTCATAACTAAGGTGTATAGCTTTGCCCTCTTTATCTGAAAATATATTTGAGTCGCGAATGAAGATGCGTACTACTAGAAAACATGATCGTAATTTTGGCATAAATTACTTTATCGATTACATGGGTCGTTTCATATTAAAAAGTCTTATTCTAGGCGATAAATACTCAGGATTTAAATTGAAAATACGCAATAAACATTTAAAAACAATCAAATAATTAAGTACACCGGATTAGACTTACCTTTATAAAAGGAAAGCCCGTGTTTATACACATCTTTCAGTGGCATGCCCCATTTTCGACCTTCACTCTCTACAATACCCTGGTCAGTTTCTAACCGAACCTTTTCTGGATTTACTTTACAATTATTTTCAGTTTTATTAGCCATTTTTGGAGATTTTTGTTTTCTGCAAAAATGGATATTTGACACACACTGACAGATCGACAGATCATCAGCTACCATAGACATTATTTTTAGATAATATGTTTATGTTAATTCAATTCAAATTGAATTTTAAACTTATTTTTAGTAAATAGTATAAATTGATAGCTAAAAAAAAACAGTACAATGAAAGATCTAGGTTTTTTATTTTACTAAAATAACACGATGTCGGATGTACACTGTTCACAACAAATTAGATACGTAAAGCTGGTTGTACACTCTCGAGCGTGTGCTCTCGTTAGACCTCGCAAATAAGTCTCAAGGCAAGCATGGATGATGGAATCAGTGAGTTGTTACCAAGTGTTCAAATCGCCGTCCGCATAGACGCTTGTGACTGAGTCAATCCGATACCGCTTCAGGGTTGATGTAGTGAGCGCATTTACATAAAAGTCCATATATAGAATATTAACCACACGAAGCGAGGCGGTGCGGGTTGGATGCTGAATGACTCTAATGAGCTGTTAACTTAAAAATGTATTCTATGGATTTAATCGCAGATTTGGTATAATTTTGCATTTTTTATCTTCCCGACACGTTTCGATTGCTTAACAGCTTTTGTGATCACGGGGTACGTCCGCCCCGTGACCACAAAAGCTGTAAAAATAAGTTTTATTTCAATGTGTAACATTCGCATAAATCTAAGAAACTATTATGTATCCTATTTCTCGCAATCAAACTATGACTCAAACTGTGTATCGTTGAGAGTGTATAGACGGCTTGGTAATTAAAAAATAACAGACCATAAACTAGAGCAATGGGGTAAAATCATAGAGGTAAATACATTTGACATTTTATTTTGACGTATGTCAATTGCTGCGTGTATTTTTGTCGTGATAGAAACAGAAAATAATGAGAATTCTTTAAAATCGTATAAATCCGCCGTTCTTTTTAAATGCACTTTAACATAAACAAAATAAGTATACTTGATATATCAGAATTAAGCAATGTGTATTTTCAGTTCAACAACAAAGTCCTTTCACAGTCCTGTCACCTTATTTATGAATAACAAGAAACGCTTATAAAATCATATTTGTGTTACATTGTATAAACATGGAAGTGAATCCTCTAAATATATTTTTCGTGAAGTCGGACAGTAAAGGCGATAGGTTGTTGTTCAGATACCCGTACACATGTGAGAACAAGGATGAAAGTAAGCAGAAGAAGTGTGGACGACATAATCCGTATGCGGTGAGCTCCGCGGAGGATCTCCTGCAGAACCCGCAGACACAAAATTCTTATATCTGTAAAGGTGCGTCATTGTTCAATAAATAATCGTTATCTGTAAAAGCTTTTAATTATTCGCCAGGTTACTTAAGATATTGCTTCATATCATTGTTTGTTGTTATATCTTGTTTGTGTGTATACTTATTTGACAATAACATTGTTTTGGAAATTGTCATTGGTTCATATTTGTAGTGCTATGTAGATTTTACTAACATACATAAATTATTTGGAACGGTAAAAAAATATTGGTGCTTTTTATGTTTCATTTCAATTTACTTATACATAAATAATATTGTTTATTTGTAATATTCAGATTTGTTTTTAACCATCATGCAACAAAGATTTGTTAAATCAGTTACTATTTATTTTAATGTTTAACAATGAAAACATTTGCTATCTAATTACAAATTTCAGTTAATGGTTTGATGTTGCCCATCAAGACTCTTTGTAAAATGCAGTATATGTGTAAAACTAATTAGCTATATCAATTTTAAGTAATTTGTTTAATATCCAATATGGGTCATGTTATAATTTAATTATGTGTCACATAGCCAACATAGTAATACATAGGTAACATCTAAACAAATTGCAATCACCAATGACATCACAAATCATATACTAATTGAATGTAATGCTCTGTGGGTTTGTAAACAGACTCATTACTAATAGGTCAGCTGGTAAACGTCATGCAGTAAAGTTTTAAGTTCACTAGGTTATTTGTTATATATTAGTTCACTTCCTTACATAATTGCATGTCACATAGGTACTACTGTGGTTTGCTGTTACTAATAATTTTGAACTTCTTCTCATTTATATTTGGAGTATCTGTGAGTTAGTTTGTTTGTTAGTTGGTTTATGTAGATCAGCTGCAGTGTAATCACGCTCAATCCATTGTAAATAAAAACAAACATTTATTTTCTTATTGCAACCTATTTTCGGAAACTGACCTTCAAAGAATGTAAAATATGAACAGAGAGTAGAAACTCTACTTATTTAAAAAAAAAATACTGTTTAATTGGCATCATTCCAACTGCAATATAAATCTAAAGACAATTTTATAGTTATCTCAATAAGCTACATAATAAATGTACATACATAATACTTATATTTGATAGTTGTTTCTGTTTATTGGTTTATATTCAACAATTAAGTTACATATACAACTTTGTGATTGGATATGGTGTTACATAACAATTGTAACAGTGGTAGCATTCGGGTAGGGCACAGTTGGGAAATCATTCAGAGCATTCGAAACAAACGGATACTTCAGACCTTATTCTACTGCTTTTTGCATGTGTTTGGATGACTTGAATATCTCTCACAGGGCAATGGTAGTGCTAAAATGTGCACTATACAGAGATGCCTAAAAATGATAATAAATATTCCAAATTTAATTAGTATTTCCCAATTGTTGTTCCATTTTAAAGTTGGCGTTTTCTTTTGAATCATTGTTTCAAACTATGATTTTTATCCCATTTATAATTTTGCTCTATTTTTACGCTATAGACAACTAATCCCACTTTTCCTTCCTTAATGGATTTAATTTCAGACATGACTACTAGTAAATTGTCTCCTTTCAGCTGGAAGTCGTCCACTACTGGATGTAGGCCTTCCGATAGATGCTAACAGTCAACAACATCGCCAGCTTACTACTAGCAAAGGTCATAAATCTAATATTCAGCTTGCTTCGTCCACTTGTACAATAAACCATAAATTAGTCCGAATGTTTGTTGCCAAATATAACACATACAATATTTTCAGGTCAACTCAGCGGTTTCACAGATGAAATGCTATCAACCCTATTTGCAGTTAAAGCTGAATTGTGCAACAGGAAGTTTGAATTGAAAGTGAATGACGTACGGTTTGTGGGACAGCCTACACTCCTTCCATTTAGAACTAACAAGGATGATTCAGCTGCTACAATACTAATCAATATTGTGTTTGCATTGCAAGCATCGGCGAGCCATTCTATCGGTAAGATATTTTGCATCAAAATTATTTTTTGACTGCTTCCATAATATAGATAGTTAAAATTTCGGCTATGAGACGAGACGCTGCGGGTTCGATCCCCGTGATGATACGTGTGTTTGTGTTGTCTCTGGGTTTTACGAGACCAAACAGTCTGGTGGTTCTTTCCCATTTTGTTTTTCGGGCGTTTTTTTTTTCAAAACTGATAATGTATCCCATTCTAAAATTTTTTTTTAATAATAATATTGGTTTCTTTCTTTTCAGTGAAGTGTTATTATGACTTGAGTAAAAGATTGGGTAAAGCATTGAGGCATGAAGAAAAACGATGTTCCTATTTGACTGAAGAAATGAAAATTATGGTAATTAATCAATCAATAATAATATTTATAATCATAAAAAAGTCAATTAGGTACTATATAGAATCGAATCTATTGCAGTTAGCAGCTCACGATGAAGTGTCAGCCCTGGATAGTGAAATGAATGGAGATAATGATGATGACGAAGATAATCTACGACATTCAGTCAGCTCCACAACAAATAGTGCTGATAATTGCATAGATACTGGGCCTATGTCTGCATTTCATCTTATTTTACAGAGAAGCTCTATGGCAAGGTCAATGAAGGCTGTATTTGAGGAACTGTGTAGTACTGGTAAGTAGCCAAAACTAAGCGAGTTCAATTGGTAATATCGGTTGTCAAAGAAGGAAAAGAGTCCTAAACTGTCAGGCAAAAAAAATACATGCTAAATATAAGCCTTGTTTAACATTTTTTAAATAAACCTTTGGAAACTGTGTATGTTTGCTGCAATAACATGCTACCTTGAGTTTATTATTTAGTAATATTCCTACATATCTCTATTTGCCGTGGTGGAAAGAGATGTTTGACATAAAAAAAGCTCTACCTAAATATTTAATGTTACTAATCTTTGGTTTTCAGGTATAGTCCAAGTGAGAATAAATAAATGGGTGTTCCTGTCATTCTGTTTGCCACATAAAGCGCATCAGATACACAATCGAGGTTTAATAATAGAGCCAGAAACCATTGACAAGTGCCTGCAGAAATTAAGGCCATATCATGGCATGCTGCTGTTGGTGAGTACATATTTTTAAATTATATTGATAGTATTTTGATACAGCCTAAGATGAATTGGGTTGCAATAGACTACTAATAATATGATTCTGTATACCAGCGAATCATATTATGCTCTCGTCAGTCGTATTCTATGCCGCATTACACGCAACAATCGTAGCACAAATGGGTTCAAATAAATATGTTTAAAGAAATACAGAATATTAATAATTACTTATGTATGTTTGCAGGTAAATCCTAATGATCTGTTGGCTTCAATACCGCTAGATGGCAGCTCAGCACTCTTGAGACTTATAAAACTGTACAGTCCACTTAAAAGTTTGCAGACACTTGCAATAGAAGCAGATCTCACATTTAAACAGGTAAGACTTAATTCTTTATGAATACAACTATAAAAGGCTAATATCGTAATCACTGTACCAACCGGACCTGGAAATATTTTATTACTTTTAGATTAAAAAATACTTTCAGGTATCTCAACTGACTGGTCATCTTGTATACTGGGCCAAAGCCACAGTGATATACCCTCTATGTGAAGGCAATGTGTATGTGGTATCGCCTGGAGCGAATCTACACGTACATTCCCCACTGGTTGAAGAGTTCTCAAAGGAGTTTCCAGGACTCTGTCTTTTGCACGTAAGTCGTTCATACTTTACGCCTATTTTATAGGACCTAGACCTAGAAGCTGACCGAACTTCAGCTTGCACGAGCGTCATGACTATTATTATCGTACTGTTTGCACGTTGTATGAATGTATATTCGCAACATAGGCCGTTTACCCTTTAGACGACGTATTACGCGAGTTTTGTACGACTTCGCTTTCGCTCAAGGGTACGCGGGTACGCAAAGCTTTCCTATTAGTTGTTACAAGGTCAAAACAATATATTTTTTAATAACTGTTTCCTCAGTAAAACTCAATATATAAAATAAATAATAATAAAATACCTTTTTTTTATACCACTGCAATCATGAGACGTAAGATGTTAAGTCTCAATATGTCTAGTAGTTACTCTGGCTACAATTTCCTTCAAACCGGAACACAACATTGCATTTACACTGCTGTTTGGCTAGAGAAATAGACATTGTAGTGGTACCTAGTTACCTACTCAGGCTTCCTTTCACATATGAACGACCTACCACTACTGTCCCACGCTCACACCCGCCACTGCTACTTCTGTAAGCCAGAATCAAAAGTGGCACGCATTTTAATAGCAACGAGCATTAAAGCTCAGCGAGTCTCCGGGAATGTCTAACTTGTCTTTAACGACGAAATTGGAAATAAATTATTGTACACTTCCCTCTGTAGCAAAGCGGCGACCTACCGATGGTAAACTTGTATGTATTGTGATGGTAGATGCTGAGCGAGTTCTCGCTGCCCGCGCCGCTGTGGTACATGTGGCGCGGCGGCGGCGGCGGGGGCGGCGGCTCGGCGCGGCTGGCGCGCTGCGTGGCCTGGCTGCTGCAGCGCCGCCTGCTGCTGCAGCTGCACACCTACGTGCAGTTCAACTCGCCGCACTGGGGACGAGACGCGGGTATCATATGTTTTTATGAAGTTTACTGATGAACAACTACGCCATGATTTTCTGACTATGTTTGAAGTAAAAGAATAACGCTACAAACTGATTTTTATGTCTAGCAGCGTCGGTCATTCATTCATAAGGATGTACGACTAATCAAAAAATATATAGACCAATATGTAAATCAAAAGTGATTTCTGTTTGAATTTTTTTTTAAACCATTTATTTTATTTAAATGAGAAACTTTTTCAATATTTTTACTCTTATAAACGAGGTAATTATATTTATTATATAATTTATTTTTGCAGATGGCAAAGAATACTTCTGCGAGAAACACGACCTCTACAACCGCTCGTGTAGCGTCTCATTCTCATCATTGAACCACATGCAACTGAATGTCCCCGAGCCGGTGGAACCCAGAGACAACACGATATTCCCGGACTCAGACGAAGACTACCCCACTGAAAATAATCTCAACCAGACAGACTTCTCTCACACCGGACCCATAATCATCGATTCCGAACGAAAGAAATACGCGATGTACCACGAAACTGATTCCGCTAACCACTCATTCGACGACGGCGTTGACGTAGTAGACGGAATAAAACCCAACGGAATGAACGGATGCGACTACGCCAAAAACGATAAGATTCAGAAGAAATTGCAGGCGAATTCTCTGGACAGTGGCATTTCGAATAATATTAATGGCACTAACATACACGAGGTGAATGGCAATGATAACTCGGATACTCTAAATGGTGATACCAAGTTTATTGAAGAGAAAAATATTTTGCCGTCGAGGTTGTCGGATTTGTCGCTGAAGGACAGTGATAATCAGCAAAGTAGGGATACGAGTAGCGAAGATGACAGATTTGAGAGTGATCAGGATGTGTCGCCAAGAGGGAAGTATTCCGGGTTGGGGAATGACAAGAAGGGTGTTTCGCTAAATCTGAAGCTGCAGAGTGAGATGAGGTAATTATTCATATAGAATTTTCTGGTATGTGTTAATGATAAACAGTTCGTAGTTTATAGCCAAGATTTTAGTGATGTACGGGCAGTGTCCCACACGCCAGGTGTGTTATTTCCTTACATACACAATACGTCCAAGTCCCGCGGATGAATAATTCACATTTTGATTGTTTTGGCGCCCCAGTCAATGTGGCAATCATTGTATTACAATTCATTGTCCTTCAAATTATTCTTTTATGATAGCTCATACAAAGTTGATGACCTACCTTTGTTTTAGTTGAGCAATTTTAACCAATGAAAAAAGACGTTTAAATCTTGACAAGGCTGCATCGATGATCAATTTGACACCCAAGCTAGGGATGTCGAGTGTATGTATCGATAAATGTAAAATCGGTCTATCGATTATATCCTATTGGTTGTTTAACTTTGACGACCATAACTTACTTTATAGTAAGTCTGTTACTCGTTTGCATAACCTATGAAATAAATACAAATGATGCAATGGGATATTAATTATTGAAGGGGCACTTATTTATTATTTATTTTAATGTTGATGTTCAGTTTCCAGCCGCCGACAGTATGGAGCGCTCCTGGGGGGTGCGAGTCTGGGGGTGTACGTGGAGGGGAATGGGCGGGTGGTGTGTGTGCAGACGAGTTGCTACACACTTTCACCCCGCTGGAGCGCGCCGCACTCGCCAACATACCCGCCGCGGAGAACCCCGACGACCTGTTACTACTTGCACAGCTCCACAAGAAAGGTACTCCAACATAATATATCTTTTACTAATTAGAAATAATCCTAAAATAATTTAGGTACCACGTAAAGAAAATTTAAAAATTGAGGAAATAAAACTTACTTCATTTAGCATTTTACATTTTATTAAACAGCATATTATTATAATTAAACCTAGAACATTTTGTATTTTGGCAGTACATTTTGAATGGAATCGATTGTTATCGAATTCATCGTATTTTTAAGTTACGTTTATGTTTTTTGTATTGTGGCCTGTAATAAAAATAATAATGCCATAAATATTTACTTTTTTTTTTAAGTAGTTATTATTCATTGTTGCAGGTTATTTCCGCGGTGAGCAACACTTAGAAGAGATAATGTTCATGGAGAACCTCAGCCGGTCCCAACTAATGCAGCTGCTGGATAAGTTTAAAGACGTGTTGATCACTTTCGAGACGGAAGATCCGGCTGTTGCTATGCTATACCCTTATCAATAGCAATCAAAGTGCACTGTGACATGCTAAGATGTTGCAGACGTTCCTTCTGGCAGCATGTGAATACTCTAAATGCCTAGACTTAGTGATGTGTAGTAAAGCTGTTTAACATCTAGCTAATAAAGGACGTTGTTTGACTGATAGTGCAATAAACTATATAGTCTTGTTATATTTTCGATAATTATTGCCTTTATATAGGACATGTTCGTCTTTAGCAGCGACTGAAAACACAATAAGCGTAGTATTAGTAAATTTTGAAGTGATGTATTTATTACATTTAGTAATAATATGGTGTGCCTACAGAATGACAACTGTACTGGTAAGATGCCAATGGTCTCTAGTCTCGAATGATAGGAAAGATATCAGCAACTGTAATTTAATTAATTAAATCTATCTCGCACTTAGATTATGCAATGACATAATATGTCTGTATGTAGTTATATAAAAGGGTCAAAGTCTTTGCCAAAGTTCTACACATAGTTGATGGCATGGATATCAGACTACCATACAGGTCTATGTTTATTTAAAAGTGTAAATTGTAGTTAAAAAAATTGCACCATGTACAGGTACACACCATATTTGTGTGTTTGCCTAAATAGCCCGATTCCTAGTATGGATGAGTGGGTAGCATCGACTTCATTCAATTTGGTAACAATTTCCAAATACATTTAGGAAAATATTTTTTTACATCCCAGCAAAACAATTTATCGATGATAATCCAATATCCAAGTTGGTATTATCTCTTCTCTTTCATACCGAGAACCCAATTCTTTAAGCAAGCATATAATTAAAGTAAACTATTAGGTAATTACTTAGAAATAAAAACTATCACAAAATCTTAATTAACAGTAATGTGTATAAAATTGTTTTAATATCGATTGAAATTAAATAATGATTATTCAATAAAACAATCAGATTAAAATAAATAATTAGAATTTTAGCATTTTGTCCTATGTATGATTTGTATATTGTATTCCATACTATAATTAGAACAGAAATTAAAAGAGTGAATTAAATTATTTTTAATGTATAATTTACATTTTAGTATTAAGACTAGCGGCTTAAGTATTTTAAATTATTGCTTCCTAGGAAAGTTTTGTTATTATTATTAACTTCGCACTTTCAGAAGTTACTCTGGACTATTTTTCAATTAAGCATATTTTGATGGAAGTTAACACTTAGCACATTAAAGGAACATGTGTTCGAAATCACACAACAGTTGATATTCGCATTGTAAATGAGGAGTGAATTAGATAAAAGCGTTTATAAATATCTCATTAAATAAACTTAACCATGTTTACTACATTGTATTTATTTTCATAACTATTGAAAGTAAATAAACTTTTATGCATAAACTGTTGAACATTTTTATCACCCTTTTTCCTTATTGTTCCTAACACATGAATTGAATTTGAAAATATTCAAAACGAATGTAGTATAGAGTACTGCTCGTTGTTTCCGTCGAAGTTTTTTTACCAAATAAACTGTTAAGATCTTCTGAAACTGTACCTTTTCAATAGTTGATCATAATAGTTTAAATGCTTCCAAATATCCTTACTAATACTATAATTGCGATAGTTTGTTAGTAAGGATGTTTGTTATTCTTTTACACAAGAACGGCTGGACCGATTTTAATGAAATTTCGTATAGGAGTAGCTACTAACTGACACCCTGGAAAAATATAGTGTGTCGGATGAGTTAGGTATTCAAATATACATATTTTCTACTCTTTCAAACTTGAATGGATGGCACGGGACGGGAGAAGGCAGGATTTTATGCTTTTCATCATGGGATAGATAGAGAAAATCAATATGGTGGACGGCGGTAACATTGAATTTAAAGATAAAACAGTCTGTAGGTGCGGAAAATAATATATTGTAATGTGGACTGAATACGAAAACCATCTTCACCCGAGCGAAGCCGGGCCGAGTCGCTTGTAAAAATATACAGATTGTGTGTTTAAAAATATCGGAGAAAGTCACTGGAATGACTGAAACTATCCTCTTTTAATACGATTTAAATACATGAGATAGCGATTAGCGATTAATTAGCTTTTTAATAACAATAAATAATGACGATCTAAAATATTCTATCGACATTGTATTTCGAAGAAATCGATTATTCGATTTGCTTAAACAACGTTACATCCCTAACCAAGGAAATGTCAGTGTAGTGAACGTCAGCTGAACAGCGATTGCGTTTTATGTTATTGTTTTTATATGTACTACGATAAATTGTTAAAAAATGAAAAATTTCCCGGTATTCGTGTTCCCTGTTTCACTTGAATTCTATTTGAACGCAAGACATACGCATAAACAATTGCTAACAGTTTATAATCCTTACGATTTCTCTGTGAATTTTAAAGGTATAATTTCTCGCAACAATCTCCAGTGTCGTGTTGTCATAGGTGTTTTATTTTAATTAGCATTAATTTTTCAGTATTATGCACGTCGCCAAACAAGTTCACTGTAATCGACCCGGAAGGGGTGATCGCACCACAAAGCTGTATAGATATTGTCGTGCGATACACACAACCTTCTATCTCCCACTGCGATTCTGTAGAAAAATTCAGGATAACAATGTATGACAGAAATACACAACAGGTAAGCGTAGTCATTTTATACCATATGGTATTATGGTGTAAATGCAACAATTATTTCGAAATACTATCATTTTCAATCCCATGTGTAAATTTTCTCATGTGTTATTTTTTTTCTTTGTTTATGTATACAATAGATGTTTGATTTTCTTACAAATACATTGAGAAACTCATTTAAATATCAGTTATGTGCAAAAATGAGACAAACATGTAACAGATAAATTGGTTACAGAGATAAGGATAATTATGTGAAAAATAATCTAATTTTGCGTTGTAAACAAGTTTTGGTACAAGGCTTATTTAAGTATTATTTATCAGATAATATCATGTTTTTCGCCATTCTAGGCATTAGGGAAAAGAGATATTCAAACAAAATTGATAGAAGGTGAGCCATCAAGTACAAATCAGGAAAGTTTTGGTGAAAACTTTCACCCACTTGTGTCAAGAGCAACGCCTATCAGAGCTTCAGAAGAACACAGCAGAGCAGCGTGCACGCATCCTGCACACCTAAGGTAATTATGTCTAAATATTAAACTATTATATTATTGCAACTTGCAAACACTTTCATCATGTTTTAACAGCCTTTTTCAACTATATTATTGAAGTATTCAAAAGTGAATGGAGATAGAATTTTTTTTTATGGAATATTTTTTACATATGAAAGTGTTTTGAATACACATAAAAAGTGATTCATACATGGTTGGGGAAAACCCATACGCAGCAATGAAAAGTTGCTATCACTGTCAAAGAGCAGTGATCATCATTTATAATGCCATTTCTTGGACAAAATATTATTAATATGATGTTGTACCAATATTTAATTTTATCCATTTCAGGGAACATCAACCTGTGAATATAGTTGCTGTGGCTGTAAGCATATGCTGTATAGTTGCATTGCTATTACCAACACAACCAGAACAGGTTGTGAAATCTCAGTGGCCAGAGTGGCTGCACATTGGTTCCAATCTTAAACTTGTGTTCTCATTTGTACTTGGACTGGTCAGCATGCTAGTATTAAGACCTTAGTTTTAGAATATAACAGACTATTTCTGCTGGAAATTATAAAGTGTATTCCATACAATATTTCTCTTATCATATTACTCTGGTGATGAACATTTTTTTATTAGAACTGTAGAGCATTGTTTATAACCCATTAAAAAATCCCATTTACAAAATATCTTCGAAAATTTTATTAAAGCCAGTGTAAAACGATTTGTCTGTCTCAATAAAGAATTACACAGTAAAATTATTTTCTTACAAAAGTTATAATAAAATATCTCATAAATTATAACAAATGGGATGCAAAAAAGAATGAAATATCGTTTTGGAATAAAACTTTACTTAATATATCTCAAATTAACATACTGTAACAAAAAGTTCATGAGGGGTCATACTCTAAGAACAGTTGAGAAGCAATGCTATAGCAAGATGTACTTTAGGGGCAATGCCAGTCCTCATTAAAAATGTTAGCCTTTCTCTCTATGGTCAAATCTCAGTATGTAAATGTTGTGTATATAGAATATAGAAACAGGGTTTTGAACCACATTAGAAGGCTGCTACCTGTAAATAAAGCTCTCATTTATTTACCTGTATGTACATAAGTATTATGTGTATTTTTTATTTCGTTTTAAAAACGATTGAACACACCTGTATGTTGGTTTTACAAATAAGGACATTTGGCATTTAATTTTTATTAACCAATGGTGATTTTGATAAGTATAATGATTGTTTCAAAGGTGCTACTGCTACTGGAATGGTGTGATATTTTATTTGTAATTGTATTTTTTATGAATTGTATGGGTTTAATGATTGTCTTGAATGTCACTTAAAATAATGTAGTGGACTCGAAAATAACAATCTTGCATTTTCATGCAATGTATACCAAATTACAAGTTTTTTATTCACATATAAAATTGTTACACATAAGTGTGGACAATGCAGTGTTTGTCATAACAAGTATTGTATTTCTCTTGCACTGAAAAAAAATGTTGCAACATAGAATATAAAATTGAGTACTGCTGCTTATAAAGCTTTTGTGTTAAATATTGGGATAAATTCCTTGTAATTGGGGGCCATGTGCTGTGAGAAAATGTTGATGCCAAAAATATAATAATAAAACAAACACAAAGTGTGTCAATTTATTTATTTTAAACTGAAGTATATGTGTAATCACAGTTCTCAACACAATTCCCGGCTTGTTCACATTGCGCTACAAAACATTATAGCTCAAGTAGGCACATAGTTGCTACAAATCTCACAATTAACAATTCCAAAGCATTTTAAACTAACTTTTGTATCATCTTAAATAAAATAAATATTGATTTTTAAACAGGTACTTAATATTTATCATTGACTTTTTGACACTCATATTTTATTTTACGATAAACGTTAATGTTATATTAATCTATATTGGGAATGTAAATATCTGTGCGATGCTGTGCTTTGTAAAATTGCAATTTCTCGTATAGTGTTGATGACGCCTGCTAGACTAAAGCTTCCTATGGTGAATTACGTGCCTCATTTCTACTGCAGTTCACAACAAGATCTAGTAATTAAAGCAAATACATTTTAGTCATTCATGAATTTTGATGGATAAATTAATATAGTTAATATTCAGTATTAAATAGTCTAATCTCTAACATTCGATATGTTTATCAATATATTTAATAACTTCAAAGTTAAAGTCTTGTATAGTAAGTACAATATAATTATTAACTGCATTTACGCTTACAACATCAAACATTAAAATCAAATATTGCCAATGGCAATAAACAAATATATTTTATAACTTACACTAAACTTTAATATATTCCTCTTTACATAAAACAATTAGTAATTACATATTAGTTTATTGTTTTATTGAAGTCTTTTGATGAGATCTAAAATGCATTAAATTTCCTTAATTTCATAACAATAAACCTATGTTGCCTAAAATCTAATAAAGCTTTCTTTATTATTGCAAAAGTACACAATTTATAATTGTTTGTTATCACAATAAACTGTGTACATGTATCTTAATTTACTGATTAATGGACAGACTATTTCAATAAGCATATCACAATTGCAAGTTTACAAATTATTGCTTTTCATAGTGAGGATAATACTCAAATATTATAATTGATAAACATCTTCATCAAATAACATGATATTACCCTAACACATTAATGAGGTAAAAGTGTCAGGTACTTCTAGAGCATAATTTAATTGTTGATGTAAATGTACATCATAGTGTCTATATAAATGGCAAGATATGCTACAAGTCAACCATGATATGAGTAAATAGTGGATGGAGTACTGTTGCTACTTCTACATAATGCAAGGAACTTAGACCATCTTCCATCATCCTGTTTTTAGCAAAACTGAGCAACTTCTTCCTTGTTTCACTGAAATTATAAATTGAATATAATTAGAAATTAATGTTATATTTTTTTACCAAGGATATGTAAGAGATAACACAATATTTCACTATGTTATATGATGTGCCAATACCAAGTGAACTGCCTAATGAATATTGCACATGTGTTGTACTAAAACAAGTGTTATTCAATTATAGGTGTACAATAACTACAGGTATATCTATAATTTAATTTAATGTATTGATAATAAGTCAATACAGATAAGTCTTAAGTACTATTTAAGTGCCAATATGATAAATGATCATATTTCATTTCATTTTATTACAGTTAAGGTACTAAAATACTTAAAATTATACACATATTTTATATTGTTTTACAGTTTTTTGTAATTACAATCAAATGATATGAACTTACCCTTTTCGTTGCGATCTGTGAGTTACCATGTGATACCTGCTAGTTTCAGGTTCAAATCGACACATCTTCAAATTTTGAGCCTCTAGACGAGAATACAAATCATCATCTTCACCTCCCCATCCAAAATATTCATTGCTCATTCCATTGACATCTTTAAACTGTTTTGAAACTATTGCTATAGCACCTCCAAATAGTGTTAAATAAGGCAGGACAAATCTGAAAATATTAATTTATTTTATATGGTGTTATTTTAATACTACAATAAAACAGCAACAAGTGTAAGCTGTAAGTAAATGTAAAATATGCACCTGGGACTACTATTCAATATGTACACTGAATGTGATGAATAAATGAAGGATAGCTACAAAGCATACAATACAAAACTGTTGCAATTCTGGCAATTGATATGCAATTTCTTTAAACCCAACTAAAATTCTATTGTACTCTTAGGAAGTGCACCTAAATTTATTGATGCTTGAAGACATATGTCTTGGACGTTTCGTACAAGCGTAAATATTGGCAGGCCGTAATGGCAGAAGATCAACATCATGGAGCACTAAACACGGAAAGCCAGCTTTCATTGCAGCCACTGCGCCTATGTTCATTAGCTTTGCTCTATTGAACAGACGAGAGTCAACTTGCTCCACGACATATATACGATAGTGTATTCTCTGACGACGAAAAAATGTGTGCATGTACACTAAAAACCCACGTAATTGCTCTGCTCGGTCCCTGAAAAGTATATTTATTTTACATCTATGTTACAGTTAATTATAGAGACGTTTTAAGACAGGTATATAAGATATGCTCACCTATAAGGCACGATGATAGCTGTGCTATACTTTGGTTTACATTCCTGCGGTGTGTACTCACCACCTTCTCCTATTCCGTGGCCTTCGACTAAATCGCCGTCTACTAAACTCGGAGACAACGTAGTATCATCATGTATTATATCATAGTAATCACAATCAATAATCGCAGTACTTGTAAAATTGTCAGCGGTCTCCTCGTGAAGATTACGTAAAATATCCTCCTTGTCTATAAAGTCGTATGTACGACGACCGTTCATATCTGGATGAAGAAATATTATAAGTGTTATTACTACTAAGCCACAGTATATAAGTTTTTTTCTATATGGATGGCGCATGTTTGCAGTTAAAACATTTACAATGTACACAATAAATAATTAACACATTATTGTAACAAACAATTAGAAGATTTCATTTTGTTTATCGATTGGTTTATGTCAAATTGACAGTTGCCACTCAGACTCAGTGGAATGCCATGTTTATCAGCTGATTTATACGTTGGGATACACGCATGTTTAACGAAATAAATTCGTATATTTTTAACCTTTTTTGGTGTAGTTCCTAACGAAATTCATTAATTTTTTACAACACCTCTTCTTCTTTATAAGAACTGATGGCTCCTCCGTAGTATCTCAGATTTTGGTTAAAAAGAAAAGTTTAGATAAAATATGTCCTATATTGGTGGCCGAGGGTAGACAGAAATAAAGTAAATTCAAAATGCTTTTGAAACAATTAACTGACATTAGATGTTCAATCACAAAGTTGTTTGTTGTTTAAATGATTGCTATATTATTTAGTGTATAGTAAAAAATACCTCGAATAAGAATATTAAACAAGTGACAAAATGTCTTTGGAAGAAAAAAATAATATTGTGCCTGTCATTGATACGTCTGAAGAAATTGAAAATTTTAATAACAATTCGATCGAAGTGATACGTAGAGGATCTCGAAAGGATACGATTAACACATCATGGGAAAAAAGTTGCTATGTTTCATTCCACGAATATATGAAAGATTGTAATAAGACACCTCCTTTTGTGAGCATTATGGTTAATGACGAACCCACTACAAATTATGGGAATTCTATGGACAGTTCCACACAAACTACACCATTTGTAACGTTGCCGATCAATTGCAGTATCGTTGATGTGAGTCTGTCGTTTGGTAAAGATTTTAATATACAAGACTCTACATCGAATGACAATTCTGAGCAATCATTACCGAGTAAGCGTTACAGATGTGATTCCAGCGATGGTGACGACAAGGCACTGAGGCCTTGGAAAAAAACCAAATGTACAGATTCTTGTTCTTCAAGCACATCTGATTTATACGACGCAAAAGTATCGCTGGGACAATCTGCTTCATCATGCCAATTGTCTAGCAACTCTGATGTTTCATTTAAATCAATCAATAGCAATCAATCTTTTAAAGTTCGTAAAAGGCGAATCAAATCCGAGACTAATTTATTTAGAGACGTACTTCAACGGTCAAGGAGAGCTGTTAATATCAGCAAACATAATTATTCCGAAAATAGCACACCAGGTAAAAATTCTCATACAGTATTCCTAAAATCACATTTTCTTGACCCTAAGGAAGATTAAAATAATATGTAGGTAAATTGTATATAATTATAAGAGGATACAAGTATTAAAGTTAATGGTAAAGTTAATTAGACACAGATATTACCTCAAATCCGCCCTATCTTCTTTTTACGCTACTGCAGAGTGAAGGTTGGTTGTTACAATAGCACGAGACGTTATCATTAGTGATAAAAAAAAATTGTCGCTTATTTATAAACATTTCGTCTCCGTTAGCGGTTAATATTGTTCAATGACATCATCGGCGCGCAGACACAATTCAAGTTTGCGATGTTAACGGACGAGACCTCTGTAAATAGGAATTAAGACCTCATTTCTGATTTTACTTTGAGATGCGTTAACACGTATAACGTTCAGATTTTTTTAAATCACTTGTTTTAAATGACTTTTGTTATCAATGTCCTATGGATAGTGAAATGGGAGCATCTAAAGAAAATAGTGTTAAAGTCGAGGTCGAAATTGAGTGTGCGATGGATACTGGAGTATTGAGTGATATGGAATGGTTCATGTTGTCAGGAGGAACACCACGGAGGGAGAGGAACTACCGGCGTAACTCAAAGCCGAAGACATGGAAAATTGTAGACCTCTGTACATGGATCGGCAGAAAGGTAAGTGTTATAAACAGAATGTAATAAGATTGAATAAGTTACTAAGTCCACAGACAACGCTATCCTGGCAAGAAATATGGTTTAAAAACGCTAGCAGGGAAACCGTTGGAGGTAAATTACATAAGTCAATTATGTAGGAGTAATTGAATAAATGAAACTATCTTTCTGCCAGTTTAGATCAATGTCCTTTGATTTTGAAGTAACCATTTAAACCATAACGTAATTTAATCAAGGTTATTCTAACCCAAATATTTGTTTATATTAATTTTGATTTATGACCTTTGAATTAGTTTATAGCCCTGTTAAATGTTAAATTTGCTCGAAAAAGTTGAACAGGAGGATATGGAACCTACTGGTGGCCGGGTTTACCTTTGAGACTCCGGTGCCGCTGATAATGCTTGTGGCGGTCACCGAGGAGTTATTTTTTAGTATGTTGGCGTAGTTTTTGTTAGAGTGTACCTTTGACACATTATGTCGTTTAGACTTAGGAAGCGAGTCTAGGGATCGAACCCAGGATTTCACGATTCACAGCACACATTTAATGCCACTCGAGCAGTGAGGCGAATCATAATGATATTGACAAATACCATACCTATTGAATATTGCCGCTTATGTTCGAATACGCAAAATGAAAATGCATCATAGTTATATTCAGGCATTAAACCTATTATGACATACGATGTAAATTGTAATGCATACAAATTGACAAAAAGACTGCATCGTAAAATCATTTATAAAATCATAAATATTTGCGATACTATAGTTATGCGTATGCAATGAATTAAATAAATAAAATTTTACCCACTAGCGTAGCGTTACGTAACGACATACTATAAATCTTCCTACCAAAACTAAGAGAAACTGATTTATCTCGAAGCGTGCGTCACAACCACTTCACAGCATCATAATATCAGCGGCAACGAGATTTCCTAAGTTGATTGAAGATAACTGATACGTAGATGTAATGATATAAAAAGTAGGTATAGTTTGTAATACAGATTCCCTTTCAAATTTCAATCTAAGGTTTCAATATGTTCCGAATATTCATTTTGATTTTTTGTGATTCCAAGAGTTTCAATTCTATAAAAGCCTAATGTTTTTCAAGCTTTAACATTAAGCACTAGATCTAAAATTTAAACAGCGGTGCTTTTTAAAGAAGCGATAAAAATGCTCATGGTATAATCCTATTCTGCAAATAAGCTGGGTAATTTATTCGAATCGTTTCATTTAGATTTAGATTATAGAGAACCGTTGTACCAAGCCGGTAGTATTAATTTGCCAAATACAATTGACCCAGAATATACTTGGCAATCAAATCGTGTCGAGTTGAATAAGCGCTACAATATTTGGTTCTCCAAATGTAGTAGCATGAAGAAGTTGAATAAATTGACCTCGTCTTCATTATCCCGTTCATAATGTAAGTTAAACTGTAGGCCATAATAACATTGAAATAACAATTAATAAATAGGTATGTTATACCGGTATAATATTGATGTTGTAAATAGTGTAGAATGGATCAGTCTAATCGAGTGCTGTGACGTCATCCATTTTGAAACCGTGCAGCTTTTTCAAATGGATATTGTAACGGCATTCGATAAGCACGCTGCAAGGTAGCCACTGTTAAGATACGATAAGAATATACCACTAGAAACTAATTGAGAGGGTGAATAGTGACTAGTACGATCGCATTAACTAATTTTGCCAAAGCTAAGATCGCCGATATTAACGAACTCCGGACTATACATGTTAAGAGTTAGTAGAACAATTTAATTCTAACGAATTGGATGTGGATGTAGCATAAAACGAATAACGTTTCAAACATGCTACCAAAGGCAGTTGTAAATTCAATGCAGAATAATAATGACATCATTCTACAATACAACATTTAAAATAATTATAAAACTAGTAACAAAATATTTTATTACTTTTTCACTTATTGTTAGTCGAATACAATACAAGGTACCTAGCCTTGTATTGTATTCTACGTACAGGATTCGAATTACTCTCATAATTGGAATAATTTGTTTGATATTATTAAGCAATATCGAGATGATTTTTCGTTGTTTTGTGTTTGGAGGGCTACCAGTCTCTCACGGGTCTGTACTCGGACATGCTCAGGGAGCCAATACATAATAAAGAAATAACTGACAAATCCGGCGAGGAGTTGAAAGAACTTAAGAAGTTTCTGGAACAAGTGGACCTGAAACAAGAGAGACTTGCTCGCGAGAACGAGCTCCTCAAAGAAGGAATGGTGAAGATGATGAATAAAATTGAGGAACTCGAGGGTAAGCTCAGGTAAACATTGACTACATTTACAAATTACAATACACTAAGTATACTTCATATTCAGATGTAACCTTTGTACTGCGGGAAAGAAAGCAGCCAGAAATAGAGTAACAAAATTCTCGCGGTAAAATCAAGGCGTTTTCTATGTATATAGAGAACGAATACAAAATATCTTCTTCCACAGCAAAGCAATTCATATAGTAGGATGCAAAAATAGAATTTTAAATTTACAGGAGTTTATTTAAATAAGCGTTAACATCCACTGCCTGATACAGTATTTGGTGGATGTTTCAATTTAACTGAATGCATTGTTATCGTACATCGCTTTAAAATACATCCAAGGTTTGTTTGATGAACATTTATCCGCAATAGGAATGTAGGTAGACATTATATTATGAATGAACATGAAGTCACCAACGTCCCGTAGTCGGAGCTCTTCGACAAGATCACATTGAAGTAAATAGAAATACAAATCCTATAGCAGATGGCAGACACCGCAAAACATTATCATCATGACTGTCGTTAAGATTTGATAAACTTTCGTTCTTGATATTTCTGGTTATTGCTACTGAGGTAAACTCGTTTACTAAAATGTCCGCAGGTGTCAAGACAACAAGCCTCCAGCGCCACAAGGACCACCTCCACCCCCGCCTCCTCCGCCACCCCCACCGCCACCACCACCGCCACCCCCGCCGCCACCTCCACCGCCTTCTAAGCTACCAGTGCGTTCCCACACCATACCGAGGTGTGGTTCCGCGCCTCCTAGGATAGCTGGACCTAGATTGACAATCACGCCGCAGGACATCGCTAATGTTAAATTGAGGAAAGCTAAAGTAAGTAAAATTATACGGATTCTACAGTACAGAAAGAGAAAACCGCATTCCTGTGTACATATAACTAGTATATCCTCGAAAACCTTTGTATCGATGATAGAGAGGGTAAGGCCCAAAGGGATAGCTTTTAGCTAGTTTGAAGGTGAAGTCTTAAAAAATACACATAATTCCATCGGTAATACATGCCAGAGCCACAAGTCACGACGCAAAGCGGTCAATATCCTTAAATCGTTCTTAGTTAATCGTTAATTGCGCTAGCTTGATTTCGTCATATTAAGAAAAAATAAACGATAGTGATAGGAAAAGTAAAACAGTAAATAAAAGGATGACAGAGGCCGGAATGACAACATGACTAAATAATAAGGAAATAATTATATCGAATTGTCGCAGACTAATATCGTGATTTTTTGCATCAGAATTTTTAGCCCCATTTCTTACTTGCAATTATCAGATTCTTTCTTCGATCTCCGCTCCGCCACACCTCAAAGATCAAATATTTTTTTTATGAGTTTTGATAATAACTAGATCATTTCTGCTTACAGGATAACCCAGTGAGGTCGAAGCCTAAAGACACTCAGCAACCATTGGTAACACAACAGATGCTGCAGTCCACACGAGCCAAACTGGGTCGAACACGGCCAGTCGCCGCCTCGACTCCCAAGCAACAACTAACTGAGCTAGAAAAGTAAATTTAATATTGTATTATCATTACAAAACGTGACTCAATGAATTATTCTTATATCTTTTTTACTACTGAGTGACGGTGTATGATATAAATATTGTATTGTTCTAACACTGCAAAAAAACTACACCGCAAAACGCACCTGATGGCAGTTCTTCAAACGGCCGGTGTCTAGAATTTATCCATCTTTAACAAGGGATTTCATTGGATAATATGATTCATTATATGATTCAGTAAACAAAGATTGATTTCTTTGATGGATTGATTTAATGGATTGATTTCTTTGATGTATCCATTTAAAGATAGTTATAGATAAAAATATATGCCTACCTTTGTATATTAAATCATAGGATTGTGTCGACATAGTAATGGTAGCTATTTTAACCTATGTTTAAAGATAGATAGGTAATAGAAAAGCTGTAAAATCTCATTCAGGTTTCCTTAATGAAGAAGAAACTGTAACTTAGATGTAATTGTACATGTATTTTCGGATTTTTGAATTGATTAGTTTGTCGTATATTATGCATATCTGATTTTCTTTGTATATAGTCAAATACTGAGAATCTCATTATACGCCTGACGTAGATACTTGATACAAAGTTTGAGAATTGCAATGCAATCACTTATCGATAAGGATTCCATCTTCAGCCTAGTAATCAGCAACAGACAAAAATCTATAGTAGGTTTATTATTTGTATTCATCTCGTCGACACATCGTCACACACGTTACCATCAGTACTATCATTTTTAACCTAAAACACCAGATTTATTTTTTAATTGAAGAAATCTAGAGGTATGTTGAATGACGTCGGATCATTTGAGTAAGCTCATTGGTGTGTCACATGGTCTCGTTCCCAGATGTCTTCTGCAGGAGACATCGGTGGCATCGCTTTACAGACGACGTGCGGCCCGCGGCACGTTCCGCAGCGCCGAGGAGCTGCGGCCTCGGCCGTACCCCGCGTCACGCTGCCCACGCTCCCCGCGCGAGCCGCGATCACCTCGCTCCAACTCATTACCCAGAATCACGCCTATATCGCCACTCAAGTTCCCTAACGCAGTGCCTCAACAGTGACAGTTGTCATAACAACCACTTCCCATGTAATGACGTCATTGCAGTCACTGCGGGAATTACATACGGTTTATTACTGCGGGATTTTAATTTAGTACGGTGACTCTTAAAATGGGCGTTTTAAGATCTTTTTTTTATCTAGTCTTGCATGTTGATGACGTGACTTCAAAATTGTGTGTATATTTGTGATGTTTTATTTTAGGGGACGCAAATCGTTTTCATTTGAAATCATTTGTTTGTGAACAATAACATTACTTAATTGTAATATTTTCATTGTATTGTCTAAATTCTTATGACTCCGTATTTATGGTTCTCTTCAAGTTTCAATTTTTTTACCTACTTGGCTTAAGTAGGGGTAATTAATATTGTTTGAAATATTCATTCGTTAACTACTCCAACTAAAATGTACTATTTTATTATTGTATAATTCTTGATCTACATAGTGTATATTTTTATGACCGTAAAATTGAAATAATTAAAATTTTATATTGTTGATTATATTGGAAATTAATAAAAGCCTATTTATAACTTTTTTTATTATTTGATTTCCCTTTATACACCATAACATATTTCACGCAGCGGTATTGTAAATCAATTTTATGATTTTAGTTATCTATATACATAAGTACGAAGTATTAATAATATCCATTATTTTTCATTGGTTTAGTTTCCGTGTTTCGTAATTCTTAGGTGCACAATAATATAAATTCGATGCTGGCCTGTCACTGATATATGTACACAGCTGATATAAAAAGTTAAAGAATCTATTCGGAGCGGATTGGTCGACGTAATTTGATTACTATGTATCAACTATGTACTATGATCCATTAGTCAGGAAAAACGATTTCTTAACATTAACTATTAGTTATGTATAAAAATACTAGGCAAAAAATAGAGTACAAATTAGTAACCGCAAAAAAATATTAATAGTGAAATATGAGCTTAAAATAAAAAGTAATAATTTATTGAATGTTTTATTCAGTTGCTGTTGTCCTTTAAATAAAATATTTTTTCTAAACTTTTGTTTGATTCCAAAAATGGTTCAACACGTTGTTATCGTATGATACGATTCCACAACTCATTAATCACAGGATCAGCAGGAAATCTGAATAATCCTATTTTTTTAAGCAATTTGTATTATAGTATATAGGTATTATTACGGATTAAAAATGTGTACATCATGACGTAAATTATTAATTATATAAAGGTGTCCCAGAACTAGATGAAAAACCAGTAACTGGAGATAGACCAAACTTGGTGGTCTATTCCTTGGACCAAACTATGATGGCACAGCAAAAAGATAGCCCTTGTTCCAGTTTAACAGCTATTCTTGGAAATATGAATATTTCTAGAAAATCTACTTTGACCAATACTTTGTAGCATTGGGACTGATTTATATACATACATACATAAACTCACGCCTTTATCCCCGAAGGGGTAGGCAGAGGCGCCACCAGGACACCCACATTTCGCCTTGTATGTTCCGTCCCACGATGTGATAGGGGGCGAGCCTATCGCCATATCGGGCACAAATTCCTGACTCCGGACTGATAATGAATAGAAAAATCCAATACCACTTTGCCCGACCCGGGACTCGAACCCAAGACCTCAAGCTTTGTAACCGTACCGTAATACAACTACGCCACCGAGGCAGTCATATAATTATATATGTACGGGATAGTGTCTAGTAATGTATATAATGTACGGATAGTGTCTAATAATGTATATTATGTACGAGATAGTGTCTGATAAAGTATATTATGTACGAGATAGTATCTAATAACTTATCGTTGTACAATAAATTTTGATTTTAACATATACGTACGCTTATAATAATGTACATAACAGTATTAATTATATAATAGTAAATATGTATTTAGAATAGTTAAGAGCCTAATTGTTACGATGGCTCTCCCTACGGTAACGCCGCCCGACAGTTAACATACAGCCGCGCTCCTATTGGCTAATAAGTAGGCCCTGTGATTGGCTAGCCAATTAGAGCGCCGCTTACGTTTACCGCAAAATCATATAAATATGGAGCCGGGTTTTTGGTTCGGCACAGTCGTCGGCGGCCTTACCTCAAGAAAGCAACGAATAAAGAAATCAGAAAAAACTCAAGAAAAATCTTTTACTTCACCAATCCAGCACCAAATGTGTTCTAGCGTACACATTTAATGGTCCTTCGAGCCGGATTTTGTGAAGTATCAAGAAAGAAAAAATGCCGGTCACACGCTCGGAAGGAAGAGGACGCAAACCTACAGAAGAAACTCCGTCTTCGTCTAAGGGTACTTTGACTACCTCGACGAGCGGAACTACGGCCGAAACGAGTACAGCAACGGGAACCACCGCCACGGGGTCAACAGACAGAACAGCGACAACGACTACCGGGACGGAGGCCTCAACAGAACGCTCATCGACCGCCGCGCCCTCCGCCAAACAGAAAAAAGGAGCATCTAACGTGACTACGGACGTCACCAGGAGAATTGTCGACAAACCGACAAGAGAAGAGGCACCAACGTCTGTCATTGACGCCTTCAAAGAAACTTCGACAGTCAAAAGAATGAAAGGCATTTCGGGTCCACCACAAACAGAAGGACCGCCGGACCACCCTGTCTCCGATAATAGGAAACGGGGAGGGGGGTCCACCTACAGCAAGAAAGCATACAAAATAGCAAAGGCGAGAGAAGAACTATTGAGCAAGCAAGTTGAACTCGCAGCAGCACGTCTCGCCTTACTTGAAGCCGAAGATTCCGCAAACGAAGATGACATGAGTTCAGAATCATCGAAAACCGAAGTCAACGAAAGAATTGACAGCTGGCTGGAATCACAAGTACCACGTCCGATACTTGCCATTGCCGACAAACCTCAAGAAGTGCCAAGGCAACCCGAAGTAATAGAAGCTACAACCGAACAAGAAATAGTAAGAAACTACCAAGAACCGAAACAGTCATGTCACCCGCAATCAGTACCGGCGGGAGTCTCGCAAACAGACTTCACAGGACTAGCAACGGCAATCACACTCGCAGTCAAAGCCGCGCAACGTCCGAAATATACAGAGCTACCAATCTTCAGTGGTTCGCACCAAGAGTGGCTACCGTTCCGAGCAGCATATACAGAAACCGAAGATATGTTTTCCGCAGTCGAAAATACAAACCATCTTAGAAGAAACCTCAAAGGAAAAGCAAGAGAAGCAGTTGAAGCGCTACTCGTGACGAGTGCCCACCCAACGGAAATTCTAAAGACACTGGAATCAAGATTCGGCAGACCGGAATCCATCGCAATCATGGAAATCGAAGCACTCCGGGCGTTACCTCGCCTAGTAGATTCTCCAAGAGATATATGTATTTTCGCCACTAAGATCACCAACATAGTAGCAACATTGAAGACCCTCAGCTGCATCAAATATTTATACAACCCAGAGATATCGAAAACAGTGATGGAAAAATTGCCACCTGCACTGCGATACCGGTACTACGAATTCGCGAACACACAGAACAAGGAAGATCCAGAGCTAATGAAGTTAGAAAAATTTCTGAAGCGTGAAGCTGACTGGTGCGCCCCATATGCGCTACCAGAACAAATAACAATACAGAGCTCAACGTTTGCACAGCGGAAACCTCAGAAAGTGCACAACGTAACAGAAAACACACACACATCGAAGTGTCCCGTTTGTGATCAAATAGGTCACAACACAACAAGTTGTGAAAAATTCAAACAAACAGAAGAAAACGGAAGATGGGACATAGCGAAGTCGAAACGCCTGTGCTTCAGATGTCTACGATACAGAAACAAAACTCATAGTTGCCGAGCAGTACCATGCGGTATCAACGAATGCAAGCATTACCACCACAAAATGCTGCACTACACAAAGAAAGAAAACAAGACAGAAGAATCAACAGAAGCCGTTAATTCCGCATGGACAACGAGAAAACAGTCATATCTGAAAATATTGCCAATTCAAGTCACAGGGCCACGAGGATCAGTGAAGACCTTTGCTCTATTAGACGACGGATCGACTGTCACATTAGTGGACAAAAGCATAGCCGAACGCGTCGGAGCAACAGGACCGGTGGACCCGCTCAAACTTGAAACCATCAACGATATGAAAGCATCAGAAACAACATCAAGAAGGGTCAACATAAAGTTGAGAGGTATCAATGAACACACAGAAAGAATACAAGCACGCACCATAAACAGACTACAAGTAACGCCGCAACGAGTCACAGAGAAAACAATAGAAGGGTGCAGACACCTAGAAGATATCCGCAAGTTCCTCACCTATGCAGAAGCAGAACCTCGGGTGCTGATTGGTCAAGACAATTGGCATCTATTATTAGCAACAGAAACAAGAAGAGGCAGCAAAAACCAACCAGTGGCATCTCTCACGCCACTAGGTTGGGTATTACACGGGAACCGCACAAGAACAATAGGCAACGATGTGGATTTCGTGTCACATCTCACAGATGACAACAAGGACGACCTGGAAAACCTTGTACAACAGTACTTCGAGATGGACGCACTTTGCATCAACCCTAAGAGGCCTAAATCCGATCCAGAAGAACAAGCTCTGCGCATCCTAGAAAAAGTGACGAGGAAGACAGAAACAGGAAGGTACGAAACAGGACTTCTATGGCGCAAAGAAGACGTCACATTCCCAGACAATTACGAAAGCTCACTGAGACGCCTCTTGGGAATAGAAAAGAAAATTGACCGCGATCCCAAGCTGAAACAGAAATATACAGAACACATGGAAGCACTCATCACGAAGGGATATGCTGAAATAGCTCCAAATACGAAAACCCAGGGCAAGACCTGGTACCTACCGCACTTTGCAGTGGTCAATCCAATGAAGCCGGAAAAATTGAGGATTGTACACGACGCTGCAGCCAAGACAAAAGGAGTAGCCCTCAACGACATGTTACTTAAAGGACCCGACCTGCTACAGTCACTGCCGGGGGTCATCATGCGTTTCCGCCAACACGCCGTGGCGGTCACAGCCGACATAAAAGAAATGTTTATGCAAGTGACACTACGACCAGAAGATAGAGACGCCTTACGGTATTTGTGGCGCGGCAATCGTCGAGACGATCAACCTCCGGAAGAGTACAGAATGACATCCTTGATCTTCGGCGCGTCAAGTTCACCAACGACAGCAATTTATATAAAGGACTTGAACGCAAAGCAATACGAAGATATTCATCCAAAAGCTGCAGCAGCAATAATCAAGAAACATTATGTAGACGACTATATAGACAGCTTCAAAACCCTCGATGACGCCAAAGAAATAACAAAGGGCGTACGAGAAATACACCGAGCGGCTCACTTCGAACTGAAACAGTGGAAATCAAACTCACAAGCATTACTGGAGGAGCTTGGTGAAGATAGTGCTACAAACAATATAGAACTCTACAGGTCAGAAGAAAAAACCGAACGAGTACTCGGTATACTGTGGAACATTAAAACAGACGAATTCACATTTAAATTAAACATGACTCACATTCCAAAGAATATAACAGAAGGGAAAACACCCACCAAACGAGAAGCTCTTCGTATCGTCATGTCATTTTTTGACCCACTCGGATTCGCCTCACCAGTGACGATAATGGCAAAACAACTTCTGCAAGAAGTGTGGCGCAGAGGAACAGCATGGGACGACCAGATAGACGAAGATCTTTCGGAACAATGGATGAACTGGATAACTCACCTGAAAAATCTGGACACCATCACGCTACCAAGGTGTTACTTGAACTACAGTGACGCACCCTCGTTGGAATTACACGTCTTCACCGACGCAAGCGAGTCCGCCTATTCTACAGTACTTTTTTGGAGAACAACTACTCCAAACGGCGAAGTGAATCTCTCTCACATCATGGGAAAGGCGAAAGTAGCACCACTGAAGCTCACATCCATCCCGAGGCTAGAACTACAAGCCGCGGTCATGGGAGCACGACTCGCGGAAACTGTGATACAAGAACATGAAAGAAAACCAGATCGTAAGGTATTCTGGACAGACAGCAAGACAGTGCTCACCTGGATACGCACAGGGTCCAGATCATACAAGCCCTATGTAGCACACCGATTGGCAGCCATAGAAGAATGTTCAAAAGTTAACGAATGGCGCTGGGTCCCGACCAAACTTAACGTGGCTGACGACGCTACACGAGACGTTCCTGCAACATTCGGAAAAGAACACAGATGGTACAAAGGACCTGAGTTCCTCTATGATGCGGATGAATTCTGGCCGACCGAATCAGTAACCATCTCAGAACCCTCTGGAGAAGAAAAAGTATTCTATACAGCAAACACCAACAAACCGAAGCTCTCAGAAGCACTACCTGAGGTATCGCGGTTCTCCAACTGGGAGCGCCTTAGATACGCAACAGCAAGAGTACTACACTTCATCCAGATATGCAAGATGGAAAAGCAGAGCGTCAACTATAAGAGGTCAAAGAGAAATAAGGAAGTTGATCCAGCTTGGAGCAAACGAAAAAAGCCGTTGTTAAGCTTACCACAAGGAACAAAGAAGAAGCTGACCCAGGATAACAGGAAATACATACCCGTCTCAGCCGAAATTCTCCAATTGGCGGAAAAACTCCTGATGCGTAACGTTCAAGAACAATCCTTCGCTGAGGACATAGAAAACTTAAATAATGGGAAGCAGGTAGAACGAGGGAGTCGCATACAACACCTAAGTGTCGAATATATAAACGATACACTTAGACTCAGAAGCCGTATTCAAGCAACAGAAAACATAGAAGAACAAATGAAGAATCCCATGGTCTTAGACGGTGATCATCCGACGGTCAAGCTGTGGATAGAAGCAATGCATCGCAAACTACATCACTCCGGAGTAGAAGCCACTGTAAATGAGTGTAGACAACAATATTGGATCATACGTTTACGACCGGTGTGTCGTACGATCGTGAAGAAATGTCTGTTCTGCAGAATGAGAACTCAAGCTCCCCCACAACCAAGAACTGGAGATTTGCCGGCGAGTCGTTTGGCTCACCACAAGCGACCATTCACATATACAGGCATAGATTATTTCGGCCCGCTCACCGTCACCGTCGGTCGGACTCAACAGAAGAGATACGTGGCCCTGTTTACGTGCTTAACAGTTCGGGCCATACACTTAGAATTAGCTGGATCACTCAGCACGGACTCCGCAATAATGGCACTAAGAAGAATGATAGCACGACGTGGCTGCCCCACCGAGATTTGGTCGGACAACGGCACTAATTTAAAAGGCGCCGATAAGGAACTTAGAAGAGCCATCGACGTGGCGACAGCTGAAGAAGCCGCTAAAAAGACCATCTCCTGGCGCTACATTCCACCAGGAGCACCCTTTATGGGTGGAGCTTGGGAACGAATGGTTCGCTCTGTAAAAACAGCACTGGCAGCAACGCTACATGAGCGACACCCAACAGAAGAAGTCTTATCCACACTACTTGCCGAGGTGGAATATACGATCAACAGTCGACCATTGACACACGTCTCAGTCGACACCGAAGATCCGGAAGCCCTGACACCCAACCATTTCCTTTTGGGGGGACCAGGGTTAGTACCACAGCCAGGGACGTTTAAGGAATCCGACTCTATCAGATCCAGTTGGCGAGCTGCACAACGCCTAGCGGACATATTTTGGTCACGCTGGGTCAGAGAGTACCTACCAGAGCTGCAACACCGGCGGGAGCCGCACGGAAGAGGAACACCCATAAAAAACGGCGACCTTGTGCAAGTCGTCGACTCGAACTTACCAAGAAACGTGTGGATCCGAGGACGAGTCATCGCTACCTATCCTGGTCCAGACAACGTCGTACGGACAGTAGACATCCGCACAAAAGGAGGAGTATTACGGCGGCCAGTGAAGAAACTCGTGGTGTTACCAATAGCAACGATCGACACACCCGCACCAAAACTTGATGCGACGCAGTCGCACGGCGGGAGTGATGTACGGGATAGTGTCTAGTAATGTATATAATGTACGGATAGTGTCTAATAATGTATATTATGTACGAGATAGTGTCTGATAAAGTATATTATGTACGAGATAGTATCTAATAACTTATCGTTGTACAATAAATTTTGATTTTAACATATACGTACGCTTATAATAATGTACATAACAGTATTAATTATATAATAGTAAATATGTATTTAGAATAGTTAAGAGCCTAATTGTTACGATGGCTCTCCCTACGGTAACGCCGCCCGACAGTTAACATACAGCCGCGCTCCTATTGGCTAATAAGTAGGCCCTGTGATTGGCTAGCCAATTAGAGCGCCGCTTACGTTTACCGCAAAATCATATAAATATGGAGCCGGGTTTTTGGTTCGGCACAGTCGTCGGCGGCCTTACCTCAAGAAAGCAACGAATAAAGAAATCAGAAAAAACTCAAGAAAAATCTTTTACTTCACCAATCCAGCACCAAATGTGTTCTAGCGTACACAATATAATTTATGTAATTTAGATTTATAATATTCTGATTTATATAATTTAGATATATAATATTTTAGTTGACGTTTTGCAATCAACCATTTAGTCGGTCAATGTCCTCAGAAGCATATTGCATGAGGGCATTGTATCGAGTGCGTGAATAACCATCGATATTTTCGCATCTCTACTAATTGCTATTTTTGATTTTTGCTTGTGACTTTTGTGAAATGTCATTTGTATTCATTTTTATCACAGACCCAAACAAGAATTTGTATTATGATTTTTGAAGTTAGCCTGATCAATAACAAATATTTTTAAAATTGAACGTCTTCTCTGCAAAACCATTTAAAAATATTATTAATGTGACTTTTATTTCGTAAAAGAAGAATGGCAATTCTTATTTGGCTTGGATAACAAGTTACGGTTATCTTATCAGTATGGATTTCAGTTCACTTAATCCGAGCACTTCGAATGCCTTGAATATTGCTGCCAGAAACGACGATGTAAAAACGGTAAAAAGACTGCTCAAAAAAATAAATCCGAATTGTATTGACAACCGTGGTTGGACGTGCCTGCACGAAGCAGCCTACAATGATGCATACGACAGTGCTATGGTTATTTTAAAGCATCCAACTTGTCGGCCGCTTGCGGAGACTCACGAAGGCCACACTGCCCTCTACTTAGCATGTAGAAACAAATGCAGCATTAGAACTATCAAACTATTGCTAGACAATGTTAATGATATCGCAAACTATGGAAGTACTGAAGGAGTCACACCTCTGCACGTTGTTTCTGGACAAGGTCGGGTCGAAGTGATACAACTGTTAATTGACTATGGAGCGATAATCGATGTACAAGATTTTGACGGAGACACTCCTTTACATGATGCAGTGCTTGAATTGCAGCCGGAAGCTGTATCTGTGTTGCTGCATGCTGGCGCCAACCCTGACATACAAAACGATCCAGGCTTCTACACACCGTTCCACTTAGCTTGTTATGGAGGTTGTTTTGAAATAGTTAAAATAATATATCCATTTGTGTCAGACATCAATAAGGTATCATGGTCTGGATGCAATGCATTAATGTTAGCACTGGGAGGAGGAATGAACAGCGAATTTATTGATTTCTTATTAGAGAATGGAGCTGATCCAAACATGGCGGATTTAGAAGGAGACATGGCAGTGGATATAGCACTGAACCACGGATTTGTTGATGTATTTGAAAAAATATTTGCAATGACAAAAATGGATGCCATAAATAAGAACATATTTGTGCGTGCTCTCAAAGCACATTTCTTCAAAGAAAAGATATTAGAGATATTACTCAATAGTGATTTAGGGCCAGAGTATTTTACTATTCATGATACTCATTATGCTGACATTGAGCGAATTGGTGGTTTGAGCCGTAGATACCATTTAGTATCACCTTTGACTTGGTTCCTTAACATGTCTTCATATATTTATGAATCATCACCTGCAAAGTTCAGGGAATTTTTATATTTGCTTCTAATGCATGGTGTGGTAGTAAATGCAGAAAGAAAATATGAGTGTCCACCATTGGTGTACATAAATCTTTGCAAGCACACTGTTTGCTTTCAAGATGTAAGTATTTAATCTGGAATATTATTTTTTTAGCTTGACCTAATTCATTTTAACGCCAGACCCCTTAGATATTGTTCTTGCTTCATTCGGTTTAAAAATAATTGGGGATCCCAATTTCATAAATATGTAAATATGTAGTGGTTCCATTTTTTGTGAGTAATTTACGAAATTGACAATCACAACACTAGTTTCATTATTTATCTGTTTTTGTTTAATTTGCCTATGATAATGTCCTCTTTAGAACTAAGGAAATGGTAATATAAATTAACTTATTAGGAAAAATTTATACAACTAGTTATAAAGACTTTCTTTTTCAGATTTTTGAGATCCTAGTACAGCATGGATGTAATGTTGACTACTGTTCACAAAGAGGCTGCAAGCATAAGGAAAGATGTATTCCTGATGTATTTCTAGCTGCACTGAGCGGAGATTCACGAAATTTAGTGCTGATGATACCATACACCTTGCATTGTGATCCAGGAATACTTTTACAGTTTGCACATGATAGTGCAGTTTTAGACCGAATGCCACAAAATGTAAGTAGTCTTTTCTACAGATTAAAATTTTTACATATTTTGAATTGATTTGTCAGGTTGTCATAACACAGTTGGTTATTTGTCATAGTCCATTTCTTGAATATTCAATGAATTGTAAAATAAGAGAAAAATGGTTTTGCATGTATGTAATGTACTTTATCTTTCCAGATACAAAATGAATTAGTAACAATGATAGACAGCAACTTGCATGTCAAACCAACATTGCTGCCGTTTTTTGTGCCAAGCTTGAAACATTTAGCCAGATTCAAGATCAGACGTATGATCAGAAGCAGGAATGCCCCTGTCAAATCAACTGAACACTTCTTGAAGATTGTCAACAGTTTGCCATTACCACCAATTATGAGAGCCTATTTACGTTACATGTAGATTAAGACTTCTTTATAATTATCACAATGCTGTTACTGCCTTCCTCATGAGCGTATAAACTTTCATAGAAAAAGTTGGAAGTTCCTTATTACATAAATACGGTCTGTGGGATTGTGGCAAAGCGAATGTGCATCTAGAAATTATTATTTTTTAGACCGATTAGCCTTCACTACTCATTTGCGATGTTATGATATAAAAAAAAATTGTGGTATCAATAAAATCAGTTGTAACTATCTGCTTTGTATGTGACAAATTTTCGATGTGCAGGATTATTTTTTATTTAATAGCATATGCCTGTTCCTATTCTTAAATCAAAACAAAAGCTGTCCACTTTTACAATCGTTTTAGTTAATATGCACAAATGGATATGATGATTGTTTCATATTTAAATGGTACATTTCTATTTAATCGAGCCTTTAAAAGACATGCAACCACTTTGTATTTTGCTGATCTGTCCAATTTTGTAAAATAGTTATAGATTTCTGTGCTAAATTATGCTGCAGTTTTCTTTGTTTTTGTGTTCATTGACTTTAGAGCAAGTAGTCAGTTCGCTGGTTAAGTGCGTTGTTATGTTGCTCGTATATCATTCCAGTATTATATTAGTAGGTGCCATATTATGTACCTATTGTATTATCTCATTAATTTATCTCTTAGAGATGTTTTGGCTGTGTATTTAATTGTATATATATCAAAAGATATTGTATAAGTACTAAAAATCGTGAATGGAATCGATGGTAGTCTTGTGTAGCAATGTAATTTCATACCATAAATTGTTGAGATGTGTCTAAATACCTATATTAATAATTGCAATAAAATTGAACTTCTCTGGTCTAGATTTTATCATGTAATATTATACACATATATTAGTATTGTGATGCTCAGGTTTCCAATTACTAGTAAGGGCAGTATTTATGAGTCATATGTGCCCAAGATTAGGTTCTTGATATATAAACTGGTAAAATAAGGTTGCTTTGACTTAACCAGAGAATGAGCTTTGATGTAAATAATGGTAATGTTCTCTAATATTGGGCTAATAGGATACTTTGCTGATTTGCACTCCACTTACTATTAAGGGCATTTGAATTACTGTCATGCCAGTTCAAAATATATACATAACTTATTATTACTCATCACCGAGGGGTAAACCAAAGAAGCGCTGGCTAGATGTCGTTAAGGAAGATCAAGAGTCAATGGCCTTACTATACCATGCCAAAGACCAGGCGAAATGGAGGAGACTGGGCCGGTAGGGATAACGCCAAGTAAAAGGAAGGATAGATAATGTATTATTAATAATTAATAGAATAAGTACTTGTATCTGTGTAGTCATTAAAAAGTATCTATACTTAGTTACTGAGTGAGAAAAACTCGAAATTTCTCCTGAGGATTTTATAATTGTTATTTTGGTCTTTAATTTGTTGGATGAAATACATATTTAATATATATTTAGTTATCTTTAATTACGCTAGTTAATAGTATGATTCTCTGATATTGATGTTTCATTTTGTGATAGCATTTATTTGCAAAAATAATTTTAAGACTCAAAATTATTGTAACTGTGTATTGAGTAGAATTTATATGTCATATAATAAATAAAAGGATGTCGTGCATAACTTGAAGTTGTTTCAATATCCCCATTACTGCAGTATTCGTCATAGATATGCCAATAATACCTATATATCACATACTCTTGTTTCCCTTTTTGAAATAACTGCTTTAAAGTCTGAGGTATGACCCTGATGACAAAAATTAAATAAAGTCTTACTAATTGAAGTGTTCATATATAATAAAACAAAATATACGAAAATCAATTTAGTCATTTTTTATTTTAAGATGGTAAAAAATTTTGATACATATTGGTGGCAATATCAATAAATACGATTATTTTTTTTCATTTATATTTAGATATTTTTGTGGCTATATAATATTTTTTCTTCCTATAAAAATAAAGTAATCTCTGGAGTTACAATACATTGATGCAAATAATAAATCTTAATCATATTTTGTACAACAATAATATATTTGCAAAATATAAAATTTGATTTTTAATAAATAAAGAAATATCTTACAAAAGTGGGTGTATCCTTAGAATCTATACTATTAGAAGCCGCACTGTAAATGAATTAATGGAATTCTTGAGTTGAGTTATCGCTTGAAGTTGGCTCCCTTTGACATGTGTTTCTCAATTTCCTCAACACTGTAAACAAATATTTACGAATATAAATACGATTCCACTTATACATCTGATAGAAAATGCACAGTCTTAACTAAATTATATGGCTTATACAGAGTGAAGCCATAACTATATTAAGTGACAACCAGATTGCTTGGAATCAAACAAATTTAAAAGAAAAACAACTAATTTATAGAATATATTCAGTTTTAAATAATATTTAGGTGGTCGTGTTTCTTTTTTCAAATTATACAGGGTATATCAAGACCGCGACCGAAAACGAAGCCAGGTGGTAGTTTTAGCGGCTACAGACGCAATGCAACTAAAAAATTTGCAAAATAAGCGACGGATTTTTTTTTACAAATTTTTAAAAATCATCGTTTTTGAGGGGTAAATACCTAGTTTATGCAAAAATAGTAATTTAAACCCTTACGTACCATTGCGTGTTTAAAAATTAAGCGATGTACGTCATTATTTTAGAAAAAAACTATGTTTAATCACTCAAATACGACGATATGTAAAAAATAGCAAAAAAAAAAAAATTTACGATTTTTTTGTAAAATTTTTACTTGCATTGTATTTGATATCACTGATACTACCTCCTGGCTTCGTTTTCGGTCGCGGTCTTGATATACCCTGTATAATCTCTTTAGAGTTATTAAAAATAATAACAAAAAAATTGCCAATGTAAATCTGATTATCAAGCGTCTGTTTTAAATAAATTATATAAATATTTCTGAGTGATGCATATTTTTATTGTTGAAACACTCTTTTTTCTTTTTTATTTGACTTTACAAGTATGTATAAAAGTAGTAAAATGTGTTAAATGTTGAATACTCACGTCCTAGGCACGAAGGTAAGGTTTTCAACCCCAGTGGGTGTGATCAGCACGTCGTCCTCGATGCGCACGCCGCCGAACTTGCGGAACTTGCTCATTCGCACCCAGTTGAAGAACCGCGACTGCGCCGGGTTGTTCTGAGCCGCGTGTAATAACTGGGGAATATTTATTATTTGTTTTAATTGCCGGGTTTGTTTGTTAGTAACGGACTAGACGTGGCTGACTAGACTGTGGAAGCAAAGTCGAACCCCAGGGCACACCTCTGACATTTTGGAGTCAGTCATTTATAGTCAACTGCCACGCGCTTTAACGGTGACGGAAAACCCTGCATGCCATAGAGATTTTAACAAGATTTTCTATAGTTCGTTAAGTCCGGCAACTCACACAGTGCCAGGGTGGTGGAATATGATGTTACGATGACGATTACGGACTGATATAATAAAACAATAAATACGGTACAAATAAAATAATAAATTGCTCACTCTAGGTATAAAATAGCACCCGGGCTCAATAGTCAACACCATGCCGGCCTGCAGTTGCCTGGCAGTACGCAGGCGAGCTAACGGTCCCTCCGGCCTGGGAGGGCAATGAGGTAAATACCCTCCCACGTCGTGCACGTCTAGACCTAACAGGTGACCTAGACCGTGCGGCTGCAGGATCCCGTGCACGCCGTTCTGAAAAAAAAAACACGGTGGTAGACAAGGAAAAATACTACCAGTAAAAAAACTGCCAGTGCGGATCCAATCTGAGTCAAAATTGATCCTGTTTTTCCAATTAAAATATCGTCACACAATGAGCTATTTGTGATATTAATATGTAAATCTCTTAATATTTGTAATATATTACCGCAATCATTTCTGATACTTCGCCCTCCAGCAATCCTCCCTTCTTCAAATGTTCGAGCATGGCTCGATTCGCAGTCAAGTGCATTTCATCCCACATGATACCAGGCTTAGCTTCTCTGTAAATGCATTTATTGTGAGATAATTTAAAGTTATTATCATTACATTATCGTATTATGCGAATTGGGGATGACAAAGGTTCCATTAAAATTTAAATGCGGACTTTAAACTGTACATTTGATGTACTTTTGTTCTAGCGACTTACATCGCATTACGTCACTGCGCATGACAATGCCCTTAAGATGTGGACACACTATCGTGCATACCGCAGTCGACGGCGTACACAATTAAAAAAGTTCACACAATTCGGCGTACACAATTCCCGAGAATCATACTAAGCGTGTTTTCCTTAAAAAATGAAGGTCATAAGTATTTGATATATTTGGTCGAAAAATGGATATTAATTTTGCTTTCTCTATGTACCTACCTTATTTAGTCTTAAACTATTGTGATTAAACGGTACCTTTATCCTGTAGAAAGATTTCAGATATGTACATTTCGACAATGAAATCCACTGAAATATGAATACCTTATAACAGCATCTCTAGCCGCTAATACAGCTTCATATATCAGTTTCTGTTCATCAGTAAACACTCCGTTGGCGGGAAACGAACACGTGATGTCCGCCGCGTAGCCCGCGTAGTTGCCGCCCATATCGAACAAGCTATAAAAAACGGATGGATTATAAATTATTATTACCGATAATTTTACTGATCTGAAAGATATTTTAAGAATGTTAAGATTCGTAGATATGAGTTTAGTAGTTAAGGATTATTTGTATTTTAGTAGATTGCTAGATATAATTCGTAGATGATTTGATAGGTAACGAAACAATTCAAAACAATCGTATTGTTTTATCGACGACATAATATTTAATCGACTATTATATCCACATATTATATCGACTAAAAAAGGCGGTATTGTTCGACTGAATTTTATTGCCACTATAATTTCGATTATAAATTGACAAAGTCTGTGACCTAAAGTAGAACATATGTTATAATTTAAAGTTTAAGTAATAAAAAACTATTACTAACCACATATCACCATCTTCAATCCGCTTGCTGTTAGGTGCACCGGCATGGCCATAATGTAGAGTGGCCCCGTTATCTCCTGAGCCGCAGATGCAAGTGTAAGATACGTGGCGGCAGCCTCCCACGCGGTAGCAATGGTCCAGGAATATTGACTCGCACTGATATTCCATCATACCTGGCTTCGCTTGGAGCATCACCTGGTGATGGTAACAGAAAAAAATATGTAGTTTTGTTCACAGAACAAAAATAAACAGGTGTTCAACATCACGCCGAAATTAGGTGATAGGGGAAATAGTCGCTAAAAGCAAAAAATATCTAAATTTCTAAGGATATTATCTAAAATAATAAAAAAAGAGTTTTTTTTTTACAACAAAAACAATTAAAATGTCCACATTATGTATTCAATACGATGTCTTGTTGGTTGTTTAGTCAATATTTGATTAATTAACTAAAATTATATTTTGGTGCAGTTGAACTACATTTTTTTTCCATTTCTTAACATTAGCTATAATGACTTCCATAAAAAATGTAGATACTAGATAGGTATATCAGAAAAATACATATGTTTTCAATTTAGATAAAAATCACATTGCATTAACCCCACGTACCGATAAGGCAGATAAAAAAACAATATATATACATACATCAATTTAAAAACAATAACACATTATTGTCAATATTCTAAGTAAATTACTGCATTATTCATAAATTGTATAAATAACATTTACAAACACGTTTGTACACTACAATATTGTAAACAAATAAATTAACGTTGAAAAATAACCTGTTTGTGCGCTTCTGAAGAAACCTTGCAAACGTAGCGCATTACTGCGATCTCTTCGTGTGTTTTGATAACACGTCTGCAACAAACATAACATTATTATAATATTATACACCCAACAGCCACATACATAAACCTAACTCGACACTAAGATCGAGTCTTGTGTCGTGGGTATCAGAAACTACGAGAGACTTTCCGGTCTCACAAACACCCAGACCCGAAACAAATACTTGTTCTGGTTCACACAAACATTTGTCTCGTTGCGGGGAACGAACCCGCGGCCTCTCGTTTCACAGCAGGCATCTAAACAACTGCGCCACGGGGGCTGTCAACATTATAACGTTTTTTTTAATTGATTTATTTATTAAGTCTATCAACAGTGGTACATTTTAGTGTTATAAGGATGTTATGGTTAGATACTTATGGAATTTCAGATGTTACTTAATGTTATACTGGTTTCAGTTACGGTTACGGCTATTATGAAATTATTTTGGATCTCCGCTAATTTCAGTTACGGGTATTTATTTATTTTTGGAATAATTATATCAGAATGAGTATCATTGAAATTCCGCCGCTATCGGAATTATTCGACATTTTTATTATATTCCTTTACGAGTTCGGATATTTTTTATTTCGGATATCCGAGTTTCGGTTTTCGGACCTTGTAATATTCTTGATATTAATCTTTGACCTCGTGGCAAAGGTTTTTATTATGTATTTCCCTATGACGTTAGCTACACATTTCAATTATTCACAAATGACTCATATAATTATTAGTAACTATGCATTATTCACATGTTATATTTCGTTTACACACGTTTACCGCAAGTTTGTCATACAAATATTTGTATAGGTACCTATTTATACAAAATTATAATTAATCAGCATCTTAACTGATACATTACATTTAGCGAATAATGTTCTCGAAGAGAGCTCCGAGAAATTTCCACAAGAATGAATGTTCAATACTAAGGCCTCACTAGTCCTTTTTTTTTTTTTTTTTTTTTTTTTAACCTGGCACGGCATAGTGACTGCATTGCACCTGATGGTAAGTGCTAATGCCGTCCAGATAGAGTATCGAATGGTATCAAACGGTAGTCTCATACCATTCGATACAATCATGCCGGCCCGCTGAGATGCCTCTTCACGCTACGGCGGAAGGACCCAGGATTATAGGAAGGAGGGAACACGTGCGATGGCAAACCGTTCCACAGCTTGACTGTACGGCAGAAAAAAGAATTAGAGAACCTTTTGGTTCGCGCCGAAATGGATTGAACAGTCAAGCTATGGCTCCGCAAGCCAGCACGCGTGGTTCTGTTAAGGAAAGGAGAGGAGGGGATTAAATTGAACAATTCCTCAGAGCATTCGCCATGATACAGACGGTAGAACACGCTTAGAGAGGCGACATCCCTCCGTAACTGTAGCGACTCTAAGTTGCCCGTAATGTCTGCATCATTCACAATGCGGATGGCCCGCCGCTGCAATCCATCCAAGGCATCGAGTAAGTACTGGGCGGATCCATCCCAGAGGTGCGAACAGTATTCCATACCCGGCCGAACCTGCGCTTTATACAAGCGGTAGAGTTGACCGGGCGCGAAAAACCGACGCACCTTGTTCAGGACCCCAACCCTGCGGGAAGTGGCAGATATTACGCCCTCGATGTGATTCCTTGGATTAAGATCACAACGGATATCCACACCAAGGATACTCAGGTCATTCCGCATTGAGAGGGGAATACCCTGAAGAATGGGGAGGGGAGAGAACGGGGATTTTTTGCACGATTTTTTTTTTCCTCCATATAAAGAATTTGTAATTAATTGAAATATCGAATATTTTCAACAGCCGCGCTAGGGCTAAAATTGTTACCTAATTATGTAATCTAAACGTTTGAAATTCTTTGTGGCCATCGATTATTCGGATAATCTATCGTATCGACACTGATAAAATTTACAGTCAAATACATTTACAAAATAAAACATAAAAATATCCGTTCTTGCAACTTAAAGTCCTGTAATAGCTGTTTATTTGAAGGCCATTAGTGTAGTATAATAATTGCCATAAACACTTAATTCGCAAGCGCCATTATTTCCACGTAACTTGATGCAATTGTTTACAAATGGCCATTGTTTAGAATGTTTCAATCTAAACTACCTTAATTACATTTTCTATCATCTTTGCAGTCGTGATAATGAAGATTTAAACCGGAATCTATCTACTGATAACATTGATACACGTGTAATCGTATCACTGGGCATTATGTTTATTACATAAATTATTTATAAGTTGTTTGTTACTTACAATTCGGCGATGATTGGGAACAATGTTTCATTGTCCACTTTGAATCTGAAAAAAATAATGAAGTTAATAAATACACTAAAAATCACACTAAAGTGTGTGATTTTTTATTACAAGTGTCAAAATATTTAAATTATAATATGAAATTTTGTTTGTATACTTCATGCAAAAGCTGTATGGGACTGTATTAAAGAATTAATTGTTAGAATATAAATATAATAGGCAAATATAAACTGCAATTTCATATTGTTGCATTTGTGTCTCTGTCTTTGTGTCAATATGTCTTGGTGCGAGATCGAACCTGTGGTCACTCTTTTCATATGCAGCTCATTGTAAATTGCGACATTGAGGGAGTTAAAAATCATTATACCTACTTAATTTTTGTCCAAGAATCACGAGTAAGTATTTAGAAATGCAAGCTGCATAAAGTTGGTATTTCGTGTCAAGGATTATTGCTACTCTATAAGGATCTTATATTTATTATCTTGGTACAAATGTCAACAACTTACTCGTCGATGCCCTCAAATACAGCCTCTTTTGCAATGAGCCCACTGTCTGTGTTGGTTCCACTCTGAAAAATGTAAAGGTAACATAAAAATATACCCCAAAATTCCAAGTATTAAAATCCTTTCCCAAATATTTTTAAATATTATTGCCGAAATAAATTCATATATTCATAAGCTTCAAAACTAGGCTTGAAAAGATATAATATTTTTTAAATAGATATAATTTGATTAGAAGTGCGTGGTGGCCTGTTGGTAACGGACCAGACGCGGCTGCCTACATGTTCACGGTGGTCGCGGGTTCAAATCCCAGGGCACACCTCTGACTTTTCGGAGTTATGTGTGTATTGATAGTCAATCACCACGCACTTTAACGGTGAAGGAAAAACACCGTGAGGAAACCTGCATACCGTAGCGATTTTAAAGAATTTCTACGGTATGTAAGTCCGCCAACCCGCACTAGGCCAGCGTGGTGGACTATATGGCCTAACCACTCTCAATCGATTCTCTCGATTGTAGAGTAGGCCCGTGCCCTGCAGTGGGACGTATATGGGCTGATATAGATATAATTTTAGTATTTCTCTTCAATATGTTATTATATTTTTTGGAGCACAAATTTAAATTCAGAAGGGAGTTGTTGTGTATGTTAGAGTAACATGTGATATTAATATATTTATATTTAAAAGTGAACAGCTGTTTCAAAAAATGTGTTTTGTAAATATGCAATACAAAGGCACTTACCAGAGTTAAAAGTGTGTCTGGACTCAGTTTTTTAAGGACATCTCGAATCTGAAATGTGAAATATGAATTAATTATTTATTTTGGTTATAATCAAACAATAAAGTTACACACAGTAAATTTTAACTAGGCTATATTGCACTTATTATAAATAAATAGATATATGCATATATGAAATCAGTAAAAATATACAAAAACCAAAAAAATATGTTATGGAATATAACTTTAACGATTCTTTCATTTTAATACCTGGTCAACATAATGAACTTCATCCACAGCATAAATCTTCTTAAAGTCATCACAGGAGAGAAGTTTTCCCATCCACACTTCATATTCTTCAGGCAGCCTCGGTACAAATAAATAGGCTTTTCCAGTCCTTACATCCAAAGCAAAGTAGCAGCCAGGCTCCCGGACACCACACACCCATGTGAAGTAGGCTTCCTAGACAGTAAAATTGTTTCTTGAGTTCAAAAATAAAAATTTAAGGTACTATTATTTTTTATTGGGTTGAGGAATTTTACATTTATCTTATTTTTAATTTAGTTTTTTTTATTCTGAAAAGTAAAGTGTATTTTTAATATCGATATATTGACACTTGATAATAATTAAATACAGATTGATATGAATGTGAAGTAGTTGCCCCAATTTTATTAATTACACAATTGAAGTGGCTTTTGACTTGAGTGGATAGGATAGGCTTAAAACCTTTATTTAATATAGAATTTGGAGCACTTAACTATTTATATTTCCCATTTCCTTTTACGTATCCATGTTGTAAAGATTATTTTATGTTATATCATATAATTGTATTTTAACACCTTTAGATTTTACTTCTAAATTATAGTTATACATATTTTATAAAACTACTGTTAACCTTGAACCTCCTATAAATTTATATAAGTAGTAATTTATATCTGTTTTTTAATAGATGCACTAATTATACATAAACAAAAGTTGGCAAATAGATAGTTAATATGGTGGTATGTTGATACCATTTGTTGCTGATAACAAATGTTCCAGCAGATAAACATGTGAGTTAATGAATATTAATTGTGTAATTAAATACAATGTTTTTATGATTCCACTTAGAACTTTGTATGTATAACATCTATATGTATATGAAATTATATTAAAACTGAAAATAATACAACTACAAATTATGTATGCCATCATCCTCTGTATTAAGTCCAAGGCACGGCTGTATTCTTGTCACTAAAAATAATATTGTATTTTATAAAGGTCATGGATTTAAGGCATAAATTGTTTAATCAGGATTAGGACTGTAATTGTTCATATAAGTGACATAATAATTGCCAGCAGAGGTGGGGGCCTCACTATTACTGGTTCCCCTGCAGCAATAGATTCTGCAGGACTTTAGTTAAACAATCAATTTCATAAAAGGATATAGTATAGTGAATAACAATACTGCAAATTAATAAAAATACAAATTTCTTGTTGCTAGGCTTGGGTACCAACCAACAGTGAAGTGGAAATATATAGGAAATTATACATTTAGAATCTGTCTATGGGTGACATAATTCAGATAGTTGTTAGTTTGATAATGTGCCTAAAGAAAAACTCCTAAGCTCCTACTTAAATTTGTTCCATTTAAATTATTTTGCTGTAGGTTTCAACACAATACCAGGTTTGGAATTTTACAAACCAGATACGCAATTTAGTTATGTAATTGTATCAACATGTAGGCTTCATTTAAATAGAGATAGTAGAAAACTATTTCAGGAAACTAAGTTTGGCTTAGAGATTACACCAAAAATATTAGCAATTGAAACTCATTTGAAATCATCTGTTCATTTACATAAGTCTTTGAAATATATCACTGTTATCAATGAAAAAAGTTACTTTGATAAAATTATAATCCTTACTTGTCTGAATACGTATTGCACATCTGTATCATAGTGGTTGATGTCCTCACCGCCTTGCAACACCACAATCTGGCCACTTTGTAGTTTTTCAACCAGCCTCTTTCGGTTCTTAGCGAAGAGAGATAAAGGTACTTGCAGAGTACCTGGACCCATAGACCACATCGCTGCCATTCTCCTCTGTATACTAAATTGCCCCGCAACTGCTGAACGGTTTAAAACAATACGTGATACTACAGAGGTGGGGGTTTGATAAATATTACGACTTATAAAATTTCTTCGATAAGGCGCACTGTATCTCAGGTTATTAGGCAACTTGCGCTTTAATACACTTAGGAAACTCCTATTGATAAGCATTGAAGTTTCTTTTTGTTTATGTTTGATAACTTTGCTTTGTTTTTAAATTGAGTTTGACTTGTGAGTTGACAAAAAAAATTAATTAACCAAATACTAGAAAAGGACAAACACCAAAATGTATGCTAGAATTGTTGATATGATTTTGGGAATGTCATTTAGTTCTTTGCTACTTGACAATAGATGGCGGCACCATAAGCCAAATATTTAATGATGCTGACCATTGAGCACATGTTATTTTGACCAATGTGGTTTATTTACATTTGCATAAAGCATTCATTTAGTATCTATACCTGTTTGTTAAAGTAACTAATCAGCTTGTTTATTGTGATATTAATACATTGATAAATTAAATGTATTTTGATTTCTCAATTATATGAGTACATGTTCATACCTGGGAGATATTTTAATTATTTTTGGCTTTAGTTAAAAGCATGAATCATATTATTTAATAAGTACTTTAAATGTGAAACGTGGGTTTTCTTCCTATCTCTATAAATATAATTGTACTATAGGACAGTATGTGGTTGAGGTTGCAAAATAAATGTTATTTAAAGATGGCATTGAATAAATAAAAACAAATCATAAATTGTAAATATTATTTAATAGAAGAAAAATAGATCTAACAATGAAGAGATTGTAGAATACTATTTTTGCTTCATTGTTTTGTACAAGCTTAATACTAATTAAGAATGTAATTCAAAAATGTAATTTCTTTGAAATTCATTCCGTTTATTATTTAACCCTTATCTAAATCACAAGATCGACGATAATTTAAACTATCTAAAAAATCACAAAATGCACTAAAACATGCACAGATGTAATATTACATTGTTTTTTATACCACGATAGGTACAATTGTTCCTACATCAATGAAGAAAAGGAAATTGATAGATTTTATTTATTATAAATACCTATTAACTACAAAATTGTCTAGGTTGCTCATTGAGAATGGCAACGAGTAGGTACCTTCTGAAATCGCATTGTGCGACACGTAATTGGATTCCGTAAGCTACATGCGAGGAAATAACTGTAGTAAGCGTTCCGTGCCGTCATTGGCAAATGCATTGTGAGTGCGAGCTATATTAAAAATACGAAAAACTAGGCGTCCATGTTATAGGTACTGTTATCTTTACAATAACTTTTACATCCGTTTAAACAGATTCACTTGTAGTTTATAAAAATAAAACTTCTATAAAATTCTTCGGCGGACATCTGTCAACATTTAAAACATAATAATATGCAAATGTTAACTAAATCTAGCTTTTAAAATAAATTGAAGGTCGGCAGCAAATCACACAGCCATGTAACTGTTACGTTTATATAACAAAAATACAATGATGTTGTGGCACATGTTCATAGTGAAATGTCAACCAAACATCAATAACATACCATGGAGATTATCTCTTGCATCATACAAATTACAAAGTAATTAATTAAACAAACAATAGTTAAAGCTCGTGACATATTATACCCCGTTCATCTTCACATTAGCTAATTTATTAGTTGGAATCTTCTTAATGCGACGACTGACGAATGACAAAAATGTTATAGAAAATAAATAATTCATAGAATGTATAACAATACTAAGGCTAGTTACGTCATTCAGTACTTTGATCATGATCAGTTAAGGTCACTATTAACGAAGAATAAATATTATGATTATAGAGTACGTGCGGCCATTTTGGTTCGTTCTCGTGACTCGTGTCGTGCGAGACACGTCATAGTTGTACATCTCTTTCTTGCACGCCGTCCGCATATAGCACCATTGTAACCCGACACGTTTCTTACACACAAGCGATTTCACAACACGATCCACACTTTCACAAATAAAATGTTTTGTTTATAAATTATGAATCTACAGAAATTTCATGACACGGTTGTTTCTTTTCTTGTAGCCTCCGAACAGCTTCAGCCACGAGGGCGCGTTGTTCCAGTAACCTTTCCACAAGATCGACAGGTTCTTGCTTTCTAATATAGTAAGGTGCAGCTCGAGCTCTAGCCTGCAGGTGAAGCTTTTGTTTCAGGCCAAGGGTGAGTTCCTCGATAGCAGGTAATCTACTTGAAGGTAACTGGCGTCCTTCCTGCTCTGAAGAATGACGGTTGTCAAATCTGGTCTTCTCTTTCAACATTATGTCGTAGGAAGCGTTTGAAATTACAGTCTGTTAAGTAAAGGACTAGAAATCTCTCCGGCACGGTGGGCGGCGCACAACGTTTGCGAATGCCGAATGAATGAGCGAGTGAGCCAGTCCGACTCGAGCGTAGGAAATACGGGTCTCTGCGGGGGTATGGTGAGAGGGGGGTTATGACGTATTCAGATGCGCAGTCGTGCCGGGCTGTATACAAACAATACGATGGACGTAAATAAACACAAGACAGACTCGACATACGTATACACAGACATCGACGTTATCTTTGTGTGGGGCTCGACCGTCGGGTCCACATACCTGCTGGAGTGGAAAGATTTCAAAAGATATAAGACAGGTATTGAACGGTAAACCGTTTGAAAAGATGAGTACAATGTACATAAAATACGTTTACCTATTGAAAACTTGTCCTTTAAAAAACGTGCTGTTTTGCGCCAATGTGAGTCATGAGGAAATTATTCTTTTATATACATACTTACATAAAATGCCTGGTTAACTTGGTCAAAACCTACACCGATCAATAAGTGATACATTTATCATTAATTCTTCTTGAAAATTACATACCTACCTAATTGAAGTTAGATTAAACATATATGGTAAGACGTCAGTAAGAGTTATAATGTTATTAGACAATGTTATTAAAGTATAAATTAATAACGATACAAACAATGGTTCGTAGTGTGGTATTTTAAACCTAGAATATTTCTTGTATGAACATAAACAAACAATAATTATGTTAGCATAAAAAGCAAGAACAATTCGTTGAACTAAAGACGGACATTGGCCTCTTGTTTTTTTCCAGAACGTGAACACATCACATCGGTTGTATTATATTTGTTTTGGTAGGTGAGTGTTATTACTCATTGAGTTTGATTCAGCAAAAGTCCTTGATGTGATAACACTAGTTGTAAACGGTTTATATACAGATAGATAATACATGTTCAATCGTAAACATAAAAGACAAGATAGTCAAAACTATGAATAAGGAAAATAATATACTTTTTTTGATCTGCGTAACTTAGACTGAATAGGTACTATGAAATTATTTTTGGTCATTCCGTTTTACGAGTACAGAAGACTGTTCTGTGCTTAACCTAATATCTGGAGACGTGGAACATGAATATTGCCAAAAACTGAGATATTATGTACTAAATAATACTTGAATGCTGGCAAAATTTAAAGTCATTGACTTTAAAATAGTGCGACCGTTGTAGTCGTTAACTAGTAACAACAATCATCGAATGTCTATTATATCTATCGGTATTTGCAATTGATGAATTAGATTAAAAGTCAGTATTTTTATCAATATAGCACCGTTAATAAGTTGCTTCATGATATATTTTTAAAATAAATAAACAATGGACGTTTTTTATGTATCCGGATCACATGTTTGTGTTAAAGAGAATCAATAATTTCCTGTTTTCTGACCTTCAATTAACGATAAAAGTGTTTATCACTGGGATATAATATTTGCCCTTTTTGTTGGTACTTAAAACAGGTTATAGCTACTTAGTAACATTTTTCGTATAAAGATTTTCATAATCAAACGTTGGATTTTTAAATGTTAGGTTAAGTAATGGGTCATGTGGCAGATTTGTTTCATAAATGTTCATTTAAATATTCAGTTAATTAATTAAATTTCTAACCTAAAATAAAGTAAAATTCTTGTTTATTATGCACTTATGCCTAATATATATTCGCATTTCGCAATTACAATTTGCTGGAACAGTTATATTAAATAAAAATATAAAATTGTATAATGTAAATATTTAATTCGTGCAAATTCGAGTACTTAGACACATAATATGGATTGGAAGAGTAAGCAATATTATCTAGGTTCACGATGGTTTGATTGATTCGAATGGAATGGGTATCATAATCAAGATTTTTAATCAAATGAGAATAATAGAATAATTATTATGATCCTGTTGAAAGGAATAACTGGAAGTGATACTTGTGCTGCCATCTAGTGGGAAGTAGCACGTACATTTTATATAAATAGTTCCTCTATTAGATGATAGGAATTATTTACAAATTCAATTTGAAAAGTTTATTGTTTACAATTTACATGTCTACATTACAGTATCTATCGTAGGTACTTAATTATATGTTTTTATTTAGTGCTGTTTTTGTCACTTTCTAGCAGTTTCTACTTTCTTTCGATTGTTATTGATTTTCTCCCACCCTTTAGGCTCAAGGTCACGGCTATTCGGTAACTTTTGTGTTGTTTTTATTGCAAACTTACTGGATGTTGAAGATCCATGGTGTTTAATTAAAATGTGATTAAACGAACTGCTGTATAAAAGTAGTTTAATAGTACCTATCCACTAATTAACTACTTTTGCGTGTCGAAAGGGGTGTTAATTTATACAATATATAATATCTATGCATAATTTTTTTTTCATCTCTATTAAAGCGCATAATTATGTGTTTGTTTTTATAATATGTTATCGAACCAGCGCCCCAGACCAGCATCATCTTGTGGTGCACGGTCCGCTGCAATTACTTACCGAAATTGTATAAAAATATTTTATTGTCGTGGGCTGCCTCGTTAGCGTAGTTGTATTACGGTACGGTTACAAAGCTGAGGTCTTAGGTTCGAAACCGGTTCAGGTAAAGTGATATTGGATTTTGCTATTCATTATTAGCCCGGAGTCAAGAATTTGTGCCCGATATGGCGATAGGATCGCCCCCTATCACATCGTGGGACGGAACATGCAAGGCGAAATGTGGGTGTCCTAGTGGCGCCTCTGCCTACCCTTTCGGAGATAAAGGCGTGAGTTTATGTATGTATGTATTTTATTGTAACTGATTCTATAATTTTATTTAGCTATCGACATGAGGTAAATCTATTCTATTAGAACGTTAGTCGTTAAATATATTATATTAAACCTACCGGAAAACGTATTTCCATAAACAAACTTCGGGCTTCTCGCACGGCATAGATATCAACTAGGTAGGTACCTAAGTACGTACATAGGTGTAGCTAAAACAGTATTATTTTTCAGCTATAGGTGCACAGACTGTGTAAGTCACCGCTGCGGTTGAACTTTGGTTGTCTCAAGGGTGGTTAATGACTCAATAGGAGTATTTAACAGACTACTGCTGCGAGTGTTTCCCTTTTATATAACACTGGCGCCCAAGAGCAATATTGCTAGTGTGGTCTCTATCTATCAACCAAATCCATACTAAAAATAGCAAAAAATAAAATAGACCAGCAGCGTGTCGTCCTTTCATTTTGGGTGTCCCAAGCTACCCCCCAAATCAAACCTTACCCTGACCGCTTTTTGATGCCGCTATTCGCTAATAACTCAATTATAATTATCACGAAGTACGTGAAACCATGTGTAATAAATTCTTATTATAGTCATTGTTTCAACTTATCTAATTAGCCGTAGAGCATTAAATGTACGTCGCTACTCATTATTAGTTCGTTGTCTACAGATATAAAAATAAACAAATGAAACCGATGTGTTATCTTTTACAATAGTCTATACTTATGACTCGCAGTGTCCACAATCTAAGTTGCTGTTGCTTTAGTTGATAAGTAATCTTAGCAATTCTGGTACTTGTTTTGATTTTTAAGATTGGTTAACGTGTTTATGCGTCATAATTAAGAAAGTATTTCAAATTTTACGCAGTTATGTCCTCTCTATATGTTGTTGGAGACTGTCCCGCCTTCACACCCGCCACTGCAACTCCTGTAAGCCAGAATCAACAGTGGCACGTATTTTAATGACACTGAGCATTGAAGCTTAGCGTGTCTCCGGGAATGTCTAACTTGTCTTTAACAGGCAACAATATCAATCTCAAAGTTAAATTAATAGGCGGAGTTGGAAATAAATTATTGTCCACTTCCCTCCCTAATAAAGCGGGTGACAAAACAATGAACTAAAGAGGTAAATAACTTCGCATAAAGACATTTACAGCCAGAGAAACCAGCTGTAAAGTACCACGGATTGGTCATTATTACATTTAAATGGGGCCTATTTTGTGACCTGTTATACTTGATTCCAATAATAGGTATGGCAAAATCGCCGAAAAGCATGATCTATATGTTGTTCTCTAAATGTTGTATTCCTGTTATCCTAAGGCAACTTCTAAAAGGTTCATGAAACGTGGCCAAATACCTGCGAGACCGTGGGACGCCCACTCTCGTCCAGTAGAGCTGCCTTTGATAGAAAATAGTATATCTTTTTCTAAAATTTTCTTTGGATTTATAAAATAAGTCCTTTAATAATGCGTTTATATTTAATTGTACCTAACGGTTTATATTCCATAGGCGAAATTAGAATATTATTATTTGAACACTCAGTTATATTCATGTACAATTCTGAACTTACATTGTACTTAATCGCTACGGAATTTGTCTACTAGTAGAATTGTCGTTGATTAACTTGAGATTCATGGCTGTTTTGGAATAATCATGGAGTTATCTTATAGATTGATGAAAACACCTGATCGTTAATGCCATAATCATCATACACAGTGACAGGGCGGGACACGGTTTTCCAAAACAGACTTTAGCTAGATACTAATAAAAACCATCTTAATTCAGGTTAACCAGGTTATCTGATCTGCCTGAAATACTTCATTTACCTGACCTTTAATTTTGTAGGTCAGGCTCCTGACCTTCATGAGCTGCCTTCTATCGCAGATGACACTTGCGACCTTTCGGAATCTGGCCAATAGACCCATAGTAATTAACACAAGTGTTCGTGTTCATGGCAATTGGTAACAATGTTTAAATTGAGCCATGACACAAGTCTTAATTGGTGCGAGGTTTTTAGTATACAGATGTACGTACATACTAAAAATGTTCTTTCAATAAGCCAGCTGATAGTATTTTTATCAATAACTTAAATTTAGATAGTCCCGTGGTGCGTGCGTGGTGGCCTGTTGGTAAACGGACCAGACGCGGCTGCCTACATGTTCACGGTGGTCGCGGGTTCAAATCCCAGGGCACACCTCTGACTTTTCGGAGTTATGTGTGTATTGATAGTCAATCACCACGCACTTTAACGGTGAAGGAAAACATCGTGAGGAAACCTGCATACCGTAGCGATTTTAAAGAATTTCTACGGTATGTAAGTCCGCCAACCCGCACTAGGCCAGCGTGGTGGACTATATGGCCTAACCACTCTCAATCGATTCTCTCGATTGTAGAGTAGGCCCGTGCCCTGCAGTGGGACGTATATGGGCTGATATAGATAGATAGTCCCAGCCTAATGTATTGCGTTCCGGATTTAGCACATGTATGTCTGTTTTTTATGGCCTTACCCCTCTCCATTGTACTCTCGATTATAGTGGAAGCTCGCTCCTTGGAATGGGACGTAGGTATAGGGGTTGATACTGCTACAGATGTCTGTTTTCGATTGACCTATTCTAGAAATTCAATTTGATTTGGGAAGAGATGATTTCAAACTTGTGATTCTGGTACCGTTATTGAACGCTATAGTAGCGCCAGTTAAACTTAATTTTACCTAACCGCGACGCCATTTAATGGAACTGAATGAAATCGAGTCTCAAGAGAGGTCGGCTTAATTGTGTTCAAATCATTGTGTTATCTCTTCATGTTGGGTTGTGTAGGTATTCTACCTGTTTGGTAAATCACGAGCTGGTGTAAGCCCGACTCGCATTGACCAGGATAAAATGAAGTGTGTTGATAAGGATGATGGTTTACTACTTATATTTTACCATGAGTTAATTTTATGGCATAGGGTACAAAAGTTTCAGTGATAATTATCTCCTTTAAACATCCACATATCACAAGAATGTGGGTAACATACCAAGAGAAAAACACAGACTGATTAGCTGTTTACAGACCGGATCAATTAAATTCTGTGGTAGACCGATGAGCTGTCAATAAAATTATAAGTTCAACAAGTTTACGTAGGATTCGGAGCCAAAAATTACGGCCTCGACTGCATGTGGCTAAAGGTCACAATGCCGTTCTTTTTAAATCTTATCGGAAAATTAATCTTAAAAGAAAAAACGCGTAGGTACGGCTTATTAAGAACAACGGGATATTCAAAATCAATTGGTCACAAATATTGGCATATTTTCATTGGACATCAGCCTAACTATAAGGAAATACTTAAGTTATAATAATAAATTTAATAAAGGTAGGTACTGGATATAATATGTAAGTCGTCACAAGCGAAGCATGAAGTCGTTCTGTTAGGTGGTTACTGGTTACATTCGTAGTAAGCGTATTACCAAGCTGTTACCTCACCGGCCGGGCCGAAGGGTCAGCGCTGTTTGCTGTCGATAAAAATATCGATAATTTTTAATTGATCATTAAATATAATTTAACGCAAATAATAACCCCATACTTGGACCAAGCTCGTACATTTCACATACTAATGACATTGAGAAAGTAAGACTAACTGCAGAAGGTTTTGGGAGCTGATTATAATCTTATCGTACATTCAGATAACATTGGAGAGCGTTATTGCAAAATTTGTCGATAGTCAAGCGTGTGTTTCGTTGAAGGATACACGAAACAGAAAGTGGTAGTACAACACTAATGTGTTGAAGTTGCGCAGGCCGCCTAAATGTCGAAAGAAAGTGAACGCAACTCGGAGTGGTTGAAGCATGGTCGCAGTGTATTCGGATGTCGCCGACCCGACACTCGTCCCGTCCCGCGTCGTCTTCTCGCGCGATTATGAAAACTTAATTCCCTGTGTATTTATATTTTAATTAATTAAAATGGATTTGATCAATGAAATCGGCAGCAGCCCTAGCAAGGTGGTGGCTGCCCGGCATGTGAACATCGAGAAACCCTTCCCGGATGTCAACAATGCAGTTAATTCTACATTTTTGTGCTACAGTTACAGTGTTCAGCCAGATTTCAACTCTTACTTCGCAGGTAATGTGCATTACGTTATTTTTAATGCTTATTTCTGACCTTAATTTCAAACTAGTTTAGTAGGTACCTACTTTCAGTGTTGAATATTATATGCTCAAACGCTGAGGTCATAATTTCCGATATTGTATGCCTTTTTTATTGCGATTATGACCAAAATATAAATTAAATTATTTTAACACAATACTAATCAATGTACAAAATTAATTTACAAATTGATTTTAATTTTCTTGGAATAAAATAGACCAATTCTATTGATGCTAAAACGCAGAGTCAAGGGTGTGATGTGATCGTGGTTTCGGTGGTCAAAGGGGGACGATACTTTCGTATTTATTTTTTTAATTTATGGGACTTTTATCCATGAGGATATGTAAATACCATCATACTTTAAACTAAGAAAAGCAGAAAGCAATTATTTATTAAATATAAATTACAAGAGAACTAAGCATTATGAACTTCCCAGACCGAATTTTCTCGCAGTTTTAAAAAATATCTGTCATTCAATTTTACCCCCGAACAAGATTTATGAAAACCATAAAAAAAGCAATCAACGCACAATAAATATAAATATTACTTTGCAATAAAAAAATATAAAGAAATAAAATAAGGACTCATAATTATTGGGCAAACTATTTTGCTTAACATAATGAAATTAAGTTCCATTATGGCCTATCCCCTTTCAATAGTACTGTCGATTGTAGAGGAGGCCCGTGCCGTGCAGTAGGAAGTGTAGGGTGATAAAGTACAGTAAAAGTTCCACTTTACTCTTACGACTTTGTCCTCAATTTTTGCAGTTATTATGTAAATTATCGTAAGCAAAGTAGTTGTTTTATTTCACATTCGCTTGTCGGTACATTACGCTGTTTCAACCTTTAAAAGTATTTATTCATTTAAACTCTTTCATTTTAAATGATGACTAAAATATTATGCCACTGGCATTAAGTCCGCCTTGTATATATTTGTATATGAAACTTAATAAATAAATAAAATGCACTCAATAGTAAGTGCAATGTAACCCACATAGAGCAACCATTGACGAAAGATAGTTATCTCTTGCTGGTCGATATAATTAATCGTGTGCTCAAGAGAAAAGAGACACACTTCCGTGTATATTCTATCACTAGTGTTTCTGGCAATCTTTTAAACAGAACAACAAGCAATAGAATAGCTGTTAATTCACACTTCACAGTGACTTAAGACTACCCGGCCGAGCTGACTCTGGCTGTAAAAAGCTCTACTTCACTTTTCTTACAATTAGTCAGGAAAATTACCTTGTACCTCGAAAATATGTACAGTATTTACATATTGCGTCAGATTTATTTGACTAATTGGGAATAGCCGTGGTACTACTAGGTAATTAATAACTTGGTAATAAAATTTACGCATTAACTACACAGTAATAATCATTAAATGAAAGTAAACGTATTTATTCTTCCCTTACGTATTAGACTTACGTAGTTTTCAAAGGATTTGCCCAGATTTACGCAAGCAAACAGCTCATTCTTATCTAATGAAACGGGAAACATTTCAGTAACCATTTCTGGTATTTTCCTTATTTAAATAATACTTTGAGTATGTAAATCCCATTGCCGGTTAAAATTGTTTTAATTAGCTTTGCTCCGTCACGAAGTATAACCAAAGTATTTAATAAATTATAGTTTTGAAAGATGAACTTTACATCCTAATACTTTGTCTACGTCAGAAGCTCTATAGATAGATTTAAAATTCCGGAACTTGAATTGATTCTTTGTTGTTCATTTTATGGCTTTGTATTTGCGTATTTAAGCAGTTATCTATTTCTTTGTCGAAAAAAGAGTATATTAACTTTATCGACTTTTAAATTGTTATCATTGATAACTTTTATGAAGTACCTGTCTATTAGTTATTTTATTAATGCCTCTCTTTTGCCTATTATAGAGAGGTACATTAGTCAATCTCCTACCTGGCTTCATCGCAAAGCCAAAGATTCGGTCCTCGAGATAAATGTATGGGTGATAAACGAAATATTTGTTAGATGTCGGTATCGTGGAATCAAACAATATCAATTGCACAAGCCATGTATCTTGTTAAGATTATTAGGGAAAAACAAATTGCGGCTATTCATGACACAAATGAGGTATGCTTATTGATAAGTTACAAAAATATTTTTCTTAGTTACCTAATCTATGTTTAATATTATTAACAAAAGAGACAATAATTTCATATGTCGGTCAGTTCTGCGTAGCAGTTGATAGGGCTATTCCAAAATCCGGATAGTGTTAATGTTAGATAGGCAACCAGTCATAAAATAATAAATTCTGAAACTTGGTTGTAAAATCATGCTGCATTAACTCCATTTAATGGGGAAAGGGTAGACGGAAGACAGACAAACTGTTTTACTCTTAATTAGGTATTTCTGAGAATTATAGATGCTCATAAAATTTCAGACTGTAGTTTATTGTCTGCATGATTAATTATATGCCACTTGGCAACAAGTCGGCTGTATAAAAGAGTTTCCTGATGCTCAGTTCCGGTAAAGTTATGGGTTTAATCAACCCAAAAGGCGAAGGCAATCCACCGAATGCTTTCGAAATAAAACCGGAATGGTCAGTTATTCTCACTATGGTGTTGTGATTATAGTAATGCTTATGGAAGTTCTGATTATAATCCATTAATGTTTTAAATACAAAATATGTGTAGTTGAGACACAATTTTTATGCGTAAATTATTTTATGGAAGAGCGTAATTTATTTATGTTATTTAATTGGTTAGATATTATATATGACGTCTCTTGACACTTGTACGTTAGTTTTAGAATATATTAAAAGGTTTTCATGCATTTAGTACATCACGCTAGGTCTATTTTATTCAGGCACGGCACAGTGACTGCTTTGCACCTGGTGGTAAGTGCTAATACAGTCCAGATAGAGTATCGAATGGCATCAGACGGTAGTCTCATATCATGCGATACAATCACTACTATACTAATACTGTTAAATTTATGGTGTCAACAATAATTCACAGTAATAAGTTATGTAAATAACATATTATGTACTTTACTTCTACACGAAAATATTAATGTTTATTTCCGTGTTTTACAACTTGGTTTCACTCACAGCTTACGTCCTGAACACAAGTTCAGTGCTACAAAGCATCATGGTGTTTCTAAAATCGTCTGTAATTTATTATTAGAACTCTACCTTATGTGTACACGTCAAGCTTTTTGTTTAATTCAATATTATTCCAATTTGTTTAAATTAACAACTTGTAGTGTCATGATGATTTTACAGTTGGAAATAAATAACGGACGTTAGAACTCTACTTCTAATGTAAAGCTTAATGTTGATTTCAGTGACTTTACAATTTACTTTGAAAATATGAGTCAATAGAATATCAATTTTTTTTTTATTCAGTTAAAGAATACGAGCAATAAAATATAAAGTGTATCACTATCAATGAAAATTAACTTGCAAATAATAATCTAGTCTTGCCCTAATTGACCTTATATATTCTAAGTTGGGTTATTAATTTTATTAATACATTAATTATAATTTGTAACATCCGTACAGTGCCCTTCGTCTATATTTTTAAAATATTAAAATCGATGTGAGCAACATAATGCTTACCTTATATTTAACATCAAAGCCTTGATGTTTAATTACCTTTGAAAAGTTATGCAATGGCGCGCATGCATTCTATTTTTATGTATGTTTTGTAATATGTAATTTATTTCCGACATTATTGTTACGTAATCACGTAAATGGTAAAAGTATCTTTACTCTTTAGAACTCGTGCACCAAACAATGAGTCATGACTTCTTGGAAAGGGTAAAAAGTTATCCCCACGGGATGCTTCTATAATTCACTGTTTTTCACTTCTATATAAACTTTCATAGTCTATATTCTATTCATGGGAGCCACTAGATCAGGTAAATGATGTTTCTGGACTGAGAAAAAAACACAGAGAAGACAATAACGGTACTCTACTTAGAAATCGAGCTCGGAGTACATAATAGAAACTCGTCACAGTGCCCTTCCTGTGGGCTCATATGAGAGTGTTGCTTTTCAGGTTCAAAAAACAAACGAGTTATGAGAATTTTGTATTGTAATCGGTAATCGATAACAATCTCTCGCTGGCATTCTATTTGAATAGCGCTGCTCTCCACCCGGTGCATTATAGTCTTTTTGTCGTGACTCGTGACAATACAAAAAACCAGAGAAAAGAGGAACTATACCGATAAATATTTCCGTTATATAGAGCAGTTACATAAACAATTTGATACTTGCCCGTCAACAGTCCAGCGAAGTGTAAAGGAAATCAACCTTTTTACTTGCGCTACCGAATATAAATAATGTATGGCTAGTTACTAACGCTTGCACGATATTATATTGCGGAAGATCACTTCAAGCTCTATTGATTATATAGTTTGTTTTGCGAGTAATGCGAACTATGAATCAAATTGGTGGTTTTTATTGTCCCTACGGGTCAACGTGCTCTGTTAGTTAGGGGTTTCGAAATTTCATCCAATAAGCTTAGTTGATCTTAAGCCTTTATTTGAATCTATGTATTTCCAGTAAAGTACGAAATGGTTGCCACTACCTGAGCTAAGTGATCTTTTAAATAAAAAATACAAGTCCTTAAAGAAGTGACATACCTAATTAAAAACTTTTTTTTATTTAAAATTAACTCAAACAACAAAATTAGCACTTCCGGACAATATTAATGACTACAAAACGATTTTGAAAGTGTTCGACGTTACACTTGGCGTGAGATCAAAATGGATTTAAATTTATATTTCCACGTTGTTTGGACTTGCGGATGCCTAATGACAAATGCTTTCAATACTGTTCGCACTGTAGAGAGACTATCAATAGTGGCCCGCTTTAGTGGCTTTTTGTTGCAGCCATACCAGCTTCGTGAAAATAGACCGTATTTAATTGAAATATGGTTTATTTTTAAATAAAATTATTTTGTATTCGTTGAAAAATAATTGAAGGGGTTCCAAACTGATGGCCAGAGCAAAAAGTAAACAAAACCGAACTTATAAAACAGAGAAGCAAAAGAAAGAAAAAATAACTTAGTTCGTTTCGTTGGGAGAGTTTCTGGCGAGGTTTCTATACAGCGACACATTCGAATGTTGTAGTAGTTTAAATTAACGATATAAAAGATCATGTGAATGACTATTTGAGTTAAAAGTATTAAAATAAATCTGGGATCTGATCAAAAATTAGTACGATCAGTAACTGAGATGATTTTGTTTTCGAAAAATCAGCCGTTGTTACTTACCTCATTCCTAGAGGAAACTTTTCAGATGACGTAATGGCATAATTAATCCCGTGACGTCACTCGACGGGTCGTGCTATGCCAAATTGTGTTGTTAGTAAAATACGTGCGACGCTATTTTAATTATTGCCAATGATGACGTCCGACAGGTAAATTGACGTAAAGCATATGACGGACAAATTGACAGAATGCATGACTTAATGTTAATTAGTAATTACCGAACATGACTACTATTAGGAAGTGTTGTTAATTGCAACTTATTTTTTATTATGTTTATTTGGATGTCAAATCTATTTTTACTACAATTTAGCACCGAATTGACTGGCAATATCTAATAATGTTTCTCATGAATAAATTAGGAACACTATATTAAGCAGAAATCGCGAATAATTGTTAGCAGTTTACTTTACATAATATCCGGCACCATGATATTACACATAATAAGTCAAATTTATATAAGTAAACAAGCGACCAAACATGTGTCAAAAGACCCGCAAACGTAAATTACGTTTGTTGAAACAAAGGAACCGGTAATCGGCATAAAAAGTAGGCTTATAATAGTGAATGATGAAGCCATAATATTATGTGTTCATGCACAGAATATTTAGTATTCTGTGGTTCATGTTCATTAAAATTAATTGAAAGGTGTCTTTATTTACTACTATCAATTGTTCAAAACTCGTCAAAACTCAAAATACTTCCAGCCGTTTCGGCCTTATTCATAGACAGAATTAAAACTCCTTTTAGTTAACGAATGTTTTGTCCCTTTCGAACGACTTTAGAATTCAGTTTGAGCGAAGAAGACAAAACATTTGATAACTAAATAAAATAGGTTTTAAATATAAGGCCGGTAGAATTTATAATAATGGTAGGATGGGAATGAGCTTAACCTACTTCCTGTTTAGATATTTTAATTTGTTAGTTATTCCATAAATGTTTAAAGGTATTGATTTTATAAAATAATTTATATCAGCATAAGTTTAATATAGTTCTATATTGGATGCAGTAAATGTCGGATAGGTGGAAATTTGTAATTTCATTCGCAGTGCTTTATAACGATTTTCTGACGTATGCGTGTTTGTAGGGGTGTAATAAAATTGGGTTTCGTGTATTTCTGGCATAACCAAGTAATAGCCTATCGTAAGCTTGGCGCAGTTGGCGAAAAGTCTGTTGTGAAATAAGTTGTTTTTCATTATTACTGAAATGAGTTGTCGAATACAAATATTAATGTGATTAACAAATACTGCTTCGATATGGGTGTTAAGGCTTAAGGGACCAACAAATCGTTCTTAATTTTAAATACAAGATTTTCTCTATCTTAGTGCTCTTAGTGTGAGATCAGGACCATGTGTATTGTGACAATTTTTTATTAAGAACACATGAATGATACCCTGAACACTTGCCTACGACATACATGTGCTTGTTTTAAGATTACTATTTACTATTTACTAGTCTTTGGATCTTATTTTCCATTACTCTGATTTATCAAATGACAAACATGTTAAGTTTTCTGATGTACCACTTTCTTGCAGAATGCACTACTATGATCCGTGATCAATTAATAAAATATTTATATAGAGCGCACAATAACATATTTATTCAAGACAGATGGTATCATGTACAATTGTAAAGGGCAAACATAGATGTACAATTCAATGTTAAGCGTTTCAGAATATTGTGTCATCTTTACCATTTCAAAAATGAAAGAAAAATACGTTTTTTTGCCGCAAACCTTAAAATTAAGTCGTATATTTCATCAGATAGCAATAAGAGAAACACAACAGTATTATATGTTACGCACATCTATGTATTTTTGTTCTTTCTATTGACAAATTGCTATAACGCCCTTGACAAATGTAATTAAGTACTGTATGTTTCAAACTGGCGCAACGATGTTAATCCAATCCACCTGATGGTATCGTTTAATGATAGAGGCATATGACGCCCTATAAAAATGGAAAACATTGAAACCTTTAATTCATATATTTTATTGTTAAATCCATATAACGCTTTATACCTGAGACCTTCACGTGATGGTATTTCAAGTCAGGAAATAAAGAAACAATAATATAATTCATGAAAATATTGCGTCACATTGAACCTCATACATTAACGATGACCTTATTATAACACGTAGAGGCGTTGAATTAGTTCCAGTTTCCTTCCTTTGCACGCAATGTACATCTAACCCCTATTAACCCAGAGTATATAAATCAAGTTACGTAGTAAGGGATATTTGTATCAACCCGTAAAAGTTCTGTTAAAACATTCTAACGAATATATAAATAGTAAATTGCTGTTAACGAATTTGCTATGAATTGTAAGGTCTTGTAGGGTCATGTAGAGTTGTTGGACTGCTTAATGAGCAGTAGTTAGTAGCACTTAGCACGTAAGTATAGAAAATATAGAAATGTAGAATATTAAAGGATAATATAATATGGCATAAAGAGTTGGCAGTCGACGTTTTATGGATGTCGACTATAGATTAGCCAAGTCTAAACCATATACATAAATCAAATGTAATCATCGAATGCAAAGTAAATATTGATTTTTGTCAATAAATATAAAAAAAGCTATTCAAAGTCATATTATCCTTACAAATTGCACGCTCAATCGTGCACTGCCTGTGGTATCAGCTTGCTTGTCAATGAACTACATTTACTGCCAGTTAATCGGATATCAAGGCACCTACGTAAATAATCTTGGTATGATTACTTTTTTAAAAGGTGTAATTAATTTAGAAAATCAGTTACGGATGACATTCGTTTACTAAGTACTGATTTGACCTTGTATGTTTAAATGCGTAGGTATACCATGATAATGATAATGTATTGAATTTGGTGTTTAATTTAAAAATTCACCGAGCTGGTGGGGGTGTAATTTCGAAAGGTTTTCACAAATAAACTTTGGACGCCTACCGTAATCTTACCATTGTTTATTGATTTACCATTGTTCTACTTTTAACTTTAGATTAGAAATGATATTGTAATAAGTTATTGGTAATTTATAGCCGAAAAGTAGTACTAATGTGATATATTCTATTTTACAGCTATCCACAACTACGCGTGGGCGCTATGGACGTACGGAGCAGTGGTGCTAGTAGCGATCTGTGTTCTCTATGTAATCTCTATGAAGTCTGCGATGCGTCACTGGCGAGACAGGTTTACAAATGTGGCCACTGTCTTAGCAGTTTATCCCGTAAGTAATTAATAACAAGTATATTTATTTACCCCAATTTAGTTATATATTTTTTCCCGTATGATTGTAGACTAGGTGTAACATGTTTCATTACGTATTGTCTTGTTATTAGAAATAGTTATTATAAAAAAATAAACAATCCCTCAAATATATTACGTATTAAATTTCGTAATTGTTACCATCTTTAGGCACAGGACGTCCACAACTAAACATTGGCTTATCCTATGAAATTCCACAGAAACATGCCAGAAGCAACCAGTATCAAAGATTTTATGTCTGTCTATAAATAAATAAATAAATAAATACACCCAACAGTCACACACATAGTCCTGACCCCACATTAAGATCAATTAAGTCTTGTGTCGCAGGTATCAGAACTACGAGAGACTTTTCGGTCTCACAAACACCCAGACCCGAAAGAAATATTTGTGGGCCGCACAAACATTTCTCTCGGTGCGGGGATCGAACCCGCGGCCTCTCGTTTCACAGCCGGCGTCTTAACCAACTGCGCCACGGAGGCTGTCTATCTACCAATATATTTTGAAAGGCATCCACATTTTGTTAACTTCACAAGTAATTATTTTAAGAATTATTAGTACATTTTTACTAAACTCGTTTAAATGTATCAATTAGTAAAATCTTATTTAAATATTATCAGCAAACCGGTTTCTGAATTGTTTATCAATGTATGCTCCACCGTCAACGACCAAACAGTTTGGTGTTACATACTGTCAGCTATAACATTTCTAAATAGACTGTCTGTATTGAACTAAAACATCTACCAAAGAGCCCTGTATGTTTTTGTTATTTTCTTAAAATTGCATATAATGGGTGGGTTAGTGTAACACCGTAGTACAACGATGAAAGAGGTAATAACGTAAACTCATATAAAATATAGGCGCCAGACTTAATGTTTGGGACCATCTATGCCCCTCGGTTTTACTTGCATATTTCGAAGCGTAATGTTATATAAGCTTAGGTATAGTGGTCCGGCTGGCACCGACCTCAAAAAAATATTGGCATATTTAGGTATTCTAGATTTACTTTAAGATTCGTTTTATTTCTCCCTTTGATTACAATTTTGAAGTCGGTTTATTACTTTAAATTATTTTTTTATTTTTACGAACCTTTATATGGTCTGTTATCTTCAGAAATCGAAGTTAAATTACTAAAGATGCGTGTCTATTAGTATTCGTGGAATCATTATGAAGACTACCAACTTGGACTCGTTTCTGCATTTCCCTATTAGAATATAACGTAATACACGTTTCCTCTATTTGCGGCGCGGCGTCTTGAAGAAATTGTTTAGTACAAAGTTGTATATCTTTTCTTTTTCACCACATTAATTCGAAATGTACCAAGACAGCCCATACATTCGAATGATCTTCACAATATGTTATGTGTCACTCAATGCAATTATTTCGATTGATCCGAAGGTCTTAATTTCAATCTCTGCATGCTCCAATTGGGTTTCATTAAGTCTTAAATCGGTGTAACTCTGTCTGTGATACATTTTCTATAGAATATTTGGTTCTTCTATTGCTTAAATTATAAGTATTATTATACAGATTCAATAGTCTGCAGATGAGCATACCCTATTACCTACATAAGAAATTCGATAAGCTTTATTAAAGTTGGTTGCTATTTTTAATTTCCTCACGTATTGCGCTAGTAGCACGAGTTATCGGAATGGCGAAAGTGGGAAATTATAATTTATTACTTTTTCTTGGATATATCTGTTTAAGCCATGGAGTTCACTTGTTCACACATCAATACGTATTTTAAGTACATAAATTTACTTTTAATTGTTGAAATCATCGTTATCGATGGTTATATAACAATGGAATGCTGCCGTATGGCTAAACACATAGTAATGAGTATAAACAGGAAATACAACCGTATGATAGTTACACAGTAATGCAATATAACATTCTGATGGCATGAGTTTAACCGTTTAATCAATACTATGGCGACTGAATTTAAGACTTGGTTTTGCTTTAATCCTTTTCAAAAGTTGTATCGAAGAACCAGCTTAAGATTACTAAAGTTGGGCATAGACTTCTTGATCGCTTTATGCAATAAATGTATTATGCTTCCATTACCAATTATTATGACTAGTGTTTTTACAATGTAACGTTTGCTAAAGAGCTTGTAAAAGTTGGTTAAGATTTGCGCGACACCGTGGTCCGTGGGTCATTATTGCATAAGCCTACGCCAATCGTTTTGCAATACTCGCCGACGCATACCAATCTCTGCTGGCCACATTGCCATTTAATACAAAACATTGATTTCATCCTCCAGCGGATTAAGAAAATTGGTAAATTGTCTAGCTTAATCTGGTCATTAAGTATTTATACATGTTCTTGTCTTGCACTTGAGCCTTGAGCGTAAAAGGCAATTATTTCGATGGAAAGGCAGACAGTAGGCATCATACGTTTGGGCCTCAACATAGATCCGCAAAGTGCTCTTTTATATTGCCACTGACGATATGAGAATTAATGTTTGTATTGCTATATATGTTGAAGAAAGATCAGGGGAAATAGAAGAAGGCGAACTCTATTCGTGGATGGGATAATGGCACGACGGTAGAAAAAAATGTGGGACAGCCAATTGGTAAACTTGTTTCATTCAATTCATTTACATTACCCACAATTACATATAGTTACATAATATTATGTATAAGTGGATGTTATGTTTGAGGCATTTTGTACCAGTCGAACTTATGATGACTGATAGATGAAAAGAGGTGATTTTATCTAAGAGGTAGAAATCAGGTAGACTTAACTACTCTTCAGGATATACTAACATCTTCCATTAGTCGCTATTGTCTTTTTTACTGTATTGCCCATCATCATCGCAGCAGAAGTCGGTAATTTTTTAATTTGCTAGATAAGTCAATGCACACGATATTATCAACGGCAATGACTATTTATTTATTTGAGACTTAGTGATAACGGCCTGCAGGCGGTATGTTACTCAGTGCATTAACATGTACCTATCTGGAATTTAATTATTTTTTCGATGTTAAATAAAACCGTTCCTCTTTGCTTATTGATATTGAATTTTAAACATTTGTTTATTTTGTAGTACAATTAATATTTTATTGTTCTAAACATCATTAACAACAACGAACAAATGAACTCACAATGTCAACTTGCTATACTTGTATACACGTACTTATAATATTTACTGTGATTTAATTCGTCTAAATTAGGAAACAAAGAATAATAAAAGTAAAAGTAACAATGGATAATAAATAATAAAACAATAATTAATATCTCTAAATTCTCTATTAAACTCTAATTACCTAAATTATAGAGTATCATGCATTGCTTTTGTCCCAACACGAATCGATTTGTCATGTGTATCTCAACAAGTGATAGCTGTTATAACATTATTTGTTATCCATAAGCCTAAAAACAAATTATCTTTAAGCTGCAAAGGATACATAGGTCAAAATTTGAATAAATTGTTTTCGCAATTTTCAACCATTGTGAATACGTACTTGACCATATTGTTTGTGAAGCAAACATCGATGCCATGTCGTGCCGTGGGAGTGTATGCAGTTAGCCAAAACTTTAGTAGAGATTTGTAGGAAAGTAATGGATCATAATTGTTTTTAGTTATTTGTTCAGATTGCGATAACATCAGATATGTGAAGTAATGAATTTGTAACTTACGACAGTCTGTATAACTTCGACCCATTTTTAAAGCTATTAAATCCAGAGCAATTTCGAATCTAAAATTCTCAAAAAAACTATTGCTTAATCTAAAACAGGACCAATAACTTGAGGATTCTAAGCCTATTTCTGTCATTATACTAATCAGATGGTCATTAATTTATATGATTAAATTGATTCGCAACGACCTTAAAATCTGTACTGTTAAAAGTTATTATAACGACTTACTAAACAATTACGATTAAAGACACCACGCCAAGCCCAGACACAATCGTGTCAAGGCTTTTTACACTTACTCCTGCGACTTATCTAAATTAATTCAATGATTTTAAAACACCTTTGTTTATTTAAGTTACTTTCACTTGTATTTTAGAATAATTAAATCAATGTCAAAATAGCACCTGTTTTGTCAGACGTTATATATCTGAGATCCGAAGTTATTTAGGTGCTTCGATCTACTATGCTGTGTTTCATGGTTTCCAAATACATATGTACAATCTTGATTTTTTCTTTCACAAGACCATTAAGTATTATATATCATTAAGTAGAGTTCTAAGTTCTATTGCAATTTATTTCATAATTGTGTTGAAAGAAAATCTGTTTAAAAGCTGCTTACGAATACTATAACAGAAATAATATTCAGCAATTATATAGGAACACTTCAGCTCATTGTGCGGAAAAATATCCGTTGTTTTGTGGCACACTTGGCTAGTCAACAATATCATAAATTAATAACAAAATGGTACATCAATTTTCAGATCGTGGCAGGTGCTGGTTTCTTAGCTATAGTGTTGCCGAGATTCCGGTTGATCTCCGAGGCCATAGCTCAAGAGGCTGTAATGATTGCCATGTACCACCTGTTCTGTTTGATGTTGGCGGAGTGCGGCGGCGCTGAACAACTGATAAGGTAATCATGTTATGTAATATAGTAGATATGTTTTGTGTTTTGTTTCTAAGGTTTCAGTTTATGATAAATAAGTATTTTAAATGGTAACTTTATACATTTATGCGACACAGGAATAAAGAATTTTAAGTAAAATTTCTAAGCTTTAGAACATTTTTTTTTCTAAGATATATTTATCTCTTTGTAAAGTAGGTATTAGGCGCCTTTTCAAGGAATTTCGATTTCAAGGCTTTCACGCCAAGTTATCTGGTGAAAACATAAGGGCGTGTTTTATATCTTCACACACAAAAACATAACGAATTTGTTTGATACAGGCGAGCCCCGGACACGAGACTAGAGACCAGGGTGCTGCCTTGCTGTTGTTGGCCGTGCTGTGTCATCCCGAGGCCAAAACTACAGAAGTAAGTAGTAACATTTATTAGGATATTCGAAATTTAAGTTCATTTGTTATTAAACGATCCGTAAAGTTCATCAACCGAAACGACACACGTGTACCAACTACAAATATTGTATAAATTAAAAACAGATGCAACAGTAACACATTTGGTTTACGAAAACGATGTGTAAATCGAGCACACTACAAAATGATTATTATTTATTTTCAATGAAATAGGAGGTCTAATAAATGTACCACAAATTAATTTCTATAATCTTTTTGAACGTCTATCAAATTATTGTCCAATGTTATATTAAGAGTGTCTATTATGGTATTTAAAATTACTTTATCCATCGTCGGATTAGTGTTGAGAAATTGATATTTTTGGGCCATTTTGTCCGTGCTAATTGTACAAACGCAACATTCGAAAATTAGCCAAAATGTTCATTTCTAACTAATAGCTTTTAATGAAATTGCTTTCTAAAAAGTTAGCAACCACCCTTGTAAATTTGATAATTTGTGAGATGATATCAATGTGTTGTTAGAAATTAATTGGCTAAAATGACCTAGCTTTTTGAAATTGACAATTAGCTAAGTGAAAAGGTGCATTTACGCTGATAGAATTTTGTTGTTGTTAATCATGTGTAATTGGAACTGATGGTCTACTGTTAACATTCGATTTTAATTACATTCTTCTGTAATTAAGTTACATAGGATTAAATTATGCGCTATTAACTTCCAATATAAGAATAAAATGTGAAATCTTAACAAGCTTTAATATTAAATTCGTCAATTATATAGCTTGTGATATACTTAATTTTAGCATATATTTGCCATATGTACACTAGTCAGGTAACTGTTTTATAGATAGTTAACTACACTTATATTTCCTTTCAGACGAAATTTAACGTGGATGCGTTATGTAGTCCTACAAATGCCGATAATTCAAGCTTTAATCTACGTGGTTATACTCGCTCTCTGGGCAGAGGACATGGTGAGTGATTTTATAAAAATGCAATAAAAATATAGAGTCTATTTCAGTACCCAATTGCCAGAGAATGCCTGCCGCCTGTCAATTTATAAATTATTACCACTAGAGGGCTCTAGGAAACTGACAGAGGTATGGGGATAGTTCTAATTATATGGTAGAGTCGGCATATCTTTCTGTTACTGTTAATTATGATAAAAAAGAAGGGTAAATTTATGAAATAATAATCATCTCTTGCTAATGAAATCCTTCAAGCCCTAGGAAAGTAGTCATTACGCAAGTAATAATAAACTAAAATAACACAAACGCTTGTGTTTTCAGATGCTATACCACCGTTACTTCATATACCTGCAGCCATTTGTGGCGGCGTCCATTCTGACCGGCGTGTGGGGAATGATCATGTGCGTTCGACTGACAGAGGTAGCTGGCCACAAGCCGAAGCCGAGGTTCTTGGTGCTGCAACTAGTCCTCATCATTGTAAAGCTCCAGTGCGGCATTGCCAAGGTCTTGCCGGAGATCGTAAACATACGGTGCATCACGACTTTGCATCCCTCCGTTTTTGTTAACAGTAAGTATTATTTAAATATAAATGTTACAAAAAAAAAATTAATTATGGTCGCATCATTGTTACGCACTTTAACGGCGAAGTAAAACATTGTGAAGAAACCAACATCATAGAGATCTTAACAAGTCCCGTGATCACCAGTGGACGCTTATGGGCTGATACTGTGAAGCACATTGATCCTTATGTTCATAAAACGTATACAACCAAAATTGAAAAATTCCCTCTTTTGATATTGCGTGACATAAATAGTAATATTTTTTTTTATAATACGTATAAAAATATATTATCTAATTTTAATTTCGTCTCTTTTCAGTGATTCAATATAGCATTATAATGTTGGAGATGCTATTGCTATCGATATGGGCTTGGCGGCTCTACAGAGTTCCACCGGGCAAGGATATTGACAGAGTACCGCGTGTAATGGTAGCAGTGCTGGACGATAGTGTGAAATCAATAGAAGTAAGAAATGTGTGTGACGGTGTAGAAAACAAGTCATACAACGGAAGAAGCGAATGAAACTCGCAGTTTTGTAGTAATTAATTGAGTTATTTCTTGAAGAGAGAGAAGGGTGTTGTACGTGATAAAAATGTATATATTTTGTACTATAAAGAATTCCACCTTAAAACAAAATGTTTGTTCAATGGGTGATTTTCCGTACCTGAATATAATTTTTAATTGATCTGTATGTTGTATAAAAATAAAAAAGGACACATAAATATGTTTGTTTTATTTAATTAAATTTAAAATTAACAATTCATTTTTATAGTTTTTGAATTAACTCGAATAATTTGCTCGTTATGTTTCGTCACTCGAGTCGCATTCATTATTTTTATCGTCATTTTCTTCAGATGGAGTCCCAGCGCGGGAGTTTTCAGAGCCGTATATATTATGTAATTCTTCCAATTTGTAGTGTATTTTTACACCTTTTGAAGTAGTTTTATTAACTTTGTTGACAAGTGATTTGGTTTGCTCTTCTAAGTTTTTAAGTCGAAGATCGCGTGCAGCAAACCTGGCTTCGTGATCGTTAGATGTTGACGGCTCGGATACTTCATGGGCAGGGCTTGGATTGTTACACCTAAAATTCCTTACAGTGTAACATTTGTTTTCAGAGTTACTGTGAAGTGCATCCAGTGTTTCTTTGATCTCTTCTGGTCTCTCTATCTCTATGGTCTTTAGAGTGTTTGCTATGTTTTGGACTACTTTCGAACAATTTTTTTCTAATTGCTGATAACTCTCATTTTCGTTTGTTATTGGTTTTTTTGGTTGTTTAACTTTCTTAAATATTCTTTTGGTAGCTGTCGTTTGATTTTGTAAATTGCTTGTATTATTCGTCGTCGGAAGCTCGTGTTGAGATAGTAGGCCCATATTTAAATTTACTTGAAGTGATTCACTAGCAACTGTCGACGGTGTTTCTTCTGTAGTAGAGCATATTTCATCTTTAACAATTTGTGTTTGATTTGCAAGTGGAGTGATTTTATTGTCTTCATTTTCTGAGTGGTTGTCACTTTTTGAACCCAAGTCTACTGTTTCTGAATTTAAATTATTCATAACATTATTTATTTCAATTTGTATTGTTTCCTGAATTTGAATTTTATTTAACTCATCTGAAGAGTTATTTTGTGTAGAGCTTGGACGGTTGATCAGGTGGTCTAACGTATTATTTAAATGCTCACTGAATTTGGAAGTCGCTTGTGTTTTCTTCAACAAAGCAGTGCTATTTCTTTCTAGCCTAGCTAATTTCTCATCTCTTTTTGCTAAACGTTCGTCTTGTAATTTGACATTTCTTAAGATTTCTGCTGAATCGAAGACAGTCACAACTGAGCCTTCGGATGAGGTGGCTTGTGTTGTACTAATTGTAGCGTCCGCTGTATCATTGACACTTATTTCTGAATCTAAAGTAGACAAATCTACGGAACAATCATTTTCTGCTACTGATTCATCGATACATGAATCGTCGTGAGTAATATCACAAAGTTCATCTTCTGTTTCTTCACATATTTTTTCACTTTTGAGAATATTGTTGTCACTCTTACTATGTTCTGAAACTGGGTCATGACTATCATCACCCTCTTGATTATCCAAAGGTAAATCAGCAACATCTAACATGTCACTAGCAGGATCTTCTCTTTCTGCTACTAAATTGAAGTCTGCACTAGAATCTACAATTGTTTCAAATGACTTTTTAAGCTTTTTCTTACACTTTATATGTGGTTCAGCGACATATTCACTCTCGTCGTTTGATTCCGATGATTCATCAGAAGGCCTTTCGTCACTATATCCACTCTCAGCCGAATTATTAAATGATGGAGAATCTGATTTAGTTTTCCTACTTGAAAATTCAGCCCTCAGTTCTTTCCAGTCCCTTTCCGACTGTGTGTTCTTTTCACGTGCTTGTTCCCATTTCTCGCGACAGTATTCCAACTCCTCTTTAAGTTCATTTAAAAGTTTTCTCTTTTGTTGCAGTTCGTATTTAAGTATTTTTTCATGAGTATGTAGTTGGTGATGATGTCTTCGTAATCTGCTCACAACATGCCAAGTTTTGCTTAGTTCTGTAGTAACAAGACATAGCCTTCGTTCCTGTTCTCCCAATCTAGTTTCTAAATGTGCATTAAGTTGTTTCATTCGATTGACTTCCTTAATTAAGCCCAGTTTTTCCAAAATAAGATCCTGTAAACAAACGCAAACTATTGTAAGTTGGGGTTTTTAAGGAAAAAGTAAAACATACAACATATTATGTTTTCTCGAATTCCTATGCATATTGGCTCTATACCAACATTCAAATAACTGCCTGTTTTTTTGTATAGTGCAAAATACCGGTCATGAACGATTTATTTTAAGACGCGATTTCTTGGTGACCGTGAGTCAAAAGTTTTTATTATCAATTGCAATAGATGTGAGTGTTACCTTTAATCTGATGTAAGTCTGACTAACGCTTGGCACTAGTACAGGACCCGATTTTGTTTCAACCGATTTGTAGCATGTTGTCACTTTTTCTGTATTATCAACATCTGCTGTGTTCTGGTGACTCAGGAGTTCTATCAAAACTTTCCACACTTTAGGTAGATTTTCGACTATTTCTTCAGCAGTTGTACTTTTCAAGGGTTGAGATTCTGAAACTGAAATTAAACATCTCATAGGAACCCGAGAATATTGAATTCAATCTTATTTACTATAAATATGAATACTTACTGATATCTCCTATTGTTTCTTCATTTTCTGTAGTCAGGTCAGATTTTTCTTCTTCTATCAATTTATTATTTTCTTCACCCTCATCTACCTGGCTCACTAGTTCCAATAAAAGTTTGGGCAGAGCAGACGATGCCTCAGATCCGTTTTCTCTTTCCGCCATATGTGTTAATAGACCATGATTTTCTTCAAGTCTATGTACTAATTTGTCTAAATCCTGTTTTGTTTTATATCCGAGTAATACTTGAGAGAAAAGCTAAAATAAATATAAAACATTTAAAAAATATATTTCATGCTTTTTCGTATTTTGGAACAAACCATATCACTTACCTTGTTTACGACTGCCATTTCAGCCTTCAACACATTTGCTTCATCTTGGCAACTAGATATTTCTAATTTCTTACTTTCTATTGTCTCCTTTAAATCTTCTATTTGAGATCCGAGTTCTTCTACTTTTGTGTCAAGATCTTTACATCTGGAAAAAATATAAACATTTTAATTATCAAATAGCTGTGACATACAGCGACAAGAGTTATTACAAAATGAATTCATTTGGAACTTACTTATTAACTTCTTCTTGATATAGACGTTTTTGTTCATCTAATTCTCGTACTAAGCCTTGCCTAGTAACTTCGCCTAACCGGGCCCTTTCTTCATATAATCCTCGTAATGTTCTTATGTTTTGAAGCTGCCTCTCATATTCTTGTCTTAAATCGGCAGATAAGAGATTTGTTTCCCTGTCAGCCAGCGTCCTCTCGATTTCATTTAATTTATCTTTCAACTGTAATTCATGATTCAAAGTAAGATATTTTAATATAACAAGTAGACGATATAAATAAATGAAAAAATATACCGGTATTGTAGAAAAAAAATCTGGGTAAAGACACTCTCTCTAATGTATCAGTAGTGTTCGTGCAAAACAGCTTATTATCAAAATAATAATTCTGACTAATGAAGTATTTCAGTAGTACAAAAATATGGACTGCACAAAAATTTTCTTAATTCAACGGAAGAAATAGAAGCGTGTGAAAGAATACATCGCCTTATACGAACAAATTACATTTAATATGAATTTCCAGTTATTGTTTCTGTAAATAATCACTTTACCCACACATCTGGGCAGTGTTTTTCTAGCCGTATTGTTTTTGTTATGTTAACTAAACTCCGTATAATACGCAATTAAAACATAAACATCATAAAACAACATTGTTTGTGTCGGCTTTTCCTCTGTTGCGTTGTTCGTATCAATAAATCATTTATTAGATAACATTTATCAATATTACTATAGAATACGTAGGGATAATTTGGCATATATTCAAAAGCTAACGTCAAAAGTACGTTTTGTGTTCATGCCGAATGCGGTCCCTGACCGGCTATGGCACATGTTTCTTGCAGGTCGTTGGCTCGTTGACATGACATTGGAGAAATTTCCTCGAAACAGTCATGCGAATATCATATTTACAAATGATCAAAGCTCTTCTTAGAATAGTTGTGAAAGATTTCGACATAGTTGATCAAAATCTATCGGTGGTAAAAATAAAACAGATGGGATTATGTGGATTAGGAAACTTTTAAACGGGTTAATAGTTTGTTTAGATAATCCGCATATGTAGAAAATTTCTTTGAAAATAAACTCACCTCATTGAGCTGTCCCTCGCGTATATTTATCATTGTCTTACTGACTGATACGACTTCCTTTAATGCATTAATTTGTTTGATAGACTCTGTATTTTGTGCGTTTAGGTCTGCTATATCCGTATATGCGCCCTGGAGAGCAATATTGGCATCCGCCAAATCTCTTCTTAATTTATTATTAAGTGACTTTAACTTTTCGAATTCGTCACTTATTTGAACAACAGCTTCTGTTAATTCAGAATTTTCTTTCAGTGATTGTAGATCTTCTGGGATTTCTATATTATTGACCGTCAACAATTCACGTAGTCTGCGATTGCTTTCATATAACTCCATTTTCCCAGCTTTTTCGTTTCGTAAAGACTTTTCTAAGTCTTCTTTTTCGGCTCTATGTCGGGCTAAAATTTCCCTTCTTTGTTCTCTTTTAATATTCAGTTGCTTCCTGAATTCCTCCATATCTTCCTCTTTAGCTTTAGCTCGAGCTTCGTCTTCAAGTTTTTCTTGCACATTTTCTTCTTGTTTCTCCATACCGTGGGAGATGTTACTGTCGCTTATTGTTTCACTTTCACTCGTGACGTTTTCACCGCTGCGTCCTCGCGCTGTGGCAGTACTGAGCACGCTTCCCATTTTGGAATACTTTTATAAACAAATCGCACTTTCATATACAGTACGTAATCAAAACAAGGATGCGCGATTTAAATAGGTAACGAGCAATACGTTTTTAATAAAGACAAAGGATTGCCGACTGCTGGATCAGACTAATGTGCGGACGGTAAAGCAGTGGCGTACCGAAATAGCTCCCTCGTCAGATCCAGACATGCGCAGGCGCGTTTCGATAACACCACTGAGACGTAGGCACCTTTCCGACGAACTAATCTCGATATATTATTTTTATACATTTATTATTCGCATGACTGGCCGTTGTGAAAGATAAAATTGTTTACATGTTTCATAGAAAGCGTCCTTGACTGATGTGACGGGCAATCTTTGTAATTGGGTAGGATGCACCAAAACAATTCGGAGAATTTATATTTATATCATTAGAACGCTTAATATATATTGAGCATTCCAAGTAAACGGCTCTAAATGTTTTTATGATTATTAATCATTAATGGTTTAACTCACTCGTATATTTCTAGCTGAATTAAAAGATACAAACTTCCTTAAATCTTATAATGATAAAGTACCTAATATTCATTATTAAAACCTCTAGGTCTCAGGGGGGTTCTAAAAAGTTATTGCATAGGTAATGTCATCATAATATCTCATAAAAAGGTTAAATGGACAACAAACACGGTAATTGTAGAACTTGGATAGTAATAATAAAAATAAAAATATGTAATACCAACAAGGCTTTGTGCAGATCGTTTTAGGAGGCCCACGTTCTGCAGTGGTCTCCTTAGATATGATATTAATGGCATATATAAGGTAGAGATAAATTAAACGTCACACAAAATTAAGTATCCAATCGTTTGTCTCTAAAGAGGTAGGAAAAGGTGCCAAGAGTTAAATACTAAACCCAGATTGCCACGGTCATTTTGGCCCTTAGATGAGACAAGGAGCTTGAGTAGGTAGGTGCTGTTGGGTAGAGTAAAAAATTTAAAGCCAGTCAAATAGCAGGAAAATCCTACGGACTGTGGGCTCCCCATAAATGGAATTGAATCCAGAACCCCGTGGTTCACTGTCAAAATTTATAATGGTGCTACTAGACAAAGGAGCTGAGGATACGCAATGAGCAAAACATTTGAATTATGTGTATATACTATTTTTGTGGCTAAACTGGTATATGGTCTATATATAAATTATATTAAGATTCATCAAGGTCAATGTCTAGTTTTATCTTACCGATGGTGTTTATTTGAACTAAGATTGGTCAAACTAAGTTGTATATTTTTAGTTATACAAAAAATGTGTTTGTGTATTAGTGTACACACGTAAGAAGTGAAACTTCTTTATGACATCATTTTTCGAAAAATGATCTACTATTTACTTTACAGAATTGGTAAAATAAAGCTAAATTAAATAAAGTTTAAGTTTAGGAGGGGGGAAATTTTTGAGGGAATTTGGGATTTCTATTTTTAGACAATTTGTAGCCCTCACCGAGACGGTTCCGAGGATACCAAGCTCGGTGGGTCCACGACCTTTAGTGGCCGATATAGGTTTAGGGGGGTGAGGTAAAAATTTTAGGTGGGGGTAGGGGCGGGGTTAGGTTTCGTGGGGTGGCTATTGGGCACCTTAAAATATTTTTGGGTGGGGAAAGTTGTGGAGGGGGAATTCGGGAATTCTGTTGGGGCAGGATTGTAGCCCTCACCGAGCCGGTTCTAATGAACCCAGGGTCGATGGGTCTACGATGGATATTGGCGGAGATAGGAATAGGGGGGGTGAGGTAATAATTTTAGGTGGGGGTAGGGGCGGGGGGGGGGGTTAGGTTTCGTGGGGAGGCTATTGGGCACCTTAAAATATTTTTGGGTGGGGAAAGTAATGGAGGGGGAATTCGGGAATTCTGTTGGGGCAGGATTGTAGCCCTCACCGAGCCGGTTCTAATGAACCCAGGGTCGATGGGTCTACGATGGATATTGGCGGAGATAGGAATAGGGGGGTGAGGTAAAAAATTTAGGTGGGGGTAGGGGCGGGGGGGGGGGATTAGGTTTCGTGGGGAGGCTATTGGGCACCTTAAAATATTTTTGGGTGGGGAAAGTTGTGGAGGGGGAATTCGAGAATTCTGTTGGGGCAGGATTGTAGCCCTCACCGAGCCGGTTCCAATGAACCCAAGGTCGGTGGGTCTACGATAGATAATGCCGGAGAAATGAGTAGGGGGGGTGAGGTAAAATTTTTAGGGTGGGGGTAAGCGGGGGGGGGGGGGGAGGTTTCGTGGGGAGGCTATTGGGCACTGTTTTGGATTTAGGGTGGGGGAAGGCCAGAGGGGGGGTAAGGATCAAATTACAAAAAAGTGGGTGGGACTTAAAATTTTGGGTGGGGCTTGGAAACGGTTGGGGGTGTGGCTTACTGAAGTGGGTACTAATTTACTAAATAAAAAAAGATGGCGCGTAACGGAAGAATGTGACGCGTAACGAAAAATTTTTTCCAACCCCGATAAAGAAGTTTCACTTCAAAAAGAGCGTTAAGTCTTTGAAGGTCTGATGAGAGTAGTTTATAATTTATATTTCGAATTAACGATCAACGAAAATAAGGTAATCTCGTAAGAGTTTTATTGATGAGTATACAAAGGTACGCAATATAAAACGCCTATTTCTAAGAATAAACTACATACTATACTTAATGCAGGTCTAGATGCGGAAGGAATGATTTTAGTTGTGTCTCTGGTCCCGGTATATAATCAATTACGTACTTATAACCTGTCGGAAATATCTGTGGACCTGAATAATTGACGTCATTGGAACATAAGTTCAGCAAATTCAAAATATATGTAAAACAAATTGAATTAAAATAGAGAAAAGAATAAAAAATAGAATTCGCATAATTCTCACGGTTTTAATGTAAAATAACAGAGTAGATAGGGGAACACAAAAAAATTAAATGTGAACCGCATTCCAGCTAATATTTCCGACAAGTTATAATTATTGTTCCTCTGGAATGCCTTTTCTTTTATTGCTTTCTAATAATATTAACAAAAGTTAATGTGCGATTAATACGATACGTCTTAATTCGAATCTATCAGAGGGACTTAAAATATTATTACTATATTATTTAATATGTTAGTAAAAATTAAAAAGACATACTTATAGAGTAATTAATTAATTTATTGATTTTTGAATGTTGTTTGTTGATAGAACAACAAATAACAATGTTAAGAATAACAGATGGCGCTACGATCATTTAAAAATTACACGTAATACTGTACATATAGTTCACATAATTCTCTAACAAACGTCAATCAGCCACATAATCAGGCAAAGTGAAAATAATTTTCTATTTGGAAAATCCCACTTTTGTGTCATTAATTATAAATTATTGCTGTGTTTTCATATAAAGATTTACCGTGTCACTCAGTATTCATTGGCAGTCGGCTAAACATAACAGAATATAAGTAAATATATCACGTTGTGTCGAGCGAGATTGATTTTTATTTTATTTTGTTATAACAGTGGCTTTTTGGTAACAATAGCTAAGAAATTCACTTTGTGTGCGTCACGATTCAGTTGTACAACAAATTGGACATGCCATAATGTGAAATATGAAGTAGAATAAGCTTGTTGAGCAATGGATAAGAGTGCTAAGAACTCCCCTTGTAAGGTAAAATTTAGCAATACTTTGCTACTTTAGCCCTTTTCTGAGAGTAGTATCTATGATCTATGCCCTTCTTGTGTCATGGAGTAGAAGTAAACAGTTGTTTGCATCATGATCTGAGCATCTTACATGTTTGTAGACTAGCTTATACTCATTCTTATAATATTATTGTTTTTGGTAGTATATTAGTTGCGATATAAGTTAGCTGTACTGCTCAAGGGGAGAATTATACAGGCTAATAATTGCCTTGTTGCTAATTTTTATATTATAAAACATGCTCCAAAACAGAAATAAAACATACATTTTTAGTACATATTTATGATAATATTTTATTAAAGTGATGCATTTACATTATCATATACTAAATGCACATTGCTTTTCTTAATTATTTTGCAAATTTTATTTCTAATATTTAGTAGTAATGCAGTTGGTTTACAAAGGTTCAGACACTAGCACTGTATATTGAGTCTTGTTATTTAACATTGCACAAATTGTAAGGAGAGCGATGAAGGGGCTGGCGGAGTGCAGTTGCATGCTGAGGTGGAGCACCTGCGGCAGCATCTAGACGAGAGAGATGCGCACATTGTAGCCCTCGAGGGCGAGTTCATTAAATGCACAACTAGAGCGAACGAGTTGGAGGAGCAACTCAATACTTGGAGAGAGAAATATGAGAGGTAAATATGCAATGTCAGTTTCATTTTAGCATGGTTACAATAATTTTGCAGGGTATGTTGCATGCTAGTAACATTTGGATACCACTGAGGAGCCATGAGTAACGCAGGTACATTTACTGTATAAATATTTATATTTGTATGCTTACATTCTATATATTTACATGTGAGAGGAACTAATTACCTCAACTAATCAACAACCAGTCTTTGAAGTGACACAAGCTCCATTTGTAATGGATAACAAGTTGTTACTTTGAATATATTAACTTAATGTTATGTTATTTTTTTTAAATTAATTATATTACAGGACTTGACAAGCCTTATCTTTAAGTTTATGGATGTAAAACAGTATATATAATTGCAATTATTTTTCGGCAAGTAAAATAAAACTCTATTCAACATATCACCATATGCATCAAATAAACATTTACATCTCCAAACATGTCATACAGGATGTTGACATTGTATTTCAGTGTCTGTTACATGCTAACAAGTATAGTGGATTTGATCTAATTTACACATTTACTTGTATTGACCACATGTCTTGTTACCGAAATTGCTTTTTACAGTATACAATATTATGACATTGAACCATATATCTTTAGGATTGCACATGGTTAATTTTGTTAATCATGGTTACACAAAACATGTATCTATAATATTCATACCAAAAGATTTTTTAGAAACAAGATTAATTACTTAGCTATATTTAGACAAGGTTCAAGGGTGTAAACCCGTTTTTCATCTACTGCCACATGAGCGAACACTATTCAAACGGTCATTAATATAATTTAAAAGGCAAGTTCAGTGTACTGAAAACAGTTATATGAAGCATATTAAGTGATGTGTGTACAGAATATAGGGTACAAGGGACTTATTATTGAAGTATTGTACACAAAAAAACAACCGACGGGAACAATAAAAAATGTACAAATTGCAGTCTTGTCGTTCTACTAAAAATATGTAATATATGAAACCATAAGTTTTGAGTAGTGAGATGTGTGGGAGTGTAGCTGCACGTAAATATTCCAGATACGCGCAGTGACGTAAGCTAGATGGGTCAAGTAAGTCGCTAGCATGAAGGTATCCATATTTTGTCAGACTTTTAGCAAAAACATTGTATAATTTTTATGCAAGTTAAGTGTGTTCTTCTGTATATGTTTTGTTATAGTTACATACAAGTTTGAATTTTTGTGTGTATTAATAAGTTCCTTGTCCAATTTATTACCTTGTGTAACTTCATACATGTACTATTTATTATACAAGTATATTAAATCTCTGCTTATAATCGTGATTACAGCAATATTATCAGATTGGGAGTGACTAGCAAATAGCAATTAATATGTGTTGTCCTGTGTGTTCTATAAATGGATGGGAATAGATTATGATTATCTTATATACAAAACTCTTGATTATGGTTTTCAGATTATATGACTCACACAAGAGAGTACAAAAGTTGAATCAAGTTTTAGAAGATAAGTTGCTGCAGATGGTAGACAAAATGAAGAGTGAAAAAAGTCAATTGACCAAAGACATTGCCACACTATCAGTGCGATTAGCTGAATCTAAACACAATTACAGTATGCTGCAAAAAGAGAATGTATGTGATTTAAAACCTTTTTTGTATATCAATGTATGAACAAGACTTAACAGTATGTTTCATTTTACAGGAGAGGTACAAGAACGACATGAATTTAGCGATCCAGTTGCTTCAATGCAAACCTGATAACTTTGTGTCTCACAAACTGGACAATGTAAGTATTAATTTAATAAGAATTTTGATAATTAGTTGTGAATATTAAAAATTAATGAGAAATTCATATTTCAGCTTCCAGTCGACACGCAAGCCAGAGTGTCACAATATGTAATGTCAAAAACATCAAAACCTTCCAGTTCAGCTCAATCCAAAAATGGTAATGATATTGATACATTTGACGCAAGTGAGTATGAGTTTAATATCTCCGCCTCACTCATGACTAAAATACTTGAAGACAGCATCCAGGATACTGTCACCAAACACTGTGATACATGTACTTGCAACAAATCTCAAAATAAGCCTTTCTGTTACAATGAAAGTTATTATTCAGTTTCAACTCAAACAATTTTAAGTGGGGAAATGAGAAATTCCTTATGTTTGAATTGTAATGCTGAAATAAAATCCGTACATTCCAATTTGAGTATTAGAAGCACTTCGCCACACGCCATCAAGTTAATTAACGAGAAATCTACAAATCATTCAATAATTGCTCCTATGTATATAATACCGCAGCAAACAGAAGTTCACAAAGAAAATCAACCACTACTGAACGAAAAACCTAAAATCAATTGTTTAATTAATGACAAAATAAAAATTGACGAGAAAAATGCAATCGAAGTTAGTGTACTAAAAGAACCACCTGCACCCAAAGTGGAGGAATTAAAACCCCTCAAAAACAGTAACGATATGCATGTAGAACCTGCAGTGCATCACAAACTTTGTGAACGCACAAAGACTTCCATCTCAAGCAAGAAGAGCAGTAATCAGAGTGTTGCGAACGAAGATTTGCTCATAGTAAAAGAAAACGCTCTGAATTCAAAAGAACCGGTAAAAATGAGAGGTGATAATAAATCAGTAGATAATATTTGCGTGAGGAAGAGTTCTCAGAGTTCCATGGGGGGTATGAGTAGGACATCGTCTATAGCCAAGTCTACAGTGAGCACTCACAAATCTAATACTCAAGTAGGGCCTGGTCCTCGATTCTGCCACTTGCGGATGCAGGCAGGTTCTAAGAACATCCTACTTGATAACGCAGAGCCAGATGTCCCGCCTGTATTATACACACGACAAAGCAAATGCAATGAAAACTCTTTATTCAAGGATCTCAATGACGATATCGATAATTTTATAGATCTAGTAAAATGTGACAATAGCAGCAAAGATGATAATAAAATCGAAAATGTAGTTGTTGAAAGCACACTTATAGATGTTCACACTGATAATAATAATAAGGAATCTAACGCAATCGTCAAAACCACAACAATCAATCCTGTACTACTTAATGTTTCTTCTTCACCTCTGCAACCTTTGAAAACTCATAATTTTTCTAATAGTTCTGAACAAAATAATAATAAATCTCAGAGTAGTCAGCAAAATGTTTCTGAGATCGATAATTTGCTCAATGATTTTACCGTTGATCTCAGCAATGCTCAAAACAATAATATTGACGCTAATGATACTTCCAAAAAGCTCGATGTATTCACTCCCACCGACGAACATGACGTTAAAATATTTAATTTTGATCGTTACGAACAAAACAAAATATCCGGACAGTACAATAAGCCGTTAAGAAAAATAGATATGTCTCAATTGCATTCGTTAGAAAATACTAAGATTTCGAAGGATTTGCCACCACAAGGCGAATTGCCCAAGTTAGAAAAGCCGGCGGAACCCGTGAAACCCACGTTACCGCCAATAGTAAATGTTTACCCGAATTTGACACAAACTCATTTGAAAGTAAATGAAAATAATAAAGTATTTACAAATGAACAGAGCACGAGCTCGTTGTCGAGCGATGACAGCGCTGCGTTACTACAAAAGCAACAGTTGCTCAGAGTGGCCGAGTGGGTGGAAAAGAATTTGGAGCAGCAAAACAATTTTAACGATCCATTAGAAGACGATGTCGGGTTTAATAGAGCTATGAGGCGAGACAGCAAGCTCAGTAGGCTTACTGAAACTCTTAACGAGTTGGCACTTAACATGCCGCACCCTGTAAGTAAGTATTCAAAATTCTACAACAGGGAAGGTCACAATCCGTGGGTGCAAAATGCAATCGCCACACACGAGAAATCTGCAAAACATCTCACTGCCAATGCAAAGATTGCTTGTAATGTGGTCAAGGAAACAATATTTCCCGTAGAATGTGGGGAAGCAACCACGGAGATATGCAAAGAGAGTACGAATAATAAAGTGAGTGCGGGTACTGGCGACATCAATAGAGAGTTACGAGATGCCTTAAAATCTAAGAGCGATAAAGAAATATCACGCGAAGATTTGGCGAGAATGGAATATAATGTGAAGAAGTTCTTGCTGAGCGGGCCGCAGTGGGTGAACCCCGCCACGGTGGCTAGGAGCCGGCGCACAACCAGTAAAACTGAGACTGATGTATAATTCCAGTAGGTAGACAGGAAACTCTTTCAACATTCCACTTGTGTACATTTCAGTTCTTTTATTTGTAGTAACAGTGGCTTTTCGATATTCATCGCGATCGACCAGGTTAGAGTTGGTAACAAATTGAAGACGCGTTAGTTTTGAATACTGGTTCCTAAATGTAGATATTTCGCAAGTGAATAATGAAATTACAATTACGGATTTATTTATGCTAGTCTGTGCTGTGTGTTTTAATTTTTTTTATCTGTGACGTGGTTATTGATTTACGCTTTGTGCTTATGAATATTTGGATTGTTTCTCTGTAGATGTAAAAATATATCTAATAGAGTAACGTTTTATCATACTAGCACGTCATCTTTTTGTGATGCTGGTAGGAGAGCACAAAAATGCGGAGCTTAATAATTGTATCAAGATTTCGTTTAGGGTAGTTCTGTGTTAGCATTGAAATGTAACGTTTATCACAATCAAGGCTGCCGTTTGCCGTATTAGCATAAGTACGGTGGGGAAATCACTCAAGATTATTTTTCTTAGACCTTCGTGTAAATACAGTTTGGTTGGTCTAAAAATTTTATTGTGAACAAAAATACGTAATATAAATTATTTTTTATGCTCGTTACAAAAACGAAGTGAAAGTAAAGCTATTAACCTATTGCATTCAAAGATTGCATTTAAATTGTTAGTAGAATTACATTATAACGATTTATTTAAATCATTAACATTTCGACGAAGACTTTCGAAAATATCTACATTATGCTTTACGTCAGAATAGCGTTTATACAGGACACTATACAAGGTCGTTCCAATTACTATGCAAAATGTTGTAATTTTAATTTACTAAATTACTTATGATCTATTTCGTAATATTATTTTTGGATCAATCAGACTGTATTAATGTATAATATCTGACAAATGTTTGTTTTAGGATTTTAAACACGGTTAATATTTATTTTGCCTGTCGTATTCTCACCCGGGTTACTTTAATCACTATAAAATCACAATTAGTGCTTAAATTGTTATAATACGTATATTATAAATATATAGATTTGTATGCAATATTAAAAAACGTCCCCGTATACCTAATATTCCACAATACATATGTACCTTTGTCTTTACCTGTGAAATACATTTTATAGCTTAGCTAGGAAAGTAGATAATTATGGTATTGCGTATACATTATACGGGCAATTTTATGAATTTGATAAGTCCGGGCACTATTAATAATGGCCGGTCTGAATTCATAATGCCCGACTCAATTGGGCAATGTGATTAAAACAGCATGATTAATCACTTTTCCTGGCCATTATGAATAATGCCCACCCTATCTTGGGCAAATTAATAATACAGGTGAACTGTAGTGTTTTTGTTTATTAAATGAAAAAAAAACTTACAAAATTTTCATGAAAAGTTAACAAAAAATAAACTATTGAACATAGTAGTTATAAAATAAATAATTTAAAATGTAATAACATCAGTAGTTACTTACTTTTATTTTGATAAAAATATTACTTAAGAATAATAGTTTAAAAATTAGTAAACTGAGAAAAATCAACAGAAATAACCTAACCTAACGCGCCCCTCGCATGTTGCAAGGCACGGGCGTGGTCCAATTTATCACATTGCCCGGCTACAAGTTGGGAATTATTCTACGGCCCGGTCCAAGTGATAAATTCAAGCTATCTCAAACACTGACTTATTACATGGACCACGGGAAGTCGGGCATTATTAATAATGGCCGGTGAAAGTGATAAATTAATCACTTTGCCCATCGCTCTAGGGCATTAATAATAATGGCCGGTCCGTATTAATAATGCCCAGTTAATCACGTTGCCCGTAACATATACATTTTTCGGCGTAAGTAGAGGGCTTTTTGTGTAATTTGCCAAATACGTATACATTTTGTCCATATTGGAGTACATTTTCCTAAAATTTTAATTTTAATCAAATCATTTAAATTGGTAAAGTATTTAGGTAATTTTATTATCCATGTAAAAATAGCGAATTCTGCCATTGACATAACTGAGCTCTTAATGACGTAATAAAAGTTACGCTTTTATCACAGGTCTTTTTCTGGTTGAGCTATAAAATGATTCTAATAATATAGTATGCTTTTATATAAATGTGATACGTATGAGATATATGTAATGATAAGGACTAATGATACTTGTCTAACGTACAAAATGTAGTACTCGAGTCAGAGATGCATAAATCAAGGTGGTCGAGAGCGAATCACTATGGAGTAACCAAAGATATCATGTACTTCATAAAGGATTATTTTATATTATAAAGTTTTAAATGTAATCAGCCTGTGTGAAAAGTTTTGGAGTAATTGTTTTACATTTCATGTACGTTTTATTTCTAGATCTCTGTTAAATGAATCTTGACTATTCAAAAATTGTTTTTTTTTTATACTTGTGATGTATTTATAAAGATATTTTAAAACCCATCGAAATATAAACGATGCCAAATGTACATTCTCATCTTCTATAGTTCATGCAATGTACAATTCCAGCCATTGTAACCGCCATACGTAATGTTAAAAGGAATTATTTTTTTCCATTAATATATTCTCATATAAATGTTGTAACCGTGTTTCAATAGTGGATAAATAATGCCGTCGTTAAAGTTACTAAGTGTAATGCAGGGAACAGATTTGTCAATATTTTTTGTGAATATTGAAAATGTGATCTATGCAAATGAATATTTTAAAACACATTGTATCATGCCTCCGCTTACACATATTATCATGTACACCAATATTTTATGCTATGATATTAAATTGATGTTTTGTGTATTTTCTCTATCGCGTAATCTAATGGAGTATATTTTTGAAATATTAGCACAGATGTATAGGTAATGGTATATATAGTTGAAATTAATCTGATGTATTCGTAAACCTGCCAGTATCGTGTATGTAACTGAATGATGCACCCTGAAATTTGTAATAATTTAAGCTTAGTATTCATGTGTCCTGTGTTAAATCGTTAATTGTTTGGTATCGAATTTGTTTCAGTATTTAATTTCATAATCACGAAGTATAAATGCGACAAACAGATAAAAATGTGTTAGTTAAAATTTGATTAAATGACCGATATCGAAAATGCAATACCTTTTTCTTCCATTATATTGCGTGTAATTTTATATACTTAAAATCAAGGAAATTAAAGTCTACAATATATATCTCAAGATTATGTATATTAGCAATTGTTTTGTCAAATTTATATGTGAGGTATTTGATTTATTTTTAACGTATTGAATTCATTTTGAATCATGCAAGGGTTGTGAATTTCGAAGAAAAAAATTAAAATAAAATACTTATGCCATTAGGGTTGTATTTTCACTAATCATGCATAATTTTGTTTTATGTTTATTTCATTCCAATGAGATGCAACAAATTCTCGTGAACATGTAGCAACAAATTAGACTGTTTTCGTGCAAATGAAAATAATTTTGTATGTCATTTATGATTGTTTCGCCATTTGGATAATATCGAATCGGTTAAGGACAAGCTTTTGCTGAGCCTAGTTGTTAAGTTAGTGGATAATTGCCCGCTTTGAAAACATTCACGTTCGAAGCTACGGCCGGTGCCGCTGAGTAGCAGCTACAGCGTTACGTATATGTGTTTATTTATTAAATATTGTGATGAAATTATACCATGTTTTATTAAAACAATCATTAACCTACATAAGCTCAAATCCTTTTCTTGGCTAGAATGCAAGATTTCTTGAAACGGAATATAATTTATCAAGGCCTGTAAACTATCTTCAGGAAGGCCGAAGGGAATTAGTATGAATTTATTAATATGCAAAAATCTTGTCACCCGGCCCTGTTGAATGGGGATACATAGGCGATAATAAAATCAGAATGCACACTGTAATATAATATTATTTTTCTAAATTGACATTTTATTTGGTCAGCAATGCAACTATAATATACTGCAGTGTGTTGTCTTGGATCAATCTCAAAAGCTTACGTGGAAAGCTGGCATATACTGCACCTGAAACAATGAAGTGATTGAGTTAAAAATACGTTTTTATGCCAGGACATTATCTTGCTTCTGGCAACTCATTGAAGTGACTAACCGTGGAGAGATTGATCAGCATGTATTTTAATTGTATGTCACGCTGAGACATGCGTGAGGAATATTTATATTACGAAAACAATGTGCAAGAACGTGGGTAGAAATTATTTTTGTCGAGATCATCTCTTTTTTATATACTTATTTTTGTATGAGAAAGATTTCAGGATCGCGGATTCTTAATATTCGCGGTCACCCGAAACATTCGTAAGTAACAGAAAGCTTCTGCTCTTAAATCTGTTAACACGTTCCGTGCGGTAGTGATTTTTCTATTTTTTCCAATAACACATCTTAGATGTATATTCATCTTCTTCCTACACCGAAACAAATTGAAGTTATGATAGAGAAGTCTATGCTTTTCTTAGCCGCACCTAAAGCTACCGACCATCTATCGACCAGATCTTTTCGAACTGGTATGAGGTATCGCACTCAAGGTGTCAAAAAATAATATTACTGGATGTTAAGCTCAACAAGTTGTCTCCGGCCTTTAAAACAACGAACTATCCACGAGAGCGGCTTGGGCGTGTGAAAAACGTACAGACTTTCGACTTACAGACTTGGACGATAAAACAACATGTGTGAGCTGCTGCAGTACGGGTTAATAAAATCATAGAAAAAGTATCAAACGTATCATAGTGCTCCATAACAGATTGGTAAAATTTAGTTGAGTACATACATAGATCTTTTTAGCAGGGGTAGGCAGAGGTGCTACCAGGACACCTACGTTTCGACTTGTGTGTTCCACCTACAATGTGATAGGTGGCGAGCCATTTTCCTGATTCCACGCTGATAATTCAAAAAGTCCAATATCAGTTAGGCCGTGCCGGAATTCGAACTCAAGACCTCAGCGTTGTAACCGTAACGTAGTATAACTGCGCCCGCGCCACCGAGGACGTTAAAATTTAGTTAAGGTGATATAATTAATAAAATTATACTTTAATAAATTTCCAGGACAAATATCGTTAACAACACCAAAATATACTATCTATGATAAAATACAAGAAATAGCTAATTTCCGAATTTAAAAAATCCGTAAAGATGTGGAGATGGTGTTCACGCCACCGTGAAATAACTTATCGCAGCTAACAAGAAGGAAGGGCTTATCGCGAATCAAACACCGTTGACCTTCGCATTTCCAAAATTATCGAACAAGTCCATTGTGTGGTGGCCTTGTAAACTGCCTATTGTTCATACGGTGTCTTCAAAACATGAAATGTTACCTTGGTTGATTAACATTAGTAATTGTATTTTTTCTCGTGCAATATGCTTATGTAACTGCGACCTAGTTGCGTTTATACAATTCCGCGGGGTATTTTTGTACTCTGACGGGATGAAACAGAAATAGTTCGGTATAGAGCGCGTGTTTTTCTTTAGACGGGGACGTGTCACGCACTTTAACTACTTTTTATATATATTCTTTACTTTATAGCATAATAAATTATGCATTTTGGTTATAACTATAATCAAATGTTGCTATGTTTAGATCACATAACAATTTTTAAACATGGAACAGTTAATTTATTAAAAGCTATTGTAAGAAAATTCTGTTCTTAATTTCTCAAACTGGAATTAAAAAAAAAAATTATGATCTAGTATAGATTTGTGATATGTAGTTACACCATTAAAGCAACTATAATATTTTATGTACCTACTCAAATGATAAGTACTATGTAGGTTGTAAAGTATGAAAAAAATATATCCAATGTGACAATATTGAGCAGGTATTAAATCGTCTATTCAGATATTTTTATGTAAGTAGGCAGTAGCATTTGCTTAAGTTTTGTTAACATTATGTGGATAGGATTGGGCACATCGAAACTATAACTTTTTTGAGATTTTATCTTTAATAATCGCTCTCGATCATAACCTACAAATAAGAATATTGACGAACAGCGTTGGAATTTCACTCATACCATGGATAGACCGTAAGGTACCTACCTGATAATACATGGTTGCTGGACAATGCATAGTGGATGGTGCCAGGTTGCACCACCTCGCTTTGGAAGTAAATGTACGTAATGTCTTTATGCACTTGAGACTTTGAAATAATAATGATAAAATAACTGATAACTACATACATACATACATAAACTCACGCCTTTATCCCCGAAGGGGTATGCAGAGGGGCCACCAGGACACCCACATTTCGCCTTGTATTTTCCGTCCCATGATGTGATAGGGGGCAAGCCTATCGCCATATCGGGCACAAATTCCTGACTCCGGGCTGATAATGAATAGAAAAATCCAATATCACTGCCCGACCCGGGACTCGAACCCGAGACCTCAGCTTTGTAACCGTACCTTAAAACAACTACGCCACCGAGGCAGTTACTGTACTGTTACAGTTACATAACTGATAACTGTTAGGGCTATTATTAAATCTATTTATCAAAATATTCGTTAACATTTGTTTTGTGACGCATCAATTGAATATGTTTACGTGAGCAGTCATAAAGCTCTTCCATCACACTATAAACCATGAAATATTTTAAAGCAGCGTTCGTGACTATGAATTATTATCTAAATAACAATAAAATTTTACACCCTAGTCACATACAAGGATTTTATCTCGTATCGTTGGTGGTACGGACGACACACGCCTAGCAACTAGATCCTAAAACATGTTTCTTTGTACATTTACATCGGAATTTCAACGTGACATTAAGGTTTCAAAGGATTTTTTATAAGAAGGTACCACCAACCGACTGTTGAGTTTGGGTCGAAAGTAATAAAATCGGTAGATACGTAACTATGAATGCAATAGTTGTATGTAAATTAATTCCTGATTCCAGACTAAGTTGGCGTCAACAGCTGATGGCTTCATACTAAGTGACACTGCTGGGAATATTCCGCCTCAGACCCACCAGTGCAACTGCTGTAAACAGGAACAACAGTGGCATGCATTTTACTGACAATTAACTATCCGGCGAGTCTGTGGAAACCTCTAAGCCTTCTTAAAGCATACAGGGAACTTAATTAAATATTAATATTACGAGTTTGAAAACGCATGATTGTCAACATCAAAACCTGGGATAAGAAGACTTTTACAAATCCAAACTTTTATAGGATGACATCGCACAAAAACGGGGCAAAAAGACTTTTATACCTGGAAATATAAAAGTAGCATCGCATGACTCAGTATGCGCAGTTACTGCATAGCTTAGCCAAGTGAACGACCGTGCGATTCGCACCACGCGCCAGGTGGCCGGCCCTACAATGTCGCAGTTTCTACAGCCGACCAACTTCCTGCGAAATTCTCATCTGCTGACAACTGCTGCTTGATTAATAACTAAGCCTACTGATTGAATGTTCGATTAATATAGAGAAATAATGTAAGCGCTATAAATTAAACTATGAATGGGATTTAACTTCCGGTATTGCATTGCGAGCTGATGTTGAGTAAGTATGGGTGATAGTGTTTTTTTATGAAGGTTCCTGTTCAAATTTTTTTAATGTGAATCTTAATCTTTGCCAGTTTCATCACATTTGAATTAATCTTGAATGTCAAATTCCTTTGTTTTTCTACAGCCTAGAAAAGTTGAAAACCCGATATAAAATTATAATCGTAGAACATACATACATAAACTCACGCCTATATCCCAGAAGGGGTAGGCAGAGGCGCCATTAGGACACCCACATTTCGCCTTGTATGTTCCGTCCCACGATGTGATAGGAGGCGAGCCTATCGCCATATCGGGCACACATTCTTGACTCCGGGCTGATAATGAATAGAAAAATCCAATATCACTTTGCCCTACCCGGGATTCGTACCCGAGACCTCAGCTTTGTAACAATACCGTACAACTACGCCACCGAGGCAGTCATATCGTAGAATTCACGTTTTAAAGTCTGTGTTGTAGCTGACGATCATATTAGGTAACAAAACAAACCCTGATATCATATGTAACGAAATTGAAGGCTGTGATCTAATTGTTCATAGCCTAATTTTAGAGCTTCAAAATAATCATGTAAGTCAGTAACTAAATAAAAAATAATAATAGACACATACCTACCTACTCATGCGATAACTATTTGATACAGCTTAAAATAAATTTCAAAATAAAAGTAGTAAGGCGTAACAATTTGACATAATAAAAACCCACTGATGTTTAAATTACTTACAAATCTAATACCCTTCTGAGAATAGTTCGTAACAAATGATTGAAGAAAGCGAGAAATCGCCAGCATTGTTGGGAACAACTTGACTATAGAATTTGGGTTTCACAATAAGCAAGGAATTTCACGGAATATTATTGAAGTTTTAATTGAACTCTTAATGATCTTTAAAGTTATGTTTGTGCATTCCACAATGGATAATACGGTTATCTACTCTCACTGGATTTTTCAACTTGAAAACCGATTTGAGATGCATGCTATTAGCATAAATAGCATAGAATGAAACATTTTATGATTGTATTGGGTAGGTCTAAATTTATATTTGACGGTATTAGATGAGAAGCTCAATGCAAACCGAGAAGTCACGGTTTCAGTATCTACCGAGATAAATGCTTGTGTGACCCTAAAATATTAGTTTTACGTGTCAGTTATTACGACAGAAAATATCTATCAATACTAAAAACTCGGATAAGAGCCAATTCATACTTTAGCCTAAATAATTAGTTTATTATCGGGGTATCTACTTGGAATGTTCTTCTGTTCCAAATCAACACAAAAATGCAACGGTGCTACCGTTAATCGACTGCAGCGTTGAGTCAGATTATTGCATGAAGTGATCAATTTTTAAAAGCACGAACGTCGTGGTATTACAGACAGTTATAAATTAATGCGTAATAATAACTTACCGTGTATAATCTTAGTGAAATTTGCACGAAAGCTACTAACATTTTATAACTCTTACATTTTGTTAAATAATATTTCTGACACATGCAACATTAATTGCAGTCACCTCAATTGTTATGTGATGAGCAGATTTGGTTTTTAATTTGTGGGAGCTAGTATATATTCTATTTCATTTTATTGATTAAGAGGCTATCCTAAAACTTAATGAGGTCAGGAAAATTGTGTTGAACGACGAGAGACATGTCTGAAGCCGTTCGATACTATTTAGACGGCAGTGTTCTTACCATCGGGCGTAGTGCAGTCACTTTGCAGAGCTGGAATAAAAGTATGAGAAATAATTTCGTTAAAACTTCACACGCGCTAAAAGATAAAACTGTTATGTAAGGTAGGTACCCATAATGTCTCATTCGTTCCCTACGCATATGTCAAAAGCCCTATACAACAGTAATCGTAATGTCTATTATGAACACTTTCCTGTTTTGAAGCACGTACAATATAATTGTTTTCTTGGATGTAAGAAATATACGTCGTGACCCTAACCGTTAATCTACGTGGTCAAGTTTTTATATTATGTACACGTTTGCGGAGTCTAATGGTATTGTTAGTAATGCTTTTTCTAGACTCAGTGGGGTAATACATATTGGAAGCTTACCATTATAGCTAATATTTAGCTTGGGATTTAACGGATGAGGAAAACTACAAACTGTAGAGATCTTTACTAGAATTTCTATGGTATGTGAAAATCCCAACCCATAATAGGCCAGCATGTTCAACGATTATCTAAGCTCTTTCACTCGAAATTTCGATTGTAGAAAAATTCGTACGTACTCATGAGTGGGCGAGTACAGGCTATGAGCCTATACTAGGATATTGTTGGTTTTAAATTTAATTTATGATAGATGTGTAGGTTAAAGAATACAAAATGGTATACTTAAACAATTGGTATTCTTTTTAGCACAGTTTGATAGCATAGATACATGTCTATGATACAAACCATTGCGTAATATCTATTTACTGAGAATGCTATATAAATAACATTACTTCTTCAAAAATACCTCTTGCAGCGATTGTTCTGAATACCGATCTATTCAATTTGCCTTTATGAATACATCTAGAGCAGTTTCAAGTGCTCTAACCGCAAATACGTCAAATAAGAATCACAATAGGCAAATTAAAGCCCGGGGAACAAAGGAGTATTATAGTGACCAACACCATTCCGTTATTACACGAAAATGGTATTGACCCGCACAAATATTTCTAATCTTTACGAATGTTAGTCATCTTCGAATGGAGCAATGGGAAAATTATCTAAGGAAGTGTTTTAGACAGCACTAAAAAACTACAAAAATATAAAAGACTAAATGCCAATTTCCTTTGCGCTATATTTTACTGAATAGTTTGTGGTTTAGCTGCGAATAGGTATTATCGACATAATTTTGCGCAAGTGTGTTTTGTTCACACTAGGACCGAGTGGTTATCATTTGATTCGAAATTCTCAAAAGAAAGGTATTTTCTTTGGCAATGAAAAGTACAATTTATTGTATCGGATGGTGTATTAAAACGGGAGACCTGATTTCCATATTTTAGTGCATAATGAGTAAAAAAAAAACAAACTGTGTGGCAGAACAAACTTTGACATCAAGTTTATAAAGTTTGTTTAAATTAGTACATATCCAGATATTTCTAAAATAATATCATTTGCTTGATACTACTATTCAAATCAGTCACTGATTTTTAAACTGTGTTTTAAGATAAATAATAAAAAAAATATATACCCAACAGTCACCTACATAGTCCTGACCTGACATAAAGATCAAATGAGTCTTGTGTCGTGGTTATCAGAAACTACGAGGGACTCTTCGGTCTCACAAACCCAGACCCGAGGCAAATGCTTGTGGGCTCCACAAACATTTGTCTCGATGCGGGGTCAAACCTGCGGTCTCTCGATTCATAGCCAGCGTCTAACCAAAATGTGTGTGCGTGTGCGTTATTTTATTTTGTCAGCTATTGAACAATTGCTATTGCAGTGTTTGGGGAGCTTTGGAATCGTTTCTAATATAATATTTAGCATAAATCTACTGTGAGTAAAAATACTGGCCGCCAGTGTAATTATTTTGGTATTGCATTTAAAATTATCTGAAAGTTTACTGTGCGATACTATTCACTCATATCTCTTGTTAAAATTAAAAGCCAACATTTTCGACCCACTAGTCGAAGCGGTTACTGACGTGTGCGTTTTTTAAACTACAGTTTTTTAAACTAGGCAAAGAGAAATGGCTCATATGATGTTAAACCTTTCTTTCAATTGTATTGAGGTTGCAGGAAAGGCTTATACATTCATCATCATTCATTAAATGTAGAGAAATAGTGAGAGTGAAAGAGCGAATTTTATCATTCCGTCAATGTGGGTTCTTCTATGGGAGTGATACATTTCTAAATTAAGCTCAATAAGCTCGGCAGACCATAGCCGGCAGTGGTTATATCTCTGTATATCCTTGTATTAGGTACCATAATATCCCTATATTTTCAAGAACCAGAAGCCGATCTAAGACCTCCGATTCCACGGAGACAAAGTCACGATCAATAACACGATTACCGCTTCAAAAAACTACAAATTCCATGAATTAAAATGGGTTCGCATTACGCTGCATTACCCAGTTTTAAGAATGTTTGGGAAAATTGTCAAAGTGTGTAATTATAAATAAGCGGCCAGTGGCGTGGACGCATTACGTGATCCGGCTTCTGTGGTAACTGCGCTCGATTTTTATGTTTTAGAGTTTTTCGTCACACATCCTTGATTTAGAAGCTTTGGAGACAGTGATATTTATAGTATGGATATGTTTACAGAATGATTTAAAAGTAGCTTTTTTTATTTACTACTTAGTGTTATGCGCATAAACCATTGAACAATAAAATTAAATAAAGATTAGTTATCATTAGCCTAGCGATAAGCTTCGAAAATTCTTACAACTCAGAGAAGAAAGATTTTATATTTCGTAACGTTTAATGACATATTACCAAATTAAACTCTTTGGTGTAATCTTTGTTAATGACATAATACATTGAAATATGGCAATATTATCTGAGTGTTGACAATTCGTCTAATTTGTTAAATGTTTATATTTATTTTATACCTTTCAAAATTATATTAAATGTTTTAATGTCTTAAATCGAAACTATTAAACAATTTTAGTTATAAATTACCCATTACTCCATACTTAAACCCGTTTGAGAAACTGCAATTTTTAAATACAGGTTAAGGGGTCTTGTTAGTAAGTAGAAATTGAATATTGTATTGGCAAGTCGAATAAAGTTTATTTTTGGTAGCGTAATACTTTAAATAAAGCTATATAAATTCAGTTCAAATCAGAAAACGAAGCAATAATAGAGAATATTTTGAAATAATAATTCTATCAACAAAACAATTCAGCTTACATTTTCATAATTTTTTAACTAAAATAGCTTGTAGACGGCCAATAAAATTGCAAAAAATAAAAAAAATTGTAAATCAGTGTAGATTAATAATTGGGAACGTCGATATATATATATTTTAATATCAATATTATTCAAAATTGCCATCGATAATACTTAATAGGTATTCGGTGATATTCGATATTTTGTAAACTATTGCTCGGATCAATAAATAATATAATTTGAGGTGTTATTACGAGTAACGATATACAATCTTTTTAATCCCACTTATAGTGAGAGAGGATAATTCATGCGATTGCTCTTCGTCAAAACGTTTGCAAGAGCCAGCGCAATACCTCTATTTTCCTATGAACAACAACGTTATTGCCAACGTGGGTCAGATTGAAGAGGAAGATGAAAGCAGTTGGCGTCGCAAGTGCGGTTGTATCAGGACCAGTGAGAAACTGAAACAAATCTTGAAGAGATTCCCTTCGCCGCCGCCTCCTACTCCCGATAATGCCACGTCTTCTGGAACTGTAAATAATTTATTATTTATTTCTCCATTTATAAAATACTTATATTATTTACTTAATAAGAATTAAGACGAAATTAAGACGTTCTTACTTTCGGCTAATGTCCGGCCAGTAGCAAAAACGGTTGTATGCTGTAATCATAAGATAGTAATAACGTGGCTAAATATAATTGACGGCATTGATATTGTATTGACTTTCTTATACTTTTACCAGAACAAACGACTGCCTCGGTGGCGTAGTTGTACTTCGGTACGATTACAAAGCTGAGGTCTCAGGTTTGAATCCCGGGTCAGACAAAGTTAGATTGGATTTTTCTATTCATTATCAGCCCGGAGTCAGGAATTTGTACCCGATATGGCGATAGGCTCGCCCCCTATCACATCGTAGAACAGAACATACAAGGCGAAATGCGAATGAACTCCTAGCACCTCTGCCCACCCCTTCTGAGAAAAGGCGTGAGTTTATGTATGTATGTATGTATGGTAACCAGAACAGTAGACCTCTATGAATGTCACGGGCAGGTTAATTTTATTAATCAAAGAGGACCCAAGGACCTTGGTAATTGGTATCATAGGTTTGAAATCCTGCTCTAAATGATTTTTGATATATTTAAAGCCACCAGAGCAAATTCGTGAATGCGAATCATGCGCGAAATCATGTGAATTCTGCGGAATTCGTTCTGTAATTTTTGCGTTGCGTCCAGTATTAAATTAACAACGTGACTAGTTGGTAGACAATTGCGTTAGTGAAAATATTTAGATATGGCGACTGTCCCGCCCTCACACACACCACTGCATCTCCTGTAAGCCAGGGTCAACAGTAGCACGCATATTCATGACACCGAGCATTGAAGCTCAGCGAGTCTCCGGGAATGTCTAGCTGGTCTTTAACCCGCAACGAAATTAATCATAAAGTTAAATTAATAGGACTTGGAAATACTCAGATATTATTTTTTTTGGCAGTTCGAGAATACATGCATTTCGGCATACTGCACTCACATGCATCAACCGGCAATAATTCCACCAGAGCTATTAGATCAAACAAGCGATGTGTCCGCAATGGCTGTAAAAAAGGTAACTTTTTAATTATACTTTAATGTTCAGTAGATAAATATTTTCCTTGTAAAACAAGAGTGGTAAAGATACAAATGGTGTGTCCGATATAGGCTACGAAGGAGAGTACAATTAGAAGATGCTAGGCCATATAATTCACCACGCTGTCCCAGTGCGGGTTGGCGAACTTTACATACCATAGAAATTCTTACATATCGCTATGGTATGCAGGTTTTCTCACGATGTTTTCCTTCGCCGTTATCGTGCGTGGTAATTGACTATCAATACACACATGACTCCAAAAAGTCAGAGGTGTTCCCTGGGATTTCAACCCGCGACCACCGTGAACATGTTGGCAGCCGCGTCCGGTCCGTTTACGAACAGGCCACCACGCACTTTACATTACAAAATTATCAACACGTAACTAGCGAACAAATTGCGAGGCTCCATTGATCCAGTATTGAACTCCATAAAATGCCATGAACATAATAAATCAATAATTTTCAATGCTGTTCTTGTACACACACTTCAAGCATTCCTTACTTGCGTATTGTCCTTGTACTTAAGCGACAATGCTAGGGATCGTTTAATTGGTCGGCTGTAGTTACCTGTAACGTCGGTATTGTACAATTGGGTATTTTACTATAAGAAAGAAAAAATCTAAAAACTATAAATGTATATAGTAGAGCATTAAGCAATAAGTATATGTTAATTTCAGTTTTTATTTCCAAGGAATAAATTTTATAATTCGTTTTGAAAATTTCAATTTTTTTATCTGTCCTAAAAATATGTGAAACGGCTGCCGCCATGATGGATAACGATTCTACGTCATTCCGTAAGTAGAATACCCCCTCCGGTGTCCAAGAGCTCATACAAACACAGGTTGTTTACTAGTGACGTATCATTTTAAAGGAACATGGCGCCTAGCGTTTTCACATATTTGCGCGCATAAATTTAAAATTTAAATTTTAAATGGTTTTTTATTGGACTTGCCGAGCGAATAAAAATTTGATATTTTTTTAAATAGTTTGTCTTAATCTTAGGAACAACTTAAAAGACTTTTTGAAAATGGGTAGAATACCCAATTGGTCGTGACAGGAGCGGCTCCGGTCGTGCGCTCCTCTATCGTTCATCTGTGAGCGCTTCTTCCTTGATTCATCGGTTTTTGTTCAGCCCACGTCCTGGAGCGTTAGGTCGCATTAAATTCTAATTTGCGAACTTTATTGATCTGAGTTATACAAACATAATTGTGTTGTTTTGTGATTTGTTTTGACCTATGGCCTGATAATAAAAATGATATTTTGTTGTATCCCACGTTTTTGCCTAGATATTATATTTAGTTAGACTCAATGTTTTGCTTCGTAGATATATACTCCGCTGCCAAGTTTATACGGTTGCATACCATAGTATTTTATCATGTTTTATTTCCGCATTAATAAGATTATATTATCATCTTTGAAAAAATAAATACGATTGCTGTTTTTCGTTCAGTATGAGCTGTTTCCGAGCGCCTATCAATTTCAGTGCGAGTCTATTAGGAAGCGTGCCGGGCCGCGTGGTGACTGTCCCAGTATTTCATATCGATGTATTGTCATTGTAAGTTCTCCCTTTCGTTTTAATATCCCATATCTATGCCGTTGATCAATAGCTAAGTAATTGCTAGAAAATGTACATGTTACTAAAATGTTTTTCAATGCTTCAAGCATTGGTTTTATTTATGTTAATAATTTGAAGTGTCATATTTAGTTTTTTTTCTGCATATCCTGTCAAATACTAATATCGTAGTTACCACAAGTATTTATTTCATACCGACACAAGCCAACAACTTATCCATAAATCTAAGACAACTGTATCCTTACAAACGATCCTTCTTTATGAAGGTTGAAGCAAGTTGTTTCAGATTATCGCGTAACGTTGAAAGTGATAACAATACAATAAACAAGCCGATTCACCCGCGGTGCGGCGTAGGAGTTAACCGTCCCTTAATGGCGCTCGTGATGAGCGATAGCATCGGGCCTAGGATCGTGACGTTCATACCGATGCAACCCTCTAGTGTTCCCAGCCACGTTGGAAATGACATTCTTTTTTCAAATTACGTAACTCTGGCTGCTTTTTATTGGCATTGATTTTTCTTTTTTTTTATTTTCTTTATAAGACATGATGGTTTTGTGTTTATTCAGCTTTAGAAATTAATTGATCACTGTGGGAGATTGTGCGCCAATTAAGGAACTTGGAATAAAAAAATAAATAAAAATAATGTGCTTGATGATGATGATGCAGGAAATTTAATTGTAGTGGACAACACTGGAGCGTCATAAAGATGAAAGTTTAAATACGAGGAAACGAAATAAAAAGTTTATGTTTTCTATGTAGATACGTTTGAAACATTGACGCCGTTTTCAGTAGTTAGTTGTAAAGATAGGATCAGGAGTTGTTATACATATTAAAACGATGCTTTTATAAAGCAATAAAATTAGACACTTTATATGACAAATACAAATTATAGCTGGAAACAGCTGCATAACAATTTAAAAATGGAAGGCATTGCAGTTGTGGACATACATACCTTTATTCCACCCATTATACGATCAGATAAGCAAGGGCAATTCGAAGTAATTATAGAATGTTTTTTTTTCATTAACACGAATGAAGATTACGATACGTAACACAGGGAAGGCATTCAGGAAGGAAGAATGTAATTAATCAATTATTATTTATTTTGTAAAATTGAGGTTTTACGTCCACAAATAAGGTTGCCGACGCGCAATGTTGTTAATGTTAAATACCAACATAATTAACTTATTTAGATAGGGATCTCTCTAGGTTATGAACTTATGACCAAGTACGGTAAAGTGTTTTGTATGCTATGCACTTAATTGTGCTGTCGGGTTAATCACACTTTCATTTGATTCAATTTATTTGGTGCTAAATTACTTTTAATTAAGTTCACAGTTTTGTCTATTCATCATAATATTATATAACAATTATAACGTCAAATTAAGTAACATGAATTATGAAATTAATTTACGTTTCAAAAGTTTTTTATTCTCTGACAATTTTATTTATTAGAAATGCTTGATTTGAAAATTTTACAGGATTTTCTGGGATCATATTGTAATATATAAAAAAACAAAATATTTGGGTTATTTAATTACGCGAATTCTTGTTTTGTTAAGATTCGTGACCACTTAAGAGGTCGCGAATTGCTAACGAAGCATTTGGTAAAATTTTATAAGCTTGATAAATGTTTAAAGTAATGCTGTACGTGACGGAACTTTTTTAATGCGACGTTATGATTAAAAACTAGATTACGGGTTATCTAGAATTTTACTAGACTTTTTATAACTGTTTATATTTAAATTTTGAGTCTTGTGCCAATTTTTTATTATTCTTCTAATCCATTTAATTTTAAAAGATGATAAATAGAAATGTAATAGTTTGCCGAGCCTGGGATATGATCAATGGAACTCAACGTTCAAAGCCCACAAAAAGCTGCCACTGAGAGGATTTTTTACTTTGATAATTCACAAAAAAGAGATTCCTTCGCCTAGAAAGATATCAGGATTGCAAATGTTTGGAAGACAACATAAATAAGATAATTACTATATTGTTTATCTTCTAATTTACAGCCCATCCCAACAAGCAGGTCATGGCATATCGTAACAGACCTGGTGCAGTTGGTGCAGTTGTCAGTGACGGCCACCGCGCTGGCTCTGTACTACCTCATTTACTGCTACATGCAGCTCGTGTACTACACGCTGCGCAGCGCCCTGTACTTCCACCATGCTGACGGGTAAGCTAATAAATGACAGAATGAATGCTACCTCCGTGGCGTAGTTAGTCGGACGCCGGCCGTGAAACTAGAGGCTGAGGTTTCAATCCCCACACCAAGACAAATGTTTGTGTGATCCATATACAGGGTATATCAAGACTGCTACCGAAAATATTTGTTTCGGGTCTGGGTGTTTGTGAGACCTAAAGTCTCTCGTAGTTTCTGATAACCACGATACAAGACTCGATCTGAGTGTGCAGTCAGGACTCATATACGTAGTCTTTTCGTGGTAATGATCTATCGTATTGTCCTGTATAGTATGGCAAAATAGAACATAAAACGTTCTATTAATATTCGTACGGTTTGTTTTATTTAAAATATCAGAATTGATTCCTAGAGTTCTGCCAGGGTCAACTTCGCGTAGTTAAAGGACTTTTCACTTTAGAAATTATTTACCACGTAATCTTTGCTGTACTGTCTGCGAGTAAATGTAGGTGCCTTATCAATTTATTTGCTAAATTAAGATGGTTATGGTATTTTAAGGGTTTATTGTTGGCGTCTAGGCAATTATGCGATAGCAATAAATGTTTGTAAAAGGTACTTATAATATAACTGCAGTAGTAATAATTTAGAATGAATTATTATTAATAATTTAAAATAAGAGATTATTCGTAGCTTTTAAACTGGCTGTTCATATTTACAGGCCGATGAAAATAACCATTGGTGTGGTGACGTTGACGTCTCTAGTGGTCGGCTTCAATTTGGTGTTGCGAATGGAGAAGCTAATCGGAATATTCTTTTAGAATTTGTTATTTAAATTACAATGAAATTACCAAATACCTTGTTGTTATCAGGTTGTGTCTAGATTTTAGCCGAAGCAAATTGATGCGGTTCGACTCGCCGTTACTTGTTAGTTAAAATTACGAAGGCATTCCGTGAAAGGTTCCGACTTTTGTATTGAGAGTAAATTTGTGTTAATAAAACGAATTTCTTGAAATAAATTTGTTTATATTATGTTTTGAGGTCAGCTCACAGTGGTAAATGTAGGCTTGAAGCTAAGTCAGTTCTGAATCGTTGTGGTATCTTGTCTATAATGAGAATAAAAAGAAGTGCAATTTTGTATTATTTTATTTATTAAAATTATACAGAAATTGTAATATAAAGTCCAAATCGAGTCAATATTTATACAGGGTATATCAAGACCGCGACCGAAAACGAAGCCAGCTGGTAGTATTAGTGACTTCAGACACAATGCAAGTAAAAATTTCGCAAAAAAAAATCGACAACTTTTTTTTTGTAATTTTTTACTTCTCGTCGTATTTGGGTGATATATACAAAGTTTTCCTAAAATAATGATGTACACCTCTTTATTTTTAAACACGCAATGGTACCTAAGGGTTAAAATTAGTATTTTCGCAAAAACTAGGTATTTACCACCCAAACATGCTGATTTTTTAAAAATTCTAAAAAAATATCTGTGACCATTTTGGCGAAATTTTTATTTGCATCGTGTGACCACTAAAACTACCACCTGGCTTCGTTTTCGGTCGCGGTCTTGAAATACCCTGTATATTAGCATTTTGTAAAAATAGTAACTGGTTTAATGCTCTATTCTAGACTATGTTTCTGAACTCAATTCCAACTACGAAATAGTTGTCTGGAAGGATACAATGTAATAACAACCTTATTCAATACACTATATTTGTACCAAACAACAGCGTATTGTTACCAAACTGCCAAATTCTATTTTTAAGTATCTGCCAAGGCTAGATCCTTAAACTTGGAAATACACAACTTTACCCAAGCATGCCAAAATTGCCGTCAAAAGGGCGTTAAAGCAATTCAAAACTAGTTTCCGCCTAATTACTTTTTATTTAGTAAGTGCGTCTGCGTGCAGTAGACCGTGACTGCGGTGAGGCATCTGGACTTCACTTCCCTAAGTTACGCGGTTAGGACCCCAACAACTATGGATACGATTCAGTAGATTTGAAGGATTTGAGTTTTTATACTGCCCCGCTGTACCTATAGTGCCATCCAAGAGGAGCCTCAATGAAAGACTGACGATTACCTTTCGCCGGTTCTCACAATAGAGCCGGCCTGTGAGATGCTGGCTGTTTCGTTTTGATTATAGGACATACCTAGTAGTGATATTGATAAACGGGTCATTATTAACTTATGACCCAATTGATATCCAAGATTTACAGAGCATGTAAAGTCGTCGATATCAATAATTGTAAATTGTAATTTTGAGGCCATAAGGCGACGGCCTTATGTAATTATTTTTATTCTAAAATTGGGACATTAACATAATCACACATAAAAGTAACCGCCAGTGGGTTGAGGAAATGCTTGCTGGTGGCAGATGGTGGTACCACTTCGCGGATCAGAAGCCACGGCGGAGGCTGAGACCTACCATTTGACTTGCGGAGTCCGTGTGCGCCGCGCGCTCGCTTCGACCGCGATATTACGTAGTGCACTCCGATACAAGTGTTGTGTGTATGACAGCTTGTGATTACTTGGTGCAAAATGATGCTAAGTTTGAGGTAAGTTGAGGAGATTATTATTCTCTATTTTGAACTTTTCTTGGTTTTTCTTGTTATGGTTTAATTTTCGTAGAGTAGATCTAAAATATATATTGCATGGTATGGATTATTTTTTTAATGGAATATAGGGATTGTTTAAAAATGTTATTGATGTGTAATATGTAAAAAAATCGAATAGGTTTATAATTTCGAAATGTTATTTGGCGGTATTTGTTAACATTGGGAAATAATGTGGGCTAATAAATTATGGAATATAATAATAAATAATTAAATTTTGTCGCTGAAACTATTAATATGCACAATAAGTGACATGTTTTTAAGTTTTTAATTATTCGCATAACTGGAGTACCGATAAAGCTTGGAATAGTTATTGATAAGTTTTTGATGATATAGCAAGTGGTAATTTAGATGTTTTGATACACAATAGTAATGTACCTACTTATAATTATTGCATAGTGGTTGCAAGGAACTCAAAAACATGGGTGTTTAATAATCCTGAATATAACTGTTAAAAAATTATAAGAAAATACATCCTTAAAGACATATTTTAGGTGGTCAAGTTCTCTACATCTAGAGTAAAACATAATGAAAACAAAACAATGATTTCTATATTATAAATATGAAATAAATAAAATTGTAATATCTTCATAATTACCTTATTTTTAGCATTGCAAACGTACTAAGGTTCATATCAATATGAATAGAAATATTAACACTTTATACTCTTCTAATCTTATAAAGGCGAAAGTTTATGTGTTTGCTACTTTTTCATGCTCAAACGACTGGACTAATTTAGACGAAATTTGGTATGGTGGTAGATGACATCATGGATTGACACATAGGCTACTTTAATCCCCAAAAAATAATGTTTTTGTGGCATGATCCAGGCATCCACATATAATTTCTAATCTTTCAAATTCAGAGGAATGGGATGGGATAGAGTATATGGCAGATGAAATAGGACAGAAAGAGACGGGATAAGATAGGAAGGACTGGAACGGAACGGGTAAAGCGGTATAGCGGATGGCAGTCACATTGAGTTTAAATATAAAATAGTATTCAAAATAATATTATGTATCTGATATGGATAGGACTCAAAAAGTACCTGCACCTAGGTGAAGCCAGGGGCGGCCTTTAGTTTTACTATATAATTATTCAATACATACATACATACATAAACTCACGCCTTTATCCCCGAAGGGGTAGGCAGAGGCGCCAGCAGGACACCCACATTTGGCCTTGCATGTTCCGTCCCACGATGTGATAGGGGGGCGAGTCTATCGCTATATCGGGCACAAATTCCTGACTCCGGGCTGACAATGAAAAGAAAAATCCAATATCACTTTGCCCGATCTGGGATTCGAACCCAAGACCTCAGCTTTGTAACCGTACCGTAATACAACTACGCCACCGAGGCAGTCATAATTATTCAAGAAATTAATTATTTGGAATTGTTAATATACGGCTTCTTTTATAATTCGTTAGTCACACTTCTAATATCTACTTTCGATTTTAGGACATTATCGCTCATTAAACACAATGCGCCTAATTGAACTCTCTTGTTTAGGAACATTTACAATATATTATGTACATTAAGTATATAAAAATCTTAAGTATCCGGCATGATGATAAGCTCGCTCCTAATTGAATCTTGGAACGGATATAAGCTAGGCGACAAGTAACATTAGCTAGCGGCACCTGTAAGTCCCCTTCGCGCATGCATATGCAAAAGCTCACACAGAATTACAGGTTCTGTTTTTGTGAAACCTTATATACATACATTATATATGCGTATAAAATCACATAAAAACGTGTCTGTATGTCTGTTTCTCATGCAGTTTTATTGAAACTGTAAAGCAAAACATAATTATCCGTTGAGTGAAATACTAACCGACATCTCCCACGGTGTACACAGCACAATAATCACAGTTCAACAATATAATCAATAGAAATAAATAAATTCGCGACGCGACAAGAAAATTATGTTTGTACTAGATCTGTGACCCCGCTACGCATCAGCGGAAGCTACGGTTCGTCCGGCCACTTCCAAAAACGACAGCTGCACTGGACCTCAAATTATATTGCTATTTATATTTAACTACTAGACAAAAGATACCTTTTGTCTACGTTATTTACAAAATTTACATACATACATAATCGTCACGCCTATATCCCACAGGGGTAGGCAGAGACTATGAATCGCTACTTTGCTCGATCCTGACATATTACTTTCGCTTCATCCACTTTTATCAATCTCTTCATGCATTCTCGTCGTTTTAGGGTACTGAGCAGCGAATTGAGGAAAGACGGTTTGCTATTTTTCCATTACTGAATTTACTTTATATTTATATTGAAAGTAAGCGATAGTCCAGTGGGCATTGAATCAGAATGCCAAATCAGAGGTCGCTGATTCAACACGAGGAGACACCCTACTGTCTTTTTTAAGTTACATGTGTATTCATAGTTAATTATCACTGTCTTTAACGATGACCAGTTTTATTTATGTAATATACTCGTAGATCTTCCTAGAGTTCTTAGTTAAGTCTCAATTATATAGGTACAGGCAAAAACAAAGAAAAAGTGATAGGAATTCATCGAGTAGTTTTTGCATGTTGCACAACTGTAGACATAGCTGTCTTTATTTGTATAGATTTATATTTATTTACCGCACGAGAGAGTTTAACTGTTACACGTTTATTTTTTACTTGCAATCGCACTGGGCATCGTTGAGAAGATATTCAAATTGTGATGAAGTTGTTACAGACGTTTCAGTTTTTGCGACAGTAAAACTAAAATAAATAGTCTGATTGCTTTTTGTATGGTTCGTGTTGAGAGACAAAATGTAGTTTAGACGGCTTCGAGGTTTCTTGTTAACTGAGATGACAACCAAGAAAATTTCTATTAATTTATGTAACCCTTTGTTTGAACTTCACCATCAGGTCAAAATATCCTTTTTGGATATGAGAGTTTATCATTATTTTCATATATGTAGTTATTTATAAAATTAAGCGTGTCCGTCGTCTATAGACATGGTTCATCATTTACAGTGAACCCAATATTGTTGTGTCTTCCTAAAACTACCGCAAAATTTAAACCATTAAAGGATTCTTTACATATTCTCAAGTTACGACACAATCTCAAAAGCATCGCAATCACACATCGCAAATGTTTTGACATTTTTCACACATCAACCCGCAGACGCGATAATACGCAGCGATTTCACGGCTTATGGAAATATGTTCGTATGTCGTGCCCATTTATCATGTTAACTCGGAGTGCAAAGAGCCCGCGATGCCTTGCCAGCCGAGACGTGTCACTTTTTAACGGTGCGTTCCACGTTCGTGCCTTAGCTTGGCACTTTACACCGGCAGCACCCGCACTCTTTGTAATTTCACCCTTGCCGGCAATCGGCCGGAATGTTCCGATGATGATTGCATTTAATAGAGATACACAACTAATGCGTTCTGGTATGGATGCTGTGAAATGTCTCACTGGAGTTTACGCTTGTAATGCGCGTTCTTTGGTGTGTATTGGGTTTTATAGCGTTTATGGTTTTTTATTTATAAATATTAGAAAAACAAGTGTGGCGAATTTGTTTCTAGTAATTTATTTACAAAACATTGGGAACTGAGGCGTTGTCCTTCAATCCAGTCATTTTATGGCTATTTTCTCTGATACTGTGGTACCAGCTGAATTAGGATAGCCATTTTTTTATGATCAAAAGGGCAATATCGTTCTACTATTGTTGTAAACTATAATTACTGTTATGTAAATACGGAGTCACTTTTTTACTCTATGAATAAATGCGTGCGCAAAATGTATTTTCAATATTTTTATGAATAGATTTTCTTATGTATTACATAATATAGATATCAAAGTTCAAAATACGAATAATATAGAAGCTTTTTCTAAAAAGAAATATCTTCACAACGAATTACTTAAATTAAAAACAAGAAATAAATAAATATAAATATTGTTTCTACGTTCCATTACGCTCACATCACTTAGGTTTAACTTCCACAATATTTACAGCAATTAAAAAAATCAAAACACATTATGCAATATTTTCGCAACCTTCTCAAGTGACCCAGTTAGAGGGCATTGGAACGAGCATGCGTTGGGAGGAAGCGGTAATGAGCCGGTGTGGAAGATGTAGGAAGTGCTGCGAGGCCGCGACACGGTTCCGACCACTGGCCTCCGAGGAGGACTTGCTGATTGCACTGTTTTGGTGACAGCTAAGGTTTTATTTTATTTTTGGAGTAAATGCATCTAAGGCTAGAGACGATAGAGGTAACGGGATGATGGAGATTAATTAATGATAGCCGTAATGCAACTCCTATTTTACGATTTTGCGCTAGAATGTTGAAAGTGCGGGGGTTTTGGTACCACAATATCCAAAGTAAAAAAAAATTATATGAGCCAATTATCGTCGTTGCATACTCGTAATTTCAATATCTTAATAAGAACGGGCAAGTAAGTAATCGTTTACCCGTTTATATACGTAAGTATATCAGTAAATATTTACTGAAGAACAGAAAAATACATTCAAATTATTATTAATCAGTGCGAAGCTATGAATGAACGAAATTCGTGGAATCATAATTAACAAGTGATGCCTTATCACCTGTTAAAGAAAAATATAGGTTTATCCTCACGGATGTAGCAGTACCAAGAACATAGTGTTTATTCTTATTACATTTTAATTTGCTTTGAAAAGGAAGTACAATTATTGTGTAGTGATGTTATGAATAACATAATTGTAAAGTTAATTTAAACAAACGAAGCGAATAAAATTAAGCTAAACGTATACTATGACCATGAAATTAAGTTTTGTTTATTATGAAATATGACGTCACTGTCGTTTTAATTACTAGTGTAATTAAAACTCCTTAAAATTGACTTCAATGTGTCTTTTAACCACAGGCTTTATCTAAAGTTCAACGTTAATTAAAATCAATGGAAAGAATATACTTAATTTAATGACACTGCTTTAACTCTTCTTTTTGTTTATTTATCTCCTTAAAGAAAATAGTTGAAATATTATGAGATAGCGTTAATTCTATCATTTTCTTCTTACTGTGTATTAGTTGATTATATGAGATAGAAAACCTTGAGTATAAAAACAAAGTGTAATTTGACCAAAATATCTATTGGCTTTTCGTTGAAAATTTTACTGTTACTAAGAGACATGATTAGTTTGTATTAAAAATGTCTAAGAATGCGTAACATTCCACTCCGTTGCATATTACAGGTTTTTTGTATTCAATGCATAATAGTATTGATGAGAATTAACACGGTGGCGCCAACGCGACATTCAATGCAAAAGACATAAACGAGCGCGCTACGAACTCTGTAGCGTTCACTCTACGATTTCATGCACCGATAAGTACATACATACAAACAATTTGAAAAATGTCCTTATGAGTTTATTCTTGCATTTCAATATTTGCATAAAAGAGTTAATAGTTATGTAATAGGTTTACTTATTACGTTAAACAAAATATTTAACCTACTTCTTTAGGTTCGTTCAGTTTAGTCAGTAGGGATGACATGAAATAACATTAATTTATTATAAACTATGGGCGTTGCCAAAATTTAACATGATAAATTACGACTTTCAAAAACTTAGGATTCATTCTTCTAATTTTCCAGCCAAGAAACGGAAAAAAATAATTTGCTTTAAAATAAATTAAGGAATTTATCTTTTTAATTTTTTCTTAAATTTTATTTACCGAGATCCTTGTTGGAGCGCCCAGGTCAGCAAGTCAATTGCACAACAGCGTCTGTTAAACAGCAAATGATCGGATGGTTCGTGTCGCCGGCGGCTGAAATCGTAAACAAATGACGTTAACTAAATTGTACATTACGTCACGTAACCGCTGTTTCACGAATAACGGAGACGCTGTTTCGGTATTTGATCACGAGTTCGAATGAATTATAACTGAGCTAACTACGGATCAGTACGATCCGATTAATTGCGCTCCCAATCACGAACCGCTCTGGGAGACTGACTACTGTTTGTGGTTGTTGTATGACAGGCTATAAAAAAATTGTCTAGCTACGATACGGAAATTAATCCATACTCAGATATTACTGCGAGGTCCCTAGGTCGAGATAAAAATCCAATATAAAATTCTAAAATACATTTGTCATGAAATTTTGCTAGTAGTAAAGTGCTGAAGAATGCAAAACAAGAACTGTTGCAGTTGCATTAAAATTAAACTTAAATGTCGGAAGCCTAATAATTTTACGTTTAACAACGTAACAGCAGCATAAACTCTAACGAACTTGTTTATAGGCAGATTTATTTAAGTATCGATTGCTTTGTCCCTTTCGAACGACTTTAGAACTCAGTTAGAGCGAAGAAGATAAAACATTCGATAGCTAAAATAGGTTTTAAATCTATTTATGAATACTGAATACTTCTCATGGTTATATTAAACCAAAGGACCTAGCATATAAAGCATTTTTACAATGTTACCACACAAATCACCGGCTTTTATTAAAAATAATACAAAATCCACCTGCACCACTCTAGTTTTCGATTAGCCACATTGATGGAAGGATGCTGGGGTTACGCTCTGACGGCCTCCGTAAGGTCACTGACAGTTCAACAATTACTAACAAATAAACTGAATCCGAATGCGAAAGCCCATAATTATACGAATTAAATTCAAGTGTTTTTAGTTCACGTAATTTATTTGCTAACTGTACTGAATTTGTTGCATGGAAATGGTTGATGTATAGACCGCTGTAAAGAGTTTTTTTAAAGGAAAAGAATAATTCGTTTTAACGTTTTTTGTACTGGCACGGCATAGTGACTACAATGTAGTATCCATCAGGGAGAGATATTCATCCCTATTGATAAAGGGACCAATATTAATAATCGAAATCTACCATTGTCATTGAACTCACCGGTGCCTTTTTTTGTAAATAATTCGATATTAAAACAAAATTATAGAAAAAATTTCTAATCTCCAAACAAAAACATTATATCGTTAAAAATAATGAAATGCCAAAGGAAATTGCGTAATAAATATTTCGAGTGCGCACGTGATACAACAATTTTATACGACCGCAGTCGGTAATCGTAATATTGATTCCCCGGATCCATCTCGCGGCCTGTCATTACCCTGCCGTGTCTTTTGACCTGTCATTACCAAGGAGCCATATTACCAGAACAATACTCCGAGTAGATTGCATCACGCCGCATTGATTTTAACCGCGTTTACTTACGTTTGCTGATATTTTAAATCACTCTGTATCACGATTCGTATTTCACTCGATATGTGGATTTTCTTTTTAGCGTTTGGCAACGTGTGGGTTTTGTTTGGACTTGCTTAGAGTTGTTTGTATTACTGTTTTCGTTTTGTAAGTAAAATTGGTTTTTGTTTCAGATTTATTGTTGTGTGCAGTTGCTTCACATTATTAAGAGTGAGTAGTTTTTCTTTTGTATGTTATATTGAGTATGGAGTCAATTTGCGCCGATTTGTAATTCATTGTGGTTTGAGAATTGGATAGCGCAAGATTTGTATTTACACAGCGCAGGTTTACTGGTGGTAGGTCTCTCATATGTGAGAGGCTGCCTGGGTAGGTACCACCGCAATGTCTATTTCTCCCGCCAAACGGCAGTGTAAATTCACTGTTGTGTTCCGGTTTGAACGAAATTCTAGCCAGAGTTACGACTGGACATAGTGAGACTTAACATCTTATGTCTCAGGATAGCGAGCGCTGTGGAATGCTAAGCATTGCTTTGTAATTCAGGTCGTTTCTACCATGAACGGTGCTATAGCTTACCATTAGGGGAATGGCGTCTCGCCATTTATTGCAATAAAAAAGCGGGTGCGTAAGGTCTTATAAAGTGATGAGTCAAGTCAAGTTTATAAGCGAATGTATGTAGAGACGAAAAACATAGAACAAGCAATTGGGTAACTCACTAATGCATTTTTTCATATTATTAAATGAATTAAAAGAGGACATAGTAAACATTTACCACAGCCACCAGACGAGATTTGTTTCACTACAGCAACATTTTAAAAAAGGTTCACATTTAGCAATAAATCAATTTTCTTGCTGAAATACACGTACTTAACAAATACCTAATTGTAAAACAAGTTGTTGTAAAAGTAATATCTAGAACACCATGATATATAATCATATTTTTTACAGGAAACGTTAGCAGTGCCACAACTAGACACATCATCAGCAGAATCGTCAGAAACGTCTTCGGAGTTGACATCGAGCCAGCTGTCCAGTTCAGCATCAGCTGAAATACATGAAGGCTCGGGCGAAGATCCACCCGATCCGATACCGTCATCTGTGGCTAAGGTGAATATTGATAGCATCATGTATAGTATATATACTTCACGGGCTAAGTTTGTATATTAGAAATAATGCATAAATGCTTTTTCAATTTCTTAATGTTGTTAAGACAAAATAATATTGTTGCAGTTGTTTTGACAATATTACATTTCAGTTAATTTTAATATCTTGATAATTGTTTTTCATAGAAAACATGTTTATCGAACTGCTCTGTTTTTAATTTTCAGAATGAAACTAGAGAAGCATTGAACACTGACGGTAGCGAACAAGACCCGGTAAGTTCCCCTCGAACACGTACAAAAAAATATTGCCCAAGCTAGTAAATTATTTTCTTCCTAATATTACGTCAGCAGGTCTTTTGTATATAGAATCTCAATCCATTTTGGTTTGGAAAAATAATATTAATAATATTCTATGTACTTCTGGCAATTTTTTTAAGCCCTAATGTCTGTCAGTATTAAATACTCACAATCACTCCTCATACGATTACGATATTATTTCAATGATTTATTTTATCAGTTAGGTATATCACTACATTTTCTACAAGGAAGTAAAACTAGATCTACTGCAACGTGCAATCGTCAAAGATAACGTCGATGCTACGTGACGAAGCTTCAGAGAAATTATTTAGGGCTTTCTAGGTCGCATAAATTTACCTCGTCGCCAAACCACAAGTCTTTATTCTAACAAAATCACTCTCACTTTGTCGTGAAAAAAGTATAATCCGTGGACCAGAATGCTACTTTATCTTATTCGGGGTCGTTAAATGTGTTATCTCGGTGGCTGTTCGTGTAATCACTGCCATTACGGGGTCTAGGGCGTCGGGTGAAAGGCTTACAATAATAGCCACCAATTTACACCCATTTGTTCAATCATTGACTAGCAGATTGAATGAATTCTTGTAAGGAAACACGGTTAGCGCAATTTGTTTTTTTCGCGTCCATCACTAACCCGAACCACTTCGGTTTGCATTAGTTTTACAGTCAATTTTGGGGGATAATTGAATCACTTTATTTGTTAACATATAAGACAAGCGTTGGACAAAGTGAAAGTGTGAAATGGAGACTAGACTGATTACAATACATTAGTGCTTTTTGATATATAAGGAAATGTCATCGATAAACGCGGATTTTTCTAAATGCAAAAGTGATATAATAAGAACATCTGGTTCGGATTGTAGAATTACTTGTATTATAAATGCCTTATTCAATACCTCAGTTAACAGTTATCCATGGACCACTATTTAAGTTATTTTATAAAGAAACAAATTTAACTGTTTGATTTGATGATGAAATGAAACGTGTAGTACAGTGTCATGTTTTAATGGTCACGTACAACGATGATATTTCAATTGCAAATGAAGATTAATTTATTTTTTGTGTAGATGGCAGTAGAATTGCTATGCCCATTTATAAATTTGCCTGTCTTTATAAATCTGTCTATTTCTGGCCTTATTCATAGACAGTTTTAAAATTTATTTTAGTTATAGAATGTTTTGTCCCTTTCAAACGACTCTAAAATTAAGTTTGAGCGAAGAAAACAAAACCTTCGATAGCTAAAATAGGTTTTAAATCGGTCTTTATATAAGTTTCAAAACTCTGCACAACACAAGTTCGTGCGCACAAATCCTCCCAGCGGCAGCGATACATGAACTTCTCTAGTACAATATAATTACCAAACTGAAGCACTTCACGGGTGAACAACGCGCGTACAAGGTGCGTGTTGCCTCACGCTCCCTGCTGAATGAGAGGCCACGGCGCAGCCCTAGCGTTGTGCAATAATATCATAATAGCGTTGCGAAGGGCCTCTCTAATACAATTATCGCTGTATTTTTTAGTTACGCCCTTGCTTATTATTTAATATTTATGCAGTGAAATAGTTTAATAACTAAATGATGTAAGTTATTTTTCAAATGTTTTTCTTTGTTTACAACCAGGTGTGTGTTTTTAGTGTCGTCTAAGTGCAATTCTGAATATAAGTAGATACATATTGAAAGTTGAAGACGTGTTCAAAAAGTAACATTAATAAAAGGCGTTTTAGGTATTCGTAAGTTTATTAGGGCATACAGAAATATCTGCTCAAAATGGATGTTTATCTCTTTTCTCATATTACGAGAGCATGTCTCAACCATCCTCACAACTTACTTCCTAGCACATTTAATATAGGGCATGAACGCACAAACACAATTATAAAATTAACATAAATAGGATCGTGAGAGATGGCGCGAGGCAGTGTCAAGTTCATTGTAATAGGTTTATTTGTGGCGCAGATTGTATCGCTGACCCGTCTCTGCGCCGGCGTGTGATGAAATAGCTGTTGTTCGGCTCACTTGTACGCAAACCATGAACGACTCTCGCGAAAACTGCGTAGTACATGCGGTCAATATGTGCTGGATTAGTGCAGGGCGTGTATTTTGTATCAAGTTCCTTGGTTTGCTGTAGGAGCAACTACAAAAAATACAACCACGCTATGAGCGAAAGTCCTCCTTGTTATATTAAAGTTGGTATTGACTATGCCTATCCTACGGAACATACTAGTTATGCTACTTTTGTTTTACGGATGATTAAGCGATTATCACTGCGATCAATTTGTTCTGCGTACATTTGTTAAAACAAAATTTTGGCTGCTCGAGATTTGAGCAAGAAATTGTATTATACTTAATAGAATTATATTATACACTTTTATAGTCACGTTTTTGCTTAGATGAGAGCATAATTTCTGTGTATTACAGTTTTAAGGAATTTTGTTTCGCCTTTGCGTTTCATATAAATTAATATTAGTACGCTTGTGTTTCGCCGTGTTAAAGTTCGACCAAACTTTAGAATTCTTCTTACTAACAGAGTTTTTCACAACGCTTAGAAAAATCAATTCTATATTAATAATATAATATTTTACGGTGTTTTTATGTCAACGTGAAATAAATTAACCAACATTGTCATTGCAAGTCACTGAGAATCAGTTTACTAATAATATCCAAGAAATCGCCTGCAAATTCACAGTTACTCCGCGATAACAGTATAAATTAAAAACGCTTTTGTTTTCAATCTTTGAGGAACAGGCATGACTCAAGAAAATTGCAAAAACAATAATCAAATTGGCTTTTATACACGGATATTTATTTGTCTTTTTTATTCAATAGTCAAATACCTACACATCTAAGTAGTCGTGTTCCAAATTCTCTTAACGGCATTCACAAAACATAAATCGTATTTAAATATAATAACTTAATGTCAATACTGTAGCGCGTTTCAACCTTATTCTTTACTTTAAACATTATGCATTCGTGTTAGTTTTATTGTGTTTTTTCAATCGGAATCAATTTGCGGGAGTATTGTGGCGACAAGTAGTCCACCGGTCTAATTTTATAATGCGCGAGCGCTCTCGGCGGGCGTGCGAACCGCCCTGACACACTTACTCTATTAATTGTTGAAAACTTTCAAGGGGCTCGTGACTGTGAAATGGTGCGTTACTAGTTATCTGATAGTTTGTTTTTGATTTTACCTTCCGTAATGGTATGTTGATGCGTATGCTTTCAATTTTTTTGCGTTTTATAAACATTAAGAATTTAGTTTAGTCATGAATAGTCACCGCGTTCTATATACACAAATTCATATGCATATACACTTAGATACTAAAGTAATATCTACATCTATAAATATGAATATTTAGGTTTCGACATAAGCATATGACATGGATATGATTGGTAGGTGCTCTTATCCGTTCTTGTAAACAAATGAGACGTCCACGTTTGTTTATATAGTGTTAAAATGTTAATAATTAGCGGAGGTTGTAAAACGTATAATGCTTGAAGGCAGTCGCGAGTCGCTTGTCTCGGAAGCTGGTTGTTATTCCATGGTATCTCAGGGCTATCAGATGTTGCACAATCTCCGCGAAACTAACGCGCCGCAATCTTCTCCATGGTGTACTGAAATGTACGTAATGAACACCATAAATAATGTCAGTGGAAATATGCAAAAATATACTTTATTTAGAGTTTGTCATTTCGCTTAAATCGATGTATACATACATACGTCAAGCTGCAAGGCACGTTTCGTCGCAAAACTGAATACCAAAAATGTTCAATGGAAAGAACGGTTGACTAAACTTGTAAATGCTTATTAAAGATTAGTTATGTAGGTAGAGAAAATACTTTGTTGCAATTTTCAGAAATTATAGGTATATTATTTTATAATATTACGTTTCTATTTTAGCACATACATGTACACACACTAATGTATGATTTAATCTTAGCCACAGTTCACAAAATACGTGCGTGTTCCTATCTTGAGGAAAATTTACAAAGTGGGCGTGTTAACATCTTGAGGATAATACAAATGTTATTGTTGCAGGTGGTATTTCTGTCAGATAAGAACAACTACATCCCAGTGAGCATTAAGCCTCGTTCTCCGGCTGCGGATACCGCGTGGAGAGAGCCGCCGGCTTGGGAACGGGAGTATAGGAAACATCGGACTAATGGCAGCAGAGTGCAGTGTAAGTATTCTATAAAGAAATCCCAAATATTCAACAGTTACACGCCTATTATGCGTGTCAATGAAACTAGAGACTATTTTCAAGTAGCAATATTTTTTTTTCAATAACTACATAGTTGGAATCTTGATAAATAATTGGAATAGTCTCAATACCCAATATTTCTTTATTTTTATATTTTCTTCCTTCAATTGCCTTTGTTGGAATAATTGCTACCATTTACTGTGGAAGAAAGAACGCTAAGCTAACTTTCTTTTCCTCGAAGTAAGAAGTGTAAAACATAAATCACCAACATACAAATTATTTAACAATTTCGGTAGTTATCTAGTTAGTAACAGGAATCACAACTGACAATGCTTGGCCCTAGCATTGTGAAACCTAACAAATTGAGATGCTATCGTAGGACGCGCGTGGCGCCGCTTGCCAAATCCTTTGTTTGCTATTTTATTACTTTTTATTGAGCCATTCATACGTGAGCCACGCGGGTATATTAGAAGTACGATAATATAATTGTTTGTGTGTATTAATGTGTTGCTCCGCTGGATAATGTATTTTTTGAGATATTTTATACCATACTTATGGGGGGCGAGCTCAACGTAGCTTTTGACTTTTATGTATGTTTTTTTTATAGTCTGCTTTAGTTTACAAAGTTGATTTATTAGTTGGTAAAAAGGTTACCTATGTTTTTACTATAATAAATGGTAATTTCTTTGTCAACAGATATTGAAGCTGAGTGTCAAGACGACTTCATGAAAATCAGGGTCGGGTTCAATGGCTCTTTCAGCGGCTTGGTTTATTCAGCAGGTACTCAATATTTTTTATATATCAGACTATTTATAAGTAAATAAATAAATATTAAAAAAAAAAAATGTGCCGCCGTACTAGTATTTATCGCCGGACTTTAGACCTTATTTTATTCACAACGAAATACTACAAAAGAAGATTGTATCAGTGAATAATTGTAAAAGTGAATCTTCAAATGTTTTTTATGACGCAAAAATAATACAATGTAGGTATATTATTTTGTTTATATGTATTTGTAGGATATTCGTATCCGGCCGGATAGCAGCCACTGTAAACAAAGTTTAAATCCTGCTACAGCTGCCCACGCGAGTGTGACACCGAGACTACCCAGTGTACATCCGATTACAAAACAAACTTCCCTAATTGTCTTGACATCACTTCAGTGACTTCACTACATGGCATTTCGTTTACTGTATCTACTCTCTGTCATATCTGAAGAAAAAATGTCGTATTCGATTTCAAGTTACCGTACACTCTAAAGGCCCACAAAATCGTAACATATTCACGTAATACATTCACTGCTTTTGCAGAATGTTTTTTTTTATGTCATATACAATCACAAACTACCGTACCGAATAAATAATGTCGTATACGATTCCAAATTGGTGTTTAGGTACTATAAAAACCCAAATAGAATCATAACACATTCACATCAGTCTAAGTACATTCAGTGCATTTACAGAATTTTTTTTTAAAGTCGAATACAGTCACAAACTACCGTACCGAATAAAAAAAATCGTATACGATACCAAATTGTCGTACATTCTAAAACCCCTAACAGGATCCTAACTCATCAATCTTATATCTTGTAGGACAATTACGAACGCTAACTAGACAAGTGTCATAACAATGTTATTGTTGCATACGTCTTGTACAAAGTACGCAAGATATGAGATAGCATACAATCTGTTCGGAGGCATGTCGGCTCTGCGGTGGCTGCTTGATCTTAGATACGAGGGCACGTTCACACGAAACGCGGCCCTTTGCAATGCTTAATGTGTAAATTGTGGGTTAGGTAAATTGTCAGTGAGCATTTGCTTAGTACCCGTACCGTTGCTTTATGTAAAAATTAAGCTGCTTTTTAAATAGAGTTTGTTATCGGCATGGCGGATTTCCTTCTCTTACAACTAGGGATTAAATTAGGCTTAGGGAAATATACTTTCCAGTAATAACAGCCTTACCTAGTACAGGCGTGAAAAGAGTAACACTCACAGGGATACATAAATTAAATGGATAAATATACCAATCAGCAAACTTATCTCGTATTTGAGTGCTGCAATGAATTTTTATTAAATTTATTAAATATTATTTTAATTAAAAACTTTTTTATTAAAAGAGAAGTTTTATTAAAAAGCTTTACTAGTACATTGTATATCATATATGATTATATACATATGTACCTACATATACCATTACCAACAAAAAATAATTAGTTTAATAAACCTGGATTGTTAAATAATAATTTCCTAAATTACTCTGAGTGGAAATGAAAATTTTTTTTCTCCAGCACTGATTTAAATGAATGTGTGTTCAAAATACATATGTAGCTATTATGGAATATACAGGGTATATCAAGACCGCGACCGAAAACGAAGCCAGGTGGTAGATTTAGTGGTTACAGACACGACGCAAATAAAAATAGCGACAGATATTTTTTTTAGAATTTTTTAAAAATCATCTTGTTTGGTTGGTAAAAACCTAGTTTTTGCGAAAATAATAATTTAAACCCTTACGTACCATTGAGTGTTGAAAAATAAAGAGGTCTACATCATTATTTTAGGAAAACTATGTATTAATCACTCAAATACGATATGTAAAAAAAAAAAAAAAAATTGTCGATTTTTTTTGTAAAATTTTTACTGGCATTGTGTTTGATATCACTAATACTACCACCTGGCTTCGTTTTCGGTCGCGGTCTTGATATACCCTGTATGAAAAATAACCGACATCACATCTTAAAGAAAGGTAGAGACCGGAATTGCGTGTCGGATGTTTAAAAGATATCGAAATTTTAAACCAAATATAAATTTCAACATACGTATAATTTTCTTGACATGGCTATAAATTTAATCTCACCTACATCTTCCCATAATGCCATTATATGAATGAAACATGTACATCTGTATTCTGTAGTCTTTACAATTCTCTCCGTTTAATTACTAAGTGTGAGATCGCAGCCGACATTGTTTAGTCATTCGTGATTCTAACAATTAATGCACAACACCGTTACAGGCGTAGCTAAATTGACGGGAGGAAATTCTACGCATTTTATACAGAGTTCTGTACGTAATATACTTAGAGTAATTTATTTAATGGTTTCTTAGATTTACGGGAATGTAACACATTGAAATAAAACATATGTATAATGTATAACATATATTAACTCCTAGTAGTTAATTGTGACAGTCACTGAGCGGATGATGAATACTGGGGTATTCGTCATCGGACTGAGGTCCGCCCCGTGACCACGAAAGCTGAAAAGCAATCGAAACGTCGAAAAATTAAAAATGTAAAATTAAACCAAATTCTGATAAAATCCGGAAAAAAAGGAATTTATTTATAAATCGGGAATATACCTAAATAATTTTATCCGAATCATAATAATTCGCGATAGAATAACGTTGTTGAACATAGCCTTGCCTGAAACATCTCCAAAGCGACCTCAACGAAGTATTATTGGTTGTTAATATTGAAATGTTTTTTTTTTCGTAAACGTTATTATAAAATAAATTAAATAAATTTACAAAAATAGATAAGTATGTAATGTATGAAAAAGACAGATCTCTAAAAACTGTTTAGCTACTTCAGACTTGCGTTAACAAAGCAATTAAATAATCTCCTCAGTGTATTTGTTTTACTGTTTTCATAGAAATAGCGACCTTGTTACCTAATTACTGATACGTTATCATTTATATATTGATTCTGGGATTATCTTTTTAAATTTTAACATAAAAATATTAAATTTTGCAATTACAAGCATTTATAATAAGTCTATAACAATTGTAGAGGAGGTTTGTGCTCTGCCGTGGGACGTATATGGGCTGATACAGTACATTCTATGTAAAACTGATGTCTATGTAAAACTTCTGCAATTAAACAAAACAATAGCAGCGTCAAGACAAATGTTATAATTTTGTCTCATTGTTTCAGGCTACTCATACGACCCGGATTGCATGTACATCAACGGCACCGGTCGCGATTACTACGAGTTCTACATACAGCTCAACAGATGCGGCACTCTCGGCAGGAACGGTCAGCACGAGGACTCCAGGAAACATCCCACTGTAATATTTTATTATCATATATTCTTTATCATTCTTTACTGGTATAGTTCTTTGACTCGCAGTTGTTTACCAAAACGTGGCTGAAGCTGATCACTTACAGTAACTTTAAGGGCTATTATAAAGGAAAATGGCCATTCATGGTATCGGTAAAAAATATCGTTAACCCCGATAGCTTAAAATTAATTATAGCATATTTTATGGTTTGTCTTGAACGTTTTCCTGTTTTATCCCGGGCAAAAAAAATTCATAAAATAAAGTAATTATCATTACATTTTACGATTCATCAGCCACTACCACAAATGAGGCTACTAACGTGACTGTACTTCAAGTTCATTTCTCCAAGAACGCCGAGGCTGGGTCGCAATTATGTTTTTTTTATTGAATATATATATTTTTCCCTACACAAAAAAATAGGTTTCATCGAGGGACAAAAATCTTCGCACCGATACCCAGTTTCATAGTAAAATGGGCATTCTTCTTTGTCGCCCAAGTACCGGAAAACATCCATGTAATAAATTATTTGCGACTGGAGCACTGCACCCGTTCGCCACGTGAACGTCGCATTTAAAGATGTTCTGATACTTTTCTATTCTGATTTAAAATCGACATCGCTGTAAGCTCCCAATGCTCCAAGCTGTAGAGTACTATAACAAGGCGATCCAATAATTCTTACTTACATCATTTGAAAGTGCAATTATGAAAATCGAATTAAATATTTTAACACAATTGACATACATACTTGTAATATTATATTTTTTTGTCTTCTTCTGCGGCAGAAGAACCTCATGTGGAATACCATAACGGTGCAGTACAACTCACTGATAGAAGAGGAGCTGGACGAACACTTCAAGGTCACCTGCGAGTACGGATACGATTTCTGGAAGACTGTCACCTTCCCTTTTTTAGACGTAGAGTAAGTAATACTTCCTACATTTTATTAGGTTTTTAATTCTAGTAAAAATAGGGATGGCATAAAATATACGTGGCTGATCAAATTACTTTTAGTAGGTAGATTAAGCTTAAAGCTTAAGATTAAACATAAAATTAAGTAGAAAGTAACATTTATAAAGGTACATATTTAAATAAACTTACACCTACAGATTTAACAGGAAACAAAGACATAACTACATACAACTCGCTGAAATATGGTTGCTTACTCCATAATCTCGTAGACGTCTATAAATTCCTCGGTATTGTGTGCTGACAAGCGGATAGGTAATTGTAAACACCTCGCATTGTGACGGGTAATCGAAAACCACAGCAATCAGACTCGCCGTCGAGTCATGGGATCAGCCCATCGTCGCGCACAATTGATTTGTTGACAACTGACACAGTTAACTTTCTATGATAATTAAAACATCAGATAAATCACTTTTACTGTGGCATACAATAAAATGATTAGCGCTTTATGCTTTTTTGTCGCGGTTTGGTTCAGACATCATAATCAAATTACTGAAGCATTTTCGTAAATAAAATAAGTGATTATACGGAGTTATACGGTTAATTCTTATAGATTTTTTATAAAGATAGCATGTCTCTTATCATCGTCAAAGTTCACAGTTTGCTCCTACATCGAATTTGTCTGCTAGATAGTAAAATGAAAATCATTATTTAATGGATATATCAGAAAATTATGTTTGCGCGCCTCTATCTTTTTGTTTTTTTTTTCTACTACTTACTTCATATAAACGTTTATGTAAGTATATTTGTATTTTATTTCTGACGTGCATAAATATGTTTATATTTACAGAGTAGCTACAGGCAATCCGGTGGTGTTTACCCTACAGCCTCCGGAGTGCTACATGGAGATCAGGTCGGGGTACGGCGCGGGCGGCGCGCGGGTGTCAGGCCCCGTAAGAGTGGGCGACCCTCTCACATTGCTCATCTATATGAGAAGCGCTTACGGTAAGACAATGTTTCATAAATAGTCTTTGGGAATATGGTAGGTATTCTACCATATCCCTAAACATATAAAGCAAATTCAAAAATGATACTGCTTGTATGATTCCAATAATGTTTTTTTTTGTACGGTAATTATTTTTATGCAATAGGAAATAAATCGTTGAACGTTAATCAAGATCAAATTCTAAATCTCAATGACCCGATTGATTCTGATAGCAAAGCCAAACTTTTAATGGATATAATAACTAGACAAGCTTGCAGAACAAATTCCAGATTTCAAATAAATGAACAAATTACTATAATAACAATTATATACCGTAGCCAAGGGCGGGAGTGGTACCGGTGAGACGATCGCATTGCGTGTCCCGCCGCCATGCCACTCCCGAAATATTTCCAATCGATTCGGAACAAGTTCATTGATCTAATCTGTCTAAAATGTGGAAGATGCCGTTGTTTTTTAAAGTGTGTCAGTCGAATTAGTCACGCCTTTTCTGGCGTTTTTTCCAATAAGTTTTGTTAATGCAAATTTTTAGTAATTTAAGGCATAAAATTATGTCTAAATTAACTGAGTTACTGTAATGGAAATAAATCTAAGTCGGAAAAGGACCGAACAAAGAACAAACTTTATAGTGGATTAGATATTTTTTTACGATTTTTTAAAGTTTAGTAAGTAATTCAAGATGCTCAGACGAATGATTATTAAATGTTCATATAAAAACATGTTTGCACATAAATGGGTTAATTGTTTGAAGCATTAAAATCATATAATAAACATTTAGATTCGTAGCCTCACACTAGAATTTATTATGTGCCCTGATGGACCCGTTTACAAGGACAAACACCAGATTCTAAAACAATTAATATTTCTCAATACCAGGATAGATCATCAAACCCCAATATTATTAGCAGACAAGCTCTTTCGCCACTGCGATAATCAGTAAAATAAAAAATTATAATAACCCTAATTCAGCTATAAATTATAATATTTCAGACGGATTCGACATAGTGGTGAATGATTGCTTCGCTCATAACGGTGCCACGAAGCGGATACAACTCATTGACGAGTATGGGTGAGTAGACGCGGAAATTCAAAGATCCGTACTGTAGCGTATTTGTGGCAAGCGGATATCACCGCGGCACATAAATAGGTAAAGTGACTTGTTTCTTGGAGATTTAAAAGCTGGATGTAAGTTATAACGACGTGTATATAATATGTGTATATTACGCTCACACCTGTCTCTCCGTGAAGTAATTAGAATATAATAGCGCGAACTTGGCGAAACTTTTTACGTCACCAGATGTTACGAGACGAATCTACCACCTTTGCTTTCATAAGGAATAAAATATTGGTGCCATAATTCTTCCGTATTTTTCTTAGAATCGAATGATCTTTTAGACCAAGTCCGTTTGTAATCAAGAAAAATCAATCAAGTAGGATAAAGGACCATTTAAGAACAGTCAGCATGTATTTATTTCAATTCTTCTTGAAAAAATAATATAAAATGGTATGTTTCTAGATGTCCAGTGGACGACAAGTTGATCTCTCGTTTCCGCGGCTCGTGGTCGGAGTCTGGCGTGTTTGAGACGCAGGTGTACGCCTACATGAAGACGTTCCGTTTCACCGGCTCGCCCGCACTCTACATCGAATGTGATGTTAGAATGTGCCATGGAAGATGTCCGGTAAGTTCTATAATATCTAGTGGATTAGTGTTTTTTTTTTGGTAATTATTTTTTCATGTTAAATGATGTAGGGTAAACTGGGTACGGTTGAAACAATTTAGCTTGTATCGTTTATAATGTTGTTGTTTACGAACCAACTGACGATAATGATGCGTGAAATTCAAATTTGAAGTTTTAGGTACGATATAACAGTATCATTATAGTATTCGGATAACTATCTTTAGAAATATATGAAATTTAAAAAAAAAACAATAATTTGTTTCAATCGTACCCATGCCAGGGGCGGTTGAAACAGCGATTGGGATCAGTTGAAACACATACAAATAATACAATTAAGACTAATGAAACATGTTTTATTTATCATTAATACTAAATATATTAATAATTATGGCACCACATGACATCATTGATCATTCTTCAAGATTTTAATATTTCTAAAAGATTCATTCCTCTTCTGATGCTTTAGATGACAATTCCTGCTTAGTATTTCTTCTTTCTCCTTTTGAAACTTCTCTTTTACCTTTTTCTTCTTTTACCCTTTTCTTAACTTGCTTAACTTTGGTCCGTTTTAATTTTGCTTCATGCTCTTTTCTTATCTCTTCTTTCTCTGGTGTATCAGTATAACAGTTTTTCGCCCTTTATTACGTAAATATATTTATATTAAAAACACGATTGTGTGTTTTATAACCCATACTTGTATCATCTTTGCCGGTCGCATCTCTCTTACGAATTTTTCTTAACAGGGAACATTGGTTTACGCCATGTTTTTCCGCCGCTTTCCGTAGTGGATCTTCAGCTTTTACCTCCTCATATGCGTGACTATAGCTCGATAAGTCAATATTCCCTCTGGAAGTCTTCCCAACCCGAACCCCGGCATCTATAAATAATAGAAATAAATATATATTCTGTTTCAACTGTACCCACAAAAAATGTTTCAACTGTCCCCAACCCCACTTTTTGTAAAATACACTTTATAGTTTCAACAGTAATGATAATACATTAAAAATAATCACTATCCCTTATTCTACAAGCTTCGTAATAATCGCAAACACACACTTAACACATTCATTTAAAAAGAACAGATAATATAAGCGTTAATGTCAGAAGAAAAATACTTACTTTTGGGTAATAAAAAACAATGTGGTGTCCTGCACACAACAACAACGCGCGGGAACGGGTGCGACACTGTATTCGTGTTCGGACCTGTCGTCCGCTTCGTTTTCCCTTTGCACCCATAGGTCCCCGCGTAACCGTTTATGAGATATTTGCTCTGTTTCAACCGTCCTTTGTATCAACCGTACCCAGTCACCCCTACACAGATTGGTGCAACCTGATTTTTAATGGGCAATGCAGAAAGACTGTCAAGATTTTACAGCTATGTTTAAATAGAACGCTTTCAATCAAATTTATATATTTATGACCAGACGAGAATATAACTAATAGTAGTGGTGCTAGAACAAGGAGCGATTGGCAGACTGCCTAGGGCGCTAGAAATTATAGAGCGTCGGTTGCTTTGAGTTCTACTGCTTTTAGCACGGATCTGAATGAAAACTATAAACGCCAAGCATCTAAAGCGCTGTAGAAATCTGGCATCTTAGTGCTAAAACGATACTGGCATGATTTTTATTTTTCAGACACTTACCTACAATCTACTTCGAAACGGTATCACAATATGGATATTAATTATCTAACAAATCTTGTTCTTGTTTTTAGTCCCAACCCTGCCACTGGAGGAACATGAAGAGCGTGAGGCGTCGTTCCATAGACTCAAGCACAGCTCCTGCGCCGAGTGTACCGCCGCGACTCTCTGAGAACATCTCGCTGTTCCAGTCACTCAGGGTGTTGCAGGAGGGAGAAGATGACGCGGAAATGTCACCTAGTACTAGTAATTATCTTTTTTCTTATTAGTGCCGTATTAAAAAGATTCTGGATGCAACAAGCCGAAAATAGGGTGAAATGGCGCAAATTGGAGGAGGCCTACTATATGTCCAGTGGACAGATAAAGGCTGATGAGGATAAAATTGTGTTCAAAGAATGTCTAATAAGAATGCGGCTAAAAAGAGGGTCTATTATTTCAAAGGCCACGACTTCGTATTTTGTCGTGCTAAAAATCCGAGGTTAAGAGTGCATTGAACTACAATTAAAACAAAAGATGATTTTGCTACAAATGGAATACGAAATTAAAAATGATTGATTATGAAAAATGTATAGAATTGGGAATATTCGAAAGTGTGGGTCAGTAATCCTATTAAACGCATTATTTTTACATACAAAACGTACGCTACAAAACGTAGATATCGTATTCAGTATATACGTAAAATATCTAATTAAGTATATTAAAATAATTTTCAGGTGCAAAAGAAGGGCAAACATGCATGAAAACATCAGCATTATCAGCAATAATGGTATCCTGTGGAGTTCTAATCGCAGCGTTGTGCGGCGCGGTACTCGTCGCGGCGCGCGGCTGGAGGCGAGGCGAAGGAAACGCGCCCCATCATGCTTACGTACCCCATAAAGGACGGATAAAATAACCCCCCAATAATTAAATAAATTAAGGTCAAGAATAATTCCAAAAAATGATAATTATTTTTGGATAATTTGTAAAAAATTTGCCAATATTTTCCGTTACTGTCAGGTTTGTAACAGGATTTAGGCTGTTCGATTATGTAACCTTTGCACAAGGTGTTTTAAAATTGTATGACTCATCAATATTTATTATCATTTTTGTAATCCGCATTTTTGTAAAGAAACGGAACGCCTGTCGGAATATAATTTAATTGTAAATTTTGGACAAATTGTGAGGACTTATATTTTTGATAATTTAAAATATACCTCCTCCGTTTGCCTAATATTATTTATTTAATAATAACTGATAACTTATCGATGTTGTGATAAAAAGTATTAAGTTATTTAGTTTATGTAATTTAAAGTAGCAAAGTAATTTATTTCTAGGCATATTTCAATCCAAACGATTTTTAAAAATATTGAATAAGTGTCAATAAGAAATTAGATTTAATTGTAAATATTAAACTAAGACTAAGTTTAAACGTTAGATATAATATTTCTACAAGTTTGTAAAGTTAAATACTAATACGCTTTGTCAAGTGAACAAAATAAAATATTTGAAAACATTAAACAATCTTTTATGACAATTAGCATATAAACACGAATATTAACACAAAATCCAGTTATAAATTGGTTTGATTTTATATTCTATAATCTATAGGTATAAATTAAAATGATTCGGCAAATGTGTAGCTAAGCGCAGAACTCGAGAACGGCTCGACCAATTCAGATTTTTTTTATAATTTCGTAATTCGTTAAAGCATACGGAAAGTTCTTATGAAGAGAAAATTTTGTATAGTCATAATCAATATCAGTTAAGTAGCTCTATACAATCTGCTATTTATGATGGTGCACAGAATAGCGAAAAGACCGCCCTTTATACTTTTTTGCCCATTTGTAATATCTTAAGTGTTTTCATTTTTGTATGCAAAAAAGAATAAATAAATAGTAATAACAGCGGACACGGTAATAAACGACAGACGATAATAATAAAATAGTACTACTACGTCTAAACCACTCACCGGAATCTCGCTTTTGAAGATGGCTGAAGAATGATGCCCGCAAAAATGGCGATTGTTGTAGCACCTAATATCACTTGCACTGTATTATCCACAAAACAATCTTAATTTATCTGGAACTCTAGCGCTTTAACGGAGCCCGCGTCTCGATTTTGCAAGCGTACACAAGAAACTGAACTATTAGTCCAATAAAATTGATCAAGATTGCTCCAATAACTACCCACCCTCCTCTAGATAATATTTTTATTAAAAATACAAGACCGACAATATGGCAGTTGACGAAAGCGACTGCTTTAATAAATTGTTTGTCGTATTTTGTTTCATTTATTTACTATACGGTGAATGGCGATATTAGGAAGTTAAAATTATTGACAATAGTCGGAAATATGTTTCTGGTGTATCTGCAACTCGCCGAAGCTGAGTCGGGGCGCTAGTTCATAATAAATGTGGTTACGTGGCCTCTTCTCGAAGACCTTTCGGTTCCAACGGCGATTAAGTTCATAACAATATATAATCGATTATAATTAAGGCAAGTTAAATGTTAAAAGTTAAAGAAACACGAATTAGGAACACAGGGTATATAATTGCACACCACATTTATGTAAGTACATTTAAAACTAAAAAACAGATATAAGACACACTTAAAAATCATTTAAAACCGTGGTCAATAAAACGACGCGAAAAACACTTTTGTGACCAAATTAAATAAAGTTTAAAATAATTCCTTAATTATAATATTATTTTCTACTATTTTATTTCCGCATCGTTTTATCTCAGTACATTATTTAACAAAAATACAAACTAATCATAATTCGATGTTGTGATCACTGGTAGTAAAAAAATATTAAATACTGTCATGATTTTCATAATTATAAATTAAAATCAAATCATAAGATTTTAAAAGCGTATAAAATGCGACATATTTTATAACATGAAAAAATTGCAAAATAACTTGGGTATGAATAACGTATTCATTACGTATTAAGTACGCATAAAAATTTAGATTTTTGTACACAAAATATTTATGGCAACATTGACATAGTTTCTACGAACATTTTTTTCTAAATTGACAGAATTGAATGACATCTGCGTTGAAATTATTATTCATCACTTTTTTTAGTAGAATTTGTCCGATACAGAAAAATATGTATTCAAATAATTAAACATAGGGCCGTGTCTTATTTTTTTGCGTTAACTTTCAATACTGTATACGAACCAACTACTACCTCCACTTATGAGAAACACATTATTTTTTTTCAAAAAAATACCTAATTATTATTATAAAAATCGGCGTATCCTAGAGAAATGAGTCGCGTCAATATCGACAAAATCTTTGACTTATTACAAGTAATAATAATATAGGTCCGCCCGTTCCTTAGTGGGCGTACAGCATAACTTACAGTCATCGAGTGCAATATAATCTTTTTTACAATAGAAATGCCTGCTTTCCCTTTGATTCTTATTAGAGGTCATTGAATGGCCATTTGGTTAATAATTTGTCGAGTAACTAATTACAATAACAATTGAAAATCTAATTGATTTACAGTTGTGTTTCGGCGGCGGGTAGTTTGCTCACCATACCTTCGAGGTACGAAATGGCACCATCTAGTATTTGTACTTCGCATTCTTTGAGTAGTTTCACGTTCTTTCTGTAAAAAAGAATGAAACAAAATATTTAATTTTATTTTCTACTTTTACCAGTCCAAAATGGCTGACTGTTGAGCACGTGACTCCTCTGGAACCCAGAGGTCGATTTCAAAAGCCAAGGCCCAGGCAAAATTGATCTTCGGAATTGTTGATACTATATTAAGGTTATGTGATAGGGAGCGATAAAAAATTACGTCGGCATAATAAATAATATATACCATAGCATATAGCATAATATAGCATGATAAATAATAAAAATAACATATACCTATTAGGCGTATCAGGTTGTTCCTCCCCAGTCTTGTACGCAGCTCGTATGAGCGTGCATCTTGTGAGCAGGTACGTGTAGGCGCGACGGTCCAGCACCGCACACACGCTGCCTTCCGACCACACCAGGTCTGCTGGCACGCCGCCACTGCACCACTTCGATAGCTCTTCTGCACACATTCACTTAATATGTTAGCATTTCATTTTTATTTATGTTTTACACTTTATTGTACATAAAAAATAGAAAAGACTTACGGATTTATTCATAGACAGTTTTAAAACGTTTATCGAATATTATCAGAATTAGTTAGTTAGAATGTTTTGACTTCTCCGCTCAAACTGAATTCAAAAGGCGTTCGAAAGGGACAAAACAATCGATAACTAAAATAGGTTTTAAAACTGTCTATGAATAAGGCCGTTAGACTAAATGCACAGTACAACCAGCCGTCTTATCGCTGTCAGCGATATCTTAGGGTAGGCAGAGGCATATAAAATAGGCAATAAAATAGATACTGCTGTGGATATCGCGAACAAAATCTGTGCGCGGCTATCAGAGGGGCGGGAAATCAGTAAAAGAAGAGGGAAGATATTGTGATTGCTTGGGACTGACAAAGACGGATATACATATTGCGATACAGTATCGCACTTTTTAAAATTCGACGGAAAATGCAATCTCATACACTAACCTTGATCCATATTAAATATCCTGATAAAAGCCAGCAGTTCGGCGCTTATAGGATTGTCCTTCTTGTATAGGTTGTAGTGCGTGACCCCCGTCAGACCAAGTTTGGCTAGTAAAGCCAGTTTCATGTCCCGTAGCTTGTCGCTCGAGCTGATGCCGAGGGATAGGGCCAGGCTATCGTGCTCGTTGTTGGAGTATACGAATCTGGAAAACAAATGTATATTTATGGCGTTTAAAATATAAAAATATGATTCTATTATGATACTATGGCGTTTTAGGTTTGATCCGTTTTGTGGATCATTGACGAGTGGCAAAATTATATCTAAATTTTTATTTATTACATTTGAGGAGTTTCTTACTCATTGTGTAATTTTTTTTTTAAATAGATTCAGAAATATACAAGTTAGAAATATTTAAAAGCTGGCAGAAGGGCTAAATCTCAAGTAACAGATTTTTTTTTTCATCTGCTAAAGAAGGATTTTTGAAGACTTTTTCCTAAGAGCAAAAATAAAAGAGTATAAAATCAAGCACAGGTAATTATTCTGAAGGTATTATAAAAACAATAGCTTTAAAAATAAACGTTTTATAAGCAGCCCGGCTAGAGCAAGTCTCAACATCTCGCAACAGTGATGAAGGGTACAACATAGTTGATGTATCAGTTTCAATCTTATCTGCAGGGGAGAGCGAAAAATTCTTGAGTTTGCATGCTCAATGTACAAGCACGGCCTGCTGTCATGCGACGTCATGTTTTAATGCAATAAATTCACTAGATTTCATAAAATTAGTATACAATGTTTTTATTAATAAGTTATGCGTTGGCATAATTCATAGTGGTGACGTTTACCCTTACAAATATTTTTTTGTTCAACAATAAAAATTAACTTTTCATATTACTGCATGAAAAATGACAGGTACCAGTAATAGACCCGTTATTATTTAATTCTATATGTGCCTGAGAATAAGGTACGGCGACGCACCTATACGAATTTTTGGTATTTATAAAAATAGACATTAACTACCATTTAATAATAATTATGCAAGATTCTACGATAAAATAATATGTGTTGTGGCAATTCTTCTTCATTCTTAAGGTCAAAGCTCCTATTTGAATCAATCAAACAAAAAACTTACTAATCATTATTAGCAAGCAAGTCAATACAAAATCAATTGGTCCTCAATCACAATCCATCTTCCTTCCGATAATATCATAGCAATGGTATAATAATTAGCTTCGAAATATAAATGCGTCAGCCCACACAATCAGTGTCACGACTGTGATATAATGTATAAGATGAATGATAGATTACGTCACAGCTTCTTTATTACGTTTCAGAATAATACCAGAAATTGCTTCTATTATTATGTATATGTTTGTAAGAATACAAACAGCTTATAAAAAGGAAAAAGAAATTGCGATAATCAATTTAATAAAACAGTTTGAAACGATAAGCTGACGTGTCATGTAGTCATGTTGCCATAACATCAAAAGTACTAGCGAAATTCTAAGCCAATAATATACGGAAGTTGAAAATTAAGAGTGGGACATTTGCTATCAATATAAGTCAATATTAAAATCATAAACGGGGTTGCTGAATGCAGGCCGCTTCCAACAGGTCTATGTGGAGATTCATGGGGGAGGCCAATGTTCAGCAGTGGACTTCCTGTAGCTGAAGAGAGAGAGAGAGAGAGAGAGGAAGAGAGACCATAACCTTGCTACCCTTGTCTGGTCCTTTACCAACACGCACTTTTTACTACTTATCTAACTGAAAAACATTACTGTTAAAAAAAAACACAATAATGTTACGAATGTTTACCAATTTACCCATTGTGTAGAAAGAGGTCTGCGTTGGGCCGTGCGCCGTAGAATATGAATATCTGTTCGCCCGGCTTGAAGTCGCGCAGAGCATAGCACTCGCCACGATTCAACTCCTTGTTGTAGTCTGTAGTTATCTAGAATCATATTATCATCATTATCAGCTATATTAATTGTACACATCCGTGAAAGGCGCGCTGGACAGAAGCCGGTGGAGGCAGGAATTTGAATAGGGAAATGTGTATAAATTACTGGGCATACGGTAACGGTAGGCTTTAAACAGATACTTATTAATGTTAATGTATGTATGATTATGTCAATGTAAAAACATGGCCATGATGAAGGAACTATTATATAAATTGAGAGTATGCTTATTACCAAATCATTGACTGGTATCTACAGGTTGTGAACATTTCCAATCGCATGTAATGATATTAATATGAATTCATTGTTGAATAATAAATTTGATACACCCAATCGTGAAGTAAGATGATCTATGATGTAATTATTCCGATCATGATGTAATGTATGATCCAATCCGATAGTATCATTATATTGTGTTATTTAATCAATGCATAATACATAATACGGTAAACAATTGACATCACGCTCCTGATCTCATACTGGATTTCCTTGTCGTGACAAGGGAATCATATATTAAAACATGTAGATTAGAAATAAAGATTTTGTAATCATCATACTGTGTCTTGTCTAAAATAATAACAATCACGACTTTTATATTTATTTTCTTTGGTATTTTGCAATTTTACTACAAGACTTTTCGATTATCTCTATTGTAATCAATCATACCTTGCCATGTTCATGGTTGCACATATCCCAGAGCGGTATGAAGGCGGTGACATCGGTGTTTGCTAGTTGAATATTGTTCTGTCTCGTCATTACTGTCGATACTGCCCATCTGCAAATAAACACAATAAAAGTTATTTTATTTCACAAACACATCTCCATCCCTGGATCTGGAACTGTAGAAACTACAGAGCCCGCGAATAATCTTATACCAGTTTTCGACTAAAATAATTTTGGTGTGTTTTTATGATGGAAGCCTAGAGCACGAAGAGGTCACAGAGTTAAAAATGAGAACTTGTAGAAATAAATGATATACTATGGCTTTGAAAGGGGTAAAATGGATCAAAATCTAACTTCCCGGGAAAGTGATCAAAATAATAATTATATAATTAATATCAGCTTATAAATACGTACATTTGCCTTCAAACTAACACATCTGATACAAACAAGCATGATTTCATTTATTACTTCAAACCTCAACGCATATTGGATCTAAATCATTACAAATCAACTTAGAAGTCGGAAGCAAAAGAAACGAGATGTTCTGCAGCGCACGCACGGGCTCATAATAAATCATCATTCAGCGGACCTGCAGTCGAATGCATTGTCCAATAGCAAAGATCACGCAAGATAGTTCGCACTGTCGACGCACACGCATTTCTCTCGCAGTACTCCGGGTTAAATCATTTGATGTACTTTACGATTCTGGTGCAAAACAATCAAGGCGGGAGTTAGATAGGGTAAGATTACTTTTAGAAAAAATATGGTAAATAAAACAAATTTAGATGACGATGAATATATAGATAGGATAATCGATATAGGAATATCCGATAGGTATAAAGAACAATTTAACGTTTTTAAAAATATTTTTACTAATATTAATTTGTTTAATTTCCAGTCTATCCAACCGGATCTTATATAATTTCCATAAACATTATCAGATTAGTAGCAGTTCTTAGTAAAAACAATAGCAAATGCAACGCGGCAATGAACTTTTACTTTCGTGTAATTAAATATTTTCCTTTGGCCGATGTTCGCTATTGTCTCTAACAGATTATGAGACCCGACTTTCAAACAGTAACTAAGTAAGCGGACAGTTTGAAGAGTAAACGCATCGCTATTAGATTATTTACGGACGTATAGGCCGGTACTTTCACATAATATTGTTACTGTTCAGTGTTTGTAAACATTTTACGTGTTTACAATGTTTACATTGGATCGACAAAACTGGAAGCCGGGTATAAAATTGTTATTAGAACATTTCCGATTTGGGGCATGCTTAGAATTCTTACGAGGTCATAAAATGTTACGGTTTTTTTTCCATGAATAAATGATATAGTTTTTCATAGGAACTGTTTGCTATTCGTAAATAAAACCATTTTATTTCAGCGACTTTAATGAATGTTAAGACACTTAGATTTTTTGCTTTGGACTTAGACCTTTATACAGTATTAGACGATTGTGGCATATCAGGTCCCATAGATGCCAACGCATTTTGATGTAATTCCACAATTTGCTGTCTCGTACCAACTTCTAATTTTATATTTTGTAACAGTAAAATTACTTCGGCGGCACCATAGAAAAATACACCCAATTGCGGTTGACTAATCATAGGAAATATACAAGAAATACGAAAGTTATTACAAAGTATAAAAGAGAAATTATCATTGCATAAGTCGGTAATATTGGTTAAAATGTTATAAACACATGTAAATCATCGCAACAAATGTAATCGGACGGGCCAATCTCGTGTGATTATGCGATGATCCATATTGATGGTGCATGTTATTTAGTATAACTAGTTTTTTGCCTCATCTCACGGTGATCTCACTGACTGTACGCCAGTTAGCTGGATGAAAGTAAGAGTGCGTGAGAAATCCACAACGGGTAAACAATGACCCGTGCGATGAACATGGAATCACGTCTGGAGATTGTCATTTTGTTGTGAATTTAAATTTTTATTTGTTAATTTGATAGAAATTTTGTTTCAAGCATACTTCCTTTGTATACGAATCTTGGGTTCTTACTCAATCAAACGAAAAAGCTTTACCAATAAAAATCTAGCACCTCTTGAAGTTATTTGGCTCCGAAATGCTGGAAATTATGGTTGTTACGTGTTTCATAATTATTTTTCCGACCATGTTGTTGGTGTGCAATTAAAGAGGGCTATGCGCAGGCTGGACCAATAAGTAAATAAAGTACAAAACATCAGGGTAACGCGTGTGACATTGACCGTCAGTGGCACTGAAATATGCAAAAGACGTTTATCAATATTTTTTTATGATTCTCATCACCACAACTACGGCCCGTATTTGTATATTAACAAAAAGGCGGGAGTTTATGTATGTAAGTTAATATTCAAATCAATCTCAGATAAGATCTAATAAATTCATCTATAGCTGACCAAAATGACACAGCACGATCTAAAAACACAATTGAATTAATTAACACTCAAAGAGGATCCATTAAACTTGCACATTTACATGTATAATTTTAAAACTTATCACCCGCTCCAGATCTTCAAATGTTTCATAATAACATGTCAGAATTCAGTACATATTTAACGTCATGTAGATATTCTATTTAAAGTTACACAACTGACAATTTAACCAGATGACGCTAGCATAAGGAGAAATGGTGGCGGCAAGCAGGCGTGAAATATTCGCGGCTTGTCACGGTGATGACGCGGAAGTTGGAATCTATTTGATGAATGCAATACATACCGTGTTCGCATAAAAGGAAATTTATGTTATTGATTGATAGGTACGGATACTGCCTTGTGTTATTTCAATTAAGAAACTGGGGTATTTGATTGACAAAGAGGATTGCGACGAGGCTTGATATATGTATTGGTGGTTATACGTTGATGAAGCTTGATGAAAGCTCGCTCCCTACCACTTCGTGGGACGGAACATACAAGGCGAAACGTGGGTGTCCTTCTGGAAAAAAGGCGTAAGTTTATGTATGTATGTAAGTTGATGATCATCCTCAAGAAGACGATTACTTGTGCATAAATGACCTTTATTTTTGAGCTAAGAATGTTTGTAATCTTAACCTAGTATTCCTTAACTTATATTTCGTAATCCAAAATCTTTGCACACAATTTCTGCTATTTTACAAAACAAATGACGACATATAGCTCCAGCTAAGATGTTGAAAGAATGATATTCGATTTGATTGGTATTAATTCGAAAAAGCGCGTTCTCGATTATAATATTGCAGTTATTATATAACGTGACCTTCAACCATAAAGCACCGACGCCAATGTGAGATTATATCACTGCACACGCGGATTTTGTAATATTTAATTACTCTCATTCAAGACGCATAAAGTAAAAATTCATATTATGCAAATTGGACGTTTCAATAAACGTTAAAAATAATACGTTGTGTTATGCGGAAATTGACTTGCTGGTTATATTGCAGTTATGCATCTCTATTATTATTATAATCTTCCTGATTTGCCAATAAAATGTAGTTCTCTGAAAGCAGTTTTATCGTACTTGAAAAATTTAAATAGGTTATTTTGCTACTTGGAAATTATTTAAGAAACTATATACAGAAATTAACGAAGACAGTAAGTATCTATTTGAATAGAAAAAAAAATTGCAGAAAGTATCATCACACCAATGGAAATGTCAAGGATTACAGAAATATAGATACATTGAATCTTCTATTTTTTCGAATGAAGGATTTTTTTGTTAGTTTTTTTTTGTTTTGTTTATTTTATATCATATCAGTAAGATATGATTTTGTGGTGGTATAAACTATTTTATACGGATTTTATGGCGATTTGGTTTAATTTTTACATTTTTTAACTTCCCGACGTTTCGATTACTTTACAGCTTTCGTGGTCACGGGTCAGTTAATTATTATTATTTTTAATTAAAGGGGTAACAAAACCGGGAGGTTTTCTCGAAGGACCTTTTAAACCAAAGCCATAATGGTTGGTAAATGAGAATGTAATCGAATAATGATAATTGGCGCGTGTGCGGCACGGGAAGCGACATTCCGCGACGGAGGCAGCGCGTCGCGCGAACGCATTCCGTTTCACGTACTGCGAAGCCATCTGGCATCTGTTCCCCGTATGGAAATGTAAGCAAAAACATGGTGTCTTCACGAAGTTTCGAGTCAGTAAACATACTGTTACAGTCGGTAAAAGAGTTGTTAGAGATTATGGATTCCTTCAAACACAATAATATTAAATACGTTATTGATAAGATTTACTAAGTAAGTGATATTAAACTAATTTGGAAAACAATTGTGGAATGCTTTGGACGCTAAATGTTATCTCATTTCTGAGGAAATGATCCATATGAAGTGTTGGTTCTGAAATAGCAGGTATAAAGCTAGAACGAGTGAATGCACTTTAATAATAATAATACATCCATGATGCATTATATATTTACTTCAAAGCATTCTCGACAATATCTGAAAATGAGATATAATAATTAGAAAATACCCATGTTATAAACTTTTTAATCCGCTTCAAAAAGTAGGATGGTCCTCATTTCCGTTGTATTTTTGGGAAAACTAATTTAAATCACATTAAACGCAGCAAAATAAGGTACAACTTAATGAAGTAATTATTATAGTCTGCATTAGGTATAAAATTATGCTAAATATCAACATATTTACAATAATGTACTTAAAATAGTATGGATTTTTTTAAAATATTACAATATAAACCAAATTTAAAAAAAATACATTTCAAGGACCCATCATACCAAAAAAATATACTGTAAAACCGTAACAAGCATATGACAAAGAGCCCCAAACACTGTCACATTTGTCGAGTTTACCACTTGGTAGCATCGAGTCGGCGAGCGCTAACGTGTGGCGCGCGATTAACACTTTCACGTTCAGAAAAATAGAAAAAACGCGGGAAACTCGTCTCGAGAAATCTCGTCTACATCTCGAATAAACAACTAGTGGCATAATTGCGCCCGTGGCACATCAACCACTATCGGATTGTTTACAAACACCATGATGTGAAATAAAACAAAATCCGCCGCGTACAGCCATTCGATTCGATATCTTTTGAAAAATAGAGGACTGCCAGACGTGCGGTTTAGGCTTCCTTCTCGCCTTCCTTCCTCACTTCGATACTTCGCTTTGGTGATTGTGTTTCAGTTTTCAATTGTGCTTCGTCGAACGCGTTCAATAATCGTGCGTTTTTTTTTTCTTGAGTGTAAACGTGCTTGGGTACGTGTTGTTAAATTTGATTTTGTTGTAATATGGGTATTACTGGGAAAATCGCAATGCCTTTCTTGAGCACGTTGGCTGCTTTGGTAATCATCGTGCATTCCACTGAAGAAGACACGGAATCGGAATTAAGACGAGATTTACGACCGAGGGTGTTGGACACCGGGACACCAACTTACGACCAGGTAATATTTTATTTTGATATTAGTTTTAAATCCCAACAACATTTGGTAACAATTTAATTATTTTTGATTGGCATATTATATTTACGAAACAATTTATAAAGATTAACAAGGTAGAGATTTTATTTTTTATAGATTTCCTTCTTAAAATATTAAACATGTTTGTGTTTTTTTTAATCAGTAAGAATACCAACAAAACGAAAACACTTTTCGAACTCCATTGCACTACAAAAAGCGCTATTGAAATCAGCAACATAATTGCACAGATTTCTAAAATACTTTAATGATATCAAGAGATATGAAATAAATGACACATAATAGGAACCGGACGTAGGTTCCAGTTTTTCTGAGCTAAATGTCTAGAAATCAATACAACTAGAGCGTGGTGGGTGTGGTGTAATTAGATAAACGATATGGCATATTGCTTGATAATTTGTCTGTGATATGCCCCATCAGTTCCGGTACTTTTGAGCATTGCGTTTAATTGTTACGTGCGATTTTGCATGTATGCATCTTTCTTGCGCTATTCTTTTGTATGAAGCTGTTGCATTGTTTTATTATGGACTAGCGGCTCGGTCCGGCTCCGCCCGGGTGCAGATAGTTTTTGAGTCCAGTCCAAATCAACAACATAGTAGTTTTCGTAGAAAGAAATATAATAATTTAGGTTTTTTTACATCTTGTTTAGGTACATTATTGGAATTTTAGTAAGAAATATAAATAGTAAATTTGAAAATATAATATACTCTATATCACCCGGGGATATTGTAGCTTCCCAACAGTAAAAGCATTTTTCAAATCGGTTTCGGACATTTCGGAGCCTATTCGATGCAAAGAAACAAACAAACAATCAAATCTTTCCTCTTTTTTATATTACTATGGATAAAATGATTTGTAGAAATAAATTAGATTTGAAGGAAGTGATTATTCATATCTATTACGAATATTTTGTAAAAATAAACCAAAAAAATATATAATAAATGCATAATTTAAAAGAACTGCCTTATAAATATAAAAAATTAGTCATGAGATGGAATTACTTTTCTTAATTTTTTTTATTGCTTTCATGGATGTGTGAAACCTACTCAATGGATAATTGAAATAATTTAGTTACTACATACTGACACAATTCGCGTAAAAATATAATAATTTTTATTTATTCAATCCTTTGGAGAGTGTCAAACGCCAGTAACCATTTGTCGGATAAAGGACGTAAAATTTCAAATTGAATATTCTTACTAATCGTGTTTTATAATAATCGGAAATTGGAAAATGTATTTAAATACTATAAGCATAATGCGTAAAATTAGTATAAAATGAAGTGAAACTTTCCCGAGTTCAATGTCTGGCGTCTACGGTTATTTAACGTAAATTACTTCAACTGGTTAGGTACGCGACGGGCCGTAGTATTATGCGAATATACGTAATTATATTTCCACTGACTATAGGAAGTAAGTATGCTTAATCAAGCAAAATTCCTTATATGTTAGTTGTTTCTGTTACTGAGCATAGGTTATTGGTAGCGCTATTTTAAATATTATCGATTATACGAAATTAATCCTAAATTTATTATTCTATTCGTAGAGTTGAATTGTTCGAATCGTTAAATTATATTAAAGTTTTCAGATGTTGTACAAATTTCAAAATTGGCATAGAATATTGTTGTCATACATTTTGTTAAATCGACTACGTTGCAAATAAGAATTTCATCACAATAATTTGATTGAAAACCGCAAGAGTGTTAATTCATTTAATGGACTGACTGGAGAGGTAACGACGTTTTTATATTGGCTAGAGCAGTTTTCAAAATCGCATTTAAATTAATCATGTTATTAGTCAATTTGAAAAATTATACTCAAGCATTCGTTTTGAAACCACTATTGCTACTGTATCTTTTATCTAGCTCTTTATTTTGAATTAATACCAATTTGAGTAAGGACGGTTACTTACTACATCTGATTTGAATCCGCAAAACCTAATTTCCATCAGCAAATTCTACCCTAGATACTATAAATAAAGGTTCGAACTGAAGTAGATAAGTAACCGGTTTATGCAAATCTGAAAACTGCTACTATAAACGTTGCCAATACTCACGAAAATAACCAATTTTTGCAGGAGTACGTTTTGACTCATGAACATAACATTTATAAAAGTGCAAGACGATTTTTTCAAAATCCTTATACTCTGCAATATTACTAAAGTACTGATGTTTAACTTCCAAACATAACTAAAGTTTATACATACAGTTCAACGTCAAATAAACTTGGGCGAACGAAAGTGATTTCAAGTATTGCAATACAAAATCAGCCAAATTATAACAGTGAACGACAAAATTAGCCGATACACAAATATCACAAAACTTTCATTTTTCCTTCACCGTAGAACTGGTAATGCACATATGCCGAATGTTACTCTTATTACGTGTTTAAGTGCCCATCGGTAATAACGACTATTGCTTATAGCCTCGCGATCCACTCAGTTGTTGTGTAAAACAGCTATATTTTCGCTTAATGGATGAATAATTATTCTCGTTTATGTACGAAAATACTTCCTTATTTCGTCTTGTCAATTGTTAATTACTGAAAATCATCTTCTATTTTCAAATTTAGTATGTGTGTGGGGGTAGTGCTATTTATGTGACTCCTAAAAATAATAATTCACGTTAGTGAGTATAAAATAAAAGATCTAATAATATTGTGCAGAATATATGTGGTAGAGCCATGTTATAGCTTGTTAAAGCTACAGTCACAATAGGTCCGTTAGATAGGATTTTACTACTGTTACTGCATCTCTCATTATTGTGATATTCCAGGTCTAAAACCCCAGGAATATCAGGATAAATTATTTATTAAAATAATTGTGACTGACATTAAATATTTTATTTTAAAAACTGACATAAATGTCATTCATACATTACACCCCTTATTACTGTCATTTTACCATGGCAGTATATAACCAAATTACCATATAACCAATTTCATTTCATTTCATAAACGAAATCAAGCTTAACTAATTACGCATCGCTCTGCCGTAAAATCAATAGCAATTATACAGTAGTGGACAATTCGCTTAACAAGCCGGTGCAAGTTCGCGAACCGGTCAGCGCTTTCGACTTTCCTACGACGCGACGCGCCATCCGCGCTGCAGCGAAATGCTGTAACCGCTTTCTTTACAAACGCTAAGTATATTTGTACAGATATTGAGTTGCGACTTGCGAGATGCGTTCCCGCTTTGACGTAACTGTATCGGTGACGTAATAAACGGACATGGTGTATGGGTATTCAATATGAATTTCTTATGATTTTCCTAGTTATGTTCTTGATCTTGAATTATGTGATATATAATATCATAATATGTTTAACTTCCTTTTCTTATTTATTTCTATTATAAAACCATTGGTAATTTGTCTTGACATTTAAGTGGGTCCGAGTGTAACGCATGAATGTCATTTTTATGAAGATTCTGTTAATTACAGTGTCACGATCCATACATATTACATCAACGCATATCTGCTGCACGCAATCAATAAAATCTAAAGTTTGAAGTAACAGTTATTGTCAAAATCAATGAACACGTATTTCATTAACACATACAGTTATTCTGTTGTTGCCGTTACCGGCACACTGCACGGCACGCAATGGACTCATTCACGAACAGTTGTCCGAAATCGTGATAATTTTTAGCACCCCAGATCATCCAGGGATGGTGTCGCTAATACCAGAAGAAACTACGCTTACCTAGCTCTTGTCTCCTGCGGACAATTATATTTTATTGGATAGTATCTGCGTTCTCCAATTTTCCATGACGGATTTAGATAATAAAATTGAATGTTTTTCAATGCTATGTAATATGTTAAATGTGATTATTTTGAAACATTGATAAATAAAAGAAAAAAATATTCTTACTCCAATAATATTCCGTTGAGTTGACGAGTCTGACACCAATTAAGTTATTTTTTAAATATTTCTATTAACAAGCAAAAACATGATATTCTGATAAGTCGATGTAGAGCGTGCATTAGGTGATTTAAATTTATAATCGGATTAGGCCGCAAAAGGGATTGTATAAAAGCCGCATTCTGCATAAGGCTCGCGACGACATTCCTAGATTAGATAGAACGTACGGGAAACGAGAAAATGTGCACGTCCGAATAGTGAGTACCAATGTTTGCAAAACCAGATACCGAAGACGTAATGTATAGATTTTCCGGCTAGAAATCGATTCAACGGAATCGGAATGTCAGATGTATTCCGTATTATTGGAACTGTACAAAACATCCATATAAAGTTATTGTCGTATTTTCGTGTATTGAGATTTTTAAATTTATGTTTGGATGCTTTGTTTTTTTTTTTATCAAACTGAAAGGATTAAATAAGCGGAGGAGGGAAAGGAAATGAAACACCTCTTTGTGTTAAAATGTTATTTTTAAAACTGTTGTCCGCGTTATTACATTTTGCGTAATGCGTTACACTTATTTAATTGCCAGTATCACCTCTCTCTTAAAATATAAGAGGCTTGTTACAGTAAAAACTAAAGTAACACTTGATTGTAAGTATAAACAAACTATTGCATAAACCTGAACATACCAATATTGCGTAACACGCCCGTAAAATTTTGTATAAAGCTTTTAACTTAAAATCGATATGCCTGCACGTCCATCGAAGATTACACGACAATTGCATCACAAAGTAAATGTATTTTTTGTCTACAAAATAATATGCGATTGTTAGCAAGTTTCACACGGCGCGGGAGTATTTTTTAACATGTTTAACATACAATACGAGACGATGTGGAGCGAACGTCGTCGAAATTTACGTAACCAGCCAAGTTTTCCAACCGAGGAGCCAGGAAAATGCATTAACATAGCTTCACGCCTAATTATGATTGTATTACCTAGTTGCATTACGGAGCATAATTGAATCATATGCAGTTTCTTAATTACTCCCATTTACCTCTGCAGTTATCTGTTGAAATAGGCACTGCTTGCAGAGGGCCGATGTAAAATCATTTTTAATCATGGTGCAGATTAATTTGGTTTATTTTACATTCGGCAGTCTACCTTGCGTTTAATTTTAAACCATTTAAACCATTTATTTCCTCAAAATAATCCAGCCGAGTATTATTAATTATTATTATTTTAATTTTTCTGTACATAAAAATCCACATACAAATGTCTTAGAAAAGATGTCCATATTTTCAATAACCATTGTTTCAAGTTTTATTGATATGTAGGTTATAAATTCCTAAATAATGAACAATACCGTGCAATACGGTTTTGATACCGTTGAGATGCGATGATGATGTTTTCTGCGTTATCTGTGTTAATATCGATAGTAACAATAGAAACATCTATTGTTCTAGTTACCGTCTTCAGTGAAAACGAATTTTATAGAAACGTTATGATATTCAATAAGAATTTGTAATGCGTTTATTACATTAGCCACCTATTCTTGCCTGCCTTTATGCGAAACTTAAATGTAGTCTGCACGATAAGAATTTGAAGCTATGTTGTAGCGCGATTTGGTTTATTTTTTAAATGTGCATATAATGTTACAAAATATGAACATCAACTAAAAACGTACCATTATAAGAGTTATTTCACAATCGGTGCAAAGGCTTGTGCAACATATGTGCATTTCTTAACAGTCATAGTTTCCTATTTACATATTAATAATAACTGACATTTATAAACGTTTCAACTCCAAGCAGTAGATATTTGTCCACTTCACAAACGAGGTTACTGGGCGAGCGTCGAATATTAATAATTCAAACCAATACGTTTGAACAAAAACTGCAGACGTTAAAATGAAATCGTTCATTTATGTATGCGGTCGCAATAACTAAACGCGACCGAAAAAAATAACATTTCATAAATACATATTTCAATTCATTTGCAAACAAGTCCGACTGCTTATTTTTAGTTTGTGTCAAGTTGAAACCGTTTTGTTACAAAAATAGGCATACACTTTGTTAATGTGTAAATCAAATCCTGAAATATGCGCGTGATATTGGTATTAATTAGACACCGGTTTCAATGACTATGATATAGCTAGTAGCTACTATTTATGAATTATGATGTTAACCACATAGTTGTCAGACTTGTACAATGACAATATTATGTCTTCTCATATGTTCAACAGAATTTTCAATACTTTACATATCCCTAAAACATTAACAACAGATAAAATACAATCTGCCGAAAGTTAATCATAATAACACTTCAATGTTGTCTCTTATTTATATGGTAAAATTACATGTTTCAGCCATGGCGAGTAGTGAATCAGGAAACTATGATTCAAAAGCCCACTCAAAATGAAGCTTGGAACGATAATTCTCCAGAAGAACCACCAAAACGTCGAAGGTTAGGACGCAAGAGAAAGCGTCGTCCTCAGTCATCTCTTAATGAGGAACATGTCCCTCAAGATAGGTACGGGTACCCGGAAGAAACCCGCAGACCATACTTCGAGGTAGAAGTGCCTAATGAACGTCAAACATCAGACACAGTCAAAAGACGGCGAAAGAAACTCGACGGCAGGCCAAGGTGGACCGAAGAGCCGCTAGAACTGGAAAGACCTTTCAAAAGACGAGGCCAACGACGAAAACGTCCTTCACTTGATGTATGGCCTGAACTGAGTGAATTTAATGCGTATAAGATGAGTGATTCTCCACCAGAAGTAATTACAAAGTCAGATGCACGAGTCACTGAGGTCGTTGATGACGATAAACATGAAGATGACCAAAATGAAGCATTTCCCTCCAGTGTAGCAGACGATACTGATGAATTAACAGAACAAACACATTTAAGAGAAGAGACTGATAACCCACAATCAGATATAAAAACAAGATTTACTGTACCACCGCAAGAAAATGATTATGAATTGCTCCTAAATAAACCTGAATTACAAGAAGACAAGTCGTTATCCGAGTTTTCAATAGAAGTAATGACCCATGCCCACGAACCACGCCTCGATGAACTGACAAAAATACAAGCTAAAATGATGGATAAAACGGCTGGAGTTTTGGATGAACATGAGAAATCAGTGGTAAGCATACAATATCTGTTTAAAAATCGATGGCATCTATTATAATATTTTTGGGATGTGTATTATAATGTATTACATTCACACTTGTTTCCCCTAATTTAAAACTGAAAGTATAATATGCTATAATAATTTTATTTTATAGGATAAATTTGCACTACGTGATTATAGTCACAACTGCATTACCGACTTTATTAGTCCGGTAAAACCTCATCCAGTCATGGATGTAAATTACGAAGCATTAAAGTTAAATACGTTCAGGGAAAAGGTGCATGAAAAGATTGAACAATCCAGTATAATCATTAAATCAGATTATATTAGAAGACCAAATGCTTTAAATAAATGTAGAGATAAACTTCAAACACGTTCAGTGGTAACAATTCATTCATTATTGAAAACATGTTGACATTGCTGTGTTTAACAATCACTGCAAGTGAACTGTAAACTAATACAAGTGCTTTGTCGCGGAAAAAATAATGTGATAACTGTAACTGATGATATTGTCTGTGTTATTCGTATTGGTAATATATCGTTTTTTTACTTCACAAATATTTTAATCCATTAACATATACACATATTTAAAAGAAAAAAGCTTGAGTCAGACGCCAGTTGAAGCCAGAGGTGCTAACAGGATATCCACGTTTCGCCTTGCGTGTGTCGTTCCATATTTTTATACTGGGTGAGCCTATGGCCATATCGGCCACTAATTCTTGACTCGGGCTGATAATAATTAATAGAAAGTCTAATATCACCGACCGAAAACGAAACTAGATGGTAGTTCTAGTGACTTTAGATACAATGCAACAAAATATTTCTAAAAAAAGCGACGATATTTTTAAGTGTGGTACTTAAATATGTAGTTTTCTAAAATAATAATGAACACCCATTTATTTTTAATAACGCAATGGTACGCCAGGGCTTAAATTATTCTTTTAGCAAAATCTACGCATTTACCACCCAAACACGATGACACTTAAAACTAGTAAAAAAAATATAAATGTTTAGCTACATTTTGCAACCTATTTTGGTTATCGAATGTTTTGTCTTCTTTGCTCAAACTCAATGCAAAAGTTGTTTAAAAAGGACAAAGCATTCGATAACTAAAATAGGTTTTAAAGCTGGAAAACTAGCACCTGGCTTCGTTTTCGTTTGCAGTCCGTACCGGGTATATACCACTTTATTTATTAACATATTATATCAATTTCAACATGATGGTGACAAATTTTACTTTATTTTCAGAATAATGGTCCAATAGACCCAGTTACATTAAAGGATCTATTAAAAAAATCTAATGGAAGTAGTCTCAGTGAAATATTGCAGCAGCACAATTTGTCTCTAGCTGATTTACTGCGCGGAAAAGAAAACGCAATATCTGTCCTTAAGTCAGATAATTCATTTGAATATCGACGAAAACCAACACCCGATATACTTGCAGATAGCGATAGCGATGTCATAGAAACTACTACAAATGAAACTTACACAAATAATAATGGCAAAGAACACAGAGAACATAAAGACAAACAACTATCTTATTTGGTTAAAAACCATTCGATTGATTTAATATCTCACAATACAAATAGTGAATTGCCATCACATTTCAATGAAAATTATGATTCTATAAAGAATATAGAAGACCCAGAAATTACAACTACCACTGAAAAATCAGATACCGCTACACAAAAAGTCCCGCGCATTCGATTTCCAAACGGTCTTCGTAAAAAATTACGTATGCGACCCATGATGAATACAACATACAAAGCCCAATTGAGTAGAGATTTAATAGCTTTAAATGCTAGAAAATATAATCATCATAGAAGGAATAATACTAAATTAAAAGAATGGAAAATTTTACTACCATCACTTTCAAATAACACGATGGACCAAACTGGAAAGACACATGCAGTTGATCAAACAGAATTAAATCCCATTTTTGAAGTTACAAGTTCGCCAGAAAATGTGGTATTGTATAACATTTCTGCAATTTCTAATAACGATATAAAAGAAACTCAGTTTGACGATGAAAATCTCAATGCTGAAGTGACGACACAACCGTATACAACAACGAAAGTCATTGTAACGGAAATTTTCCCAAATATTACTGAAGTGAAACAGAAAGTACCGCGGCTAAAAGAAACGGGCGCATCATCTGGAAATCGAAGACATCCTTTCAATAATAGAAAAAAGAAACGTGTTAGACCGAAAAGTTCTACAACTGAAATTCCACTAGTAAATGTAATGAAAAACAATTTTGAAGTAACTGGTTTTGAATCATCAGATATAATGTCAAGGCCATATAAAACACCGATTACTGAAGAAATTGACGCTTTTCCAACTAATTTAGAAGACTTTATGACTATACGGCCGGCCACTGTGCAGATGAACGTAGCAAAACCTAGTAAAATTTCCACTACAACAAGGCTTCCTGTAGCGCCTGCTCCCACAGAAGAATCTGCTAAAATTGAGATAGATGAAATTCTTAATGATACTGGAGGTATAGGTTTTTAACAAGTACTTTATATGTTTTGTATTATTTTATAAAGCAATATGTATATCATTTGCATATTTATTTTTTGTTTCAGCAAGTGCGAGACTTTCAAAAATACTAGTGGAAAGGAACATGACATTAAGCGAACTCGTAGAACACAGAGAACGTGGATCTAGCCACGTACATTTAGCTGATATATTCCACAATGCTTCTAAAGAACCTAATCCACCAGAACCGTTCTTATCTAAATCTCTCATAGAACCAATATCAAAGGAAACATATCCCTTAAGAGCAATTTTAGAAGCAAATTTACATGAAACCGCACTTAAAGCGACAACCGTGGATCCCGATATGATAGATGATAATTTCATTAATATTCCAATCGTGATGCACTTTGGTAATAATGTTAACGAGAATGCCGAAAATATGGGTATAATGTCATTATTCTCTAATTTTACAAGGTTTAGCGCTAATGATAGTAAGAAAGTTAACACTAGTGCCCAGGCGATTGATCAACAACCCAATAATGAAATCAGAACTGAAACAACGACTCAGCTAATTAATGCAAGTAGTAATCTGAGAGAAAGTCGAGTACTGTCGGATGTTGTCGGCCGCGATAGTCAAGATGATGTTGCTAGTTGGAACGAAATATTTTCATTAATGAGGAAAAATTATAAAAATGAGACTAAAGACTTATTAAAAACATATGATGAAGGTACTAATATTACATACACTAGTAATATTAACCAAAGTTAATATATTTTTCATTATAGTTTATTATTTTATATTTCAGATTCTCCATCTGAAGGCATGGAGAAAATTACTTTAGAGGAGGAAGTTGATGGAGACAATGTAGTTGTTCTGGAAGACTTACAACATTTAAAAGATTTTGATAACAATATTGCTCCGGTATCTGATGAGAAATTGGATTTTGACACCATGGAAAGAATTGGTGCTTCTTCAGGCATTTTAGAACCTTTACCAAGTCAAACAAAATCAGTAACAGTTGCAACTGCAAGTATTGCTGGTCTAGCCATGGTATTATTTTTACTCACATATGCTGCATTTAAATGGAAACAGCAGAGAGGAATGAGCGGTCATAAGCAAAAGTTTTCTGAACAAAGAGTTCCCACACCTGTCTTTGAGAGTCGAAAGGGTTATAAAAATAATAGCAGTAATCGAAGTATAAGTCCAATGTTATCAACTTCCAATATTTATACATTAAATACATTAGATTCTAGAAATGGTAAAGAATCACCTGAGTATATGTGGGACACATTAAGAAAACCATTCCAATGATAAATTATTTGAGTATTTATTTTATAAAAGTTTAAATTACTTTGTAAGGAGCAATATATTTCTTTGTTTCTCAGGTGCATGTTTATTAGAATAGTCATGCTATTTGTAAGAGGCTCAAATTATTATTCTTGTAAAACTAGTGACCTGATAATGATAAGGCCTATTTTTTAAGAACTTTCAAGAAGTTAATCAAGTAATTCTAACATTTGTTCTCTGTACTTAAGTGTTGTGTTTTACTTTTGTTTCTTATTCAGTATTAAGTAGGTAGTGACACCACAAAATGTTGAAGATGTAATAATATTTCATATTTTTTTGAAATAAATCTAATTTAAAATTGTTTTCTTTTTTACTCACCTGTAGTTTTCAAATGTGTAAATGTCTTGAATCTTTCGCAGTACTGGCATATCCAAGGAATATATTTGGTGATAAAAGTATGCATATTGTCTAGCAATGCTCCTATACAGCTTAAGTGCTGATTCAAACACTGGCGAAGGCTGAAAATAAATAAAAACACATAAAATCTTTAAAGAAAATAAATGAGTTATATTTAAGTATGGTACTTTAACTATTTATTATAGTATTTCAATAATTATTAATATTTGAGTTGTCGATGTTAAACAATTTCAACAATGTGAATCAAATATTGACAGGATATATATTTTTCTTTACCAACTGTTTATTATTTTCAGTTTCATATTAAGAAATAAATGTAATATTTTACAATCAAACAAAAACTATAACCTTGAATGATTTCTAAGACAATGCAATATTGTAAGTCCAAGGTAACTTAATAGGCGAGACAAGTAATTAGAAACCAGTGAAATGAATTGTTACTTGATATTAAATTTAATATACCTTTAATTCAAATAATTCTTCAGGTGTGAAGTAAAGAATGGTAGAATATTTCTCTGGTAATGCATCAATATATGGCTTCCAAAATGAATCTGAAATGTGTCAAAGCATACAATTTTAGTTGTTATCAATTAAACAACATATCAAAGGAATAATTGCAGAGTATATTGGTGAGCCATCAGGGGGAGCATTCCCTATTAAAATCTATGAAAGCGTAACTCTAAAGATGAAACTAGTAATGTTTCCTTATTCATAAAGATATTTTTGAAAATAAGAAATGTTTGTGTGATCCACAGGTTGTATTCCGGATTTGGGTATTTGTGAGACCAAAAAGTATCTCATAGTTTCTGATACCCACAACACAAGACTCAATCGTAGTGTGGGGTTAGGACTATGTATGTGACTGTTGGGTGCACTTATTTATTTATTTAAATTCTGTAAATCTCAAGTTGCAGAACACATAAAATAATAAATTTAATATTTATGGTATTAAAAATTAACTTAAAGTGGTTTAGTAGACCATAAATTATGTTCTCTAAAAATTGAATTTGCAGACATTGTGACATAAGTGGGACAATGGCAAATGGAAAAAAATATTGTTTGAAATGTACTGATAGATATAGAAGCAATTTCTTTTATATCCTTTGCAAAAAAGCCATATGATACAAAAACAATTTACCTGGATTATTTTTCTCCATTAAAAGAAACAGGGCTAATGTTATGTTCGGCATATTCTGCAGTAACGGATCAAGGTTAATTAATGGAGCAAGTTGTGATTTTTTGGCATCTGCTTCAGTCATCATCACTTTAGATGGCACAGTGAGAATAAGTGAGCCCTCGGTAAACTCTTTGGTAGATTTCAACCCCAACTCATACCCTTCAAATTCAGCAATTTCAATACCTGAAATAACAATGTATTGTATTAGTTCCGATGCCAAAGATTGGATGTATGTTACAAACTGAAGCAGATGTCTTCTATAAATTCTAGTGAATTTAAATTATTTAAGTTATGTATGAATTCATAGTAAATTATTGTGAAAAACTTTAACAGTAAAGGAAAATAGTATGAAGAAACCAATGTAGCTCATAAATTTCAGAAATAAATTAAATGAATTTGGAATCTGGCTACAATATAATGCAGTGTTTCTATTGGAACTTGACTTTTAATGTAAAATTGATGTACATTTCTAAGATACAACCACATATGCAAAAAGGTGTTTCTTTTTTTTATAAGCATTGGAGAATGGAATAATCACATTTATATCATGCAACATTTATCCAATAAAAATGCTTAATATTTCTCATATCAAAGCATAAACTTATACAAAGACTTTAGCAGAAGCTAGTTATTTAATATGAGAGAAAGATTTCATAAAACATTGAAATAAATATTATGAAAACAGTAATGTTCATTAGATGTGTAATGACATATTAAGTAAATAAATAATTTACCTTCGAATTGTACTCCGTTCTCTGTTAGCCACTGTAGGTACTTGTCAATGTTGTCTTGCCGCGAAGGTTGTGGGCTTTTTATCTGAGCTTCAATGGAGACAATTTCTTTGATAATTTTGTCAATTTCTAAATGGTGCTGCCAACTTTTAGTTACGTTAGTTGATGCTTGGAAGATACTGGCTAGCCGGAGTAATTTATCCACTAAAACCGCGAGTTCTTTACGTTTTTGCTGATTTAATTTAGTATTATCCTTCCCAGCGTTCTTCTTTGTATTCTGTTTAGACTGCGACTTACGGCCCATCTTATCTAGTTTTTATTTTAATACAAAATGGTAAAAACACAATAATAAGTAAATTTAAAACGTGGATAATATTGTAAAGCTAAAAATAGGTGTAAAAAGTTTAAAATCGCTTTCTACTCAAAATAAGTGACATAAGGCGCTTTGTACACACGACATGGTATCGATATGATTTGCGTTTAGTTTCATTATTGTTAAGTCAGAACATTAAAATATGCGAAATATACAATCATTATAGAGAAAATGTAGATCTAATACAATTGTATAAGTAATAATCTCGTTAAAGTCTTTTTAGATTATCCTACAACAGATAATTAATTATTTTTCTGATAATTTGTATATACACAGGTAGCGTTGCCAGGTCGCCAAACCTAAAAGCCGGACTGACCAGCCAGTTTGGCCGGACATTTGGTTAAAAAAGCCGGACACCCTATATTATTGAGGATTTTGTCTTAGTATTAATAGGTACGACAATTTTTTTTATGTAAAATCAAGTCTTTTTGATTATTATCATAAATCTTGTTAATTTCTAGTGAAATAATAAATAAAATCGAATGCCAAATCAGTCTTAGATAGGTACTTTATTATTAATCAGTCAAATAGTCATCAGTCAAAATTAAATTTTAGATACTTAAACATTTATCAACATATTTGATTTTTTCTTAAATAATAAGAAAGGCACAAATTATACTTTTTTAACTAAAAAAAATCAATAACTTCTCTTTAAGTTAAAATATAAAACAAACAAAAACTTTTTCTCTTTGAGTTACACAATAAAATTAAATTCTAGATAATTAAACATTTGTGAACAAATAAGACATTTTTAACTAAAAAAAAATTGAAATAAAACTATTTTATACGGATTTTATCGCGATTTGGTTTAATTTTTACATTTTTTCGTGCCCCGTGACCACGAAAGCTGAAAAGCAATCGAAACGTCGGGAAGTTAAAAAATGTAAAAATTAAACCAAATCGCGATAAAATCCGTATAAAATAGTTTTATTTCAATGTGTAACATTCGCGTAAATCTAAGAAACCATTATAAAAAAAATTAATAACTTCTTTTTAAGTTAAAATATAAAACAAAAAAAAACCATTTTCTCTGTGAGTTACACAATAAAAATAATTATATATATTTTTGGTTTGTCGAAACCTGCTTTAAGAGCTCAGTTTCTTTCAAAATGTAGTTGTAAAAATCCTTACATGTCAAATGTTTTAAATTAAATTCTACAACCAACATTTTGGCAATAGTATCAACATGTAATCTGTTGCGTTCTTTCGTCCATTGCTGACCTATCAAGGAAAAAACTCTTTCAACGTTTGCGTTATGTCCTGGGATAGCAAAGTAATACTGACAAATAGTTAGGAATTCTGAAAAGCAATCTTGACTTATCATCGATTTAAAATAGGCTACCCATTTCTTATGTGCTAATAGCTTCTTGAAATCAACGTTCTCTTTGTTAGTATTCAGAAAACTTTTAAGATTTTGCAGTTGGTCAAAACATTTGCTATCGTCGATTTTAACGTTGTTTTGTGATAGGATACTTATAGTATCGGAAACTTGATTCCATTCAGGAACATCTTTTAAAGTCACCCATGTGAAATGTTTTGTGTCTTTGTATAAGTTTTCAGTCCAAGATTGTAAATATTGTACTGCAATAATGTACATGTTTTTAATATCCTCTTTAAATGCAGTCACCTGTTCAGAATTTTCGTTGTTTTCTTTGAATTTACGCAAAATGGAAGTCACTTTCAGTGGGCAAAAGTCTTGTTCAATTCTTGCATCTATGCTATTGATTATCTCAGAACAGTTTTCCAAAACCTCATTTACAGAAACATCAGCCATCTCTGTATCTTTGATGCGATTTTGATAAATGGCCATGAAAGAATGAACAGCCCACAAATAGCCTTCGTTAAGGTCGTTTTCGAAAAATTCTCTCAAAGTTCTGGATGTATTATTCTTTTCCGTTTTTAGGAAATACGACTTAAGAGGTTCAAACATTTGTAAAATCCTTTCTATAGCTGGAAAAAGACTCAGCCAGCGCGTCTTTGAATGATAAAGTATTTGTTTAAAATGAATGTCTAATTCTGAGCTAATACTTTTGAGTTCCTCTGTACGTACGGTAAATGTAGCAAAATGATTGTGAATCTGCATGACAATACTTTCAAAACACAGTGGCAAGGAGTCAAGAGCTCTGTGGACAGAATTATTAAAAATATGTGCAACACAGCCGACTCCAATTATATTCTGATTATTCGTTAGAGTTTTTAATGTAAAGAAAACATTATTTTGTCCTCCTCTGTCTTTGCCGCCAAAATTTGTAGCAGCATTATCAGCCGAAAATGCCACTAGTTTGTCTGAGAGGTTTTTGTCACGCAGTGAATCATAGACGTAATTAGATATCGTTTCGGATGTCTCATTTTGTTTTGATTGTATATCTATTAAGGAAACCTGAATTCCGTCTTTCTGATAGTCAAAATACTGAATTAACAGCGGGAATAACTTAATAGCACCATGATTGCTTGCGTCAGTCGAAGCGCTTATGTATTTTATATCAGACAAGTCCTCCAATATATTTTTTAAAACATATGGTGCAAGAACATTTTTCAAAATTGCTTCTGCCTTTGTTCTCGCACAGGTTACTTCTTTCGCAATATTTGAATCAGCATAAAGGCACTTTTGAAGTGGTACTGTACAGTCTAATGAATTAAATGACTGATTGTGCTTTACTGTGTGAAAAACTAAAGTAGCCCCAGCCGCTTGCACTTCTCTGTTTGGTCCCGATCTTGTTGTAACAAAATTGTCTATTTTTGACGAACACCCAGAAGTCCTAATATTTTTACGGTGTTTTTCGGTATTTAAATGCTTTTCAAGGTCATATTTTCCCTTACTGGCTATTGATATTAACTGGTCGCAAAGCTCACACTTCACCTCCGATGGTTCTGCTGTTGGCTTAAACATTTTATATTTTATTTTTAATTCTTCTGAAAAAATACATTTTCTCTTTGGCATTTTGAGATCTGAAAATTAAGAAAATGACTGTTTTATTTGTTTGTCATCATATTACTTACAGTCGCACGGCGCACGGACCATGCGGCACGATATGTGTTTGAAACCTACAGTTTGAATTTTTCATTCAAATTTTTTGTTTTAAAAAGATTTCTACACGCAAATAAAAATATAAAATAACTATGTTACTATCTAGAACTCAGGGAAAAGTATTATTCACTTTAAAAGTTGGTTGAAATTATCAATAGATTGGTCATAATATGAACAAAATACATTATAAAATGTATAAGACCTTTTGAAGTAGCATCAATAGTACAGTACAAATAATAGGTACTTACCAAAATTATTGTCGCTAAATTCAGAAACTGACGACGCAACGTACAGGCCGTACAGCACGTGCGCTATCAATCGAGGAATGAACAATATCGGCACGCCGCACGCCGCACGGCAGAGCGCAGGGGAGCGGGCGACGGGCGGCACTTCGGTTCGGTAGTCGACTCGCCTACGCTCGGCCACGCTCGGCGGCGCGGCGGCAGTGCTCGCTTGTTTGCAAAATGTAAAAAGCCTAACAAAAGCCGGACAAGACGGACACCGTTTATTTTAGCCGGACATGCAATCAAAAAGCCTAACTATGTCCGGCTTTATCCGGACGCCTGGCAACCCTATACACAGGGCACAAATTGGCTATTTGACTAATTTCTGAAAAGTGTTTTAAAGTCTAGATATAATCACTCTTTACCTCTTCAAACTATTAATTTATTTTTAAAGAGTTGTTTATAACGAATAAACATATTTTTCAGTTTTATCATCATATATGTCACCAAAACGGTAGGTCACGTGACTTTGAAAAAGTTACGTCACGCTTTATAAATGGTGAATGATCTTAGTGGCAGAGATGAATGAAAATTGTAAATCGTGACATCACACGCTGCACAATGACAGCTTGTCGTGTTTTGTTACATTTAATCAACAGATAAAAAATGGCAAACTTATTTTAGACAATTTAAATATTTATAATTTAGATAAATGTAAATAAAAATACCTATAATTATTGTTTACCAAAAAGCTATCATATGCAACACATTTTATAATTTATTGCCACAACAGTCAAATACCCAATTATTGATATTCTGTAGGGGTAACACTGTAAGTCATTTTTACCATTGGTAGTACCTATGTTCCTGTTTGAAGTTTTGGCGGGAATTTAGACGTTGCGCCCAACGTTCTTTATTATAATTCAACATTTCTGTAGAATAAGATATAATATATAATATGTATATTAAGGCATTCTAGTTTTTAATACTTAGGCCATTTTGTAAAAATATGATGCTAGAAAAAAACATAAAAAATCTCCACTAAGGCTAAGGCCATAAAATTACGGCATTACCTTATTAATTCACTAACTACAGAAGGAAAGTCGTAAAATTAGCCTAGTAAAACACAGCAGTTGTAGCTAATATTGACAACGAAAAGTGAAAACACAAAATCTACGGTATTGGTAATATATTTTAATGGGTAGGTACCTACATAGGTTGACATTTTTAAATTATTTTAAAATTACTCATAGGGCGTAAACAAACTTAAACGGTTTTTTTTAAACCACATGACATGTTAGTTTAATAATTAAATTATGATTCATCGGTTTTATTAAGTTTACGCAAATAATTACACAGGATAAGTAATATTTTATTTAAACTTTACTAACCTAGACTTAACTGAAACAATCGAGTCAGATGACTAATCCGGGGTGATGTAATAAACCACTACGCAATGCTGATATAAACTATTGTCAAAAATATTAACGAACAAAAAACATATCATTATAATGAATATGAAAAATAAAAAAATATACATGATTAGGCATTGACAACTAAACTTTGCCTGGCAATGACAGTGGTATAGCGGCCACTTGGCAACGAAGCGATCAGTTCCCCGAAAAGTTATTTGAAATCGGCCCACTTTTGACCGAGAGAAAGAATCGCCCTAATATAAATTAATTGAGGTTTACATAATATATCACGGGAGATTTTTAAAATTTTGACGTTTTATGTTTATTTCGATTTACAAATGCTTCTGATTAATATTCATTTTGACGAACAATAACATTGAGTTTCTAAAAATATTGAAGGAGCAGATATTGGTGGTATTTAGTGAATTTTAAATTATTTTTAATTTTTTTCGTTACACGAAAATGTCGAATATAAAACTGTAGCGTAATTAATAAATAGCGTAATAAACTGTAGCGTAAAAAGGTAATAAATATTTTTGTATTAATATAAATGGGTGTATTAATCAAGTTGATCTTGATATTTATTCGCTTAGTATTGATAGATCAGTTATAAATATTAATTATTCATATTAAGGTTCACTTTCACGGTGAAGGAAAACATCGTGAGGAAACTTGCATACCGTAGCGATTTTAAAAAGAATTTCTACGGTCTGTAAGTCCGCCAACCCGCACTAGGCCAGCGCGGCGTGGTGGACTATATGGCCTAACCACTCTCAAGCAATTCTCTCGATTGTAGAGTAGGCCCGTGCCCTGCAGTGGGACGTATATGGGCTGATATAGATTAATATTAAGTGTTATTTGATTATTATTAAAGAACCTTCTGTGATTTGATCTATTTTTGTAAATAAAAAATATTGTTTCAAATCTCGTGAACCAAAGTTATTGTTTCTTCATCAAGTCTAGTTTTATTGTTAAATATTAATTTATACACCCAATAGTCACATAATCGTGAATCGTGATTCCACAGTAAGATCGGTCAATATCTAGTCTAGTGAATACTAGCCGCGCCGTGGGTATTAGCAACAACGAGAAACTTTACGGTCTCACATCACCCCTTCACACGTATTTTATTATTAGTAGATACCTACTCCAAAAAGAGAGATTATGCTACTGACACTAACCTCGGAATAATTAATTAGCTCACATATAATTGTCTATGAAATCAATAATAATTGCATAATTAATCATTTGATTAATTATAATTTCGTTATTTACCACTACCATGAGTTTTCACTTCGACAAAGATTCGAGAAATTCTAGTTTCATCTAGTCTGACTAACAGAACATTATTATGTAATTTAACGTATGACTAGTTGAATATATTTTTAAAAGTTGCTTCATACAAGAAGAGGGTACAGTTGCGTAGCAGAATTTAAGTCTGTTTTCAGCAAAGCATAAACCACCGTTTGAATGTCTAAACAGTTCTTTACGCATTTCCTTCTCAGTATTGCTCAAAAGCAGGTTTAAATCAATAATAAGGCGATTATTTGACTGAGCAATATAATAATAACTAACGGTAATCTGTTACAGTGATTTAATATCATGTTTCAGATGTCATGCAATATTTGTTTGTGTTTCGGAATCGGAAAATATCGTAGCATTGTTTCTCAACTTAGCGGAGTGCTCTAAACATATACTGAAAGTTTTAACTTACCGCTATAATTAGGTAATAATTTTTAAATTATTACATGATAAATATAAAGATTCATTGAAAAAGTAAACGCTAATTATAAATTATCATAATATTAGGTACCTACCTTATATGTTTATAGTTTACGACACTTGTTGCGTAAAACAAAAATAAACTATGAAGTAAAGGTTACTGTAGAATCTAACAAGAGAATCGTGTTCTTAAGCGAAGTTCCTTAATTATTTTTATAATAAATCATATGTGCAATATACAAAATTATTTTAATGAGTTCATCACGACACAAACATGGGAAATATTATATTTTTGTTGTATCAAATATCATTTTAACCTTTGATTATGTAACTTCTAGACGCCACGTCCTGGTATAAACTGATGTTGAATAATACAAACTATTTAAAAGAAGAAATAAAAACTTTTTTGTTTAAGTTCAAACAAGTCGGTGTAGAAATCCTAGGAGACTATTTGTTCAGGAGTGAACTTTCTGTAGCTGAAGATTAATAAAATTCTATGTAGTCTAGTTAATAGAATTTTGGTTGCAATTAAGAAAAGCTTTTTACATCAAGTTTAATAAAATATTTCTAAAATTATTCAATATAATTTTATTATACGGATTTTGTAGACTTTCAACCCTCTCTAAAATCGCTGTTGAAAAAACTTTTATGTTTTATTAACTTTTAAATTTATTTCTATATTCCCTACAATTTGAATGGCGTGAGTGGATATAATTGTTAGAAATACATGGCACGTATAATGAGCGTTTAATATTCATATGTAAAACGGGATTCATCACAATTTTGGCACGTTTTCGGTAATCGAAGTGTCATACAAGAATATAAATGTAAGATTCTCAAAACTCGTTGGCACACACATTCGAAATGTGACCTTACATTGGTAGGCTTAGATTGGCCTTTTGAAATACAAAACTTAATTTTAACAATCAATTGAATAACCGTTCAATAATTTCTATTGTTGCGTACATTCTAGTCAGAATTTAATTATTTTCTGAAATAACCTGAAACTATCCTCAGATCAGTTATCGATATTACGGTTTTTGAAAGCAATTGTAAGTCCTGTCATATAAATTTACAGAAGATTTTGGTTTTATTATGTTTTAATCTATTTTGCGCAATGGTAGAACGGTATATTTCAACGAAGGTAAAGACACAAGTACACCGTACACAGAAAAACTTAAAATTTAGGAAAACCTAAGCCTAACCTAGACTAGTAAGTAGAAGGAGAAGTAGATGTAAGAATATTGAATACCTATTGAATAAGTACCTATTTTGTGAATCCAAGAAGAAATTCTCAAAGCGAATTTTTAGTCAATCTGTGTAATCCAAACAGTAATAAAATACACATTGCTTGTTTTAGTAATCTTGCACCGTATGTTTTTCCTAAAGCGAACTCGTTTGACTGTGAAGTGATTGATGACCCTAATTTCTATGGAGACCGCATGGCTAACAATATCGACAGCAAACTAATCATTGTATCAATCTAGTACAAATTACGATCGCATAATTCCTTCACCGCGAATCGTGATCTACATACGCAAGTTTAGGAAAACTCATTAGTAGGCTTGGGTGTTCTTCATTCTTCCTATCCCATACGAGAAGCCAATGACTCTTGTAGAAGAGGTTACAAAGGATATAAAATCAAAAATATTACATACACATTGGCTTATAACATTCTCAACATTGGAATCTACTGTGATATTTTTGAAGGAAAAGACCTATGTTTCTGGTGAACCACACATACCTAATAATTATGGATGAAAAGTAATTTATGTAAATGGAAGACATTTGTTGCCAATTTTCTATTAAAAATTAAGTGTTTTTACCATAGTTATTTAAGTAGTAAAGCTTTTATGTGTGTAGTTAGTTTAGTCTGGACCTCCTTGATCACAGTAACCCCACTGCTTTATAGAAAACCCATGTGAAATAATAGTTTTGCTGCTGTGGTTAGTTTGATAGATTACCTATGGTATAGATCCAATACTCTATATTTAATCTTGTGGTTTATTACTGCCATACCTCAGTCATTAACATAAGTTTTCAGTGCCCTTTTGATCCATAAATATCGTGAGTACTTAGGATCCCTAAGTACTCAGGCGTTAAGCTTCCACCTATTAGGCGAGTCACTTGCTGGTTTGTAACACCAATGATATAAAACGAACAAACTTTAGCCTTTCGGGCACACATCGAGGAAATGAGGGGCGATAGAACCGAAAAGGAAGGTGATATACCGACAAGCGCAGCGTCCGTTGTCCACCTTATGAGTGGACCTAATATAATGTAGAACGTCGGTGGATGCAGGCTGCTTCTAATAGGTTACCATGGAAACCCTTGGAAGAGGTTTATGTTCAGCAGTGGACTTCTTTAGGCAAACGCTGGTGCTGTATAAGCTTTCACATCGACTGCCTTTTTAACACGATTTGTGGGTATTTTTTTCATCGGTAACAACTCTAATTGTTTCTACATGTGGTAACTAAATGACGCGTGCGCCTACTTAGTTGTACGTTAACAAATTATAAGAAAAACTGTTGACGTTTGTAAGCATTTCGTTTTTTAATACAAAGATGAGTGTCCAATACTTTTATGGACCGGTTCATAATATGTAACTAATGTTGTTACATCCTTCTAGGTATTGTTAAACAAAAAGTATGAACACGTCAATGTACTAAATCATTTTCAAAGTGATGTGCTGCTGAATTTATTGCAGCATGAATCAGGCGGTATATCTGGGGTGGTTTCCGTTCGTTTCATTCGACTAGTAGGACAACTGGAGGCCCAGAAATCCTTAGTTATGTTTCTCCTCTATATACTATTCCTTCAAAGGTATCAACGCATGCATAATATCACAGACCTGTTGAGCGCGTTTGGCAGTGGCATTTATCACTTTCCCTTAGTCGAACTTCTTGTTCTTCTTGGTTTTTTTGTCTTTTGACAGCGCATGTGGGTGGTGAAATTAATGATCCTTAGGACGTTATGCATGACACTTACGTTTTCGAGAAAGCAATTGTCTAAATAAACTCACGCTTACATCGCAGTAGAGGTAATCAGAAATGTCATTGTTTCAGTTTACCGAGCTTTTTCCTGTCTAAGAATAGGGGACGAGATTATCGCGATATATGGCATAAAAATAATTTAAGTTATGTATTACAATTTTCCCAGGAGTACACTTATGCTTCAAACGAAATTGCCTAAAGTAATGGGGAAAGCAGCTACCGATATTACATAAACTATCTCTGAATGAAAACTTATTTAAAATTTTGCTTTACGTCGCGTCGGTTCGAACGAAAAGCGGCCTGACTAAAAGGCTTAAGCGCATATTTTAAGCTAATGTAATTATGCGTTATGCTAATAGCATGGCTTAGTGCTTGGTTTCAACCGATAGATACCGGGAAGTGTCACAAGGCACGCGGTAATTCATATGTATGGCGTTGTTTCAGAGAAGGAGAAAATCGTGCGGCAGACTCAGGGAAAAGTCGGTTCGATTGTTCGCTTTTGTATGGAGAACCGGATTTAATTTGCATAGTTCTCAGCCTGTTTCTAAACTACTATTAATTCTTGATTTAATTAATACATGCTTCAATGCATGATATGGCTATTATTTTAATATTTAATTACGCTTCTATTTACTACCTATGATCTTCTATTGACTCACACTCACACACAAATCATTGTCAGCGACACATAAATCACTGTACGCCTCCAAAAGCATGTTACCCCGCTTATTACTAAGGCCGCGTCTAATACTAATAGTATACATATTAATTGATTGACCTATGAAATAATGGGCACCTGAGCGTCGACTCTAAATTCCTCAGCGACACACCTTTCATTATGAAGTCAGCCCGGCCGTCGGTTCGGCTTCGTAGTTTCTCCTTCTTGTAACAAGTGTGCGTTGTAACATTTGAGTAGATTGCGAATTCTAATAAAGGCTATGAGCTCAGCGGACGTGGAATACATTAGCGACGCGTGAACTTTATGCAAAAGCTTTACTTGAATCGTTTAAGGTGGTAAAGGGGCTCGAAGTATTAAATTTATCCACGCTATCGGCTAGTGTTTTCAATTAAGCGTAATGCGCCTTATCTCGGCTGTATTATCTACGTTAAATGAGTGGCTGATTTGTTGGGTACGTGACAAAGGCTTTTCTGTCCGTGTAGATTGTTTAAGATTGGGCCAGGAATGCGGGGGCTTGACGAATTCATAAATTGAAGGAGCTATAATTCAAATTTACATAATACTGACTTTCATACGTAACTTTTTATGGTTGAATAACCTTTTCATTAGGACGAGAACATTCTGTACAAATAGGAGCTTTTCAACCATTATTTTCTTATCAAAGTAGGTTTTTGATTATATCAAGCTCTTTTTCTTTACAACTGATTAAAATGATATTAAGTCTTCTGTTTGTATAAAATTCTACCCAATTAATGGTTACAGTATAAAATCGTAATGTCGCGTCACCCTTTTTGTTTACAAAAGATTTTCTTCCACATGTGTCATATCATGTCGGAAAATAAGTTGTAGATAAAGTCTTGCTTAAGCCCTGTAATTCTTAGTCATACTTACTGCAGGTAAAGCGCCCTTTGACCTAAAACTACCAACTGAGTCATAAATTATAATATTCCTTCAATGACATCATATGCATCTTCCAATTTTCCTTTTGCACCGTGAGTAATTTTTATAACTTGTTTACGTATAGATGAATGCGTTCTTCAAATCACTTTCGGTGTCATCTCCATTCGGTAACAACTGTGACGTATGTAATGACGTTACGCCCTGCGAATGTGACGGAGCGGGCTGCGGTTTCCTTCAGTGCTGTACATTCATTTAATACAACATCGATATCGATTGTTCTCGATTGTACTGGAATTGTTAATGTAATTCTCGGCGTTGTTTTAGTCACTCGTCTTTCTCACTCGCCTTGACTAGACTATCGGGTTTCAGGTGAGCAATTTTTATCACAGAATAGATCTAATGCAGTTATAAATTTACGTGGTAGCATCATTACCGCCTACATATTGTGCACTAGTTTCTGCTCGTGTATTTGTTTATGAATAAATATTACATGTTCAAAATGCGTAAGTTTATTGTGCCTTAATGGGTAATTAGTTTTTTGTTTAAAAAAATCTTAATAACAAGAGCACAGTGACTTTTGTTGTTATTTTGTTTAAAATATTAATATTTATGTTTTTTGTGCATTCAAAATAACCAACACAAATCCACAGCAACTAACTTCTGAAAAATTTCTGTCCCATTTGTTATTGTTGACGATACTCATTAGAAGTCCTTCACGCGCGAACGCTACGCGGAACTATCGACAAATGTGAGTTTGAAATCACTAATGCACAAACGAATCATTGAATCAATTACTAAGGATTACATCACCGAAGGATTGAGTCACGGTCACGACCTGTTTCCTCGCTCCTGTCCGTGGGTTTGGTATCCTTTAGTCATCGCGAGTCACTACTGACCGCAATATTGTAAACACTGGTTTCGCATATTCTATGACGTTGGTGATTACCGATTCGTGTGCGTGAGTGCAGCATTTTACCTTCCCTACCAATTGTACGTTTATCAAATAAACATAACGACGTCACGCATTGTATCCGAAGTTGTGGGCATAGTGGTTAATTTGTCGTTTGTTGCAATTGCAACCTATTGTTATACAATACCCTATTATAATAAACAGTCCATCACCGTCTAATGCGTGCGTGTATGCCGTATGGGCTGTATACCATGAGTATCTGGGTTCGATTTCCAAGTAACCCTCTTTGTGTGAGGTTTTAGCTTGAAACTTCTCATATGAGTTGCTCGAAATTTTATAAAATAAATAAATACACCCAACAGTTACACATGTACATAGTCCTGACCCCACATTAAGATCAATTAATTCTTGTGTCGTGGGTATCAGAAACTATGAGAGACTTTTCGGTCTCACAAACATTTGTCTCGGTGCGGGAATCGAACCCGCGGCCTCTCGTTTCTCAGCCGGTGTCTAACCAACTGCGCCACGGAGGCTGTCAATGTGATGGCAAAGGTGACACTTCTTACACCCATTCAGGAAAATAACCATAAGCTTATGAACATGGGAATGTGGGTGTCGTGTGTCGTGGAATTATTATTTATTAAATATTATATTGTATTTATTTATTTAATATTAGTAGAGTGCCATGCTAAGCATCGGTAGGTTTAAAGAAGCTTTTAGCTTTTACTGGTGCCTGCTTTTTTAAGGCACAGATAGATTAAGGATAATGCCAGATGTGGATTAAGTCACGATGTTCAATGAGAGAAAATTTTACTGCTCCCTGAAACCTAATAGCTGGATTGAGCAGAATACAGATATGATTGTTGCAATTTAAGCCTTAGTCATATTCCTCGAAGCAATATCCAGTCAAACACCCGTACCTTAAACTAGAATTTCCAAACAATAATGTTCTCAAAAATACGATTATTTTATGCAAATGGTGACTTTTAAACAACCCTGTGAAACTTTGCCAGCTCGGTAATTTTATTCTTTGTTTAGTAGTTGGAAATTTCTGTAGGTAGTAAGTAGAGTTGTTTATTTCATTTATACCTTACTATACCTAGTTGAAATTGGATAATAATATATTTGTTTATTTGTTAGGCAAAGAGGAAGTTTCTATTCATAAAATATTATTATTTTAATAAATATTGCTTACAACTGGTATTTGTTCGGAGTGTTGAAACTTGTAAGCTTGTATTTTTATGTATTTCAAATTTGTTTTTAAATATTTTATTTATAATTACTTCTTAAACCATTAAATAAACAACTGCGCAAATAATTTAGTAATACCTATAAAATATACTGGGGAGATAAGAATGAACAATTTTGTAATTACTATATTGTAAAGATGGTCAGACATGCACAAGGAACACGGAATTACATCTCAATTATCGAGATTCCGCAATTATTAGACACATTATTCCTCTGTATATGCCGCCTCTCTCACGTGCAAGCAACAGTTAGACTTTAAAGTTCCGGGTTGAGTTAGATATAGATCTCAGGTCGTATTTTAGGGTTCGACACTCTAGTATTTATTGGTCAAGAACGTGATTCATAGCATCAAAAGTTGTTTTTTACATCGTCAGTTTGGAATTTTCTAGGATGTTGGTCCGTTGTATGAACGGGCTCGTTTGGATAGGTAGCACCACTCTGTCGATTTCTACCGCTAAGCACCAAAGTGTGTTAGTTTGAAGTACATTGTAAGGACAAGTGGCATGCAGTGCTTATTAATTGTACCGAGTGGTGTTGCTCATGTCTCTAGGGACGCTTGACGCTTATCACTTATCACAATAACCGCAGCCGGCTCGGCTCGACATCTTTGCTAAAAATAAAATCATTAACAATTTTAAAACAATGGTATCGATTGTTACCACAGTAACATGTACTAACAATAATTAACATTTTATTATCAAATGTTGCTGAGTAACATTATAAAACTTTGCTCAAAAAAAGTAATTGCGGTGTGGATGCACTATAAGCATAGTGGAACTATTCGGTCAGTTGCAAGTACTTATTTCCTAAACATCGTTATACATGTACAATGTACATGTTCTTTATTAGATAGTATTAAAGTATCACGAGGCTTTTAAAATGCCTATACAGTTTTCATTAACACATTTCTGTGATTTATAAATACCCTTCGCAAATGTTGATACAACTAATGCTGGAATTACTACGTATAAGATTTCCAATTAATTCAAAATAGAAATTCAGCGGAAAAGGACTAACAGAAAATAATAGCATTTAACTATAAAAGGAATAAATACACACTTAACAGGATTTAACTATACAGTAAACTAAAGTAAGTAAAGTTTAACTATACAGTAACAGGATTTAACTATAAAAGGAAGAAATACACACGTTATCAAATAGTAAATAAAATGATGAAATTACCCATCATCTAATCGTAATCACGATAAGTGTGAAGCTTCTTTGATATCGGGCAAAGGTGATGGCAACATCTCAATCTAACAACTGGTCTTCACTTAAACTAAAACACTATTTGCAGCGGTTATTTACTTTATTTATTTTATTCAATAAATATTTGACTACTTGATATATCCGATTTGATTATACGAAACGCACACTTAATGGTTTCGCATAAGCACTTATGCGTTAATTGATTACTAACCTTTGAGCAAGGAGACCTAACTTTTGAGCAGGCTGGTGTAATTGTGTTGATTGGCGAGATACAAACTCTTCTCAGACACCTAACCTAACATACGGAAGTCCAGCGCCTGATATAATATGAGCACACGCGGAATATAGACGTATAATATTTCTGTGCACTTTGCTTGTAAATACAAGCTATCTTTCTTTGTTTATTTTCTCACCAGGAAATTTACTATCTTGTCAACATTTAGCGTCACGTGCATTTTGCTAAGTATACATAAATAAATGTTTAAAAAATACGATACAAGTTACTTGGGACTGAAATTTGCGTTCGGCGCAGCACAGACTAATAGTAGAAACCTGAAGCGAACTACGACTGGTACTGGTTGCACCTGGCTTATTTTTATATTTATTTCTTCAAATTCCTAGGCTAGACTTCGGCTACTTACTATTTCTTACTTATTAATTTGTACATATTACTAAAGCAAGAATGTACAGGCCATATTCTGCCCACCTAACAGGTCGCTGGTAAAATCATTCGGGATGGCCTATGTTAATTAGTTCACTTACTGTAGCCGATAATGATAATTCCTTTAATTAATTCTGTAATGTGTGACAGTAACTAGAATATGTAGATGCAGGTTTACTTACAGGCATATTTATGTATAAGTACTGGCTATATCACAGGTTTTAAACGGCATGCGGGATTATAATCAATGCTTTTAACATACGTGTAATCCTGTTTGTAAGCCTGCCTACTGGCCGCCTAATGTGTCGTCTTTTCCTTCACTACAAATGCCAAGGCCTTTCGGTTAAAAAACAAAGTTTTACAAGGTAAATCGGTATGAAAGTAAAAGCTTAGCGCGTTTATTCAGCGATTATGTTCTGTTAGAAAAAAATACAGCTAGTTATGAAGGATTTTTGCTTAGAATTTATTTATTGTACATTGCTTATAGTTTCCGCTTTAAAATTGTTGAGCAGAGCTTTCTCAAGTATGCATTGGTAGTATGATATTTACTGGTACTTTAATGATTTTTAACTTAATGGTATATCATATTAATTTAAATAATTTAAATTAAAGAAGATTATAACTGAGAATAATAAAATCACTTACGAGAAAAACATATTTATAGGCAATTATTATTTATAGGTAAATCACTTCCTTTAAAATTAAATGGTGTTGTTCGATTCCAAATTTATATTATTCGAATATTTTGCATATCATTGCTTTTTATTCATTGCAATAAAATTAATACTGTCATAAAGCTCTAGAGGATTACAGAGTAATAAAATTTACTCGAAAACCTGTCAGGTGTAGGTATGTACGTGAAATAATCTCTAGAAATAGAATAATTCATGTTCACAATACTTGTTTTGTTATCATACGACTGTGCAACTTAGAAATTATATTGTATTGTATCAGTCAACTGAGAAATTAGTAAAATTAAATAAATATAATAAAATATAATAATAATTTTTAATGTCAGAATGATTGGAACCAAAAGTTTCTCTAATATATTTGATGTTACGATATACGCATCTTAGTAAAGAGTCGGCTCTATGTGGCTTATAGGTGTATGTTTATTATTTCATACATTTGTTTCTTACACAGTGCATTACTGTTTATACCTACCGCAAATTAAACAGCCTTACATAAACTTGCAGAACTGATGGTCGTTGGGGCCGAAGGGTTCTGGAGGCCACGGACAGGTAAGCGAAGTGTCGTACGCCCGCCTACAAGGTGGACGAAAGACCTGGTTAAGGTTGTAGGAAGTCGCTGGATGCGGGCCGTGTGGAAATCCTTGGGGGAGGCCTATGTTCAGCAGTGACTTCCTGTGGCTGAATAGATAGATTACATAAATCTGGATTTGATTCTAAGTCTAGTCTAAGTCACATTTACATCCGGTTATCTCATTATCCATCCTCTCTGAGATTTATGTGACTAATCTGTCTATTGCTAAGTGAATATATTTTTAGATTTAATATCCTAAACTTTATAATGGTTTCTTAGATTTACGCGAATGTTACACATTGAAATAAAACTATTTTATACGGATTTTATCGCGATTTGGTTTAATTTTTGGTTTAATTTAGCTTTCGTAGTCCGCCCCGTGACCACGAAAGCTGTAAAGTAATCGAAACGTCGGGAAGTTAAAAATAAAATCCGTATAAAATAGTTTTATTTAAATCCTAAACTTTTTCATACTTGATATGTTGATCATGCCACTAACTATTTTTATAAAGGTACTAAGCATCTTCAATTCGAGTTATTCACTTTTTGTACAAAAAAAAGGTTACATTTAATCTGATGGCAACTGCAATGCCGCCTACATTTTGCACAATAAGGGACAATTGTTTCTCTATACAAAGTATAAAGAATTTATTACGTTGTGCTAAGTGATTTTAATTGATTGTGATGTTAAGATAAACGATGGCCTCACTGGTTCAATGCCACAAACATGACTTACAAACTGTAAGAGCTTGAGACTGATTATATCAATTTATTTCTTCTGTCCTATCAACATAATTTACCCATGGATATATTATTTATTTACAATACAAAATAAGCTCGGAAAATAGTTTCTGCAGTAGGTTAGGTACCCATATTCAAACATCTGGGACTAACCAATAATAACTTTGAGATAAGGGGAGATTCATAAACACAATTTGTCTTTAAATAATAAAGATTTACAAGATGTCGGCATATGCCAGGAGACAATAAAGTAGAAACGCAAGAACGTGGAACATTGCTCGATAATGCTTGTGTTAGTACGGTTTTACTAAGTACTTAAAGATTTTATGTCTTAAAGTGAGGCTGAACGCATCTATTAAAACAGATTATATTAATGGTTCGTACATGTTCATCGCTATTAAGAGAATTAATTGAACGACTATCTGAAGGGCTCTCAGCGTAATGCACTGATGATAAACTTTATTGCTATAGTAAGATTTGCTACCTCTTAGCAGAATCCGGTTCAACTTGCTAATAAGGAAATTGATAATTAATCGGTGCATATCGTCCTTAAAGATGCGTTCAGTTAATAAACATTACCAGCACAAAGCTAAATGAAAATCACATATAAAATTAGTGAATACAGTTGTAAGCAGATTTAACTTTGGATACGACGTTAAGGCACACATTTAAGTTTTCGAAGTTGCTAGTACTCTCATATTTAACTATCGTTTGGTCTCACGATTTCTCCAAAACAAGTTCCGTATGTAGGTATAAAAGAGCTACTAATCGTAGAAAAAATGGATACAGGAATAGGAGAGAATAATAACAAGTCTTACAATATTACAAATATTAATATTAATGTTTTCATAAATATGCATGTTCATTTATTTTAAGTAGACGATATCATCGAAAATAAAACAATAATACACGGTTGCAAGACTATAAAATTTGCAAAATATTATGCTTGTAACTTAATACAAATGTTCATAGAACTCGAGTTGTATGTCGTAACATAACCTCCCGATCTAAACTCAATTTGTTTACGACTTAAGAATAATTTGAAGACACGTGGAATTCACATTAATCAAACACAATCATCCTTGACTAATGTATAAAGAATTAACACCTTTTAACCGTGAAGGAAAACGGCAATTTGATTTGTCAAGCGAAATCGTGGTTGTTAAAATTGAGACAGAGACCTATTAAGCATTACTTTGATTGGATTAACATGTGGTTTGAATTCAAGTGAACTTCTTTTTGTCAATAAATATATTTCGTCATCTTCATCCATGAAAAGTCCATTGCTGAACATGAGCCTCGTCTATGCTTTATTTGGGGAGGGGATGGGATTGTTGGGGATATTCTCCAAGCTTCACGCCAAAGAATGCAGTAAAAACTTCTCGCTTTGCAGGCGCATCAGTGAGCGCAAGACGTATTTGTTCAAGCTGATGAAGTTGTCTCTCAACATCAGCAAGTTGTTACATAGTTGATTGACTACGCTATTTCTGCTATTTTTATTTTCCCACAGGTCATACAGGTCATAAACTGGAAGTTCGTCAGTTCGTCGGTTCGTCGGTAGCAGGATATGAGCGAGCAGATGAAGTTTGTGTAGACTTAGAGAGGTATAAGTTAGTTGCATTTACACCCTAAAGCCACTTCCTTATATACTCATTATAATTAATGACCGCCTCTAGCATCATCTGACGTTAAAAAAAGCCTTGACCCCCATTAAATCCTATTACCTTCATTACAACCCAGTGTAGCACTAAACTATTACAAACGAATGTTCGATTAAAGGATTACAGAGATAAACAGAATTACGTGACATGTGTAAATTAATCACAATTATCAATTGGGAAACTATTTATCTTGGATTACATGCAATTCTCGTAATAGATAAGTAATCTGTTAGCTTTTAATATTTATATGATATACATGCACCGATTGTGACGTAGTAAAGGTCACGTTTATCGTAGATTGGAATTTAGTAGACAAATACATATTATATGTGTAATATTTAAATTTGTTCATATTGTAGTATCGAAGCTTAAAGTTTCTCAATTAGAATGTATGTTTTTTTAATGTTGTTACCGCATAATTTTGGACTAGGTGACCCGATTGTGATTATTCTTTCTTTGATTAAAAGCTGGGGCTTGTAATTTGGTCGCATAAAAAATGGTAAAAAATTTGATGATAATCTTCGGACCTGGAGAGTAGAACTGCTTAAAATTGTGTAGGTTTTCAATGGTTTTATTCTGCATTATGTTCAGCATAAGAAGAGGTAGGGGCGATGGTGGGTGGTGAGACAATTTATGAACATAATAATACTCAATATCTTCGGCAGCTTTCAGCCGATTTTAGTAATTTATTTTTCATCGGAAGAAACGGTTTGACACGTTGATCTCACGAATAAATCATAAAGATCTGATAATCATCTTTGGACCCGGAGAACAGAAGTCCTCAAATTGAAACAGGAATCAGGAAAGAGGGGGGGGGGGGAGAGAAATAGATACATGTAACACTAAAAACAAACAAATAATTAATATAAAAAACCGACTAAAAATATGACAAATAAGGAACAAATTATAATATCCCTTTGATTGTACTTGTAAACGTTAATTAATTTACTTATTGACTTGACTTGCCAACAAATCATAATATTTTATGACTAACATGTTGAAGGCGTTTACAATGCAATGTTTACAATTACATTGAAATAGATATTATTTCTTACTTTTAAGTGATTTTTACTAAATTTTTAATTTGTGTGTGTTAAACTCAAAACATGTAATTTAATGTGTTGACTCTACCATTTCATAACCAAACAATTATCGAATTATATTTAACGTTCCATGGAAATGGATTGTTATAATTATGTCATTATTGAATAATATATAATTGGATTTATTTTCGTGTGTCACTTACGTTCGAAAACAAATTCACAAATAATATCAAGGTTATTACGTCATTTTATAAATGAAATTGTAAATACAATTTAAAATCAGTTTACTCCGAAAATATTAACCGGATACACGGAAATATTTTAAAAATATGTATAATTATAAATATTCGTTGATTGTTTTTACTGATAAAGGTAGCAGTTGAACGCCATATTGTTTTCTTTGGAAATGTAATAGAGTCATTTATAACGTCGACACTCCGATGTGGTCGTTACTCAAAGATGGCAGCCACTCATTTATATTTCAAACCCCAAATAATCTTAATGGCTTCTAATTATCAATAGAGCGGCACATGTTGCGATCGGAGAGCCGGGGACGTTTTCGTTGACATGATTTATATTCCTCATCTAAATTTTTGAAACTAAAACTTAATGTTACCTATCTCTTCTGTACTTATCAATATTATGGTAGTTTCTTGTGTGAAAACTTTCATAAGTGCGTTTTTGTCAAGGTATAATTTAAGGGGTTCGTGGTACTCATTTGGGACATGCTAATTTGATGTGTATTTTGTATCAATTTTTTAGAGTGTAACTTCTTTACATGGCTTTTAAGACACTAGCAACATAATTCGTTTTAAAACCAGTTTAAAAGCAATTTTAAAATATGTTTTTTGCTCTACCTACAATTAAGTTTAAAACCTAAAAATCTGTTGTTACATACTTTTAAGTTCTTACTCCTGACGGATGGCTCTTTTTTGTATTTCATGCCCAAAAATCCTCTTTTTATCTCCCTACTCATTCATACGCCATCATTGGGAGTCAGCAAAGCACCTACACTTCCCCTGGTAGGTGCAATAGTATAAATGAAGTACGAAAAACTTTATCCATCAATGCGCCGTATATTCGTTTGCAGCTCTTATATTATAAAAATAATGCCTATTAATCATGATTTGTTGTTTATTTGCTGTAGTTTTATTATTCGTTGTTCAAATTAGTATTAGATTAGAGTAATCACTGCTTGCCGTAGGTTTCGACTAGTATGGTTATGCGAAGAATGCTTCTAGTAACTTCACTTGTTTTATAAAGTTTTACTTTTGGTCATGGAGTTACTTACCTTTGCTGTTCTGTTCTAGATGTTAAGTTATTAAGTTAAGTTTATTTTCTCACCTTTTTTTAATCATCTGAAACGGAAAACATGAAAGCTAACCTGATATAAAGGTTGCCTATAAATATTCCGAAAACTAAGGATTTGTTTAGGCCATTGACAAGGAAGGATAATGAATCGAGAGTAGTAGGGATTTAAAGGAAATAATTTCTGACTTTCAGCAGATGATTTTGCTGACCTTACTGATGGATTTGAGATTCCTTTAACACATAACAAACTTAAATATTATATTTTAAATTTTGTAAAAAAAAGTACCTTAATCATAACAATACGTAGCTGTTAGCCTATTCTTTCACTTTCAGTTAAAATTTTCTGACACAATGTTATTAACGATGGACAGTCGGCATCCACCCTCCGCACCAGATTTACAACTTAGAACAAAGGACATCAATTATGTTAGCGACATCTGAACTATGGGGACACAAAGGCGATGTGATTCTTTGTGGGATAGACGAATGATAGGCATAAGAATAGTGTGAAAGCGACAGATTACACCCTTAAAAAAATTCTGACGAGTTTTTTCAATAAGCTTTTAAGCCTTAAATAATTAACCGATCATCGTTAATTTCAATTCAATTTTACATTCCGTAATTGTAAAATGACAAAGTCCGTATGTAGAATAAATGTTTTTTTCCAAGGGAGAGAAAAATAAGGTTTTGTTTTTATATTACTTGCTATTATTTGTTTTTGTTTTACGCTTCCTGTGTAAATCGACCACCTAAATTGACACAACCTACATTAATACGAGTGAAACCGCGAGCAAATTCTAGTTAAACTGTATTTTGTTTACATCAAATTCAATTAACCGGAATTTGTTTTGTTTATTGACTAATGTTTTAATACAGGAAATTTCCATTTTGTTGTTTGTTGCAGTAAATGATATAATTATTTTCCTACAACAACAACTTTTTGTTATAAATTTCATTTCATAGTAACTAGTAACCAAATAATTAATCAAAACAAACGTCAAAATGACATAATCAAGAATATGATGTAATTACCAAAAAAATCATTGAATTTATCCATGGCATAATATGTATAATGGGAAGCATTGTTTAAGTAATTTTTCTTCACAATTATTTTGTCTTTGCTTGGATAAATGACTACACTGTTCTATCGCTCCTTTATCGCGATACATTTTCAATGTGGCCTCAGGTTTAGGGGTTGTTTTTGAAAGTCACAGTGATCAATTGATAATTACCTACTATTTGTCTATCCACTTGTTGCATTGCTGAACTTTTTAGAAAAAAATGTTACAAAGAATTCCGTTTATTTGCAAATTATATAACTGTATTGAATCGAGTATTTGCTAATTCGTGATATTTATTTACTTTTGTATAATCATTTCTGAGACGCTATGTAAATTATAAATATTTTAAAATTATTAATAATAGATAAACAATCATATTTTTACTCTTTGATATTAAAGTTTTATGTTAATTCCCTTATTTAATCAGTTTTATTACGCTTGAATTAAATGTCTGTAAAATTGTATAATAAAATTAGATAAGATTTACTTCATAGAATACGAGTAGTTATATTTGTCTTTAATTGATTTTTCATTGCAAGTTTTTCACATCGTCAGTTGTCTTTGTTTTTTTCACGCAATTTAGTTGAGCTTTGACATTTTGTTCTAGCTTTACAAACAGGACATTTTTTTGGGTATTAAATGCGTATAATTTTTATGTTTAAATCAGACATATTTTTCTTTTTTTTGTTTATCAAATTGAGCCCTTCATAAAGTGTTTTATTAAATAGGCGACTTCATTACGTATTATTAGATAACAATATTTAATTAAACAGTGATAACGCTGATATTTTTTCACACGAGTAATGATAACAAAGTAATCGATATTATTTCATTTGACATTTGGCATCAACAGTAATCATACAGATGAATGCATTGGCTCAACCGGATTGATGATATAATTGATACAATCGTATCGTAGGCCGTAAGACATCAACATGAAATAGCAGCTTATCGGTTCAATTTCTGTTAGTATTGATTAAGAGCTGGAGAGTCGTAGCTTTAGAACCCTACTGTTTCCTATCTCTCCTGCCTGAAATATGTGTACCAAATGTTTCTCAGTTGTCTTAACTGTTTGCTTATAATCATATATGATTTATACGAGTAATCACATTCGGGTCACCCTATGGTGAAGGCATAATTATATTTATGTGATTATTTTTTGTGTACAATAAATACTAAATAAATAAATAAGGAATCCACACTTACAAGTACAGATTAGTGCATTTGGCATCGGTTCGGCAACAGGGGCAAATAAATTAGAAGGGAAAATTCAAAGTTTTTGCCCCTCTTGGGAATATGTCCTATGTATTCCCTATTTAGCTATTTAGATGACTTGGTACATCCACTATTATCACTTCAATTTTGATATGATAATATAATTGCTAACTTACCTACAAATACAAAAAAGTATAGTACTTATCCACACTATTCTAGTTGCTTCGGTATTTAGAATAACGCGTTGCGTTAGATAAATTGTGAACGTACGCCATCTCTTTGTCCCGTCAATATGTCAAGTGTGGCTCCTCACTTGTGTTCGGCGATGACATAACGCCCTATTGTGGTAAAACCAAAACACGAGCGCGCATTCTTTGAATTATAATCTTGTAATTTTCTGGGATGATTGCTATTGTACTTCAAGGTGTATATTACTTAGTTCCGAAGATGGTATAATGAGGTAACTCTATAATTTGTATTTTCTATTATGTATTCGTAAAGTTTGACTTTACTTCTCGAACAATTCACAATTTATCTCCCTCTTTCTCCTTCTCATTTTAATCCTTCCATCTAAACGGATAGATAAACAAGGATTTAGTGGTTAAATATATATGAGTTATGCTTTTATGTTTCTTATAAATTAGGTTTTAATCATTCTGTTTCTGGTGAAAGGAAAAAATTAAGTTGCATATGAATGAAACCAAAAACGTGCAGCAATTTTGCGATGATAGTGCCCGACTGTAACAAATTAAGACTCCTAGAATGCACTCCTTACACCTTTAGTGAAACTTAAAGTGAATGAATAGCATTGGTATCACATTTTGTTGAGCTGAATTTTTCGCAGAGTCCCAAAATTCCTTTTCATTCTGCTCAACTACGATCTTAACAGTATTGTGAGTTATAAATATGCACATAATTGTTCATCATATATAAAAAATAATAGGTGCTTTAAAAGATAAATTAAATTTGAATAAAGAGACATTTTATCATGAGACATCACCACAAAAAACTACAAATCGTCACATTGCAAAAGTGATGATTGTAATTAAAATTGCGTGAACATGTGCATAACGCGTTAAGGAACATTGTACTCTGTATGTTCACAAGCCTTTTTTACTTTAATAGACGCGTTTATTTTTGGATCTGAATAAATAAGTCGTGTCGCTGTAATTGCTTGTATTATGAAGATAAAAAATATGAACACATTAATATTTATGGCGTGGCGTGGTTACTGTTAACTGTGATGTGTGACCATGGACGCAACTAAAAGTTTGGTTAAGAGAACGCTTATATCTCCGTTGGTAAAGCAAAATTTGTGTTACTCGTGTGATTTCAAGTTTGTGTTTTGTTTCTGCCTCGCAGACTGTGTTTAGATATCCTATTTGATAAAGAAACTGTTAAATCTAGCACAGAGAGCTAATTTTTAGCTCTAATTTTAGTAATAACAATGTGATGATGAATTCTATAAATTATATATTTTCAATTCATTTAATTTCAAACTCAACAAGCTATGCATATTTTTGACTTCAATATAATTTTTGAAAATAAAATCATAACGACATCATAGATCATATTTCATCATTGTAATTAATTATTTTCAATGACGTTTTTATTTTCATTCAATGTCACTAAAGAAAAATACATTATCAAAACTGAAAATTTTCGTAAAGATATTATTCTTAAAATGCTGGTAAATGCGTCTCTACCGAGTACCCACAGCTAAGGATTAATTTTAAGACGTTATCGCATAAGTAGACTTGACATTTCCGCGCTCGCCGGACAAATGTTTATTCGCTTAAGCACAATACATAATTGAAGGTTAGATAAATTTATTGTAGTTATAAATATCCGTGGAAGTAGTTTCCTAAATATACATACCTATTCTTATAGGGCTTATTAAAACATGACTTCATTTTGCATATTTCATTGTTACACCCATTAAAGAGTTATGAGTGTTAAATGTCTTATTTGTATTTAAATAGGTAGTAGCTATTAGTTGAATATTAATATAATATTATTACTATTAAGTCCCAAGGATAGACATAAAATACAGATTTCAGGAGGACAATGCAACAGACCGCTCACAAAAATGTAGATTGGGACGTCTTTCAGTGGGTTTAATGTTTAGCAGTAGATAATATCCTACGCCTGATATTCATAGTTATAATTTTATTAGTATAAAAAATTACTAAAACAAACTGTAAAAAAAATACATGTTAATTAAATTAATTAAATTCCAAAAAATAATAGTGCCTATTAGGCAGCGGTAGATGTCGCTGAATAAGGTTTTGGAGAGGAAGAGATTACGTAAAATAACTTCTTCTATTTTCACAGCTTTTCTGATGGATTTAAAAGCCGCTTGTTTGAAACATTTATCTTATTTTACTGCTTTCATATATCCCGAATGTATTTCAAACCATACCCAACTTATCCATCACCATTAAGTATTATTCATAATTCAAAATTAAATTAACATATTTATAATTCAACAAGCCAAAATCGCTATACCACAAGACATCAAAGAACAACCCACAATAAAACTAAAGCATTTGAAATGGGTGTGTAAATTGGAACATCTGCTCTTTATTTATAAGTTAGTACATTTCATGAATCATCTCGCACAATGCTAACACTGAACACAAAGCCTGCGTGACGACAGCCGATCTTTCAACTTCAATGTACTAGGAATCGACGTTTCATGGCGATCTGTTAAATTTCTGATCCAAGTTAGAAGAAATAGTATAATTTCTTGTTATACAATGGTATAGTTTCAGTTGTTATTATTAACAACTCTTTCATATTTACTAAACAGTCACGTCGGCGTGCACATTTTTTTCTCTATTTAAACTTAAGTTTTATATGTAGAGCACAAATAAATCTATGTTATGACGCTTATTTTAAAGTAACCGAATTCAGATTAATTCATATAGAGCTGTACACACAATTATCCCTATTTTATAGCTGGTGCCATTTGAATATTTTCATTGCTTCCATCTAAAAAAAAAGCAATCGTCTTGTGACATTTATAACCAAATAAAAAAACGAAGCTTAACCCCCATTTTTTTATTTCGGTCACTTTAATACAGAGTGTACGGTTTTAAAATTTCCGGATAAAAAAAATAGACATTAGCGCTGGCTAAATTTATTAATATATATGTTGTAATAAGGCGAGACCGTCTCTAGGAATGTTTTATCAATGGCGTGGTCCTATATCAGTCCTCCAGTCATGTTTGGGTCTCAGCCAGTCTCGGGTGCACTCGGCTCAACAGTTGGACATCTGGCTAAAAACCAATTCTTGTTGAGCCGTGAAGGTCATCCGACAACCACTTCGCGTTTATTTGGCAACGTGCCAAATTGATATTCGAATGAAAAACAGATCCTGTGTGAGGGAGCTAAGATAGAGAGCTTTTTAAATATTAGAGCATAGAGTAGGTGCTATTGTGAAGCTTTTAAGTAAAAAAATATACATAAATTGAACTGTGTTGTGCAGAAGTGATCCGAGCTACAAAAATAGATGACCAAGTTATTTGATTTTAAAGTTTAATTTGATAACAGAGCTTTTGAAATTGGTAGGTATTATGCGAACTCATAAATATTACACACATACATACATAAACTCCCGACTTTTTCCCAGATGGGGTAGGCAGAGGTGCTACCAGAACACCCAAGTTTCGCCTAGTGTGTACCAACCCACGATGTAATAGGAGGCGAACCTATCGCCACATCGGGAAAGAAATCCAAACTCCAGGCTGGTAATGATTAAAAAAATAAATATTGCAACCGAGAATTAACTAAGAATGCACACATAACCAAAAAATCTTAGTCGTCTTGGGATTCAAACTCGCGATCTTGACATTTCGTGTCCGGTTCGCCACCAACAAACTATGGATATGACGCCGTCCAAATTCTAAGTCTGTTATTATTCTTATTATCCCATTTGCAAACACGCATTTTATTACTCATCCATTATATTTATGATTGAAAGACGATTAATGTAAAAAAATATGGGCAAAAAACCGGAACTCGATTGGTAAAGCATTACAAAATGTTTATAAGTGTATTTTTTATTCCTACGTGACGATAGCCCATCTATCAAGGCTATCATCAGATTTACGATCTGATATAATTATAAAATATTACCTTATGTTTATGTGCATTAAGTTATATATTTTTGAAGTATAGCCTAATATTTCTTATATAGATTTAAAGAACTATAAAACCATGAAATATTTGACTTTTTGGTCATCAAAATAAAGTACAAATTAGTTTTTTTTCAGACGCTAAACACATTCTTGTTTAATACATTAATTTTCAGGACCTATTGTTAATTAATGCAAGGCAAGAAGAAAACTAATAAAATTCATGCGCGCAGTTATATTATATACGCGATTTTTTAAATAAAGTAATTATATCTAAATACCTATAATATTGAAGATAATCAAATGTACTACCCGCAGGCAATATAGTCAATATTCACTAATGCCGTGTAGATTTTTTGCTCCGCCGATAATCCTGAGATACACGCAGACATCCATTATAAAATCTATGTAATACGCTATTACATAAATATTTCCATATGAACGATCTTCAAATATCTACCTTATTCGATCGCGATAAAATACATTTTAGTTCGATACCACCACTAAAATTAACATACAGCCAAAATATCATTTCTACGCGTATCTTAAAACAGTTGACTAGTGTGCATTTAGTTTATATGTGTGGATATTAAATTTTAATTATTGATTGCTCATTTTCGTTGATGTGTTAATTAGAAGATAATATGTAGCCAATTAAGCCATAAATATTTAGTAAGAACGAGTGGGATATTGAAAAGTATGTGGTAGAGTCACTTGACTCTATCATCCGGTTAGTGTCGAATAAAAATAAAAAGTATATAAAAAATCTAATTATCTAAATAAGTTAATGTTTATTAACGACTATTAATAATAGAAGCGTCCGAAAAAAGAAGTATTGTATTCTCATTTTTCACTGGCTGTTATTCAATTTTCCCGCCGCTGCATTGACTGACAAGCTTTAATTGCTCATATGTTTCAATTGGCAAGTGAAAACGGCGTCGGCATTAAATATTAAATCTCCGTCGGCCACAATCTCGAACGATTGACGAAGTATAGATATTGAGCCTTATCAAACTTGCGATGGAAGTAAAGACTGTTAACGAACACTTCCATTAGAATTCCGCGCCAAAGTTTATTATGTTTTATATTCTGTAGGCACAGAGCACGCTATCGTCGGCACCGCTCGTTAATCGTATTATTTTAACTATCAAAGAGATTACATCGATATTTCCATCTGTTAAGATTTCATATCAGCTAAGTTTTATCAAAAACTTTCAGTTAATCGCGAATTGAAACGGCTCGCAGTAGCCAATCTATCAATGGAGCCTCAACGGATCGCGAGTGGGCATGACGTGATGTGGCGGGCTCGTGATTGGCTGGGCATGACGCGATGTCTATTTTGGTACGCGGCGGAGTGCGCGCGCAGCTTGTGTGCGCGTGTGTGTGCGCGCGACGTGCGGCGCGCGCGTGTGCGTGTGTTGTCGAGCGCGCTCACTGTTTACAGCGCGGCGGTGTGGCCGGCGAGCGCACGCATTTGAGTCTGGCATCGTGCGAAATCGAGTTTTCCGATGGTTTCCGGGCTGCAGTAGTCCAGGGTGTCTTCGCAGTAGTTATCGGTGTTTAGTGTCGGACGCGGCGGAAACATTAACAAACCTGGCCGGCGATCGGTCTCGAGCGTACTTTTAGTGCGGCTCATAAAAATTATAGGTGCTTTCGGCGGATGCGATGAATAAATTTTGCAAATCGTGTCTGTGTGTCGAAAAGATTCGTGTTGGCTATGTTTTGATCGGGCGGCTTGTGGTGGAAGTGCCGGGTTGTGTGGACGCGGTCCGGATTGCGATCCTGCTGCCGACATCTGTGAAGCTGAGGCCGAGCGAGGCGCGCCGGCCTTGCCAGCTGAGGGACAGTGTCAACACAACTGGAAACACATTGTTGGAGCCGCATCTCGTGCCGGCCATGTGCTAAGGTGAGCCTCCTTTGACCTTGGCTTCTTAGTCGTGCTGCAAGTAATTAAGAACTCGAGTTAAACATTTGTTTTTATCCTTTTTCTGCACTGCAACGGACGCGCTAACCCATCCTTTTCTCATTAACACATTTGTCAAAGAGCACGAATATTCATTTGGTCATGCATATTTCTTTGCACATAGTTGCTAATGATTCACATTTGTTTATCTTTGAAAATTATGTTTTACGAATATTTTCTTGCCTTATAAAGTGCATGGCGGATTTTTTATATCGCCTATCTTTCAGTTACATAATGTAGAGTTGACTCTACCAACTCCACCATTATTTACGTAGCGCTGTATGTTAAACAAAATTGCTATCGTTTTGCCTACAGACAGCTAACAATAAATTAAATTTATCGGTTTCATATGTTCCAGTTGATTCATATTGTTTGCTTTATGTCTATATATTTATTTAAAAAAACAACCGAGTTGTAAAGATGATATAATAAACCCGATAACAGAATAGTGTTGCATACATTTTTGGGCTTTAAAACTGAATATGGTTAATACTTCATAGTCTAAAAAAAAATTGAAATTTTAAATTTACAATTATTTATTTAACACAATAAATAATATTGTCTTTTTGACATTGACCGCAGATAAATATTTATATTTATTTATATTTATTTATTGGTCTCCAACTAAGATTACACTTAACACACATTCAATAATTTACATAATTTTAAGAATGAACCCTGTGCATCTTAAATTACAGGATGACACATCTTGTCCAAATTGTGGGAATACAATCAAAAAATAAAAACAAAGAGAAAATAAAAAATAAAATAAAAACATTTGAACAAACTATTAAATGGCAAAAACAATATTACGGTAACTTAAAAATAATGTAGAAATAAGAAAATACAATACAAATACATGCATATAGGTAGTTATTATTATTTGTACAAATATTTTTCCTCCATACGTTCTCAATTAATAATCAAAAATATGTGGTATTTAGCTAGTATAAAGCATTCTAAACGTTAGAATTTAAAAAAAACAATTTTTATGACTATCCATTACTATTTCCATAGAAATAGCACATAGTTTGCATAATTCCATGTCGTGAATTAAAAACTGACGTGATTGTGTGACAGAGATACAGCAAACGTGCGGCCAGTAATTGTCATTTGTCACGTGATATTAACAACACAATCTCTAGGTCTCCTTCTAGAACAGTCTATTTTATATAAGTTCTGCAGTCTTCTGCCTTCTGTTTGTGTCTTCAATTTTAATCCTTGCATGACAAGGCAACTATGATACACGCAATTCTATCCAATGCAGGCTAAATAATATATCTAACAGCAAAAGATAAATCATATCTTGATAAAATTATGTCGAGCAGATCGAATAAAGATATGCGCAGGATGAAACCGATCGCGACACAATTGCGGGGATTACTGAGGGTTTTCATAATATTCGTATCCTGGTATTATGTTAATTTACCACCATTGTTATTATATAACCATATTTATGATTACATTACTCGCGCATATCCCAGAATTCGCTAATTTAATATAACAAACAAATAAATGTATAGGACACAATACGTGCTAATTTAATTATGTTTCATTTTATTTCAGCATAAAAATATTTAGGTGTTAATATGTTACATGTATTTTAATACCATGTCCATGTACCAATGTTAAATATAATATGACGAGTTTGGTTTTATTTAAATAAGGAAATAGATTGTTGGTGTTAAAAATAAATATTTCTACAGTTTTAAAAGATTTCCTGGTTTAATAGTATCGGAAAATAGTAGTACTAAAATGTTATCCAAATCGTAAAATCACGGTTAATGTTTATTTAATTTTAACATCAAGTTTTAGTTACGAATTTAGTTTTGTTATTTGATTCATAGCTAACAATGATGCTTAGTACATATATTGTTTTCCCAGTAGCTCAGCTCACCTTTGTATTTACATCCTCAAACTCAACAGTTAAAAATAAAATAAACTTGATACAATTACTGTCCCTACAATGCTGCGTACCGACCTAAACCATAGTACTTTGTACGTGATCGGAAACTCAAAAACTATACCATACCGCATGCTGTGTGGTCAGTTGTACAAGTAGTTTATAACAATAAGTTACGTGGACAATACGTAAGCACTAGAAATTCCCTACTTAACTATATTTCTTATATTACTATGAGTACATTGACGTTGACTGTTGTAATGCTTAATATTATTCTAGAGTTAAGTTCGCCTTTATTCAACTTATATTAAAAGATTAATAATTAAATAGTTGCAGTCAGATCTCAGGCTTAACTTAGTCTATGAGGAGTTATTGATAAATTTTATAAGATAGTAGCTAAGGGCTTCTTCGAAGCGTTCATGGGCATAGTCCAAGCCGACGGCTAAAGCAAAAACGGAACAATACAAATTCGTTTCATTGACATTATCATCATTTGCAATTTGCATTTGCTTAAATTATAAAATTTTGGATAATATTATTGCTCATCACTCCACGATTCTAGGCCTTTCTCATTAATTCCAAAAAGCTTAACTGTTGTGAACAAAAATCAAAATAAACGACAGAGATTCGTTTATTCAACTACAGATTTTTACCCGCAAATTTCACTTTTTGTGGTAATAAATATGTCAGTTAAAACGTGTCACATATTTTTTGTTATACAAATGAACAAGCGAAGCCGTTCCGTTACGTTTGACAATATTTATTTGGATGGGATTTTAAAAAAGTGTCTTGTAATTGGCGCCAGCCGCATTCTTATTTCAAAATATATCCAAGATATAGTTTTATCTATAAGGATATTGTTTTTATATATTAATTTATTTGTGCACAATAAATATAAAAGTTTATGTATTTTTTATGTTGTATACAAAGTACTGTAAGGATATTTGACACAATATTACATTTTACAACTGTAATAATAATTTATAAATCTAAATATCAAGTCAATTAGTCATTATTTTTTAATTTTAATTCTAATTCCTTATTTATTATTATTTTTGACATGCAAAAAATTGTTTGATTGAAGGGACTAATTTGACTATATTTATTGAGCGGATTGTTTTATATTCACTTGTTATGTACATAATTTCTATATTTATGTTTTTTTGTGTCGATTATTGAATTGATTTGTTATTTATTTTGCGATTATTTTAATTTTGTGTTAATTAGTATTTAAATTGGGATGTTATCTTTACCTTCCCCTTTTCTTCGAAATTGTTTTTAACTTGACGTTTTTTTTACCTATTCATCAATTAATATAATGGATGTTAATCCACACATTAACCTTTTATGTCCACATTGCCCCTCGGACAGCTTGCGTCGTTTTACAAAACGCGGGTTGTCAATACACATCACCCGTAAACATAGACCGACGGCTACGGTTGGGTTAACAAGTCCCACGCAAAACCCGAGAGCTGACGAAATTGACCCTGTAATTGTGTCACCAGATTTATCACTTTTAGAGGGATTGGGAAATATTAGGGCCAATGTGCATATTTTAAAGCACATTCCGAAAGGTGCGAGGAATCTGGCTGCAGGTAGATTAAATTCTATTATTGTAAAGTGCCTGCAGACTAACGCTCCCAATGATTGGTATGCACTGCTCTCTTTTGCATATTCTGCTCTCAGGGTCCCAGAGGATGGAGACAGCTCGAAGTCACTGACCAGTAAAGTTAGGAAAAATATTGGGGACACCTTCGATTTCTTACCCAGCCAGAAGCCACGAAGAACTCCGTCTATATACAAATTAATAGAAACGAAAGTTTTCGACGGAGACTTTAGGGGAGCAGTTAGGCTTCTCACTTCGGAGTGTACCTTGGCTGCCTCGGACCCCGCAACGCTTGGTAGTTTACGGGAAAAGCATCCGTCTCCTGTTCGCCCCATGTCTTACTCGCCAGCCTCAGTGGATTGTCTCCAAGTATTAAAGGTAACCTCCAAAGATGTGATGGAAGCAATTGCGTCCTTTCATTGCAGTTCAGCAGCAGGTTTAGACGGTTTGCGACCGCAGCATTTGAAAGAGTTGGTTTCAATTTCTGCTGGAGACAATGGACCAAGACTTCTTAAATCTTTAACGGACCTGTGCAATTTTTTACTTGAGGGTAAATTGTGTGGTGACGTGTGCCCTTTTTTATATGGTGCGTCACTTTGTGCACTTAGAAAAAAAGATGGTGGAATACGGCCCATTGCAGTAGGTAGTGTGATACGCCGCCTTGTGGCAAAATTGGGTTGTCGTGCCGTACGCGACAAAGCGGCAGAGTTACTGCAGCCGTATCAGTTGGGGTTTGGTACACCGCGGGGTTGCGAGGCAGCCATACACGCTACTCGTATTTTCGCGATGGATCCACAGCGGGGCGGCAACATCATTGTAAAGATTGACCTCAAAAACGCTTTTAATAGCTTAGAGAGAGGCGCAATGCTGGTTGAGGCCCGTGACAAAATTCCTCTCTTAAGCCCGTTCCTCGACCAGTGTTACGTTTGTCCCAGCAACTTATATTTTAATGGTCACAAAATTACATCACAAATGGGTGCGCAACAAGGTGATCCACTTGGCCCTCTACTCTTCAGTCTGACAATTAACCAAATAATAGCCACTCTTGGGGCTCCCCTTAATGTATGGTACCTTGATGACGGTACAATTGGGGGAGACCCTGACATTGTTACTAAAGATTTGGAGTTGTTGATTCTCAGGCTGAGGGATATAGGGCTCACTATAAATAGCGCTAAATGTGAGCTGTATCGCTGTGGAACCGTTATTGAACAAAACATCGAGAGGATACGAAACATACTACCCGACATTAAGATCGTGGATCAACAGACGTTTGAGCTTTTGGGCGCTCCAGTCTTTGAAAACGGCTTGGCTAATTGCCTCCGTACTCGGAGACGTGCACTTGCTTCTGCCCGACAACATCTCCCGCATTTATCTGGCCACGTAGCTCTTACACTCTACCGTAGCTGCCTCTCTGTCCCCAAATTAATGTACGTTCTGAGAACATGTCCAACATGGCTTGTCCCAGATGAAGTTGATGCATTGGATAGCGACATTAAGGACGCGTTGGAGACTATCCTAAATATACACCTCGACGATAACCAGTGGGTACAAGCGTCTCTACCCATTCGGCACGGTGGATTGGGAGTTAGGCGTGTGAGGGATGTCAGCGTATCGGCCTTTTTGGCGTCTGCGCATGGGGTTGCAGAACTGGTCACTAATATACTCCAATTACAAGGGGACAGTTCTGCAATTCCTTACGCAGCGGAGGCTTTAAGGGCTTGGTCGTTGTTGTGTCCGGCCGCTGATCAGCCTGAGAACCCAAGTGTGCAGCGTCAGTGGGACGAGCGGGTGTGTGCAGCAAGTTTTGCCGAGCTTCTCCATTCGGCACGAGGAGTCGATTTGGCTCGGCTTAAATCTGTATCCACCCTAGAGTCGGGGGCTTGGCTTCACGCGATTCCATCTCCTCACTTGGGTACCCTCCTCGACGACGGCTCACTGAGAGTAGCCGTGGCGCTCAGAGTCGGCAGCAAAATCGTTGAGTCACATGTTTGCATGTGCGGAGTACAGGTTGACGCCACGGGTCACCACGGTCTAAGTTGCGGCAGATCGGCGGGACGTTTTCCACGCCACCACATGCTGAACGAGGTCATTCGTCGTGCTTTGGTGTCCGCCGGTTTGCCCTCCACCTTAGAACCGCCCGGTTTGAGTCACTCTGATGGTAAGCGTCCTGACGGGCTCACACTTGTGCCGTGGGAGAAGGGTCGCTGTCTGTTGTGGGATGCGACGTGTGTCAGCACTTATGCGGACTCTCACTTGACTCGCACCTCGCGAAGAGCCGGATCAGCTGCTGAATGGGCGGCAATTCAGAAGCATCATAAGTATGCCACACTTGAACGTGCTTATTTTTTCGTCCCGTTCGCGGTTGAGGTCAGTGGGGTGTGGTGCGCAGAGGCTAAGGATTTTGTCCGTGAACTGGGGCGACGTCTGAGGCGCAATGGGCAGGATCACCGCGCCGAATCATTCTTGGTGCAGCACATATCTCTTGCCATTCAACGTGGCAATGTTGCAAGCATAATGGGAACATTCTCACCGGGTATGGTTCGGGGCGGTTTTTTTGATTAATTTGAATATAAATATTTTCTTTAATTTATTAATTTCTTTTTTGATTTGTGTTTATATTTCTATGTAATATGTACTGTTTGTTTTAATGTGTAATATTTGTATGGAATTATGTTAATTTATTGTGATTCTTTATTTAAATTTCTTTGCTTGTTCAAATATTTAATAAATTCGACTATTGCCAGTCAATTTTAAAACATATGGGAAGTATATTCTTATGTTATGAGAAAACTTACTCTGAACTGCAATGTAGGTATTATTTAGGACGACATGCACTGTGCCGTCATAAAAACATATATTAATGTGCAACTACTGTAATTATTCCGAAATTGTATGCGTCATTTATCTTTGTTTATTTCCATTACTAAGTATATTTCCATCAATAAATATATTGTTTTTGGCACAGTTAAGACATATGACACTGTTTAAGTCTAGACAAACTGTCAATCTCGTTTTGAATTCAACTGCTAAACGAATAAGGTTATTTTTGCATATTAAAAGTTACATAAATTAGTGCATTCTGGTTCTAGATATTTCGAATTCGCTCGCTGTTAACGTGCTAAGGAAATAATTCCGAAAATTATTACTAAATATTGGACAAAATCATTTTAGTAAATGGTAATGTATCGAGTCACAATAATAGCAAACAGACGAAATTACTTGAAATGTTAAGTTTCCAATAAGGAAAGGAAAATTTCAATTCAATTTTATGACTCAGATTTATACGAAGACTATTTAAATAATATTTTTTCAAGACCTCTAGTTATTTAATTCAAATAATTATTTTGATCCACAAATATTGTGTTCTTTTCTATAATAGATGGATATAAGTAAACTACGACATCAGACATTCGATAAAATATTATTTCATGATAATAAAACTATTAAATGCAGATTCATGCAAATGTTGGCATTTTAATTTGATACTTTGTCGCTTCAATGCTTAAATGTCCAAAAGACCGTTACCAAAAAAGAAGCTTTATATATGTATGTACGTTTTAACATTTATAATAATTAATTGATGTAACAATTTGTGCCAGTGTGGTAATAAAAAAGGGACGGACTTTAATTATGTTAATTCTCAATTTGTATGCGTGTTAATACAACGAAACAAAAGAAGTTTGAATGTAAATACATATTATTTTGCTTCCTGTGTTTCACGATAAATAAAATTAAGTACATTCTATAAAAATATTTCTAGATCATTCGCGCAGTTTGTAAAGCGTCACTGATTAGAATTAATGATGTATTTATATACACAATACGTTTTATTGAGCAGTGCTATCCAATTCAATGTTGTACCTTTCTTAAAACACCTAGTTCTTTCAAGATGCTTATGTAAAAATCTCTTCAACAAACAGTTTATCAAAGCCGATAATTATATATTACCTCACAGCCTGAAATTTTCAAAACATACAACATCGTACATGTCCGTTCTTCCGAACGCCGTCTTAATAAATAATAAATATTCATAGCATTATTTACAATATGGCAGCAAAACGAAATCATAATGTTCGCCGCGCTGAAAATAACGTGCAGAAACAAAGCATGAGTACGTACATGTTACAAAACTCGTCACTTATGAATGGGACCTCGCTGCCCACGCACAACAAATGTTTTTATAGCCAACGAAAATAATTATTTTAGCAGTGCACCGAGCGTCCTCGTGCACGACTCATGTTTCTGTGCTGTGATGGCCGAAATTTGGTCCCTTCCCACATTTGAAGGAAGTCTTAGATGTTGTCAAAGTGACAGGGGAAACGTTACCATATTTGTCGCTATTGATAAAAATTCAATACTTGTAGGTTATGCTGAGATGGGCATAACAGATGAATTATATCGTAATTCGTTTTGACCCAAATTAATGATGTACATAATTGTATACTCGTAATAAGAGATATCAATAACAAAACGCATTTCCCTCCATGGACATAACGTGCTTTTGAATAAGAAAAGTTAGAGTATTATTCCATTGACTGACAAAAATCTCGGGTATTGAAGATAGAGTCAAACCGACAGTCTTTATTATCGACATGTGACGTTGGCAGCGCGTTTAAAGCTGTGTCAGATATCCTACAATATATGATACTAGATGTGCCATTAGTTTAATTAAATTAACCGTCAAACTAGTATTAAACCAACACGTAATATCAGAACTAAATTATACAGAAGAAAACCCGATGCATTCATCAAAAGCGCGACTAATGCTCTACCTACTGTAACTTGAATACGATATTGTACTTAACACAAATTCCTGATAACAAACTTGCGGCACACTACCGCGGCCTCCACACATATGAATGGGTGTTAATTAGTATTTAGTACGATAGTTTTAATGCGCCAGCATACCAATGTTGCATTATAGTACTATTGCTTAGAAAATTCTATTTAGAGTGGATTTGGTTGCTTAGACCAATATTGGTACCAACAATTTTTAGTTTCCAGTTTTTATGTCGATAACCTGGGATGTCCCGAATAAATTGATCCCTACAACGCACGTTTCTTGTATATGGTGTATTTTTTATTAAATACTTATCAATACAAAGTAACAATATAGGTGCTCCGTAAAAAGAAGTATGTAAAAAAGTATGTATGTAAAAAGAAGTATGTAATAATTTTCCATTGTTTCCTGATGTTACAACTATCAGGAAAATACGACTCTACGTAAAAAGAAATCCATTACTTTATACATATATTCTCCAAATAAGAATGCTCTAGGAAAGGAATAAAAAATTCACGGCTCAATGCATGTTCCGTCCCAATAGACCAAATATCATAAATAATAGGTACCTAGATATCTTGCAAAAATGGTAACATTGGTTGGCTTCGCCTTCACACATACATATAGAGAGCGTGTGAGAACGTTCCAAATTTACTTATATTTTTTTATCGTAACGCCTCTTAATCATTTCCTACAGTTCAAAAGGGCGGAAGTCATGCATTTAGTGTAATAAATTAACTCGTTTTGTGTTTCAATACGATGTGTCGCCCTTGACATAAAGGTCAATTTGGTAAATTTGGGAGGGACTTGCGACATGTTAATAACTAGAGATGACTCGAATTTTGATTTTACCGAACATTCGGGCAAGCGTTCACCCGAAACATTTACTTGGCCATGAAATGTTCCATTTGCATTTCTAACATATTAAGGACATGCTAGTTCCCGCCCCCGGGCCTATTTCGTTGATTTAGGAGATCTTATCACAGAAAAAAACATTCTAACAAATATTTTTGTATCACAACTTATTACCAATAAACTATAATTACAAAAGTAGCAATTGGTTGACGAAAAAAATACATTTATTCACGGTTTTCAATTCGTTCTTAAACATCAATTATAATCGACGATTGAATGGCAGCCGAATGTTCATGCCATCTCTAGTAATAAAAAACTCATGTTTGTTTTTTCGTTCGATTGTGGAGTGGTCGTCGATCATTTCAAGTGCGCAAGGAAGGACGGGCGACGCCAACGCAAACCTTAAGTACCTTTAGAACAACGAATTCCGTTCTTCTGTTATACCGTAAATTGTAGTAACTCGGTTTTGTAGTTTATAGAGGCTAGAACAAGTTTGACGGTATGCGAAACACCACGAACAATGAGGTGTGCTCAACTTACATTAATTTATGTTTTATCGTTTTAAAAATAGGTATTAAATTGCGTAATACGTACAAGCAACAGTCTGTCTAATATCAACCCAACCGGAAATTATCCTATGTCGCATCAATTAATTAAGCCTAAAGATAATTTCTCTAACCAAACTTCGAACCTAAATCTCGACGGTTCAGGCGGTTAATAGGGTATTATACAACCAATTGAATGAAACAATTAATATCAGCGTAAATGTAGGCACATTTTTCAAGTGTAGGCGTTGTCCAAGATAAAACGTTCTACGATAGGAAATTCAATACACTCGTGATTCATTTATAATTCTAATCGAGAAAATATTCATGATATAGAAATAAAATATTCCGTGTTGAATTCAACGTCCAGAAGAATAAATTAAACAAATTACATTGAATTAATTGAGCTATTGTGAATATACAAAAGGGATTCCATACATTTTTTGCTTGAGAAATGGCAGTGTTGATGCGTAACTTGCCCTTTAGCCTGCTTTGGATTGCGGAATGAATGAATGAAAGAGTGAACATTAGTAGTTAATTATGTCAGGTGTATTCTTTGTATGTTACTGTAAAAATTATAATTAATATAAATGTGTCGGATGAAGATGGAGATACGCGTTTACCGCCACACGATGTCTACTTTAAGTAGGTATAATGTACACTTTTTAATATAATAAAAGATATAGTATACGTTTCAAGTTTTCCTATTTTTATACAGCCGATTTCTATTCTTTGCACGACCTAAATTACACGCTGTTACTCGGTTGATAGGACCATAATAGAGCCGTGTGTACGTAACAGCCAGTATTTCAACTGTCCCTATATGCGAAGCGGAGTAAACGGACTCGGATAAGATTGTTTGCTCACAACAAATATTTGACATCTCATACAGGTCAGCCGAAGACGCTGCGGACGGCCATTTGCAAATTCCCCGAGATAAAAATCTTAAACAGGATTAAATGATAAAGTTAGAACCAATACATAAATTCCGTTGTTAAGTATTAGAGTGCTAAATGATTTACTATCCAGTATCTACTTACTGTATCGTTTTATCTTTAGCTTCTATCGTTATTGAAGTATCCGTTCTGATTAGGTTGGTGCACCTCATTTAATTTTTATTCCGATAACTTCGTTGGTACTTGGTGGAATATATTTTTGTGATATAACTGCTTTGATTTTTCAATTTTATTCGGGTTGGTGGAAATATGAGCTAAATCTTGCTTTTACCGATTTAAATGTGGTCTTTGAAGTTGCTATGGCAACACCTTATTTAATAACATCAGATGAACATCGTTGTTTACAAACTGTACGCGAAATTGGGTTGAAGAACTTACGCAATACTGATCACATATACAAAACCGTGCGAAAAATTATTTACACAGACATATGATGTGTAAACACGTAATGATTTTTCTAAATCCATTATCGTTATATGTTTATATTGCTAGGTGACGTGGAAGACGCGCATGAAGACGCTCTTGTACTAGAGGGGACACTTTGAACAATTTTTTTCTAACAAAAACGATTCGTACCGTACTGCAATTTCTGTTTTTCATTGTTGCTGTCTCTATCACTCCTACGCATTCATACTATATTCTCTCTCGCTTCTCCGGTTTTCCGCAAGCCTGTCCATATCCGCTGCACTGTAATACCGCATTGGCCACAACATTTAGCTTGGAAACGATTCCGCGGCGCCGGACTTTGATTGACCAGCAAAAACAAACAATTCCTCTTTAACGCCACCACGGCACGTAATAGCTCACGCAAGCCGCTCGTATTTGCTCTTAATGTTATACCGTAATATTATTTGTACAAATGTTACGTGACGTTTATATTTTAGTAATGAAGCGCCAGACTGTATGTCGCAAAGTATTTGCCGTGATTAGGACCCGGTGACCTAGTAGACCCCGTGGTCAGTATTCGGGTCGCGGTGGAATGCTCGCTTATTGACGCCTCTAATGTCCTACCATCCATTAGCCTTGCGTGCTATTTAGACGTTCCATTCTTAGGTAATGTCTGTCTGCTCATAGATTCTTATTGTCTTAATTCGGTAAAACGAAATCAAGGTTGAGAGGCGTTGCGAAATCTGTGGGGGTATTTTTGAGTTGATTAAACCGTAAAGAGATTTAAAGTAAAGTGTGGTGTTGACCCGGATAGTTGTATTCTTGCTGTATGTGAGCATGAGTTTGGCTCCCAAGGCCGGGATCTCGAGAATTGGTGCAGCGGCACGCAGCGTCGAGAGCGCAAGTGGGTCGATCGATAACGCACTCTTAATTGCGATAAAAACTTCTCTGTATCAGACCATTAATTCTGTAATTATCGCGTCGGGCGCACATCAAACGCGCCGCGCGTCGCCGCCGTAGATTTGTACACTTCAAGAATGTCACTAACGAGGTTAGGAGTATAGTTAGCCTGTTTGATGCATGCCTGAAAATTAACCATATTTGCATCGCAATCTAATTATACAAATAAGTCTCATTTAAAATTACAGTACGTTTCAAGTGTAGTTCTGTGGGTAAGTTCAGTGTTCGTCCTCACTTTGAGGTGTCGAAGTGGTTTTTAATAGTGAAGTGTAGTTTGATAAGAAAGCTCCTCCCAGTGACCGTGGGGTCGCGGTATCGCTACCTCACTCGCAAGTCTTAATAACAATTTGTCCGCTCGTCCACCGTTGACTGATAGCGATAATGTCGGCTTCATGAACGCCGCTCTTCAAGTAAACCTTACTTAACCTTTTTAGATATCAAGTGCGACGCCGACTCTCCTTTAATGTTTCGATATAATGAGTTGTTTTTGTAGTGTAGTGTTATCAGAGTACGACACTAAATCATAGTGCTTGTTTTTCTACGAGGTAATTACGTGTAGTCCTTGTTTTAACCATAAACTTGGTTTTATAAGATTACTTACCATAAATGGAATCAGACGAAGCCGCTAATTAATTATTATTCGAAATGACATTCCTGCTTAGATCGGAGCACCTTTGTTTTTAACCGACATTACGTAAAGAGCTTTTCAGTTTCACATATAAATATGTATATGTTTCTGTTTACATAAATACGAGTGTCTTAAAAAACTGTCGGTCTTTAAAAATGTTTTTTACATTTACGTTTAACAATATTTTTTTAGTCCATGCATCAATTAACATTCAAATATCTATTACCATCTTAGTAAACTAAATAAAATTTTGTTTACAATTATTTTTTATACACAACTGTCAGTTTGCCACACAAGTATAAAATCATTATCAATCGTGCGTTACCAATGTACGCTGTCATATATGTACATCATTTAAAATAAACAGTGTTTAAGTTCACACTCAAACTGACTTATAAGGTCATAAAGGTAAAAGGCACACGAATTAGGAATATTAAAAACTTGATTGGCGGTAACCTTACGGCAGGTGTGGCTGATCACGCACGCCCTGCCACGCTTCCACGTTAAAAAAATAACTTGTCATCATTGATATAGCTAGAAGGGACACCGCGTACAAAATGTGTTACAATAAGAGTGGTACATGTACCAGTATTTCTGTCCCTATTACTCCCGCAGTCACACTATCTCCCTTCTCACTCCTCTGAGCCACAGTCGCAATTGGTACAATTAAGTGCGCACGATTTTGTTCGCCATATCGGGTCTAAAATAATACTCATTGCTTGTCATCTATTCATTTTGACATGCGCTTAATTTCGTAGCTAATTCGAAGGTTTCAACGTGCACGCACTAATGTGGGGTATTTGAAAGTAATACTGATATCTATGAAGGTTGCATGTGGGTTGTATTTTCTAAACTCGCAAATCTTCCGACCGAGCGCAATTATTGAGCAGTAATTGTATGTTCGATTTGAATTCTAGCAATTAAAATATGATTTATGCATTTTATTATGATATTTAAAATTATATTGCTTTACTTTTAAATATTTATTGGTAGACGCAGTGGCTGAATTGTGCGCCATTTCAGCACGGAAAAATATTTTTATAGTCTACAGCCTTAGTTTTTGTCACGAATATAATGTAAGACTAATCCTAGTTTGAAAAAAAAAATAGGATTGTATTGACACAAAATAAAACCACAACAGCAATGTTGTTACAATACAAAAATATTCAAAAGAAATGTTGATTTCTGTACATACAATTACAATCCCAGTCACTAATATAACTTATGTTTTAATTTGACATTATTAAACGAATGTATGCCATAAGTTCAAGTGCACATATGTTTACCAAACCCAAGTAATATAAATTCTTAAATTAATTTATGGTAATCACTTGGGCGCTCATCGCGGCTACACCTTTTTTATGGTAATTTTTATACATCCATATATTATTGTAGTAGTAAACATCTATCGGAATTACATAGCAATCCATTAAATAAAATATATATACTAAATTAAATTACAGATAATAAACAGCAATATTTAATGAAGATAATCTGCCGCGCCCTAGCCAAAGCTTAGGCCGAAGTCAAGGTTTTAATATCCCCAACATTAAGCACCAATAACACTATAATGTATGGCTTTCAACATTAACTTCTATGGAATAACATTGGGCAATCTTATCCAAATATTTAACAAACATTTGTGGATGTTGGTCATTACTTTGTCGGTTCATTAAGTAATAAATTCATTTAAATGTAAATTAATTGATTTGTATTTTAATGTAGTTATTTTTTTCATCAAGCCGTTAATAGTAATGAGACTAATGAGAGTTATAAAACAAACTATTATGCAGTTATAAATAAGCTTATTGGATATTGGAACTGGATCCAATAGAATCAAGTTGTTCATTAATTTAAACATTTTGATTGGCTATTGGAAAAAAGTCAATATCATTCTTATCATTTTGTTACTTCAACAACAATTTTAATAAAGATTTTTATTCATAAATCATGTTTATACTCTTATAATATAGGTACTGATACCCAAGTGCATTAACTAATTTTGCATTCGTAAAACAAACAAAAAACATTGTCTAATTCTGTTGAATTATTTGATTCGGTAATAAGATTTAAAAATATTTGTAAGTACCGATTAAATTGTAATCGCTAAGAAAAATTAATTCCTATACGTTTTAAATAAATAAAAACCAAAAGCTGAAGTTTATTTCATTTATTAGAGTGCAGATAACATTCAAACGTTCCAAATTAAAATTATAAATTGTGTAGGAAACATGAATACAAACAGCTGTACCTAACCGACTAGATTTTAGCCTTGGAAACAAGACGACCGCTGACTGAAAATTGAATCGCTCGGTTTTGATTATTTCCTGTAATTTGTAAAGGACAAGTTTGATTTAATTAAAATATTTTAGTCACGATAAAATGACCAGCGGAATCAACGGATGTTTGATATGTTATGTTTCAAATAATTAATCTTTTCCAATCAAAACATTGGACTATTTTTGACTGATGTATAACTTTTAGATTTTGACAGTTTCTTTAAAGTAAAATAGATATAATTAACGTTATTCGTTGAATCCAATAATTGCAAGATGGAAGAATGAGCCTGAGTCTGAATCACGTGATTTGTTGTACCTACTTTGATAGATAAATTAAAGAGATGGACAAATCTAACAATAATTACAGTAATTCCTCTCTAATAATGCGAAGTAAATTGTAATAAATTGCTACTTAATATTCAGTTCCATTGAGCTAATTGTAAGACATTTTTCCAGTTATGTTATGATAGCTAACTGGCCTAATTTATAAACACTGCCTAGAGGGAGTGCTCGGTAAAGTGCGCATAGACACGCTATTTGCTATTACAATTACTGCTTTATTCTATAGTCGCGCCTTCTTGAGTAAATCACTCAAATATGCGGACAACTGCTGAAAATGGGATGAGGTCTGATAATTGTGATAAATATACCAATTTTTCAACTATGATATTAATATGAGCAATCACGCATCCTATTTTTAGTTACGAATATCCCTAGAAATATGTAGTTATACTTTAAAATTTCTCAATGTCTAAAAATGTGTTTAAACTTCACTGTGGTGTTCAAAAAACATGTTTCTAAAAATTCAGCGCATCCGCATTTAGGTGCAGTAATTATTGCTTAGTTTATTTCAGTGCCATTGTTCCGCGAGTTTTAAAATGCATCGTAAAACGCGCACATTAATATATGACTATATTTATAGCCCCAAATTGTATGTTTCGAAACATTAAATGCGCTAACGTAGCGTAAGTTGGCCATAGTTTAAGTATAGAAAATAATGGTTGCGTCTTCTTTTGTATTATATAAATAAATACACCAAACAGACCCGACCCCACATTAAGATCATCAAGATTTGTTATTTCGTTAAAAAAATAAAATAAATATATAGTGTTACGTAATTCTTTTATATGCGAGATATAAATGTACAATAAACTAAACATTTTAATTGATCACAAAATTTTGTTTTTTGGACGATGCTCTCTTTCAGATAATTATGAAAATGTTTGTAAATATTCCTGCGAAGAAAACAAAATACGTCTCACGTTTCCCAAAATCTTTAGGTGTGAAATGGACAATTAATTTCACCCGGGAGAATCTCATTGAATTCGGTCCAACCTGTTATTATTAATAAAATTGAATGGAGCAGTGTCTCATGAATGAACGAGTTTGAATTGGTTCAATTCAATGAGCAAAACATTATACTGATGACACCTCAACGGCCCATATTTTTTCATTAATTCGTGTATATTTAGAACCCAGTATCCAGCATACTATTTCGCACAACTGGCTATCACGTGACTTAGAATCTTAGATGCAGAGCGACTATTATTGTTTATATCTTAAAGTCCATACGTTAATTCGTTGGTCTCCTTTGTTTGCAGAGAGATGTCTGAAACAAAAACCAGTGCAGGTAATAAAATTCGCCTGCTCGTCAAACTGTATAAGGCCGATTTTTTGGAGAAACCTTTTCAGTAATCAAAGACTTTAAGGTCTTGGGGTAACTTAATAACCATTGATTATGCTCTACAATGCATGTAAAATTTATGCTTTAATGTTTACAAAATTGCTTAAATGAATCGGCCTACATATGTTCCATTGCAGGGCATTAGTCTCCTCGTCGATTAATCGGGCCTAAGCCATGACATAACAGAAACTCCTAAGTCCTCTCAATTAAACCCTCGATTGTAGAGTTGTCCCATGCTACGAACTAATCGCTTAAGGAATGATGAAGTACAATAGGCCGTAACAAAACTTAGTGACCATTATTTATTAAATTCCCTTTTCAATATGTACTCATTCATATTAATCTTCATTATTAAGCGTGATTAAAATCTCTGGAGGAGGCTCATGCTCAGCAGTGGACTTTCTATGTGTAATGAGACACAGAAAGAGAGAGAAAGATGCGTGATTTGAGTCCTACACGTTCTAAAGGAAATGATGTACGCGTAATCGCCAACAGAGCGGAAAGCTATTGCATAAAAACAAAAATAACAGGCCTTGAGCCATTATTTAATTTTAATGTGTATATCGGGTGTGTAGGGACACGCACGACGCGGATTAACATGCGCTCGCACGAAATAAATGGGCGAAAACTTCACTATTACTTGTAATGTGTTATTGATTAATGTGGGAATAATTGGGTGATAAATAAAATACCTATATTTATAATATATATTTTGTGAGATGGTATTAGTTTTAGTACTGATATTAATTAACTTTTTGTACCATTTTATTGGGTAAATTATCTTATTTCTTTTTAACATTTATGTCAATAACTAAGAAGCTACGTATTTTTTTATAATGGGTAGTCAGTATAGTGTATTATTGCCTCTTTCATAATTTGTAATTTATACAATAAATTACTAAAGTGATCGGATATTTTTTTATACGAAATTCGTATAACCGATGTGGTATTGAACTCTGACACACCCGAATTAAGATGATACTTTGTTCGACTACAAGGCCTTTCATATTTTAATCATATGCCGAAAGTTACATCTTATTCAGTTCATAATTTTCCACTTATTCGCCATTTATGAAGCAACACAAAAAAAATTCACCACATGTCGAAATCAATTTCAGCACCTTTGTTTAAACATTATCATGTTTTTGTTTGTATATTCCACTAGTATCGTTGTGTTATTTTAAACTCACCTTCGTAAATGCTAAAAAGGTGTTGTTAATTAGTTTGCGATATCCGTATTATCGGAGTTGCTTCCTTCAATGTGTTCAGGTAGACATCAAACTGTTTTAATTTGCAGTAATGTTAAAGATTAATTTGTTTTAAAAAATTTAATATGCATTTGGTGTGAATGCCACAGGATCCATAAATAATATTATCATTGTAGTTCTGTTAAAAATTAAGGATACAAAATCCCTCTGAGTTTGCGTGACGAATTTTAAGGATGCGTCAAGTATATTCGAATTCGATTTCTGTGCTTTTAATTCATAGACTTTAATGATGCGTGAATATCGCGGGGGGCAATTATTCCCGAATACGTTGTCGCCACAGATTAGCAGTTTACTCCAACTGTCGGCAGACGGCTTTCTCATTTCCCAAACGTCAATAAGCGCCAGTTGGCACCCGGCCAAATGATACCAAACCCACGTTTCTTCAAAATAATAATGAACTTTTTTCACAACAAAGTTCGCGTAATAAGCGTTTATAATAGCTTAATTTATACATTTTCACTCATTGAAAAATAAAATAGATTTACAACACATTATTATTTTATGTTTCGCTTTTGTTGAACGCATCCTTGTCCCAAATAGTGCACTGAGTCACTGTTGGCTCCAATACGTTTGAGTCTATGCTCCCGGTCCTTCGGCGTGATAACCTCTTTAAATAAATATGAAGTCAGCGGAGGAAATAATTGTTGCGATAATGATTACACATGTTACGAAAACGTTATCTCGACTCAGATACTTATTTTTACGTCCATCCGCCGGCGTGACGGGGCTGTCAAATATGATTGATCGAGTTCCAATAAAATATATTTTGGATATGGAAATAAATCGTAAAAATCGTAATATCTTTCATAAACCATCGGAATGGCTCATTAACAGTTCAATAGTCGTAAACGGGCAGGTAGTTTGGGTGGTCCACTTTCTGGCAGCTTTCCAATTAGTTAAGGTGCGAATGAAGTAACCACGCGTTGTATGTGAAAAATCGTTTTACTCTTGCGATTTAATTAGCGTCTTTCGAACTGTCTGTTGATTTAAAAGAGACTTTATTATTCTCACGCAAGTCTTTTTAAAAGACTGGGGTAGAACCTAGATTTACATTTCTTATGTAAGCAATTAATATTAGACAGAAAACAGGCATAGATAAATCTTTTGACTCAATGTATTTTCAGTTTTATATCAAAATTATACTTAAATGAATCATTCTTAGCATAAATTACATAAAAAAAGGATTTTATATTGAAATTTCGTAATAAAAATTTAAAATTGAACCTACATTTTCTAACCGAAGTATACCAATAATCCGAAATGTAAATAGATAGTTGGCATAAACAAATGAGGACTATCTATAACCTTACAACTAAATGGATTGGTTAAGCTAGCAGAACTGAAAGTCAATTGTAACTTGGCATTTGTTAATGAGTTTCTAGAAACCGATAAATTATGTACTGTATGCTTAAGTCTTAAGTAAAACTGGATAATGAGACGATTTAATTGCGACATGTAATAAATAATTATTGGTAATTGGTTTGGTCATGTTTTGATATTTATATCATTTCGATCACCATGGTTTTAGTTAAAATGTCACGTTGTGCTGTTGCTGTGCCTAATTTAATACTTTATATTAAATATTCAAACTTCAAAATAATGTCTTTTCAAATCAAAACAGTACGAATGAAATTAATAAAGATGATTTACTTTTTTCAACATTTCATAAATTATTGTAGAAATATTTGTTGTTTAAAACTGCAATAATCCACAATTTGACATTGTCGTGTCGTAAAGAAATGCACTCGTAAATTAAATTTGCAACTTTTTGTTGACGTTTTGCTTGCCAGAGATTTTTTGTAACTGATTTACTACCCGTTTCTATAACCTCTACAGTCAAATAAATACAGATAACAATACAGATGTTTTATGACTAGGCTACATTATCAGTAATAATTAGGCTTAAGGTTCCCAGTGGTAGGCAGTACCGCGATTAGGGAAGATCTCCGGTACTGCGCTAGTTAACCCACGTGCACAGCGTATGGGTAAATCTTTGTTGGTTGACGATCAATGCAGTAAACTTGAAAAGTCACACGCCCTGTACCGGATGATTACAGGCTGATGATGCTAAAACTAAGAATAATTATATAATTTTCATTGCAACGGCTTTTATTTCAGACGATGTTTACTTTACTGCACACTATTTCTAATTCTATCGTCCTCGGAAGAAATATATTCTGCAAAAATACAATAGTTTATTCAATGAACAGCGGTGATGCGTGAGCGAATGACACATCAGATTTGGCAGACCTTCTCAACTAATTCTGTAAAAGCATAAAGGACACCGTATCGAAAATGCTATTGACCCGTGCATTTATTTCACAAATTGAGTATCAATGTTGAAAAAAATAAGCGTGGGTGATTTTAAAAGCGGTGTGAAATGATAAAGCAGTCGTATGCCAGTTCTCAGAGAAGCAATAAAAAAGAAGACATTAGATTGTGTTCTCATTACTTTGGCAATTAGAGAAAAAGGCGACGTGATCATGATCAGTTTAATAGAAGGGAAAAATCTGAACTCCTTGTAGATAATAGATTAGTTATACTTATAAAGGCATTGCAAAAGATAGTAATAATTATTGGTATAATATGTCTCTACAGAGCTTGATAGTTGATTGTATTACATATACAGAAATCATCATGAAATAAAAAGCTGTTAAATCGAAAGCATTATGAAAGGATTCTTTAAACTATTCATTTCATAAAGACAGTATTCAAACTAAACCCATAAACAAAAATATTAATAAAACTATTAATATAATAATAAAATCGCGGGCAAATTGTTCAGATATCGACCTACTTCCTCTGGCACCACGCCCGTCGACTCAGGACATAAGGGAAGCACATGCCATTTATCTCTGCTATATTTTTTAATAAGGCAGATTCTTGTACCATCACTTTACTTCTGTCATTTCATATGTTGTACTGCGTATAGGTGGCGGAAATTTTTCATTTGTTTTATAATAAAGTCGGCTGTTTTTCATGAGTAAATATTAATGTAATAATTTATTACTTAACAGTAAGACTAGTACAAAATATCTCGATAATCAGAAAGAAACCGCATATCTTAACCTTGGTTTGAAAATTGCCGCTCAACAGATTTAAATCACTTTAATGAGTTTCGACAAAAACTAAAGCTGTTTAGAAAACCAAATCGCATTAAAATTCGTAACAATTAATAATAGAAATTCATTGATTATTCAACACTATTAGTATAGTAATAGCTTTTGTTTTGTTGCGTAAATTTAATAGGCCTACGGGCGCGCTGCCAACCGTGAAAACTGCAAATATATACTAAAATTATAGTTCCAACATTGTGACTTATTTTTTATTTATTTGTGTATCGGCTTCTCGTGCCGCTGTCAGCATTCAATTTATTTCATCATGTATTATGTATTTATGTCTTGTTGTCAGATCTATTCTTTCACGTCGCAATTTATTTGATAAAACATACCTATTATGCTGGTTTAATATGTCCTTAAAATTGAATTAGTTTAAGTTCCACGGGTTTTATAAATATATATTTTATATACCTATAAGGAATTTACACAACTGTGATAAAAGCCATACAAATATTTTATTCTTCCCACGTTTTTCTTGATTCGTTCAAAATCCGGCAACGCTTGTAATTGTTTCTCCAAGTGTTGCTTTTATTTATAGACTGTGGTAACCACTTTCTTGATGGTATGTTAGGTTTTTTGGTAAAAAAGTAATTCCCTAAAGCGTTAGACACAAGAATCACATTTAGACCAAACCAAAATCTCAGCTGATATGATGCACGAAATTATTGTTTCTTACCGCTGCAGTGTTACGTGAAAATTGAAATGAATCACAAATCACATAACACTCTCGTGTGGTATTGAGCTCGGAGGGGAATGCCCTGACAACTCATTAAAATAATGAAATCGTCAGCGTTACACTTGTATGTCATATGCAGCTGCACCCGGCTTGTTTACGTTTCTATGAATCTGAACTTACCGTATACGGTTTCGTATGTCGCAGGAATGTGCTGTAACAGCGTTATATTTCCTTGAAAAATGCATACAAACGTTAAAACAATCATCTAATTGAAATTTTTGGTAGCGAGTTTTGTTACGTTAAAGTATTTCAAGGTCTAGGTTTGATCTTGAAATTGATATTTAAAATGCGGTCTCTATATTGGTGTCTAAACAAATTATGGCAATTTTATATGTGCGAATGAATGTAGGTGTTTTGTTTTCTTCATATGCCACCTACATGCAAAATTTTATGAGGCATAAATGCAAGGAATATAATACACACATCCTTTTTGCGGAAAACTCAAATGCCACTAATTGATTTGGTTATGGAACGATGGGCGAATTCTAAATATAATGTTTAAACATTTTAAAACGATATTTATCAACTTCCCACCGCCGTACGTTGTTTAGACATGTACTTAAAAATATTCATAGTGAATGTTTGTTTTGAAATAGTTCTATTCTCTATTGAAACCCTTTGTTCTAGTCGTTTGTCTATGATTTGTCTTATTGTCAACCGAAAACATTGCTCTTGAATTCATGTCGTTTTTCTCCATCGGTATTGTATACATCTTGGCTTTATAACTGGGTATTTTTGGGCTGTTCTGATTGCTTGCAATGCTTAATAACTTCTACGGTTTTCCTTAATATTCATTTCAAGATGAAAAACCTCAAACTGATTGATTGCTTCGGTTACTTTGGTTTTTTATCTTGAGTTTTGTGGTTACGTTACATTACTTTTTTAAACATACCGGAATTAATAAGACATTTTTGTATTTTCGTAGTATTTTTAGATGTCATGTCATGCTGTAACACATAAAATAAGTGTGGGCAGAATTACATATTTTCTGTTGAATTTAAGCCTTTTTCAATGTCAGGAAAAATATTTTACAAGAATTAATTAATGTGGTGAAAATACGTTAACAAAGTAAATACATTATAAAAGTACGTGTACCTAAAATACAATAACTACGACGGGTAATGAAGCAATAAAAATGTTTCATCGTAAAGATAATAAAATTCTTAAAAATACCCAATGGAAAGATTAGGACATTACGGCATAGAACATGATAGAGATAAAAGGAATGAAATTAGTACAACGTACTATGCCATTTTATTTTTATACTGACATAGAAAATTGTACTGTATTTCATGTTAAATGTAGTCCAACTCGAGTTCACATATTATATGTCTGCACGAAATATTCTAATTCTTGATACAGAACCCTTTTTTAGTCGAGATTCATATGTGTTGCGTTGAATTTATTTGAATTGTATCGTCTCTCACAATTACAGGCCGAATTTCTATTACATTTATTTTATTGAAATATTGGAAAATATTATTACTTAATGGCGACGTAATAATACATTATTGTTCTCACATATTGTTAGGTAAATTAATACTCGTAGTATATTTAGTTGTATAATAAAATATGATTTGATTTAAATATCGCATATTTCTCAGTATTGTATACAAGGTAAAACCCAATAGATTAAATTGTAAATGACCAGTTTACTCCAATTTAAAATAATCATCAAATATTTAATGATGAAATCGAGTACATCAAAATCGTGTTGAAATAATTTAAAAAGCAAATCTTATTCCATTGCAAAAAGTAATAAGATAAAATACATAAACTGGTCCTAATTGGGAAGTAATAAAGACGAATATTGGATTTTTTATTGGATATGTTGTTATTTGTGTGGGAGCTCTCCATATAGTTGATTGATGTTCGAGACGTGTGCGGACGTGAATTTCGTTACAAAACATTTCCAACAGATGTGATCAAAGCGGATGACACTCTTTTATTATTATTGCTTTAAAGTGATTGCTGTATGTTAATGGTTTATTGCTGTTACGATTTTATAATATTGTTGCAATGCTCAATGATTTTGGATTTAATTAACTGTAGGGATGTCCAATCCAGAGACCGCGTGTTCGAACTTCGTTTCCTTAGTAAAATACTCATATATTCGTTTCGGTGCTAGATATTGTTGGACCCATAAGCCCTTATGAGTTTAAAGTGCCCGCGATACAATTCACATATGATACTAACATTTAATTGGTTCCATGTGTGTGGCTATTGGATTTCCTTCTTTTTTCTTAACCTTCGTTGCGCAGTTGGATGAGAGGCTGGCTCTGAACCGAAACATTTATATTTGTATGATGCATAAGTAATTGTTTCGGGTCTGTTTGTTGTAAGACTGAAAGTCTCCGATAAACATGACATAATACTTGTACGAGTATCTCATTGTAGACTTAAAACAATGTATGTTACTGTTGAGTGTATTTATTTATTTGTAGCCTGCATTTACAATGTTTTAAAACAACATTTTAGCATCCATTATTTAATTAAACCATCTACCACGGAGCACATAAACGCTAATTTATAATCGTACGTGGAATTATACACAAATAGATGCACTAGGCACAAACATGTTATTTAACCGTTTATCACAAGGTAAAATGTGTAAAAATGTTGCGGAAAACCCGCACCGGTTGTATCTTTGCATGACAATAGCGCTGAAGTTTGTATAGAAAATTTGCCAACCTGCGAAAAATTAGACCGAAAATTAGTATTCTGATCTAGTACGAGGTGAAATGCAACAGCCTTTTGTGTGGACCAATCAGCGAGTGATTCGCGATGAGGCCACGCCCACAGATTGCACTGACCACGGCCGAGCGATACGTACGCACGTGAACCAGCGGCGCAGGATCAACTATTATCTATGTTTTAGTCGCCTGACTGAGTCTTGCTTTGCGTGTCTTATACTGGTCTTGTAACTTATTATTTTTATATTTTAATTTTATAAATAAATGTAGTAAAATAGGTAAAGACTTTTTATGTGCGAAATTATGAAATTGCACGCTTTGTATTGTTAAAATTTAATGTTTGAATTGTCTGAATGACATATTGTTTTCCATTATTAAATTATTTTTCTATAACCTTCACCGACTAAATCAATTAACTATTTTTTTCTACTTTGATAATCTACTTATTGTGCTGCGTAAAAAAAATCTCAATTAATCAAACTATTTTCAATTGGGTTAGTCTAAAAAATTATTGACATTGACGTTAAAAACCGAAGCTGACGGTTTTATATGTGTATATTGTATTATAGTTATGCATTTTGGAGGCCACAATTCATTATTTCAACGCTCAATCCATTGAGTTAAAACTCGTCGCACAAAGCAAATCGTTTGTCTGACACCGGCATTGGCACTAACGAAAATGTCGTGAGCTACTCAGCATTGAGAATCGCGAATCGGATTTGAAATTCGTATACGTTTACGATTTATGCGAAAATTACACAATCAATTCCGATTCCACAGTTCGTACGGAAGGTTTTAAAAAAACACAATTAATACACGTCTGAATTAATAGTTTTTTCATAAAGAATCCCATTCGTGATGAATATATTATGATTACCATTAATCAATGTGCAAGGTGACTTAGAATTGGCCTTGACTGTTATTTCACATGATTGCTTTGAGAAGCGAGTGTCCTCAAATTATATGATAGCGTTTTGTTTTTACAAGTTGCAACGACGGAAAATAAAAGTACGTTTTATTGCTGTTCTTTTTTTACTTTTGCGTCTACTTTTGCTTGCGATTTTGTCACGTGTATTCGGTCAATAATTAATTGTTCCGTTTTGTAATACCTTATTATTTATAGTAATTGCAATCTATTATGTTATAAGATTGTATTTTATTTTTTATACATTTTTGAACGTGTTAGTAGCTGAAGTTGATAAGAAATTAATGTAATACGTACCTATAAAGTTTTCTTTGGTTTGGCGAATTAGTTGAATCGCTTTCTTTCTTTCTGAATTTAACTTTCCAAGATAAAAAATTTGAGCATAAAATGCATATAAAGAAGTATTTCAACTGTTATTTCTATTTCTTGAATTAATAAGTTACCGTTTATAATATGAAGTAATGGTCGACGGTGTGAATAATAAATACTAATGTTTCATTCGACAGGAGTTTAATAATCTTGGTGTATTGAATAAGATTTTATAAACGATTAACTTTAACATTGTTTATCATAATTTATGCAATGAATTTCTAGAAGTTAGCAGTAATTACACTAAAAAAAGTATATTCCATTTTAGTAGTTTAAAAGTAAATTAAATCTTTATTAAATATATTTGTTACAGTGTAAATATAATTTAGAAAATAGTGTATCTAAATAAAAAAAATGTCTATTAGACTAAGCTGTAAGATATTAACTTTACATAGGACAGAAACAAAATCAATTGCCCTTTGCTATACTAGTTAAAACTTTTTTACTTTTAACATTTCCAAGCAAATGAAAACTTGCTCCTGCTACGTTATATAATATGTGAAAATCTCGGCCGCGTTGCGCAATAAGTATTGACCTATATAGAATAAAGCTGACACTGCTACGTGGCCTACATCTCGTAGACGTCGTAGTCGCCTACGTAGGCGTGCAGTTAATGGATTTCCATTACAATGAACAAATATTACGGCCCATCCAGACGAACGTCCGACGTGAGGTGGGGTGGTTCGTGCAACTTCGGCTATCTTCGTGTAACTTCGGCTAGCTTTGTGAAAATTGTATAATGAAATTCTTTGTATCACATAAACGGAAACATAAATTACAAAATTAATTTGGAATCTAGTGTTATTATTACCATTACACTAACCCCAATTTATTGTTTAAGACCCAGATTTTATTATTCAACACCACTTAGTGTCCAGGATTTTATGCGTCAAGAAATAAAATTTAATAACACGATAAAATGTTACCACAGAAGATATTTAGCGAAATCCGGCGATAAAACGTGTTGTCCGGATGTTTGTCGGCGATAATCACCGATCTATCCAGTTATTTCAGCCATCGATTTTTATATTATTTATCTATTCGGATTTCAAATAATATCGCTCGTTGGTACCAAAGCCGAGTAAATTAAATAAACAATGTTGCTTACATTTTATGACTTCGGTATTCTTGCGGCGATAAATTATTGTACTATGTAGTTCGAGATTGAGTTTCGTGTCTTGTATTAAGTTGAGTGCTTGATGCTGTCGTAAATTCGTCATAAATTTCCTTATTGATTAATCCAACTTAATGTACGGTGCGTTTTTCTATGCTTATTAATATTTAAAGACGAAATATTTGTGAATATCAATAACAGTTCACATTGTTATTGAGAATTGAAACATGAGAAAATGTTTTTTTTTAATTCATCTTATCGCCAAAAGTTAGTCCTCATTTTAAATTGTATTTTTTTATTATTGTTACGTACTTGAAATGATACATAATCGTTATGCTTCATTATGCAAGTTCTAAACAATATCCTTTGAAGATCTCGAACAAAAAGCCATTTACTTAGTTATTAAAAAGAACTTAATATTTAATTGTAAATTAAGTATTAACTGTGTTTTGAACGCACTTGAGGCGCGCAGATGCATAGGAATAATTATCTGTTGCAATTTACTATGAATCTCAAGGATGCCACGTGAGCAATGAGCATGCTTGTTCCACTGTACTCACACATGGAATATTATAAAATGAACATTTATTTGTTGTTAAGGTCTGACAACCCGTTTCAAGCCAACACGACGGATTAAAAGGCTTAATACTCGATTTGACACAGGCGGATATTGACGTAAAATTATAATCCAAGTTAATAGTTTTCCATAAAACAACTATATATGTAAGCATACGTTTGTATCTAGGCATGATACTGCTGTCTTTTATTCGTCGGGTTTATCTCCTTCCCAAAATATGATAAGACACCCGATAACACAGTATTACGAATCCATTCCAATCCTCAGCGTCTCATAAGATTTTATACGGACTTGTTTTATTAGAGACCCAGGCGTAGGTGGAGAGACGAAATCGACAGGTTACTATAGGATTGGCCCAAAATTGCGCAAGACCGCCCAATTGGGAAGGAAAGGGAGTAGGCCTTTGCCCAGCAGTGGGACACTAACGGCTGATAATAATAATGATGTTTTATTATCCAGTATAAACCGCTCCATACAAATAAGAACAAGTAGCATACTCCGAAGGTTATGTTTATGATTGAACACTCCTCGCATACGATATCCGTATTTGTAACTGTGACAATGCGTGGATATTTTTAGCACGTGCATAAATAACTTATTTAAACGTTTTCACGCCGCTAAATATAGATTGGACTCGTTTGATTCATATCGGCGAACTGGATTTGGTGAATGTAATTATGTGCTTTACTTTGTGAGGTTAAGTGAAAGTATAAATTATTTTATTAATGTGAATTGATACTTTACTTTATATTTTTGATAAAGTCCAATTGTAGTATGACCATAATATGACTTGCTTAAGAATTTGTGCTTTCCAAAGCGATATATATGTATTTTTTCAACCTCCCTATCATTTAATACGGAAATAAACTCATCGAACTATACATACCATTAGTGGCAATCCTCCCTACAACCTTCAATTTATGTATGAATTATCAAAGTATGTAAATTCCTGAAGCATATAATAAATAGTGGAGTGTGCGCATCGTAAAATATTCATCTCGAGCAGATTAAGTTGCTTTCAGTTATGTACGCGGGTTAATACTGGCGTGGAGTGGCTATAAATCGTTATGGGCACCACACTGAGCGGCTTCGACGGACATCGTTAGCGACTTGGGTTGCTGTCCTATTCATTACTGTTGGCTAGATGGATTTTATATTATTGGAAAGTATAACAAAAGGTTTATAATCAGTTTTGTTTTAAGCCATTTTTTGGATTGGGCCCCTAAACCACAACATTTTCATGAACTACTCCGCAGCTTCCTGAAAGAGATTTATTAAGTGAAAGCTATTTAAAAGGATGGTAAAAATATATTAAACGTTTTCTCTTTGGATCACTGATTGAAGGAGATCGGTCGTTTTCCTATGAATATTGGGCCTAGTAGTGGAAACATGGGGGAGACAAATGAGACATAGAATTAAATAATAAGGATTTTTTATCCTTCAAATAAGACAAAATCTTCTTGAGCTAGGATACGGGGTTTTTAAGATTTATCCTCTTAAAGTTTTACAAAATCTACCATTTTCTGCTATATGAATACGTAATATCATAGTTATATTTTAAGTGTGGGATGAGTATGAATATACATTATTATAAAGTACGTAAGCTTATCACGGAAGACAGAAAAACACATTTGAATATTTAAAAGTATATTATTTTGATATCAGGTTTATTGTATGTAGTTAGTCACATTGTCATGCGCTAGTTTAAAAAATATCTGAAGCTACCGTACACAATAATGAAAAAATAAAACAATGATTGAGAGGATGAATCCATTCAGACATTACAGATCATGAAAGCCTTTGCGCCTTTACGCTCGGTGTCTCGTAGTTGTTGGCTTCAGGCCCGCATCAATGATTTCCCGTAGTTTTTGATTACATGACGATTATAAACATTTTAACTTATTTATATGCTATAGTATGGTTGGATCGAGGTAAGCAATTGACTGCAAGGGACGCCGTAGAGAATAAACACAACACCCAGCCACAAAACGAAATTATATGATTTTAAATACACATTATATAGTAGGTACACGACGAAATAAACAATGCAATTTGACAGATATTAGTCTCGTGTCAGATGTCAACTCTATGAATGTTGCTGACAAATACAAAAATGGTAGAAATATTTCATGATATCCTCATTTTTTTGTAAATCTAATTCCAATGGTGTAGGATAAAAGTAAATAGAGAAATGAATCTAAAAAAATACGCCAAATTTTTTGGTAATAATGAATTTCTTGTCCACAGTTGGACCAAATCGACCGATCTCCTTTGTCCATTATTTTAAAAGTCATCTTTATAAAACTGAATATGAAAATACCTTTATAAGTCATTTCATTTTATAAAGTAATTTCATAAACAACGTGTTAGTATTGGTAGGTATTGGAGATTTCAATATTCAAGAAATATGACGTATTATAATTACGAATTAATTATAATTGTAATATATAACTATTTTGTCCCTAATAAATTACAAAATTTAACAATACTCTTAACCACCACAAGCACACAAACCAAGATCGTAAAGCTAAAACTTAATCAGATTCTTGAAATTACGTGCTCCGTCCCACCAAGGCTATTGCACTGTAAATATCCCAATTTGACTAAAACCTACATACAGACGACCTCGATATACACTGCAGCCTAAACAAACATCTTCAAACAATGCGCTGTGACAGGCTGACACGGTTTTGGCAACGAAAGAGAATTTGTAAGTTCAAGAGTAGATCACACATTTATGATTCGACTTAATTGTGTTTATTAATCCTTTTTACAGTCCTTTTTACCTAATAATACATTAACACGAAAACTATACGAAAGAAACAACAAATAGCCAGTTCTAAATATATTATAACGAGGGAAAAAAGAAAAGACATTTCATTTTCCTGTGAGACTTTCTTGCAGCATTTCTTTTCATAACTACAATACGTTTTAAAGCGATGGTTCTTGTGAGGTTATTTTTTCATTTTGTTTTCCAAAGCTATTACTTACTTGTGTAGGTACCACCAGCAAATACAGGCAAAATCATACCCTATTATTTAGTACTTAAGATACCTTATAAGAATACTAATTAGAAGTGCTCACATTATTCACTTATTGCATACGACATTGTGTCGACTTTGAAACAGGATATTAAAACATATTAAAGTACTTATTTATTTATTTATTTATTTATTTATACTAGGAAAGCTTACAGACTAATAACTTAATAGGTAAAGAGAAAAAAAAAGTGACAATATAGCTAATTAAAAGCCTTCACATATAGCTACTAATTAGAGTCGCACAAAATAATAACAATCAGAAAAAAAAAATACAATAATTAAATGAAAATACAAAATACTACTTGAAAAACTGTTCACTTAATTTACGTCTTATGACAGAAGTGCTCGTGCAGAATAAATCTATATCCAAATTATGTGGAAGTTCATTGAATTTACTAATAGTACGTGGCAAGAAAGCATTACGTCTATAATTAGTTCTTGTAAATGGAAACTGTAATAATGGCCGCAGTCTTAAACCAAGTTGATTTGTACGTAACCCTATTTTAACTAATAAGTTAGAACAATCTATATGTCCTCTAGCAATATTTGACAAACAACATATATCGTTTATACCTCTTCGTAAGTGCAATGGCATTATGTGATACCTTTTACAACGATGGATATAGTCAGTTGATGTTAACCGTGCCTTAAAATCTATCTTTAAAGAATATTAAAAGTACGTATAGACCAATTGAATATTTATTAACTTTCATCGTGGACTACGTTTCAGGAGATCAAAACAAACCTCATAAAGACTAAGTACCCAAAATTTTAAGGAAGAATTTTTAAATAAAATTAGGTCATGCATTGATTTTAATCATTGTGTTGACATTTATAATAATAGTTTATTTAAACCACTACCTAAAAGTCAAAAATAATTTCACTAGAAATTCTCAATTTGCGGTTGAAATAACGAGCACAGATATTGAATGAATAAAAATGCAAAATTATTTTCATGTTTCAAATGTCCTTGCTCCAGCGATATTCGATTGACATTACTGAGAATATGAACAGTTTGACACACATTTAAAAGTAATATCTGCGGTTAGCTAAAGTCATACACAGTGCACGCTGAACACGTATTTTCATAAATATGAGAGAAGGGGAACGCATACAAATCCGACTTTAGGGGACGACCCTAAGCTATACCTAAATGAAATATTTATTTCCAACAGATAAACCTACATTTCGTAATGATTATAGTCGAAACGTCTTGAAGAATTAAACGATAAAATACTAGTAAAGTAACTTATAAAATAATATTTTTGAGTTTAAAGTGATAGGCAAAAACTTTGGTGAATTCTAAATGTATTTAAAACTATAAAAAATATAATTAAGACGTTATGACTTTAATATCTGAGTGGGCGGACTTGTGCTTTATTTACTGTTATAAATATTATTACCATAAAACAATTTGCATGTCACTTCGAATTTGTTAACAATAAAGTTGTATGTTTTGCTATATTTAATTGACACTGATATTTTTTTTAATCCCTACAGAGGAGTCAGAAAGATAACTTGGGCAAAACGAATCTATATTTCCCTTAATGTATTAAAATTAATGATCTTTTAAGGAAACAAATATTTTTAACATTGCGGAATCTATTAATCCTTTATAAAAAAGCCAATATCACTAATAAAAGATTTGCAAATAGTTTTTCTTGATCATACCATATTTTGTAACTTAATTGTATTTTTTTCTTTTAATTTTTTTCATTTTCTCAGCCATTAGCTCTAGCATTCTTGATTTATTTACTTATTTGGAAATAATGGCATTTTAGCCACTTCTGCGCTTTTAAAGGCGAATGTTATCGCTACTAATTTAGACATTAAAAATGCACACATCTGGCAACACAGTGTGCACTATATTAAGTTTCCTCAATTCGAATTATCGTTGTGTGCGGTTTTGAGACATTGTCAGCAGAGGCACGGTGTGGGCCGCAATAGAACAAACAATATAGGTCACTCTTTTAGTGTTTCTACGTGAATACCTAACTTTGCATTATCCTGTGTCGTGACCGTTAATTCTTTCCAAGGCGACACAAAGTTCTCTTAAGGATTCTCATGAAATATTAACTAGGATTGAATAAAAAAACATGTTATTGCGATAAATATTTATTATGTCGTCTGCCGGATCTTGTGACTGACGACTCAAAGGGATCGCCACGGTAGAAATAAATGATTACCGTTTATGGTATAGAGGTAAAAACGTATGTATGATTATCAGTATACATCACTCAAAGTCGATGGAATGTGTATGAGCATTTGTTATGGAATAGAAAATATTGTCGAGCACAAAACAGACCTTATTTAAGAGAGGTGACAGAATATAAAAAATATAATTTAAATAATGCTAATATAAAAGTAACAATATACACACACTTAGTTCAAATGTAGTTCTAACTTCTAACTCCCCTTGGCATTAGCTTAAAAACTTACATAAGATAAACGCGAAGTCAAAAACTCGTTTTGAAATGGAGGCACATGCGCAGTCGACCCGTAACACATTTCGAGTAGATTCTTATCGCAAATTGTTTGCGCGCGTACAAAAACAGATTCCTTTTGTTTTATTTTGTAGTGCTAATAACATAATTGACTTTATTACACCGGCAGACGAACCGAGGATTCACAATATGACTTTGAATTTTAATTGGAATATATTTTTAGAGGTAGCAAGTGTTGGATAACTATTTAAATGTTCTTAAAGCTTCTTTCATGAATCTTTATCTTTCTTATGTAATGCTATTATGGTCTTTATCAGATGTGCTCTTTCTTCTTAATATTAAGCTTATTTAGTCACGATGCCATTGGCTCCCATGAGATTTGTTACAATGAAAAACCATCACTTTATAGGTAACTATTTCACCATTACCCAGCATATTTAATGACGCATTTTTGGAATTATGTACATCATTATCAGATTTCATAATTAACGCTTTTGTTCACCGTGATTTCTAATTAATTGCGAATAGTTTCCTGATGATTATTAATTACGTTAATTACGATTATATTTTTGTGTATCATAATTAATAATTAATCAACTAATTTCGGTTGTAACCTGTTTGACCATCAATCTCGTTGAGGAAATGTGGGTCGAATTCGTAATTATCGTATCAATAGCCGAATACACATGTGTTGAAACCCGGCGTTCGGCAGGATAAACATTACAAGTTAAATAATCCATAAATCATACGGTTAAAACAATATTTACGTTAACCGAAACCGAAAATATCGCGACACGATCGCGGATTGTTGTTTTTTTATTGCGTCTCAATTTTTCTTTGTCATTTTTTATACCCACCAGAGGATAAACCGGTTCCACACCCACAAAATTCTCGAAAGATGATAGAATTTGCGAAAGTCTTGTGGTTTCTTTAAGCTTTCTTAAAATAATGTGACATGGCGTATCGGATTTTCTTTATGTTTAACAATGGAAACCTTAAAAGTATTTTATATCCGACATAATAAGTATTTGTCCCAGCGGCAATAAACTTTGGATTTTTTTTTTAAATATAAATTATGCTAATAAAAACATGTCTCGTTCAAATTGATTTGTAATATAATTTCGTGTGGTCTCACCAGCTTCAAAATTGCTATTATGTATTTTATTTATACGAATGATTTAAGCACCAACCGGTTTTGCGGTAGCTTCGTTGATTTCGCATGCGGTTTCATTGCAGCTCTAAGAATACTTAATGAAAGGAATATGGATATTTTCCGCACGGGAATAAAAGTTTTTACTCAGTATGTTATTTTGAAATATGAAGGTGTCGACATGACCGCAAATGTTATTTATAGAACAGAAAATATTTAAATAAATTGTTTATGTATGTATTTGTATTTTTTTTGTCTCTTTCTGTATGTTATTTTCCTGTGTACAATATAGATTTAAATAAATTATATACTAAAACGTATAACATGTGTATCTGATGTGCGCTAACTCTTTTCATTGTCAAAAAGTCCTTATTCCTATAATGGACGATAAAAACTAACGAAAAGACATTATTTTGTACAAGTTGCTGTTTCCTTTTTTATTTTAAAGCGCAAAGCTTGTATCCGGCGTGTGACATTCGAAAACCTCGAAGTTTTTGTGCATATGCAATAAAGTTGACAAAAATACGTGCTCTTTAGAACCCCGTCCTACATTGCAAGTCGTATAAGTTTGTTCGTACCGTTATTGTGTCTTCTTTTGAAAACTATTCCAAAGGTGTTTGTTTTCTTTGTTGTTTGTAGCTTTATAAATAAATAAAAATGTTTTAATCAATAGATTGTGATGCGTGATTTTTAAGTGCATAAATGAAGCTGTACGTAACGTTAACTATATATTTTTACTAAGTTAGCTAATAGTGAATATGTACGTGCGTACTTAAATTGAGTAATTCTTTGGTTTATCAAAAACAGTATAAAGTGTATACAACAACCCATATAAATCCATGGACGTGACAATGAATATTCATGTATATAATTATAGCTTTTCCTTCCCCACAACATATCATATAACATTAAAATAAATTTTATCTAAACTTACCTACAGTACAAACGCGTTACGGAAAATTTAGTTAATTAATCAGAAATAACTCAGACTGGCACACAATAGAATAGGTATGTCAAGTAATGAACTTAGATGTAACGAGATTTTTATTTTGCATGTTAATTCTGGTTTGTAATTAAAAAAATAAAACAAACAGAAAAATTGTACCTACCTACTTGGTATCATTTCTAGGGCGTAAAATTCAATATTGAGCATTATTTCTCTGGAAACTGGTTTGCGTTTGGGATGGAAAAATACAATTTTAATTTTCTGAATTATTTTATACATTAAGTAACGGCGTGCGGAGTAATTTTACTTTCCTTACTCTAGCTAAGTGACTATTTGTATGATATGAAAATAAGAATGATAATTATTCACAAGCAATTTTGGCGAGAGCAAATTTCAAATATAACCCCGAAAATACACCTTTGATAATTAATTATAGTAAAAGTTATTGTTAAACTACTTGATGCTTTAATAATGATAGTGAAAGTTATCATCAAAACTACTTACTGCACCTAGGCCTTAAAATAACCGTTTAACAAGCAGTTAAAAAAAATATATTAGCCCGCGATTATTGTATTGTTGATCGAAGCTATTAGCAGATAAAATCCTGGGCCTCTATAAAAACATCCTGTTTAATTAGCTTAGTCCACATCAACCTACATCAACAAAGCGAAATCATTTACAATTATCCATTATTGTAATATAAAAACTAACTGAGCACACGACCTTGATGACTCGATTACTTAGTTTGTTCGTCCGTCACAATGGGACGAGTAATTATCCTAGCTTTGAGTGTCCACGCATAATAGTTTTATAGATTTCCTGTCGTAAAATGCTCGAGGTCGGTTAACAAAGTGCATCGTGATCAATGGCTGCATTTTCCGCGAACGTGCGTGGGCGGAGTCGCGTTCGTGTCTTGGCTAATGGTCGAACTTGCGGTTTTGATGCGGGTTAAGGTTGAGTCCGCACTTGTTGGTCTGTGCTTGGCTTGGTACGGTTGAGTGACAGGTGGTAATGTTAAGCTTTTGGTCTACGTGTAGTAACTAAGTGTAAGCTTATTTTGTAAGTGCGGTGAGCAAATGGCTTATTGATGGAACGTGGTCGCCATTTATCGTGATACATCTTAAGTGGTTCCAGTAAGTTAATGTAGAGGATAAAGGATGAAAAGAGTAGAGAAAAAAAGAGGTCAGACTGGATTAGTGGCTGTTCCAAATTCACGCAATTTTTTAAAAAGTGCTATCGTCAAGGATGTAGCTACGTATATGTAGGTTACCTCTCTTCCTCAGTTAGTTGTGGGAATTGACAAGATTTGCCGATATCTGTTTATCGACGCTTGTTTTAGATACCCTTGCACTGATTAAAGATTAGATTAATTGCTTCACTGTAAAGGTATAAAAACTACATTTCAGTCGATTAGTCAGCACATTTTGAGCAGTAGCAAATCTAGTAATGGTATCTGTAAATCTAGTAAATCTGGCCAATTTAATAATAATATTAGGCCCGTGATATTTTATCCCGCTGACGGAGCTGAGTTCTTTAAAGAAGAGTAATAAATATTTTGTTTTTTTATTTGGCACAAACATTACATAAGACATATATACATTACACATGTTATATAAAAAGGTGACAATCATGTTAGTGCTTACACAAATCATAAAAGCTGCACTTGAAACTTATACACAGTAGTAATAAATGCAATACCTCCAACACTAAAATTCGAAAGCTGTACGTGCTTGACACAATAAATTTTAAACTTGGAATATTTTTCCCCGTTTTCTTTCATAGTGTGTGCATAGCCTTACTCGCTTATCCTTTTTCCAACGCCTATTATTATAATGTTAAATAGGTATCAGCTAGGAATGCGAATGATTCGTATGACTTATATTGCGTGTACTAGCAGCACGTGCTTTGAGATTTTCTTTTATGCATTGTATACTGATTATTATGGCAGTGCAATTTATTATTATATACTTTGTATTCCAGCAAGTAATCTTTTTATAATAATTTTAACGGCATAAAACCTTAAGTAAAACCAATATTTTGAACATTATTTAGAATCATTGTTGTATTGTAATGTTACAGTATTTCTACTGTAGTAGGTGTTAATTGTACAATTTACGATTTACAACCAGTTTATCAGAAATCTGCCACCCTATTACTTACAAATCACGAGACATATAAAATCAGCTCTATATATTATGTATCTCATCGAAAAATGATGATACCAACCACCAACATACCAAACAATATCATTCAATGAAACGACCGTCCATTTCGCAACTTTGTCCCCATAATTGGATTATTGATCTCGATGGCGAACGGGTTCTACGTCAGTAACGGAAATCATTAAGTTATCGATAATTAAGAGTTATTATATCTAAATTACTGTTACATATACATTCAACGATGAGTCAATAATTATAATTATCAATGAGCGTTATAAAATAACTATTAATATCCTCTGATTGTGTTTATACTAGCTTTTGCCCGCGTTATTCAGTTAATTTGATATCCTTTGTACTGATTTTTATTTACTGTACTGTACTGTATCAGTCCATATACATCCCACTGCTGAGTACGAGCCTCCTCTATAATCGAAAATACTATTAATAGGGGATTAAGAATACGATTAAGATTTATCATTTTTATTTAGAAATATTTTTTTTATACAAGGCATTGATTAATTAGATAGGAGTCCCATTGATCTAGTAGCGACATGTATAGGCTGTGAACTGTGTGGTCCATTCTACTGGTTGGAAAATGTTGGGGTGAGTTTTTCGTTTGGAAAAATCTCATATAAGATTTTAAAACTGAAGTAAGCTCAGCTAACCGTAGGTGGCACTGATGGCACACCGTCTATCTACCTCTTAAGGATATAGACTTGAGGAGTGAGGTTTAAGTCGTAGCGTATATGTTCAGGTTAATCTCTTGATCCTCATGGTCCTCAATTTTCATGGTGTTGTCGGTGAACGGATGAGCGCCTTACCATTGAGTAAAACGCTTCTTCGTTTACTGATCCATACCTTTACAAAAATGTTCAATATTCAACTACATAAAACATTAGAAACTATTTGTAAATGTCGCATTCATGGGAAACCTTTAATATATTCCTACTAATCAATTACAATATATTAAGTTAACAAAAGACCCTGTGTCTATTATGCAAGAACTATAAATCGGTGAAGGCTACGGACATAACTATCTTCTTGCATCTTGAATGTATAATAATAGAGGAAAATATACATTTTATGAACTGCCTTTACAGCATAGTAGAGGCGAGACTAATAAATTTATTTAATCATAAAATTATATAGTAAGGGCCGTGATTTATTTATAAAGTCGTACCGATTCATTGGTTGTTAGTTATTTATATATTTATCAGTGAATATTATTAACCTGCATTGTTGAGAACTTGTAGCCAAATTGATAACACCAAAGTAAATACTAAGGAATAATTTTCGATTCCTGGTTGATAACCCATTTTATATAGTCTTTAATCTTGAGAATACTTTGTATCGTAATGTAAATTAACGTACCTGATTTGAAAAATCTATTAAAAAGACCAAATCTTTAATAAATAATAACACAAACGTTTTTATATGCATAAAATTAATGCTTTATTTGACAAGTTTGATTATTTAAAAAATATGTTGTCGGTTAACGACCCACATGGTGCCTACAGTCTAGACGTCTGCATAGAATTCGGAATGTAATTAAAACGGCTAGGTGTGTTTCGTCTGGGCCTACCAAAAACTATGGGATAAAAAATAATTTCGTTGTCCCAAATTTGATTTTTTATTTAATTTTGATTTCTTTTACAGGGTGGACGGTCACTACAATATTTTTACAACGTTAGGAATAGAAAATAATAATAAAAAACAAAGTATTTTTTATTAGGGCTTCTAAGCCAATCAATAAACATGTTACTAGACTAAACTTAACACCAACACAACGAAGTCTTTGAAATGTCACATTGATTTTTACATGTGGGAGTCAAAAAGTTCGTTTATATATATTGTACATACGTCTACGCACCAGACTCGAAAATTGAGCGAACGAACAATGCCTTGCCAAACTTCCTTTGTTCCTTACACGTATGTAATATGTATAAGTAAATATAATTTGGCGCCAATATAAAACAATAGCTTGGCGGCAGATGGGACATTCCGGGAGTATGTGATGTTAAGTGGGAATATAGAGATATACCTTCACATTGAGCGTTATCTAATAAATGTTTTAATTATACTAGCTTTTCTTTTTGGGTGTATTTAATTAAATACATAAGTGCAGTAATTAATTTTGGAGGATATAATTTTGTAAAAAATTGTAATTGTTATCCACAAATAAACCCCAATTATCAATAAATCTTGTTTTTTATAAATGATACTCGAATTCAAACTGGTATTCAGGTCAAAGCTTCAATAAACATGCGAAGTCGAAACTTTTGTTAATTGCGCTGTGCTACATAGCACGTTACACAATCTCGTTGTATCTGGTTATCAGTTCTGAGTTTCATTCATTGTCGGCGTATAATACAAGAAAATCATTCGTTCATAATGGTCTCATGATATGTAGGCAGACAACTTATTAACAGCACAGTTAGTGATAATTTTATTCAAGGCTGACATTGGTTTTCGTATAAACAAGATACGAGCGCATTTTACCATCGCGGTTTAATTTTTTTTGAGATTATTGAGGACGACGTTGCATTACACAATTGGGACAGAAAATGTTAATGATCCACTGCTTTGGTTCGATGCCTTATTAAGCCACATTTCTGCGGACGGCAAAACGTGATGTTTGTCGAGGCATTGACCCCAGGCCTCTGAGAGACGTTGCGAATGTGTGCAGAACTAATGCGGCGTCGGTGTAATGTATTCTATGGCATGGGAGGACGTGCGGTTGTGTGCGTCGGCTCGGAACACACCCACCGAGACGCGCCGAATTTACGGACGATAGTTTTTGTCCGCTGCCGAGTGTCAAGGACGATCGTCACTGTTGCTAACGCTTCGAGCGCCTCGTCCGCGGTCGCCGGTCTGTTCATGTACTTTTTTTAAAAATAGAACGTTAATTTAGATTATTTTTTATTTTATGTTCCAACCATGTAGTTTTTATTTCGTTTTATTTACATCGCTTTCTTCTTTTTGTAATGCCAAAGAAAGCCTTCGTGTTCGAAACATAAACACAATTGAATTAAGCTGAACGTTTTATCGTCATAATAAAATATTACTGCGTTTATAAAACAACTTATTTGTAAATCGGTTTCGTAATTGCCACTGACCTTAGAAGGTTGTAATTAAAATCAAACTTTTGGTGCACAACCGTAATCAAGAGCACAAACAACAATTGAGATTAATTTACATTCCGCGCTGATTAACCGTAGCAAATCAGTAAACGTCGGTACACTTTCGTATTAGAACGAATGGATTGCTGTAAATGGTTACCCTTTTATGAGAGAGGTCGTTTTCTGCATGCACTGTCCATAAACAGTGTTAGTTGTAACTAGATTTTGCCACATAGTATATTAAATGCGCAAATAATAAAGTACAGTCACGACCACACGTCTAATGCATAAGTTTGAGCTTGAAACTTGACATTGCAATGTTGGGAGTGAATTCAATGGGCTATTAGTGAATTATTATTTATTAATAATATCACGTTCTTCACATATTGTGATGAATTAAGCTAATGTTATGGTATATTGAAATTTGTAATCGATATGCGTTATAAACTTGTGCGGTCTTTGTGATTCGAGCTTGAATAACATTTTCATACGTGTTCTCCAAACACCAATTTTTGTGGGTTTTTTTGTTCCTTGTAAGATTGTTGAACATGCATAGATGCATAATATGTACATGCATATGTAAGTTATTAAAAATTATACATCTAGGCGATCAACTCTCCCGTAATAGGTAAATGATGTCTGAAACTAAAAGAAATTCAATCAAAATCGGTTCATTCATTTTAAGTTATGATGTCACCGACAGATACACAGATAGGAACTTAAGTTAAACTTAAAACACCCCTGTTTTTGCATTCGGCGTTAAAACAGACGCCATTGGCAAATAATACCAACATGTCTGGTCCACCCCTTCTACAAAAGTTATCCTTTCGATTTCTACTTTAGGGGAAAGTAAAATAAAATCTAGTTGTTATTATATTTTCCCAATTTCGAAATTAGTGCAGTATAAAAGATCTAGTAATTTTATTATGTTTGTTGCTACGTAACTGCGAAATTGGAGCAAGTACACAATTATCTCAGTTCGGAGAAAAAGTATGAAGTATCGTGAGACATGTGTTATCGGAGTTTTAACATGCATTGTAATTTGTTTTTAATATTCACACTTTTGTTCTATTAAAAACTTCTCTTCTTATGAACCTGGATCATTTCCTCGTAGCGCAAAGAACTGGATAAATAGGCTGACAAAATTGTGTCGAATGATAGAGATGGTTCTTTATCTGGACGGCATTTTACTTACTACGAGTTGCATTTCAATCACTTTACTGAGCCCGGAAAGAATACATTACCTTATATGTAGCTTGGAATTCACTTGTATTTTCTCTGAAACGGGAACCATTTCAGTTGAGCTGGCACATTTGTGCTGCAGTACCTACTATCGAGCTACAGCAAAATTAAAGTCAAATGAAAATTTTACAGCAATTTTTATACCAAGTAAATCTGTTATGTGAACATTCGTGTTTAGATTTGAATTAAATAATTATATCACTGCTAAGCCTTTGAACTTGGTTCTATGAATAAATACAAGTACACAATAGCCTTACGTTAAATTCAGTGCTCACAATCGTGAACATTTTGACAGCTTAATTGATGATCGCGCTCTCGCCCTCACAAGTCACAAGCATGACATTGTACTAATGTTTCCATTCCATTGTCGACCGCAATGGTTGTCAAACACATATTTTATTGAAGACTAGCTTGGGCTCCGACTTCGGTCGAAATATCCATAAATTTTTCTTTATGTTACTTCGTTTCAGATTAGTTTTCCAACAAAGGAAGCTCTCCAATTTTTCTGTACGAGTATATATTTTTTATGATTTTAGTGTTTCTTGTTGTTGTTAGTATCCAAGTAGGTCCAATTTTCATTTAATTTATATTTGACTTTGTACATTTAGGAGGGAACTCTAAAATATATATATTTTGCGTTAGTTTCAATATATGCAAGTTCGTCCTTTTTATAACTCGCTTTCAAAGTGGTAGAGATTTTATTTTTATATTTTATACCTTCGTACAATCGTAAGCACTTTGTATATTAGCAAGTCGTGTTTTTAAAATGAATTGAATTAGTTATTGCCATTACTACGAAACAGTGTAGGTTTGTTAACATATCTCCAACAATCGTTCTAGGAACATAAAGCATAAGCAAATTTCCTATTCGTAATGAGGAAAACAATACAAGATAATACAATTACTTATCATGGAAATAACTTTAGGTAATAAAATGTTAATATAAAGATTTATGCATATGGAAGTAACTTTTTGTAATAGGTGCAGCTATATAAAGTCTCACAGGGTTTTTATTCGTAACCATATCTTGCTATTAAACACAGAGTTTTCCATGTTTTCCATACAAACATTCGTTCCCTATTCAACTTCACTTTGAGATTAAATTTAAAAATTGTTTTGTAATACTCGCTGCTCTCCCACGCTGAAGATTGCTTCAGGAATTGTCCTGTGCAAACTTCAATGCTTCTGTACCCGCTGGATTTAGCAGTTTTACTGTTGGTTATACACGAGAATTATATTAAGTAGATATTTTTTGGAATATTATATTATAGTATATAATCTTTAATCCCTACAAATATAGAAATACTTGCCGGAATTTATGCCGAAAATTATTTGCTTTGAGTTATTTTCATCTTATTGTTTTTTTTTCAGGCGCATATTTTCTGACCATTTTTTTGTCCAGCGGTTACAGAGTTCTTTCTTATCTAATCTTTATTTTTTATTCGACGCAGTAACTAATTTTTGTCGATACGCCTCGGGCCACTGTGGGCGTGATAGTTTTTTTTATTCGTGGCCAAACAGCAAAGATTAGCGACTGGATCGATTTTCTACTAAAACGGTTTTTAGTGATTTTTTGCGCTGACGTCGTAAAAGACACGTTTGGCATTTCTTTATTATGATTTTGACGTTTTTGGCGGTGATCTCAGTGGTATAATTAGATTTAATTGTATGGTCTTGTGAGGTTTTTTCTGTTAATCGAAAAGTAACGGATGTAAAAAAGATTTTTTTTCTTTTAATAAGCTTTAGGTCTATTGTTGGATATAGTTTATGTTAGATTACTTTATCTTGCACTTGAATTCGTTCTTCGTCTTTAATAATTAACCAATTTGTGACATACATCACCTTACATAATCTAGCAAATTTTGCTATAAGAATATCCACAGCACCCACCTATGTCTATTGACTCTATGGTAATATCTTATATTAAGAATTTCTGATTCAAATACAAGGTAAAGGCAATCTGAATATTGGGAACCACGTTAACTTATGTGCGGTTGTTTTCAATTCATACGAAAGCCGATTTTTCCTGCATCAGAAAACTATGGTTTGGAATTTCTTACAATAAATTAGATACCCGAGTAAAATAATTCATCCGTCCATCTCACATGGATCGAAAAAGTTATAATATATTATGAAATAGAGCGGCAAACAGGTTTCAAATTCAGCTGATTCTCGCAGCCGAAATTTGTTACTTCCGTTCATAAATAAATGTTGTGTGCATTGTTTTTTGGGCTCTAATAGCTAACGAAGCGATGTTAAAAATGACGACCTTCTCAAGTGAATAACAATGAGCGTGTCGACCAGACAGATTAGCTGTATTTATTGCACATTATATCTACCGGCTGTCACAATTTTTGTACTCACAATTTATGGACTATTTCCTTTGCTCTTGGGAGCGTGCAAACGCCATTGTTTTGTGAGGAAGTTCGTTTTTTACTTTGGTGTTAATTTAATTTTAAATTAAATTGTATTACTTTAGGTTACGTTAACTTACTAACAAGTGAAGGAACCTGTTGATTTTATACAAATTTAAAATATAATTTACTCGACCCGTGTGGGCACATATTATTGATATGATTAATTTATCCTATTATAGGCATAACATAAAAAATCTATCAGTTATTAACTAATTACATACATTATAAATAAATGATGTACTTCGCAAACGCAATTAAGTTGACACATAAACACAGACATAAAAACATTGCGCGGCGGGTGCGGCCGAATCTAGGTTACCCATTTCTCGTTAACCAACTTGGTGGCTCCGAAACAAAGGGACGTAACAACCAATACTGTATTGCGTTTTATGTCTTTTTAAAGTCGTTTCAGTTGACCCCTTTTGCTCGGAAACTCAAGGCAATATCTCATAGCCTGTCTCATTCGTTCTAATATATTTTGTAATAAGATGGAAGAGGATGTCGCGTCCCATCCTATAAGATCTTCGTGATAGTTATGGCGCGTTAAATGGGGTATAATGTTGAGAGATTATTCCTGTAGGTGCCGTAGTTGCGTCGCTCGATACACGTACTAGGAGCGGTTTGAAGCTTTTATTACTGTATGCGGTTGGTAATCTAAAATAATTGTAGCTATAATAAAATAATTTGGCATTAAGGAATACATTATGATTATTCGTATACCTCCCGTTTATTTGATTTTGAATTTATTTTTAACACTGGGTTTAGTATGCCCTCATCCGTTTTAAGCTTTTCAAAGGCGCGGAAGATGTAATTTAAATGTCAAACCAAAATGCACAACCAAAATCGATGGTGCAATTTATCTCCATAAATAAAGAACTAATCTCAAACCTACGCGGGCCAGAGCGGATACATTATGATATTTCTTTCCCCATTTCTGGCGCGGACGTCCTACTACCTACCCAATGTTATTTGCATATTCGTTTATATGGCACTTGTCGGTTATTGCTGCCCACGCTATAGCCCCGTTTATTCTTAGCTACCAATAGACCTTTTATTTCCAACGAATTACTTTTCTAATAAGTATAAAGAGGTTTTCGCTCGTAAATTCCCTTAACTTCTCCGCTTTGTCGCTTTCTCCATTAAACGCAATGTTTATTGTGCGAGCGGAAAATCGTTGGCAAATCGCGGTGTGTTTGAACAGATGTGTTCTGTTTGTTCATCAAACACAGTCACTGACTACTGATGTATCGGGAGATTTAACATTGCGTAAAACACTTTTTGCATCGCATTACAAATAGATTGCGGGTAGACATCTATTGAGTGCGACTTGCCCGCTCGCAGACACATTGTTTTTCAACTTTAATTGAACACACGGTTTTTCTTTGGTTCAATCGAAACGCTCAATCAATCGTGTTTAGGTTTTAGTGTTAGACCGATCGTACAACAGGATAATTTTGAACAAATAATCCAGGTTGTTAAAATGTTCTGCGGTTTTATTGTGTTTGCTGAAATGTGTTATTTTCCCATTATTTACAAGAATACCGTTGACCTTGGACTCGTCTGACCGTCCGCTGTGAATCGATGTTTCTGACAGCGTGGCGCATTTTTCCTTAGAGCTCGCGAGTGGAATAAGCAAAAGCGTCGTATCTAGGTTACGCAGACTCCGTGCTTTATTGTATTTACGTGCGACAGATATGAGATACGTACAGATAGAGGCCGGGTCAAGGCGCCAGACAGCTTTCGACTGCGCCGGCTATATACGGATCTAGCGGAGTTAGCTCCCGTTTTGATCGCACAAGCGGTATTGTCACGGAGCGTGTCCTAATTATTCCGCTCGGGACCGTCCACATAATGTTGTCTAGTGTCAACATCGACATCGTGGTGCTCGTTAATTGCTTAATCCACGCGTGTCCTTGTGGCTGGCTGCTAATCCCCGGCGATGCCGCGCCCGCTCTACGCTGCACAGTAGGTGCGAACAATGGAAGCGACACGCTACGCGGAAGTCGGTTAAAATACATCGTAAAAACCGCATGTAGTTTTAAATTTTATGGCTAGCGTTCAATTGGGGCCTGTAAAAAAGCATTTTATTGGGCGCGCATCCTGGCCGCGAGGCCGCGTGCTTCGATAGCTCTAATTAAAAACCCGCCTCGTGAACTCTTGCGAAAGTCGGACCCCGCCGAATTGCATTGCGAAATGCTGCGCGCCCTTCGATTGCATTCGCGTAAACATTCAACAAATACACGAGACATTGGAAACAAAAACAATTGCATTGCTTGTTATTTCATAATTATTGTTCGCGTGGGCTTGCACCAAGGTGTTAAGCTTAACTATTGATTATGATTCGATATCAAGGCGAACTATTTCCGTCCTATCACGCTACTATATGCAGAAATTCATCATAAATTATTTTCAGGTTTTCGTTTTCGCTTGATCACGCCAAATGCTTAAAATTTTAGACATAACCTGCCCCAGTAATACATATAATGGACTTACATCTCCCGTGAGCCGTCAACATATTATGGAAGTAAACAAATTCGCAAACACAAGCCCTTATATTAACAAATGTTCTCTCTCTTTCCAGGTCCACAAGTGAACGAACAATACCCGTGAAGACTTCTCGCGTAGGAGACGTAAAGTGCCATTTCAAACCAGTTTACCACATGCAGTGATATTTAGTCTTATCTTATCTAGTGATAGTGTTTAACCGTGATATCTAGACTTAAGGCGATATTTTTTTATAAAACGTTACCAAAAAGAAGCGAAACTGGCTCCGTACAAGGATATAATGAACTCGTCGAGCATGAGCTCCGCTGTGCCGACGATAAAGTGCGAGGACACCGCGGCCTCGCCCGGTGGGGGGGCGGATGGGGAAGCGAGCGGCCCTGGAGCCTACAACCTCAGCGTGAACGTGAACCTGAGCGCCGCCGTCATCAACATGCTGACGGCGGAGACGGCCACCACCACGCTGCGCACGCCCGAGATCGTCAACGACGTCATCACCATGACCAACCCCCTCGACCAGTATAATTACGACAAGAGCTCCAGTTTTAAGGTTAGTTTAGTCTTTATTTATACCAACTTAATACTTATCCTTATATCTGTATATAATGGCATCGGAGTAAAACAAATGTTAGGAATATAATAACCTGAACAATAGGGTTGGAATTCTACGACCTGCTACTCCTTTCTTTTCAAAATATGGATTATTTATAGAAATATTGTATGAACTAAATCGCTTGACTTAGCAACTGAATACAACAGATCGAGGTTTATAAACGACGTAGCTAGTCCCTAGATAAATGAAGCAGATATTAACGTAATTACTGGAGTTTAGCTCGTTATGTGCTGTCTGGTAATAAATAAAGCTACCGTATATGGAACACACCTTTAACGACTAATTCGTTAGGTTAATATAAAATGTAAAATGGTCGTTCCCATGGAGCTGTTATAAGTAGATCGAACAATTTTCAGAATAGTTGGTGTAACGATTCTTCCATCATTGTAAACCTCTTCTTCATACTAGTACATATGTATGTACATAGTGGTTCCCCTGCTCCTGATGTTAAGTGCGATTCCGTTCAGAGAGAATATTGATTGGTCAGAGATGGTTATCTCTGGCCACTCGAGCTAATAGTAGGTACTAGCCTGCTTAATAGCCTGGACAATACAATAGCTAATCCACGGTTACCAGAAATACAATCTATGCTATGATACGTGTGCACCTCAAAGGTATAACGTACAAGATAATAGAGTTGATATAAAGGGCGTTGAACTAGTAACAACACATCGTTGCTTATTTGTGCTTTCACGTAAGCAATCGCGATTCAACGCATCCTTCCAGCACTTAGGTCACATCCACACGCTGCTGTTAGAATGTAAATAAGTGTTGCAAGTATTTTGATATGTTGCCAAGTATCGGGTGCTCTACGTAACACGGTCACGTGACAGCTCCTTTATAAATACTGGACACCTAACACTTACCACGTACGCGCCGTGCCGTACTCAGTTTAATCCGAGCACCAGACTTCACGGCGCCTCTGTGTTATCTGCTTTATATTTAGTTACCACATCTGCACATGCTCCGGTGTTCGCATTTAGTAATCGAGATTATCTGTCCTCAATGAATTTCATTACTGAAATTTATGAATGACGGAGAATTTGGAGCGTGAAAAAAACAATGGACACGTAATTATGTATAGAGCAGTAAATTTTAAAGCCTGCCAAATACGATTTGTTGGGGCCAGTAGAGTGTTACAGGAAGTAATTTTGTATGTTAACAATCTACACACCCCTGTTCCTATAGAGGTGTATTAATTGATAATTACGGTTCTAGAATATATTATATTGAGCTATTATTCATTCTTGTTACGCGTTTAAATATCTGCAGTTTAAATAATGTGCGTAGATAAGAGTTCTTTTGTTTTCAAACTATGTGCGACGAAAGATTACATTTAATGCGCATTTGTAATTTTTATATACCTATACAAGTTACTAAGGAAATTTTAGGTATAGGAAAGGTTCAGAATTTTTTTTGTAGATCTGGATGATGGCTGAAACGTTACTGACACATTTGAAAATGAAAACATAAACATATTATAATACTGTGCCAACAGTTCTGTAAATAAGAAAACGAAATACAAAGTATTTATAACAAGATTACAATGTAATAAATTGCACCCGCAATCCCAAAGCAGTTAAGCATTGCATTGCATCGAAGGTACCCAGTTCAAATACAGCAACACTTCATTACTTAACTTATTTTAATTAGATTTATTTTTTAATAACGCAGTAACCTGCTACGGTCACGCTAAATGTATCGCTTTCCAGTTCATCCTTTTTATATTCGAATTCAATCAAACTCACGTCTGTAGATAATATATGAACTGCATTACATTCCACCGAGTGTAGAGTAAGTCACATTATCTTACCAGTTTATAAATCCTTGGATTTGCATTCGAAGAGTAAGCAATTAAGGTTTTCCGGAGTGGTATTTGTCCCCTCATTATGGCAGGGTCAGCGGGGCGTAAAATGCGCCATTAGTGTTATGACGGTGCTCATTCCCCGTGTGGTTGCAGGGCGGAAGCGGTAATGACTCGAATTCTTCGATGTCCAACGGCTCGTCGGCCACATCGCCAGCCTCGAGTACGCCGCCCAGCATACAAAAGGTAAGAAACCTATTAATTTAAAGTGGAATATATTTAACGTAAGTATAATATGTAGTGGGTTTGGTAAAGGCCCAAGCCTTGTCTAGTTTCGTAGATAAGCTCTGCAGTAGATAACATATGGGTTGGTATAGTTATTTTTTTATTTGTGCAAAATTTTATTTGGTTCGTGCAAAATATTATAAAAATAAAACATAAGTTAATGTTAAAACTACTAGGTATTGTTAAAAACTTGAGAAGATCGTTGCGACAGAAAATATTTTCCAAGTAATTAAATAAACATATTTGGGATACTTAGGTACATAATGTATACCTAGGAGGTATTGAAACGCAATTTCTTGATAAGAGGTTACACATGGTTTCTTAATATTGTCGTTGGTAGATACTATAATACGGTAATAAATAAGTTCGTAATATAGTGAAGATTATTTTCATCCTTATTGCCTTCACACAAGTTACGATATAACTGTGCAAGTCTGAGTTTGCACCAGAATACTGGAACGTGTGTGGGCAAATAACTGCGTAAACTTCGTTCAATTTTCGATTCGAGACTGGTGCAAACTCGCGTTTGCGCAAATGCATTTGAACGTTTGTGGCAGCCAATAGCATATTCTACTTCTTTTTGCGTAAACAAGCCATACAAATTACCAAATTACCTATTGTAGGTACAAATACTCGTTGTAATAAATAAAAATGAATTGCTAACGAGAACATTACTCCCACACATGCAAAAGGTTTTTGTGCAAAATGCAAAACAAGTGTTACAAGTTTCTTTTATGGAAGTGCACTAATTGTATCTAGGTAGGTAACTTAATTAAGTTGTTGCACCTAATATTTAGTCATTCCAGTATGTAGGTAGGTTTTTATTAAAGTGAGATTATGTATTGATTTATGCGAAATGAACACACAGAAATTTTTTGAGCCACCTGCGGCCAGTAGTGATCCAAGACCTAAGTTTAATTTAAGTAAGATAATATTTGCTAGGCACTCTCAGATTAGATGTTTTAAAATGAATGTAGGATGAATAATGTATAATGATGGTTAGTAATGCCAGAGTCTTGTAAGACGGTTTGTTTTATAATTTTATATGAAATAGGATTTATATCCATGGTCAGGGATTTTAGTGATACTATATAAATATTTTCCATGGTTTAATGACAGGTACTTAATTTTTTAAACCACAAGGCATTTGAAGTTAAAAGCAGTGGGTCTGATAAAGTCGCCCATACGTTGCAACGCTGCATTCCTTAACATTAAGATTTTTATATTTTGTTATTGCGCTCATGAATAACTGAAATAAAGTGACAGCATTAATGCGGCACTTTGTTCAATGAGTGAGATTGTTGGAGGCCGAGTAATCCCCTCCTAATACATTTCAAAGGCCGGAATTGAACGTTTTTATGGACAGATGATAACTTATCATCAGGTGAGCGTGTAACACTTTGATCGGAACCGTGTTTTAAAAAATGACATTCGAATGTTAAACTACGGACACCTCTTAACTGATTCAAACTCACATAAGCCTTGGGAAAAAAAAAAAAACTATTCAATATTTTCCGGCACATTTTACCAACAGTAACCATAAAAAAGGCTTTATGCGGTCGACTTATACAAAAACCGTTCACGGTCAATTTTAATCTCATGGTGTTTGGGAGTATGTGTATGACGCGTGTTAAATTAGTTTAATTAACAACATTCGAAGCCGCTTTGAAGTACAATAAGTGTAAATGTCACACCAATCAGGTTTTAGAACGCAAAAGAATAGTCAGCGGCCTGGCAGGAGCTATCGCATTATTTCATTGCCAACAATGCGCAAGATGCACACAATCGAAATAATAAGTGAGTAAATCTGCGTCAAGAGTTGGTTTCCTTTGACCTCGTATTCAAATTATCGTCATTAATAGCCGACCTGCCTATAGAAGTATAATACAACTACTTTTTGTCTAGATGGTGTAGGCACGAAACCAAACGCTGCTGAACACAATGGGCGGACGTTATTAATGTGAGAAAAATATTATAGCATTGATAATAATTGTAATAACTGTTTTTCTCACATTTCAATTAACTACAGTAGAAGCAGAATAGTGTAAAATGCAATTATATTATACATTCTTACGATGCCTAGAATATTGAATACACATCTTCAATGCAACCTTGATGAAATCACCGTATCAAGGTAATGTGACCATGAATCATTGTAAAAAATATACGCACGACCTACATTTATTACATCTCTGTGATGTTAGTCAAAACATGTGTACTTTACGACCTGATTGATGTGTAATACAAAAACACGGCAATTTTTATTCAACGCGCGGAAACCGAGTACACGACATTCGATATAGTTGAAACTAACTATTTGATTATCCACGGGAAGCAATAACACGTATTAAAATATTCGATTCACATACAATTCCTACATTATCTTGATTTTGATTGTGTTATTTACGTTGCTGTTGTTGAAGTTGAATAAAAACGTTAAATTTCAAGCAGGCAGTATTTGCACATATTCGTTTTTATTTGTATTTATTTATTCGATACCGCACATAAACAAGGTACACAAACGAGATACGTTAGTCATTTGAGGCATATAAAATGTTTTAACTAGCATAACTAAATACATAAAGTTAGCTTAGATAAAAAAATAAATAAAAACTAAATTCATTTGTAAATATCAACAAAATATATTTTCATTCTGTCTAAAGTAGATTGTTCATACTGGCATGACAGAGCGATTGCATTCCATCTCTTTCTGCAGCGCTGTCTGGATTTTTGACTAGATAATCTTTAGCCGTTCGAAGCAAAGACGCCAACATATACGAAACCGGATGTACACTGACTAATCTCTGAACATATCTAGCATTACTGCTACGAGTTACACAATGTATAGAAATTGCTAATGAAGCTGATAGTTGAATACAATCAGGCAAAAATCTTGTGATACACTGTATACACGCCTATATTTGTTTTTATACGTGATTCTTAATTCGAAACGCTTAATCATTTAAGACAAGCAGCTTATACCTGTACAATGCTAAGTAATTCTTGGAATCGTTTTTTAAATGTTTGCATGTTATTTCCAGACGTGTTCTGAACTCATAAAGGCGGGCCTCAAGCTGTCTATAGAATCGAAGAGGAAGATGTCTGGCAGCGACACTGACGTCGGAGTGAAACGGTTGAAGAAAGAGGACAGTGACGATGAATACGATAGCAGCGCCACGCAACAGCCTAAATCAGAAGGGGTAAGGATTATATAATTAATTTGAGAAATGTGAATGTATAAAATGAAACCTAGAAATGGTACACTTTATGCCACCAACGAAACGACGATTACGCTGGTGTCATTTACCATCAGTTGGTCCCTCTACACGAATGCCTCCTTTTCCTTAAAAAAAAATATGTTCACCCTGTGTCAAGGAGTTGTGAGTTCGATTCCCATGGCATTATTTTAAGTGTTATCAGAATACGATAGGGAAAATACACGATTTGGCCAACATAGGACGATTTCTCAAAATTATTGTCGTCAGCCAGACGGACAGTTACAACCCATAAGCTACAATTATACATAAGTTTTTATCAATATACTCAACTTATATAATAGTTATTTATATCGCTGACGCCAGAATTAATATTATTCCTATACATCTGAATACAGTAAATGGATTAATATATAATGAATGGAGATTTTACTACGCTATGAAAAAGGAAAACCGATTTCATAGAATTTATGTTGCATTCATAACTAACGTTTGGTTACGCATGGTAATTTTCATGTTTTCCTTTATGACTATGTCAAGGGTTATACTCATAGAAATTATAAAAAATAATTAATACTTTATAAGGAAATGGCATAAATAGTTAAATACAGAGTGACAAAGACGATTACCACACGATTATTACGGGTGAATTAAAATTGTTTTGTATTTAAATTCGGTGTCAAACGAAAATAAAAAAATAAGATCACTAAATAAAAAAAGTATTTCTTAAATAAGCTATATTCTATATCAGCCCATATACGTCCCACTGCAGGGCACGGGCCTACTCTACAATCGAGAGAATCGATTGAGAGTGGTTAGGCCATATAGTCCACCACGCTGGCCTAGTGCGGGTTGGCGGACTTACATACCGTAGAAATTCTTTAAAATCGCTACGGTATGCAGGTTTCCTCACGATGTTTTCCTTCACCGTTAAAGTGCGTGGTGATTGACTATCAATACACACATAACTCCGAAAAGTCAGAGGTGTGCCCTGGGATTTGAACCCGCGACCACCGTGAACATGTAGGCAGCCGCGTCTGTCCCGTTACCAACAGGCCACCACGCACTTTATAAATAAGCTATATGAATCGAACCAATATGTAACTGAAATGATTTTTACTATTAGCAACACATTTGAGTTATACATTATAATATGCTCTGACGTAACTCTTTCTGCTTATAACATCTGCTCATTTCACAACCGGCATTTAACTCTGCCACAGAGGCCTTTAATATTGTGCAAAGCTTCTCCACGATTGTTGTCTGTTTTATTTACATGACAATAATTAATCTTATACAATTCATTAATTACTCAGTCATAGACAAACACGTGAATAGTGAAACCGCAAAGTTCCAGCTAAATTGAGTATTGATAATTCTGTTCCGAGTAGGTATATCAACAGTCACGTACTCAGTACAATAAAATATATTTTGATCACTTGTATTTCTTTAGGTTTGCAATAAGAATGCAATGTTCCTCTTATTTAAACGTATATTATTTTTTATTTTTTTGTTGTATTGCCATTTCATATAGTTTGATTCGGTGTATGAATTACCTTTTGTACATACGCCGTAGAAGATAATGGCAAACTGTCATGGAGTGTAAAATTTTCGAGATAATACTGTGTATATCCGGTTTCATTAAATCAGCATCCCTCGACGATGGATTCATTATTTATGGCATATTATGGCACTTACCATCGAGTGTCATATAATAACTAGAATTTTGCTAGTCTAAAATATACCTATTCTATAAAAACCAGCTAATACATTTATGTACTTAACGCTCCGTTTGAGGATAAAATAAAAATCCATTATGGGTTATTATTATGCTTTTAGACACCCCTTGGTTTTTCTACTTCTAAGAAGTTTGTATGCCTAAGCTTTAAAAGCTTTATGACTTGCATAAAATCAATAGTAAGTTTCCAAATGACTGTAACACGACTTTAGTTTTGGCTTACTTTTTTTAAAAACCATTTTTAGTTGTTTGATAGCTAGCTAAAAGCTAAAGTTAAACAAAAAACTACTTACCCTTATGTAGTACCTATTTCCTGAATACTAGCACGTATGGCACGTGTATGGCACGGGCCTACTCTACAATCGAGAGAGTCGATTGAAATACGTACATGGGTATAGCAAAAGTAAATCAATATTTCAGTAGCGCTGATCATTAATTTTATAATTATTGTATTTCGATTTGTAATTTGGAAAAAATAAACCATTCTTAAATAAATGAAATTCGTTTATGAAATGAAACGAAATTTGTTTTACGGTCAGGTAGGCCATTAAAAAGCTCTTATGCCAAGTCGATACAATTAATAGTAGTTATTCTCTATTTACAAGATATTTGTTATAATATTATTTATATTAAATTTACTATTTTTCGGAAGTCTTAACTACCTATATATACTCCTTACATACTTTTGCAAGTATACTCAATGCAATGTAAATGCCAATCAATACTACTTGGCTCTTATACGTAACGGCTTCGGCCAGTCTCGTCCAGTGAATAAATAAAGATAGCCACGGAAGATTGCGAATAGGATCTAAACGCTTTTATGATGACCGTCCCTGCATTGTAATTCAACGGCCTGATTGAAGTTTTATGAGCTTACGACGAAGGCATCGCAATGTGAGACCGTGACTTCACTTCCTGATTTCCAAATGGCAATGCGAAATTATGATTGGCGCAACTTGTACGTATCGGGGGTTAGTGTAAAATCGGCACCACACTTCTAGTTATTGTGTATTGATTTCTCATTCGATGAAGCGGACGTAGGGGTTGTGAAACGAGCATTTGGTAGTTGAACAGTTGATTTATTAAATAACCTTCGTCATGCCTTATCAAAAAATTTAGGTCATATAATAAATTAAAGAATATTTGGAGTTCTTATGATGATTCTAATAAATTAAAGTCACAAATGAGGCCACAAAAAATATCACTTCACCGTCGTAAAGCACTAATTAATAAAATGCCCAAAATAATTTTATTACTTTGATAAGAAACTTCGTCAAATTAATGTAAAACTTGAAATTAATTATGCAAGCAAGCGCTATAAACAGTTCCTTTTTGGTACAGCTGACGCCGGAAGACGAGGAGCGTAGGCGGCGCAGAAGGGAAAGGAATAAAATAGCAGCAACTAAGTGCAGAATGAAGAAACGCGAACGCACTGTCAACTTGGTCACTGAGAGCGAGGTCCTTGAAAACCAGAACATCGACCTTAAAGCACAGCTGAAGGTAAGATACCAGTAACACTGTTCCACATAATATTTTGAACGCAATTATTTAGGACCCCGGGTGATTTGGCCTCAACCGGCTTTCTATTCAGTGCCACTGCCGTCGATTGTAATTTATAGCTTTGAACATTAGTATTCCAATGCCATGCGCTCCCTACAACGTTTTCTTTACTAGGAAATATTACAGTACCTACGAATCACAAACTGATTTTCAAGTTAGGTACTTTCAATTTATCAGTTCTGAATTTGTTTTTTTAGTAATGACCACAACGAACTCTTATTTTTTAAGAGACCAGTTCTTCAAGTAAAACACTTCCTGCAACGAATGAATTACCTTATCAGACGTGACGTTAGTGATAACACTTGAAGTCGACTAACCATTAGCGATAAATGCACCGGCAGCGGTCGAGCCGATAAGAAATCCACATTAAAACCTAAACATACTAACAAAAGCGTTTTCTTTTCAGGACTTGGAAGTGCAGAAGCGTCAATTGATCGACATGTTGTCGCTGCACGCGGCGTCGTGTGTCAAGAACAACAACCCCGCGACCAGGACGTCGCCAACAGCGAGCTACAACATGGTTCGAACGTTCGAATCTCCGAGCACATTCCCCGTCTCGTACGAGGCGCATTCACCTTACCTCCGGCCGGAGTCGGCGAACATCCTCGCTTCTAGCTACACGTGCGCCACGCCCATCGGCGACTCCTCCATAGACACCATATCATCACTCGACTCCATCTACGTGGCGCCGCCGCTCCTGGAGCCCGAGTACAACAGACCTGACAGCGTGCTCAGCCTCCCGCCGAGCTCCGAGCCCAGTTACATCACCACAGACGGGTATCTCCCCAAAGCTACCAATCTCCTTGTGCCGATTGACACGGAGCAGGAGTACTACGACCCCGAAGTGAACTACAATTTGGTCAACCAACAGTGCCACGTGTTCCCCGGTACGATACCAGACGCGCAATCGAAAATCAACAACAGCCTCAACGACGGATGCCTTGTTTAGTTAACACCTGTTATGTACGAGTAACCATTATTTTGTCGGGTCCAAATTAATTTCGACATGTATACGTATAATTTAAGCATTGGATATGAAATTCGAAATAGAGTATCACCGTGAAACAATCATTAATTTCCATTAGTTCATTCAAATTACATTAAGATTTTGACTTCATTTTCAACTGATTTAGTTCTGATTATTTTTGGGTTAATTAATTGAAAGCCTAAGATTCCGATGATTCTACAGTCTATACGAAAGGTCAAATTATATAGTTGTTTGGTATTAAAAAGTTACATAACATGGTAGGTATCTCGCATAATTTTGTCCTCAAATTCAGATTCTAAATCACAGTTCTAGTGAGGTCTCAAATACTTCTATTGCACAAATTACGGTTTGTGATAAAATAAATTAATATGAAAATCATCATAGTATCTCGTAAATAATAAACTATGCAGAAAACGTCAGGATGTCGATAAAGGGCGGGGAATTTATTTCGAAACGAACTTGTATGTCTACTGTGTAGAACAACAATGTAAAATTAGTAATGGTGCCTATAATAGCCGCACAGATATTATGTTTAAATGCTGAAGTATATTATAAACAAAGAGAGGTGGTGCTGTGAGACACATGAAGTTAATTTTATATTTTATTTTCAGTTGTCGAAACCATTCTTTTCATATTTTTGTTTTGTAACATATAAACGAAACTGTGAAACAGTTTTCTTAGGTTAGACATTTCACATAATATTTTATTTAGTTATTAAACTCTAACCATTACCGTATTCGTTTTAATGTTTTTAAGTTCAATAATTTTGCTTTGATCTGTTTAAAATATTTAAGTTCTGAGATCTGATTTATTTGTCTATGGTGCAATTTTGACTGAGGAAGCACCGCGCAATTGATTGAACATAGGTCGTGTTATTTTTAATTTTCATTATTGTTAGTGTTTTATTTCTTTATTAATGAAGCGAGCGAACTATTAAATGTTTTAATAATTGTTCAATTCAAAAAATCGTCGAATGAATAATTTTGTCATTTATAATTGAGTATCAAAATTATTTGTCATAATTACCACAGCGGTCTAGTCTTCGCTTCTGTGACTCCAAATTAAAGTCCCAAATAGCGTTACATCACATAGTTTTTACTTCCAGTACAATTATATAAACAATACCTCCTGTTAAAATTCCAAAACTATATATTTTTTGTTACAGATTATTAATATTCACAGATTATATTGAAATATATTCCGCTATATACATATGTTAATAATAATAAGATAGTTTTAGTTTTAAGGTGCTTTAACTGAGGATAAGTCGTGATATAATATTATTTATAAGAGTAATCACAGTGGTTACGAATGGAGAATAGAATTCATACAGTTTTAGAATTTGACAATTTTATATATAAATGTTGTATATTTATTTACACACGGCAAGTTTAATATAATTACATATTTCTAAATAACAACTTGACGTGTGTAAATGAATTCGCTTGACAAGCGTAAAATTATAACGATACACCATTGTAAAGTGCCTCTGTATTCTCAAACATAAGCGACTTCGTTGTTCTATATTAATATTTTAATATAATAAATGTTAGTGTTTTAATATTTATAAATAACCTGCCTGGATTTAGATAACGTCTGATTGATGAAAACGGCGATAAGTTCCTGTACTTTGGTCTTAGCATCTATGCATATTTGTATGACAACTGGAGTTGTACTGTCATATGAAAATCAATGTGTTTGTATGTCTATTGGCTAAGCATAAGATACTTGTTCGTAGTCCAGGCTTGAATGCAGATAATCCATTCAGAATCAGTGCCTTCTGCAACCAGTGATCCTAGTCTATGGGGCCGCCTCGTCACCCCGGTGTATGCGGTCAGTCGCGCAAGCATTTATTTTTATATTGTTGGTCGTATTGTGATAAAGCGTTGACAGAGCACAAATTAAACATGTTATTGTCTTGTGCAACAAGAACTTTGAGTCTCCATGTTTATTAATGTTTGTTGCGAAATTATTTAGACTTCCATTAGACGTATTTTTTGGATGAATAATTTTTATCGATACTTTTGAATTGGTAGTGTTGTATTGCTTTTGTAATGTGATTGTACCGTCGTAGTAATCTTGCGTATAAGATTAACTTTAGAAGGTATAGTTTTGTTGTTCGCAGAGATTGTTTTCTTTTTTTATCTTGCTGTCTGGCACATTTCGATATAGGCGACGTAAATATTTGCTGTTCCATCAGAAAAAAAAAACATTTCTATAATTTTTTGTTAAAAGTTTTTGGTGCCGTAAGCCAATTATTATTATTTAAAAAAGCACCTGTCTGAATAATTACAGTTTTTTTAATGTTGTTCATTAATCTTCCAGTCTGATTGAAATGTGACAGCGCAGTGTTTCGTATCTCTACTCGCCACACATGTGGGTAGTTATGATAGTACATTACTATTGCATAACATTTTGGTTGTAAGTTAAAACGGTTAGTATTAAAATTTGTTTAACAATTTATTGTTGTTACAGATTAAAATTTAACTTTGTAATTTATATTTCGATAAGAATTTCACTTTTTAGTACGTTGTTATGTATATTTTATATTACTAAGCCTGTGCTATGTACTAATGCTTTGATAAATATTTTATTCACGTTTTCTAATGGTTTATAATTTTTAAATGTATTTAAAATAATTTCACAAGTCACAAAGTGATTTGGAATATTTTATATATTGTCATAAAATTATATTCGGCTTTTTCTCGATTAAAATCACGTATTGTTGGTAAATTTGAAAAAAAAAGTTGAATGAATTAGTTTATGTAAGTGTTGTAAACATCACTTGTACCTGCTTCTTGAATATAAATATTTTGACAGTCAAAGCAAAATTATTGCGCTTATATATCGAAGAATAAATCATATTATTGCATAACAAGTATGTTTGATTTCATAATCCTTATGTGGCCCTCATACGGAAGAAAAATATACTTACCATTGATATTACAAAAATTGTTGAGATAGAGTTTCAAAGTTACTTTAACTTATCAATTGTTTAGATTCGCTAAATGTTAAAGATATATTAATTTTTTTTTCTTAATAGTCACATACATTGTCCTGACCCCACACTAAGATCGAGTCTTGTGTCGTGGGTATCAGAAGCTACGAGAGACTTTTCGGTCTCACAAACACCCAGACCCCACAAATATTTGTTTCGGTGCGGGGATCGAACCCGCGGCTTCTCGTTTCACAGGCGACGTCTAACCAACTGCGCCACGGAGGCTGTCAAATTTGTGATAGGTACCACAAAATTCTATGATTATTTCTGATTAAACTTAACACTGGGCTAAAATTTATAAATAAAACAAAAATTGAATTTTAATGAATGATATAATTCAATATCACAATATAGAGCTTAAGACGCGTTGTGTTCCTTAAATTTCTAAAAGTAGCGAGAGTATTAACAAAAGGAATTTACACAATTATCAAAAATAAAAGCGTAATCAAGGCTAGAAACGTCACGGGGTATGAAGAAATTCTCAAAAAAATATAAACTAGCACAACTATGAATTGTGTAATTTGAAAATAATATTAATTACTTACACTGACTAACGTCTACATATAGGAAAAATATGACTCAGTATTTCCCTGCTAACTTTACACGGTGTTGCCAACTACGCGAATGGTTTACGAATCATCTAAAATTATTGAATTGGAAACACATTTTCATACAATACACATATGTAATTGCCATTACAACACAGAAAATACATAGTATTGACATCAATGATTAGTGTACAGAAATTTATAAGGAGATATTTGAAGTTTTTTATTGACGTTGATAACGTGGCAACCCTGAGACGTCAAGCGAGTTGAAACAGTAGTTAGGTAACTTTTTTGTTACAAGAATCAGATACACAGTAAGAAAACACACAAGGTTTACGGTGGGATATTTTAATCACTATCTTTACTTTTACTCATTTACATACTTATATACGCCTAAAATTGCCCCTAATTATCATGGATATTTATATGTTTTTTGAGAATTACGTCATAAATATTAGAAGTATTGACATCGTTTCGTTGACTATCACTTGCGTAGTTAACTATACGATGAGATGAACCTTGAAGTCTCGATCCCCTACCTAAAATCACACACACTGTAATACCGGTAGTATTAACATTGTATATAGTACTGTGGATTATGATAGATGTTGACAAGTGTTATCCTTGTCGTTACGTGACTTCCTTTTACGTCATAAGTGTAAAGTGCACGGAATAAATGTTTAGATATAGCTTTTGGATACAGCAATATGGGGACTAAATATATAAATATTATTGGTATAATTTATCTAATAACGAATAAAGCTATGCCGGCTATAATGAAACTTTTTAAAAATTGTTCATGAATAATATGTAATTCAAATGAATCTATTTAGCGCACTGGGCTAGCAATAATCCAGCCACCCGAATATTGAAGTATGTATATCTAAACACTTATTCTATGTGTATACATTTTACTAAAGTAAATAAATAGATATTTTATGTGCCATAATATATTTACTCTATTAAACTTAATGTGGTCTTGAAAGCTTTAAAATAAATGGTTCGGTTTAAGATGTTTAAAGATTACGAAAATGAATAAATATAAACTAATTGTCAGTTGAGATAACGCTAGCAAGTTTAACAGAATAAATATGTAGATCTATACAATTGTCCAACTATTGCTGTCTTTTAAAAGATTTAGCAACACTTTTTTTGCGATAAATGGCGAGATGAGCATGCCATTCGCCTGATGGTAAGCGATATGACCGCTCATCGATAGTAGCAAAACCAAACAACACCATGAATAACAAAGCAATGCTTGGCATTCCACTGCGCTCGCCGTCCTGAGACATAAGATGTTAATGGTTTCTTAGATTTACGCGAATGTTACACATTGAAATAAAACGATTTTATACGGATTTTATCGCGATTTGGTTTAATTTTTACATTTTTTAACTTCCCGACGTTTCGATTACTTTACAGCTTTCGTGGTCACGGGGCGGACTGACCAAACCAAATCGCGATAAAATCCGTATAAAATAGTTTTATTTCAACATAAGATGTTAAGTTTAAATAACTCCAGTAGTTACTCTGACTACAATGTCCTTCAAACCGGAACACACAAGTGCATTTACACTGTTGTTTGGCGGGAGAAATAGACATTGCGGTGGTATATGGGTATAAACTAGGCGGCTTCTCAAATATGGAAACCTCCCACTAGTTTTACTATAATATTGAATTGTTATGTAGGCCCGCGCCCTGCGGCGGGACGTATATGGTCTGATATAATAAAATACTATAAAATTATACGATTATGTTAATTACTGCTAGGAATCAAATGTAGCGACGTTGTCAACGTTTTATAAATGTTATTCTTCTTTTCGATTAATGGGCTAGTTGAATCGATTTAATACATTTGTACAGATGTATCAACATAGTTGAACAATTATATAGACTCAATATGACAATATTCAGCAATATCATTTTTAAGCAAGCGTGATATAGCCCTCCCAGAGAAATAAGAACCTTGACATTAAGGAATAATTTACCAAATTATATTATTTGACAGAATAACAAAGTAGGCATTATTTATACTTTACAGATGGACGACAATTTGATATCTGACAGATGGCGCTAACTTTATTACATATAAAAAAAGTTTATTTCTTTAGTTAGGCTATACAGTGTATAGATTATAATAAAGTATGACTGCATGCGATATTACAAGTTCCTTAAACACCATGTGTGTTAAATAACAAGATAACTTTATGTCAACCACATGTTACTTAAACACTCACGATACAAAAGAATCTTTATTTGATAATTTATGATATATAATTAATACTAAATTAATGATGCATGTGTAAAAGCGGTTACTTTGTTATTGCAACGAGCAGTGATAACTAAATTAGGGTTATTTGTACGTGTATTCTATGGAAATATTTACATATGAATACCGTATAGGAAATGGCAGCAGGGGCAGACACGATAAAGCTATGCTTGGACTTCTAACACATATACTATACGAAACATACTTAAATCTAGTTTATCATTAAATAAAGTTACAAATTGGATATATTGATTTTTTTAGTTATTGTTGTTCTGAACATATTCATAGATAATGGTTTCTTAGATTTACGCGAATGTTACACATTGAAATAAAACTATTTTTACGGATTTTATCGCGATTTGGTTTAATTTTTACATTTTTTAACTTCCCGACGTTTATTTCAATCTTCATAGATATTTTTATATGTTTTTTAGTACGTCCCGTCTAAACCACTAGAGCATATTGGTAATTATAGGCCAAAAGAGTCTTGCTTTGATGTCGTTAAGATATGAGAATCATTGGTTTTATGATTAAGGATGCCAACAGACAAATTAAATGAAGTCGATTGCACAAGAAGGTTGAACCCAATACTAGGACATGAAAAATATAAAGTCGCATAGGAAGTACCGATGAGAAAATATAAAAAAAAAAACTGGTAGGTGAAGCGAAAGAGAATTTTTCGAAATTCAATTAATTCGAATCTCTCCGACTTGCCTATTACCCTTTTAACCCCCAACGCAAAATGAGGGTTGTAGTGAGTTTAATTCTCTGAACAATCAAATAATTACAAAACTAAGTATTGGAAACAAGTAAAGTAGAGGATTGAATATTAACTAACTGCCGCACTCAGATAAATTTAATATCAAATCATTACGAAGTGTAGATTTTACAAAGAGAATCTATACTAAGGAATGATTTAAATGATTAAACGTCTCTGTGTGCGACCGTCAATCATTTTTGCAACGTTTATTGTATTTGTAGGGTTCTATCTTCGATCAAATATATACTAGATGTCGGATGAGCACTTCAAAAACGGCCCGAAAAATTGTACCACAACGTCAGTGTGGCTCTATTTCAATTTAGTATGCTTCATTCATCACCAACGGCAACGCGTAAACATGCCGCAGTGCGCCTTTCAAAATTGTCAAAATAATCACCGTAATACAAAGATTTCTGCGGGAGTATCTTTTTTTTTCGATAAATTAATGTCTATAATTATTTATTTCCATATTAAAAATTGAAAGAAACGTGAAATATGAATCAATTCATAAATTATATTTTAATTGTTTCCAACAATAATATCTGTGCGCATTTATTAAAAACTTTATTGCTAAGTGACATTTTTATTTTATGATTTTTTTCTTCAATGTCATAACGTCTTGAATGCAAGTATATTGTAAGATATAATAAATATTATTTCAAACAATTAAAGTTTATTGTTACTTGAAGTTGTTTATATTTTAAGACCATTTTTCCACATCTCGTAGTTCGAAATACAAATATACATGTATTAACAACCTCGGCCACTTTTGGCATGTGATTTTGTTCCTGACACTGTATCTAGTATATATTTGATCGAAGGGTTCTATGGACTTTTTAAAAGAATCATTATTAACTGTTAAATAACAGACCACCACAACTAACAGAAAGAACGTCGTTTATTTCCATAAAACTTAAAAAATATATCTGATACTGTCATTGATACCGACTTCAGACTGTTTCGCGTTTCTTTCGTAGAATAAAACTTGCATACGAAAAAATATATATACGTTTATGGAAAACATTTAAACATTACCTATCGCAGGAGTTGTTTATTGCACCTGAAATCTCCCACCCTCTTAACCTACAATAGAAATTCATAGGTGCGTTTACGGGGTTTGATGTACACCCTGTATAAATAAATCTAGATTACTGCCCTAGATGCCACTAGCCCTAGATACGGTTATAATGAAGTGTTAGTAATGACGCGAACGGAGTAAAATTACAAGCCTGATGCATATTATGTTAGGTACAAAATGAACAATTTGCGTACTTTCCGAAGCCAGAGTTAGATTGCTCGTATCTCCTTACATTATCACTTCAAACACTGGAATAAACAATTTCAGTATGAATTTTTATTCGTCACCTATATCGCTTATTTTAAAATAATTCAAATTTAATAATTAAAAAAAATATATGTTCATATCAAAAATGCAATTCACATCGAAAGCTCAGTTATCATCTAAACATATCTTAAAATCAAACATTTGTCTGTGGTGTTTGATCAAACTATATAATCTAACTAACCTAGACAGTTAGAAACACTCATAGCTATGATGAAATGAAAATATGAATTGAAATGAAAATTATCTTACCATTTGGCACGTTTGGACCAATCTTTCGGCGTCCAATGCAAACATTTGGGGTCGATGCGGGACGTTCTTTTCTCCATGGCTTTTTCGTGTTGCTGCATAGTTTCCTATCCACGATGAAGAGATATCAGATCATGGGAATACAGAGTTGTATACAATGTGTAGAAAAAACTTTGTTAGCCATAACACTAAGTTGTTATTATGAAAATATTTAAATTATAATTAATTGAATAATCATTAATCAGAACTGATTATGATGTTTTCTTTATGTTTTCTCTATAATATAGATTTAGATGAAACAATTGACACGGCCAACAGAGTTTTTTCTACATATTGTATATTAATACATGAATAGATTGTGTCACCTGATTGACCGATATGATGTATTGCCCTTTGTAATAGTTGATGAGGTTCAAATTCTGCAGCGTGCTTATCACGTCTTCTTTCTTTATGCTGGTAAGTTCACATATTTCACTGAAAGAAGTAAAATTTGTTACAATAAGTGATGGGTGTAGTCTGGTCCAGATACCTTACAAACTGGTAATTCCAGTTATATTTGTTACAAGGAAGTGTCAATAATTTAAGAAATGATATATTTAAAATTTTGTCTCCCTTATACCATACAATCAGTATGAAATAATTGTAACTGACTTAAAAACTAGTTTAATATTACATCGCTTGTTGTAAAATGACACGGTTTTCAAGTTACATAGAGGCTTCTGTAACTTGCAGCAAGCACATATCCAAATTCAAATATTCGATTTAAGAATCAAATATAATCAACAATCTCATTAGGACACTAAAACATTTAAAAAAATTAGGAAGTCAGTAAAATACTTACTTAATAGTGATAATGGGTTTCTCATTATCCCCCACAGGTTTGATGTGCATCAGAATGTCCAGAATGGTCTGCGCCCAATAACTCCGGTACGAAAGCAGCCCAAGATCCGATAGTGGTTTCTCAGGGGACCCAGTTTTACCTTCAAACTTCGACAATTCGTAACCTGAAATATACAAGAATATAAAAAAGGTTAAAGGCCAAAGGAACTCGTTCCCTACCACTTCGATACGAGTAAGGTTGTAATCCTTACTAATATAATAAATGCAAAAGTAGCTCTGTCTGTCTGTCTACTACCTTTTCAGGCCTAAACCACCTATTGGTAAAGTCAGACCATACCTATTGTAGTCTAAGATAATAGTGTAGCTCTACCACTTACAGTAATAGTAATACACCCAACAGTCACACACAAAGTCCTGACCCCACACTAAGATTGAGTCTTGTGTCGTGGGTATCAGAAACTAAGAGAAACTTTTTCGGTCTCACAAACACCCAGAGCCGAAAGAAATACCTGAGGATCACACAAATATTTGTTTCGGTGCGGGGATCGAAACCGCGGCCTCTCGTTTCACAGCCGTCGTCCAACCAACTGCGCCACAGAGGCTGTCATAGTACTGTCACTTCAATAAAACTATCTAGTATCTTACCGTCGGTAATTAAAAAACAATATACTCACTAAACTCTATAAGCAGTTTTCCATAACCCTTTCTTTGGTATGGAGGTAATGTCAGTATACATGCTACGTTGTAGTCTTCCGTGCTCTCTTTCTCTTTGGAAAAATATCCTACTATGTGAAACCCTGGAAGAAATAGCGCCAATTTTAATAAGAAGGTTGAGAAGTATTCGTAGATAAATAACTCTTTTTTTTGTTTTAGCTAACCTCGTAAACTAATTTCAAAGTCAAAAACAAACTGTCAATTTATTATGACACGTTTTCCGTTTGACTTGTCTATGGCATTATAATGTAAAATGGTTTATTTACTTTATAATCTACTTATTTTACTTTTAATGCAATGGAATAATAAAATCAAAATTTAGTACCTCTAGAATCGAATTCCGTCATGACGTAAAATAAAAACGGGTCCGTGTCGTAATACAAAGTCTTGTGGTCTAGGAATAGTTTAGCTAATAGACATAGATTCTGCGCGTAGCATTTGTTCTTGCGCCCGTCGATCTCGAAGAACGAAATACTGCCTTTGCGATATATCTCATTGCCAGGCGGGTGTTTTAATTTACATTTGATCTGGAATTATACATTATTATATAAAAATAAATTAATGAATCCATAAAAAATTGCAAAATGTTGTATTTAAAATATAAAATAATAATATATATATTTTAAGTTACTTACCAAATGTCTTTCCAGACACTTTTTACTTTTTCTATATTTTAAACAGAATTCACAAATGTATATGCAGGGCAGATTAACCATTTCCTGAAAAAAGCGACGTATGAATTTAGAAAAATACAATATTGGCCATTGGCCAACTTATCAGGAAATATTTTACAATTTCTACTATAAATACTGTTGCTCCAATATTACACAATGACACAAAAAATCAAAATTAAGGGATAGATGGCTGAATCTATGACGGTATTAATCTGAGCACTTAAAGAAGTGAACTTATGAAAAAATAGTTTTTTTTGTATTACCATCTATAGTAGAGACTCCTTTCATTTTACTAAATCCTACTATGTAGTATTGCTTCACTAGTTGGACCAATACCTGTGGATAGGGCGCGAAGTACCAGGGCCTGATACGGTGTCGACCTAGTTCTATCATCTCGATATTCTTCATGCGCGTGACCAGGTCGTCATGCCCGTGTGCCACCATGCTGCCAGACTGCCGTGGTCGTGCAGTAGGGGTGGCAGTGCCGCTGACAACTTCCGCTTCCGGGGCTTCTGCTGCCGGGGCTGGTTCCGGCTGCAATGACAGGTTTTTCTGTGGAGTAATTGGCACTACCAGGCATGGGCCTCTTTTGCGATTTAAATTTATAAACTCGATCAGATTTGTTTTTTATACGTATGTAGATTTCTTAGTGGTATTATGATTTTAAATTCCAGTATATTTAATATTTTAATAATAAAGATTGTTTTCATTTAGGCGATAAGATAATTTTAGGGTAATTTTAAATAACTTTAATTACATTCTTATACTTTACACACCGAACAACGCATCTAGCATAAAATACAATAGAATCTATTCTTATCTAAAATTACTCCAGCCTGAAACCATATCTAACCTCTGAAGTGGAAGTCCTGACAGGCGTCGGCACTTCAGTATCCAATGAGGTAGCTTTTCGTTTCCTGTTCATTTTCTTCTGCAAGGCGGCGGCTAGTACCGCGCCACCATTGACCAGCGACGTGGGCTCGTTGCCCAGCGTGGGGCTAGCCGGCCGAGACACCAACTGCCGCGGCTCGACTGCCATACCTTACCACACGGCAAAGCAATAAATACATGTATATGAAGCATATCTCCAGAATAGGTATTAAAGTGACCGAATTCAAATTGGCAAGGCGCAAATGTTGCTGGACTGTCTGTCGACCTTTAAAAAAAGGGCGCATTCCCACCTTAATTGCTGGCAACGCAGTTATATGTCCTATGGTGTTGCAGATGTTCAAAGGCATATCACCACTTATAATAAAGTGAACCTTATGCTCGTTAATATAAAAAAGGCCGCTTCCAACACAGGTCGAGGTGGAAATTCTTAGGAGAGGCCTATGCTCGGCAGTGCACTTTCTGCAGCTGAAGGGAGAGAGAGAGAAGGCGCAAAAAGTAAAAAAAGACATTAACATTTTGTCCAACATAGTTCATATAGCATTTATGGCGAAATAATTGGAGGCTCATTTTGAATTCGGTCAATTTAATAAAGCTACGCTTAGATATGTTTGATCTTTCAAATGTTAATGGCACGGGGCACCTTTGAAGCACTATTCATTTTTTTTAAATACCCTAATGTGACTCAAAGTCTTACATTGATAAACATTTTCTGCATAAATACATATTTTTTTGTAAATGTCAGTTTAATAAACCAAATTTAACGTGAAATTTTAATGTGGTTATATCTATGAATTCTTATATGTAAAGGTTAAATGTGGCATTAGGTATTTACAAACATAAACAATTTACTTATTATTTACTAAAATATATAAACAAATACGCCCAACAGTCACATACATAGTCCTGACCCCACGCTAAGATCGAGTCTTGTGCCGCGGGTATCAGAAACTACGACAGACTTCGGAATCACAAACACCCATACCCAAAACAAAAACCTGTAAATCGCACAAACATTTGTCTCGGTGCGGGGATCGAACCCACGGCCTCTCGTTTTACAGGCGGTGGCTAAATAAACTACGCCACGGAGGTTATCACATATAAATTATTTTATAAATTTGGCAAAAAAATAATAGCCAATTAGCCGCTAAAGTATTTATTATTAAAATATAGCATTATTTACCGACTTACCTCCAGTAATGTGACTAGTGTAGCTAAATGAAAAGTAACCGTACATTTTATACTATTTATAGTATAATAAATAATATTCTTGAAGACCACAAAAACAAAAAAAAAATGTACAGCTTAGAAGCATAATTTATCGTAGTCAATATAGGACCAGGCCTACATACAAAGCATGGAGGACAAACACATACTTGACACAAATAACATAAAGTCACATACCGAGTGCATTTTTTTGTGGGGTACCATTGGGTGCATTGTTAAAATTGACTTTCTCATGTATTTTGTTTTGTTTCGGTTCGTTTGCGCTAGGTCTACTTGTTGTTACACAAGACTTCTGATTTTCGTTGCAGACACTATCATCTGCAGACAAAATGATTATTTTAACAGCCAATTAGATAAATTATCGGTATTACAGTCTACATCAATATGGGGCCATAATGATGTAAATGTAATTATGTGCAAACACCACCTGAGAAAAATTTAACAAAACATGCACTCGCAACACACAATTATTCAATGTATTTAGAGGTTATCTTCAATATTTTTTAACTGACCAATAGCATGTAATGTGTTGGAAAATAATTAAATTTTAAAAATATACCTATCTTAGTAAGTTGGACTGGTGACTTAGAATATGTAGTGATCATATTTTTTTTTTTGTTGTATAAAAAAGTTACTACAATGTACCTGATTAATAAAAAGCATTGTAGGTAAATTATAAAATCTAGATATAGTATAAACAAAACAAAAAAAAACTCAAAAAGAAATGATTATATAACGGCACTCATTTCATCAAAAATAGGAAACAATACTTTAAAGCCAGTGTTGATTTACCAAAGCAGTTGGCTTTGAAGATCCTTTTATAAATGGGCATTTGCAGCCTCAAACAGTATTACCAGTGTCACTTGATGAGCTGAGTGCTAAAACATATCAGTGAAAAATAAAAAAGATACAAATCACAAATTGCAAACAAAACTGAAACACATACTAATAAAACTAGGCATGACGCCACCTCCTGATCCAATATGGTTCTTCTTCGGCGTGGTGGTACCCCCTGTCGCAGTCCCATCTCGTCTCGGAAACTGCACCTTTCTTGTATCCAGCCATGATTCCCCCACCCATTCGTCCAACCGCTTGTTGACTAAAACAAAATCCATAAATGAATATTTCTAAAATATTACATTAGTATTGGCACATGATTGTATGATTTTTTCTTAAAATGAGCAAAAGTATGGATCAAGTATTTTGGTAAGAACTTCTAATTAATGTGTAGTACAATCCATATATGAGTATAAATACCATCACATATGAGAAGATAATGTTTATCCTTCCATATAAACCTAAATGTAAGCCTTTTTTTTTATTATTATATTTAAAAAAGTACAGTATGTTTAAAATTAGGCCCGCAAAACCAAGTACTTGGTTTGTCAGCGAGTTCTATGTTTTTTTTTTCCTTTCTTACAAACATGTTCTTAGTCATATACACAATATGGAACATATACTGTTAAATATAACAGTCGGTACTCTAGTGTATCAGCCCATATACGTCCCATTCCAAAGCACAGGCCTCCTCAACAATCAATAGTATGATTGCGAGGGATAAGGCTATATAGTACACCAGACTGGCCTAGTGCAGGTTGGCAGACTTTACATACCACAGAAAATATTGCAAATCACTATGGTATGCAGGTTTCCTCACAATGTTTTAAAAAAAAAAACTATAGTCTATATGATCTTCGGAAGGCTTTAGACCAAGTGTTAGAAGAGTGCATAAACCCAAGCTACCGCTAAGGAAATCTTATGAAAAGAACAGACATCTTTTCGTTTCTACCTATAACTATTTTGGGCATTGCTGCTTAGCTTTTGTCATTTTGCTCAGTTTTTGGCTTCCAAAGTTGTAAGATCATTGACTTTCATGTTACTTGATTACACCCAGCCAGCACTTGTTGGCTAACATCAGAGGTTTGATTCAGCTACATTAATACTACATATACCTATACATTACAGCCACTAGCTACATCACATTACACATTTATTAGTTTTCATAATGAGTTAAGTAATAAATATACTTTGTTATCCTATTTGAAAATTGAAGTATTTTGTATCAAAAAAACCGTATTATTTTTTATTTCAACCTCATACCATCCACAGGGAAAATCTACTAAACATTTGCTTTTCTATAAAGTAATACACTTAGAGTAAATATGACCATATCATTTTAACGCATTAACATAGATATGGGATGTAAAGCATAGAGTCGGCAAATCCTATCCAGCATAAATGAAAAGTTAATTGAATTTATCACCACATTCAGTGTGTTTATCAGTAATTGCATAGACCTGAAGATATTTTTTTCTTATTTTACTTCTAAGTAAGTGAACTAGCACATAATAATGATACTCGCTAGCATAAATGCATGTGTTACTTTCTCAAAACAACAACACACCTCCACCTTATGTCATTTGCATGTGTTAATTAACTCAAGACTATACTACAACACTAATTACAAGATCAATATTCACCAATGATGCCAATATTTAGCCATATATGATAGAAATGCAGCGCTGTGCTCAATGAACATTATAATAAATCTCTGAACTACAGTAACTTACAGTCCACATAGTGTACATAGTATCCCCTCTGCCCGTGAGTTTCTTTTATACTAATAATTTCTGCGAGGGGCCAGTCATCGCCTCCTTGCATGCGAACGGGCAAGCGACACCCTTCTACAAGCGCTGTCTGTGAAGTCAACATGGTTAACACAACAATTTCAATGTTTCGTAAAAAAAATATCACATCCTTTCACAAAAATTACCGCTGAATCACAAAACGTAGTCAACTCGTCCTCATTCTCGTTCATTTTGTTAAAAAATAAAATTAATCTAGAAATTAAACACAACACGAATGTTTGTCAAACTGTCACTGTCATATTTTGTAATGTCAGGAAAGGTGACGCATTTTAGACGTTCCGTTACGTGCAGTTAAGTATGTTATAAATATGGCAGTGTTTATTTAAAAACTTTAAGACATATAGACTAGGAAAACTAGGTTACAATTTAACTATAAATTTTTAAGTTAAATCAATGATGTTTTAATTTATTTAAAGTAACAGCGTCATCTATTGTACATATAACAGTGAAACTATTTGTGCTCATTACTTTTTCAATTTAAAAATAGATGTCGCTACATCGCTAAGTATTAGGACTTAGTAGTTCTTCAGAGAGTAAAAGTGGTATCGTTTATTGATAAATGTTCCTAGTCGATATGTTTTTTCTTTTTTTATAGATTTGGCTGGCTTATGAAAGTCGCCCTATTAACCTTGCCATAGGGTGCTGCAAATGCTAAACCTGCACTGGGCTGTCTCAATTGGGCGAACAAATTGTTGAAATGTTTACGCTCACCAAAAGACTCCACCAAAAAATGCATAGGTACTTTTCGGCCTACTATTAGGTACATCGTTGCCAAGAGATTAGCTTGTCGACATTGATTTAAAAACTAATGATAGGTTCAGTACATTTGGAGTATCAATAATATTGATGACGACGTCAATGGCTACAATGAATATTTAATCAATATAATGCAATAGATTTTGTCTTAACTTTTTTCTACTAAATTTTTGTCACAATACAAAAAACCATTTTCAAACTCGTAGCGTTTCAATGGATTGGAGTCCACGTAGGTATTGGCTACCGCGGGATCCGTAGGCCACCTAAGGTGGACCGTCAACGTAAAAACTAAAAAGGTTATAAGAAGTCGCTTTATACAGGGTACATTATACAACAACAGACCACTGAGAAATTCTTCTGAGTGGTCTATACTCAGCAGTAGATTTAATGTCGTTGAAGAATATGATAATAATAAAGTAATCGTAAGTCCGTCAAGGCCTTATTATGATAAAGAGTGCCGCAAATAGAACAAAAATATTCAGGCGAATTGTTAATCTCCTTTTTCGGAGTCTATTATTTAATATTTAAAATATTTTTTCACAGACGAATAAACTATAGGTAATAGGAGTAATTAAATATTTATCTGGATTTCTTTTATGACAAGACGATTAATTTCATTGTTATGACATAACATTTCGTAATAATTAGTATCTACGTTCTACTGTTCAGTGTCATTAAAATGCGTGCCACTGTTGATCCTGGCTTACAGGAGTTGCAGTGGCGGGTGTGAGGGCGGGACAGTCTCTAGTATCTACGTTAATAAATTAGTAACAAATCTCTTTTCAAATAACAGTGTTAAGTAGAAATGTATATTAAATACAGTACCTTATAATGTCTAATATAAGTATTGAGCATCAGGGAGAGTGCTGCGTGTCTTGTAAGTTAATCAAAATGGCCAGATGCGTGCTTGTGCGTAACTCTGTATGGAAACTCATGTCAGATAAGGCTCATGGCTTTTTGGAGGGTCGCAGTGCCCCGCATCACAATCAGTGACCATGAGAGTCCTACAGTCACCTTTTATGACCAGTACGAGATATCGTCAGTCTCGGTGCGATTCCGACGTCCCCTAACCACAAAACGTTTAGGTACTTCACATTTATCAAATCGCGTAAATTCCCAATTGCGAAGTACAATAATATCAATAATTATAATCGAATGTGTATCTGTTACTCAGATCCGGCTATCGCAGCTAACAGATATTATACGCTTTGAGACGTAAGTCGTTCATTAGCTGTAATTTAATCGTAATTGACACTTAGGTATATAGATAATAAAATAGATATACGTATGTTGAATTAACAAAATAATTACGTATCGATTGTGGTAATGTGACAATTATCAGGAATTAATACAAAACACGTAGGTATATTATTTTATATCGTGTCGTGTTACGAAGTTTTGAATTTTTTTATAATGATGTATGTTTCTAGAACTATTTGTTAACTTATAGTTTTATTAAGCTGAATAACTGAGAGAATCATTCATGAAATATTAAGTTGACTTTAGCAATGACCCGAAAAATGTCCTATTTAGAATTACACCGCATACTAGATATTAAGAGGCTACCTACGAGTGCTAACTTTTTTAAATTAATGCTCGTAGTCTCCTACAGTCTACTTCCATAAGTGGTAGAGCTACGCTGTTGTCAGTAGCGTACTAATGAGGCATGAATTAACGGGCTCGTCCGGGGAGGTACCACTGTCTCATAGGAAATCGACGTGAAGCGAAAACTTGGTTTTCGCGTTTCGTTCGGTGAGTGAGATTGCCGGATGCTTAATACCCTTTTCTTCTTTCCACCCTTTTTCGTTCCCGCTCTCCTCCCAATGTGATGGACCGGCAACACATCCATGGTTGTAGGCTGTGGATGTTCATGGTCGGCAGGGATCAATTACCGTCAGGTGACCTGTTTGTTCGTTTGCAGGATCTATGTAATAATTATTACTGCAAAAAATATCATAATCATAAGCATTGAAAAATTGTATAAAAATAACTTTTTATTTATGATATAGTTTGGTATCACCAGTTGTGATTAGAGACTACGGCAATTATTAGTAGTAATGCTGCTTAGTACCGAGACATTACATATCGTTGTCGCCATGAAATTTATATATATAAAATTAAGAGTATTAGCAGCGATCAGCGAGGCTTGTGCGGCAATTATCACGCTAATTAAATTTGCGCTGTGCTATGACTAATTTACTCCGTAACAGCGGTGCTTGACTCCACCACTAGGCACGACAGCTAAAAACTAACTCGAAAACAACGTATATTTTTTGGAGATATCATTATGCAATGGTTTTAGAATACACATAATATTATAGTCACATTGTGTGTTGTTAGTGTACCGGAATATACTAAATTTGTTATATAGAGCATTGTTATTGATGATTACTATAGGTATTATGCAGATGGCATTATTCATAACAGTACATAAGTATAGAAAATAAGTTAAAAGCCCCATTGGCTAGCTTATGCATATATGCATAGAGTTACAGGTCGATCGTGTTTTCTATCTGACTCGTGATTACCACTCATCACGATCGAATAAATTATGAACTTGATTTACTTAAGGTTTAAAACCTTTAGTTTTGAATACAGGCAGGTTTTGGTAGGCATTCAGCAAGCATATACGTGCCTGCCCTTATTTAACATTAAGGTGGGTATTGACCGCTGTAATATAACATTTGCATTGAGCATGTTCCGTTACGCCATGTGCTAAAATCGTTTTGAATACGAGTAATATAAAGTTCGTTCTCGTTTCCAGAATGAATGACTTTTTGTAACATGTCACTTTCCGCCATATAACTCTGTCAGTGCCCACCTTTACATTATCAATCAATTTAGGTATATGTGGTTAGTTGTATTCCGCAACCAGTGGCATTTTATCCGCCCAACTAGTGACGCAAAAATGATGAGGTTTCGTCACCGCAGATTCTAATTGGCGTCGGTGTTCGGCGGCGTTAGTCCGTACTCGCCGCCGGGTTCATGCCGAGTGCCCACCAATGCATCCAGGAGTGATTTGTTTATGAGCTTTCAGGCCTTAGAACGCATGAACTCACTCTCATATAAAAATCACATAGGATGCTAGTAATAAAACGAACTCAAGTCCGATCTCAAGTACCTATATCACGACGACGACACCAGATGAAATCAGCATCGTCAGATCATTGGTAGTTTACAATGTAGTTAGTTTAGTTTCTTCTTCTTCTTCTTCTTCTTCTTCAGCCTATGTATCCACCCAATGCTGAGTGTAGGCCTCTTCTAATGCACGTTTAGTTTAGTTTGGTAGTAACGTCACATTTAGAGCATTTATAACATAATTAATTCTTCGACCTGGCGCAACTCCTTTCAAATTATGTATAAATCATTAACAAAACCCTGCCAAATTCATCTGCAAAGATAGAAAATTAAATAATCATTTGTTGGAAATCAACCCGGGCCATTAATATCTTGTGGTCACTCTTTCATTTACAATTGGCTTTTTTATGAAAAAAAAAAACCATGTATCTGGATAAACGGTGGGGTATCAGAGTATAAACTACTAGTTTAGCATCTTGAATATCTTCATAAGTCGCTACTGTAGGCTAAGATTGGAATAATAATACCTATTTTCGATATTGACGTCCATTGTTTTGCCCCCAATCAATACAATTTAAGAAAACTTAAACATTTCCCGATACTTGTCGAAGTTCAATGCTCAGTGTCAACAAAATGCATGTCATTGTCGATCCGGGCTTCTCAACAGCTAACGACAACATGTGTGAAGGCAGGATCGTTTGTATCTATTAAAAAACAATATCTTCAGGGAATATGCTTAGAAATAATCTTTTACTTCTTTAAAGCCTGGAAAATTCGTGTAATTAATAACCGACAAGCAACGGAAGTCCTAGCTTGTGTAAATGGACATTAATCACTCTTTTAATGTTTTTAATTTATGATAAAATTTAATCAGTGAGAACGTCTGACATTCGTACTGACGACTCCCAAAAGAGATTAATGGCTTAATAATTTGACATTGTATCTTATCTGATGTGTTATGGTAAAACCCGTTATTGATGACAATAGGCAGTCTATAAATAAAAAATAGTATATCATTTATTTTTGTAGCTTTGAGATTTATGCAGTAACCGGATCTTGGCCTATACCCTCGACTACAAGATCATTTCTCATACTTACCATATCGATATCAAACCGGCATTTCCTAAGCGCCTTCTGGTCTTTAACTCAACTACGTATACGTATGTTGCAGAATTCCTGACGTTTATCCGCCATATTTATTTACTGTAATATTGTATCTTACCGAAAAAAATTGCAAAATTTTGCCAAGACGAGACTATGTGGCTCACACTGTCTAAAAGTTATCAGATCTCATGTAGAGCCAAGCTTTCTACTCTTCACGCCCTAACTCTACAAGCCCTAACTACACAAACTTTATACCTTAGTCAAAATATATGAGAGCGAAGTGCGCTAAACTCACATAGGCGTAAGGTGAAATATTATATTACAAATAGCTCTTGTAAAGACCGAAATCAGGGTATTTTTCTGATATCAATGAAATCTTAAGTATTAGAGCTATGCAATTAAATTTTTTATAAATAAATACAGCCAACAGTCATATACACAGTCCCGACCTCACACTCAAATCGAGTCTTGTGTCTTGGGTATCATAAGCTACGAGAGACTTTTCGGTCTCACAAACACCCAGACCCGAAACAAATACCTGTGGATCGCATAAATATTTGTTTCGGTGCAGGGATCGAACCTGCGGCCTCTCGTTTCACAGCCGGCGTCCAACCAACTGCGCCACAGAGGCTGTCATATACATATGTTTAATAACTCAGCTTATAATTGACAACATATCCCGAGAATTCTGTTTATCTAATATGATCCAAACCTACCTAAGGTTCAAAAACACGACAAAATGCTCCGAGAATAGCTAGCCAGTGCCCTTGCGCTTCGCTCGGCTCGTCTTGGCGTCTTAGTTTATTATTTCGTTGAGTAGGCCAATAAAATTAATTTTGTATTGATAATGAAGTAAACTATTCAAACGATGTTGCACGCATTAAAGCTTTTATTAATGCAATGCTTAAAAAAACGTTTAGGACTAGATTTTAACCTTATTAAAACATGAAGATGTAAGATAGGTACTGCAGCAAATTCCGAAAGGAGTGTCTTAATTTAAAATCATAAAAAAATTCGACGTTTCTTGTTATGTGAATATTGCTTCGAAGTTTATGTTGATTATGAAATTGGAATCAGACCTTGTGATTCCTAGATGGATTTAGGATTTCAATTGGTTATTTAAAAAAATATATCAATTATTTATTGATTAACAGGAAAATTTATTATTGTATTTTTGATTTTGTTTAATTTTTTTCAAGAAGTGCATTAATTAAAACACAAAACTAAACTATATCTACACCACTACGTGTGCATTTACCGTCTTTGTGATATCTTTAATAAACTAATCTTATTAAATTAATAATCCATTATCTATCCAAACATGAATATAAAAAGGAAGCTTCAATAGTTGTACACCACACACCGTCCGGAAAAATTCTCCAGTATGAAGCTCACAATCCTTGCGCTGTTGGCTCTGTCCGCCGTGGCCTACGGCAGGTACTTGGACATGGAAGACATGCTGGAGGACCTCACCGCGTATGGATACCTCAGCAAGGTCGGCTTGCCCCTCGCTGAAGAGATCCGCAAGGCTGAAGAAGAATTCGGTAGCGTGAGGATCGTTGGGGGTTCTGCCGCTTCTCTTGGCCAGTACCCTTACCAGGTATCAAAATAAACTGTTTGTTCATGTTAAGTTTCACAATTTCCTAAAGTTTTATTGTATCCTGGCATGACTTGTGGACATCTTGTTCCCCTCGACAGTCTCCGTGGCGCTTTTGATTGACAACCTGCTGTAAAAAGAGTAGACGAAGGTTTGATTGCCCCACTGATTTAAATGTTTTTTTTAGCCCATAAATATTTGTTGAGGGTGTGGTTGTTGTGATACCTAAAAGTCTATGCTAGTTTCTGATTCTCAAGATACAGGATTTCATCTAGGTGTGGGGTCAGGACTATGTATGTGACTGTTGAGTGTATTTATTTATATCATCTACGTACTTCAACTCTGTTCCTTGTTTAGACATGCTTTGTGCACACATCTATTTTATTTCCAGGCTGGTCTTCTCGCAACTTTCTCTGGGGGACAAGGTGTCTGCGGAGGTTCTCTTCTGAACAACCGCAGAGTCGTGACTGCTGCTCACTGCTGGTGGGATGGTCGCAACCAAGCTTCCTCTTTCACAGTCGTTTTGGGTTCCGTCTTGTTGTTCAGTGGTGGCACCAGGCTATCCACTAGAAGTGTCGCCATGCACGGCAGCTGGAACCCAAATTTAATCAGAAATGACATTGCCATAATTGATCTGCCTTCAACCGTTTCTTTCTCAAGTAAGTTTTGAATATTACATTAAATAGGTAAATGATAAATTTATGTAAGTGGGTCGGCTACCTATATTCAATGGTCAATATGAGATAACATGGCTGTAACCATGGATTTTTAATTTTGTTTATAGTTTAGTAGTTGTTAATTCAGCCTATTTACGTTTTGTACAATCGAGCACATTAGTATTTTAGATTTTTAATAAGTGAAAACGGCTTTGAAACGTGGCCTTTCATCTCATTAGGAATCCACCTCCACATTTTCGATCAAAAGGTCTAGATTAAGGCACTCATGGTCAATCTATGAAGAGTGCAATGGTCTGTTTTCCCTTATAAGATCGAAATGATCATATCCAAAGAGAACAAATTACTGATCTAGTCTAGCAGATTACCTATCTAAGTAGGCGTGGGAAGGCGACGTAGCGCGGAGATCTGATCGATGTGTTCGAAAGGTTTGCCATGCATATTCCCGCAAGTCATTGTAGAAATCTTTGGAGTTGGTCTCTATGCAATAGTGACCTTCGTGTAGTTGAAAGTTATTATAATATGTATATATAATAAGAATTAACTTGTGCACTGCACTCCCAATATAATAAGAAATAATAATCAGAGACAGTGATGATTAATTGTATGTAATTTTCTATAAGATACCATCGCAGCTATTGCTTTGCCTACTGGATCTCAACTGAACGAGAACTTCGCCGGCGACACCGCTACTGCATCTGGCTTCGGTCTTACTAGAGATGGTGAGTACATCTATATTTGAGGTTTCAAACAAATCTATGTTGACAAATTTCCTGCAAAACAAAATTGACAGCCTCCGCGGCGCAGTTGGTTAGGCGCCGGCTGTGATACGAGAGGCCGCGGGTTCGATCTCCGCACCGAGACAAATGTTTATGTGAACCACAGATATTTGTTTCGGCTCTGGGTGTTTGTTAGACCAAATAGTCTCTCGTAGTTCCTGATACCCACGACACGAGACTCGATCTTAGTGTGGGGGAGGACTATGTATGTGACTGTTGTATTTTTTAAATTCCTTCCATTTATTCTATGTTTCTTTATCAACAGAGTTTACGTTTACATCTTTTGATTGTAGAGTCTTAACATGACAAAGAGATGTATTAGAATATTTAAATACCTTATTTACCTATTTGCGACAATGTCGAATAATACTATTATACAGTATGTGTTTTTTTTACAAAATCAACGGGTTCGGTTCCGGTGCGTTTTCATCAATTTCTGGCCCGAAAGTCCTGTGCTTAATTTTGGCTATTTCTCGTAGTTTCTGATTAAACCACCCGAGCTCAATTGAAAAATTCAGTGTATAATATTATGGCTACGCGCACATTATTAATTATGGGTTAGATTATCAAATCTTAACCTACTTTGACTTGTTTGAACAAAACCTAAAGCATGTGTTTTAAATAGATTAATTGTGAAAGCCTGAAAAATAATGAGTGGGTTGGTACATTTGGTGAGTTTCAAAGAATAAATATGTAATGTTGCATATAGGCGGCAGCATCTCCTCCAGCCAGTCCCTGCACCACGTCAACATGCAAATCATCACCAACGCTGTGTGCAGAGGATCCTTCCCGCTCATTATCCAAAACAGCAACATCTGCACCAGCGGCGCCAACGGTCGCAGCACCTGCCAAGGTGACTCCGGAGGTCCCCTCGTTGTAAGAAGGAACAACAGATGGATTCTGGTAATGTTCAGCCTTTTAATATGTGTTTTTTAACCTTGCCAAAACGGCTGATTAAATATACGCGATATTTTTTTTATTATTATTTTATTTTTTTATAAATATACAATAATGTTCTTATTTTCTTCCGTAGGTTGGTGTTACATCATTCGGATCTGCTCAAGGCTGCCAGCTCGGTATGCCGGCTGCTTTCGCTAGGGTTACATCCTTCATGTCATGGATCAATTCCCGCCTTTAATAAACTAAACTTAAGTTGCAGGCTCCAAATAAAGCAAGAAATACCGACACTGATTTATAAATATAAAAATAATTGTTAAAAAAGTGCTTTGTTTATTTTTTTATTGCGATGAATGTCGGGATGTGTAAACGATACGAGCGCTCATGGGCAGAAACAAACAATACCTCGAATTACAAAGCAATGCTTGGCAGTCCACAGTGTTCGCCATCCTGAGACATAAGATGTAATGTCTCATTATGTCCAGTGGTTACTCTGACTGCTGTCGTTAAAACCAGAACACAATAGTCTAATTACGCAGCTGTTTGGTTGGAGAAATAAACATGGCAGTGGGAACTACCCAGGCCGCCTCACACATATGATAAACTTACCACCAGTGATACCTATTTTACCATTCCTTGTTTTACCATGAATGCCTACTTTTTGTTCCTTCATGTCCTTGTGAGAAGCCATAGCAAAACACCTATTACCCGCTCACATGCCCGTGTCAAGTAGGACATGACATGAGATTTTACCCGTCGTGTGCCCGTGTCATGTAGTACATGACATGGTGATGCGTTCCGAATGCCTTAGGACAAAAGGAAATATATCCGTTTCGGTCGTTCTATGGCCAATTTGTATTATTCATCTCGTTTCTCCGTTAGTTTACGCTTCAAACTATGCAAAAACAATACCCCGCATCGTGAACATAATAAAAAAAAAACGTTTTGAAGTTCACTCGAGTGCGTGTTGAGTGGGTGTCGGCGAAGTGATTTTTTGTTGGACATATTTCATAAATCGTAAGTGTTTGCTCCTGTTTCTTTGTTATTTTCGCAAGATGTAAACCACTACCACGTAGATATAAAAATTCAAGCATGAAATACGCATTAATGTGCCTTTTTTTCGAAGCCCAAAATATACTGTAGGTATATTTTGGCGCACGACATCGTTATGATTGCCTTTAAATTTGGCGTATTTGGCTGTATTTTCTTAATGTATGTATATTTTTTTGTTAATAGTATATTACTTAGACTACTTATGCTGTAGTACCTTTATTTCAAACCAAATAGTGGTAGTTTTTTGCATCTTGGCCTTGTAAAATTGAACATAAATTAGGCCGCGCGGCGCCAGATATTTGTTTACAATCATAGGGCTATAAATAATTCTTTTTGTATGGACGGGTGTAAGATTTTACTTTTTACCTTATAATATATTATATAAGTAAAAAAAAAAAACATTAAAAACCATATGTCATCGATTCAATTTTCGAGATATGATTTTTTAAATACAAGACGCGCCTAAATCGCGCTATCTCAAAGTTCAACGCAGCATAACAATTCACTTGAGTCATAATCTGATAAACAAACTGAAGTATTATTTCAACACACTCATATTCTAAACAAAAAACATAACACTTGATAGTTAAACAAAGCACTTGAGTTCTGAGAACCGTTTGTTTACGTTTAAAAACGCTCGGGCAGATCGCGGTTGTTTACGTTAATCGCCTCGGGCATGATTACGTCATTTCCCCCCTTCCCCCGGGGACATGTGAGCGGGTAACACTAGTGTTGCCGATGTTCATGATCGGTGGCAATAACCATTAGGTGAGCCAATTATTCGTTTGCTGAACCTATGCAAAAAATAAGATTGAAGGAGTTGTAAACTTTACTCCTTTACGCGTGATTAAAATAGAACTCCTGTGACGTCGTCAGTAGACCGTATTCACTAACTATCTATATATAATTAACCATAGTAAACATTAAAATAAAAGTCTGGATTATTACTAAAAAGTTCTAAGCATCGACCACAATTTTCATTTCTGACGTGTGTCTCGTTCCCTTTGACCGGAACGACACGGCTGTCCTATTATAGGTACCTATTCTTGATGCAATTTAATTTCACTTTATTAGACAATCTCAATTACAAATTTTGGGTTAAAGTTTTGTTTAATTAAACGTGCGATATGTTTCTTAGGCAACTATAAGACGTAAGTCCTTGGCAGCCGGACACTTGATGGTTCTTTCAACTTGTCAAACACGTTGAATTGGATACATTAGATACATACATTAGATTTTACTAAATCTATTCAATTTTACTAGGAAAGATATACATAGCACTAATGTTGCACGACACGTCACCTGCATAACTATTAACTACATATATTTAGACAATATACTTGCTATGACGCATGTCGGTGTCGCGAACTTACAACATTTCATCTATCCAAAAAGCGTATAAAGAAGTGTATCGACATTGCGAGGCTCCTCGCGTGTTTGTTCGTTTGAGCTATGTCGACTTACTGCTCAAACGAACAAACCCAGCCTCGCGGTGCGCTCTTTAGTGTTTACACCAGTAGTTCCCAAACTTATTTTTCTCGTGGACCACTTTCAAAATTTTACTGGTTTCGGTGGACCCCCTGCTGCTACATTTCTACCACATTCTTAAAGTCGTAAAAAATAAAAATTGTGTCGCTTCTGAGTTCTGTCCCTATATTCCGATAGGTAAAATAAAAACTATAAATGGTAGATTTTATAACACTTTATTTATTAAAAGAATAGAATTACATGAAAAAAATAATAAGGTAATATAGGTTCAGGTCATAATTTTAATTAATGGGAAGGATGTATTTGATGGAGTGTCAGCAAACGATCAATGTTTGGCTTTATTTTTGTGAGCAATAACCGCAAATCCCCCCGCTCTGTGATGTTCAATTTGCTCCTTTTTTTTGTTAAGAGGTTTGTAACGGCACTAAAACTCCTTTCGATAAGGTATGACGAGGGAAAAGCTATTAAAAATTTCCTTGCGATTACCCACAGTCCAGGATATTTTTCGGGTATTTCTGCTTGCAGCCAAAATGTTTGGTAGCCTTTTCTAAATTTCACCTTCAGCTCCTCATTGGTGCTTAGCTCGAGCAGCTCCTCTTGTAATACAACATTGGCCACTTCCGTTTCATCAAATGGATTTATGATCCATGGTGGTATATCCATCGTCAGCATTTCTTCAAACCTGGTTTTGAAGTCATCATGCAGAGCATTTAAATGTTGACTGTAGGTATGGATATCCTCATCAATACATTCTACCTGCGATAAGTTTGGAAATTGAGAGAATTCGCGCCGACTAATGTTTTGCTTCATAAATTTCAATTTCCCAAGAAAAGCCGAAATTATCCTCTTTGTTTTTATTAAATTCAGGCTGTCCCCTTGTAACTGCAAGTTAATATCATTAAATTTTTTAAACAAATCTGTCAAATACGCAATGTCTGCTTTGAATTTGATCAAGTTTTCTTTTAAATCTGGATCTCTACTTTCTAGAAACTCTAATACGGAATCGAAAACAGAGTAAAATCTCGTTAAGCATGCACCTTTCGACAACCAGCGAACTTCAGTATGTAAGAGCAGTCGTTGGAAGTCTTCATCATTTTCGTCGCACAATTGAGCAAATAAACGCGTATTCAATGCATTGCTTCTGATTTTGTTGACAACTTTTATTACAAAATGAAGAGATTGGTTCAACCTGTCACTTAAATGTTTTGCCACAAGATGTTGTCGGTGGATTACGCAATGAATAGCTGTAAGTCCTGGTATAATTATTTTGAGATGACTTATAAACCCACGATATCGCCCGACCATTGCAGGAGCTCCGTCTGTTGCCACTGAAATAATGTTTGTAAATGAAATCGATTTTTCCGTAAAAAAATTACTCAGGACATTAAATATTGATTCGCCTTTAGTATCAGTCTCTCAAAGTTCTGGCAAATAGCAATTCTTCGTGAATTTCTTCCTCCATAATAAATCGGACATATGCCAATAATAATGCTTCATTACCGGGTAACGTTGACTCGTCCAGTTGTATAGAAAAATGAGTTTTTTGCAGATGATTGCACAAAATCTTTCGATACAAGAGCTCATTTCATCAATGCGTCTTTGTACAGTATTGTTACTTAATGGAATTATTTTTAGTACGTCAAATGGAGATTTGTGCAAAACAGTTTTTAAAACCTCTTCAACAGCGGGTAAAATTAATTGTTCTCCGATAGTGTGCGGTTTTCCAGATTTTGCTATAAGTAATGAGATATTGTAAGATGCCCGCAAGCCATCATCGTTACTTTGAGATGTTGAAGCGAACATACTGTGCATGGTGGGTCTCTTTTCATATTTTTCCTTCAATGTTTGAAAATATTTTAAATCTTTACCTATTTTATCAGTATGACACCTTTTTAGATGATCTTCGAGCTTTGATGGTTTCATAGAGTCATTGCTCAAAACTTTGTTGCATAATAGGCACATGGGCAACTGTTTGTCTACCTCTGATGGAACAAAAAAAAACCATATTTCAAATAATCGACACTATATTGTCGACATTTTTTCTTTGCTGTAGCCATGTTTCGTGTCAGTTACGTTACCTGTAAAAAAAAATTTTTTAGTAACCAAGTTTTTTTCTGAATATAGGTATCACACCGCAGCCTTTGTCAGCACGCGGAAATAGAATTACGGCTTCTAAGGGACCAACTAATAAACCGCTAAGACAAATACAGACGTTTTCACAAAACGGTATCAATTTTAAAGTACCTAATTTACCAAAATTTTTTAATAGTACAAATAAAAATTGGTGTACTCAGTATCGAATACTGATCATATTTGTGTAGGAAAAAATAAAAGTCGAGATCCCAAAATTGACCATAAAAACGATATCTAACATTTAATCAAATCAATGAGTTCACGCGCTCCGTGTTTGTTGCGTATTTTTTGTCTGCGGCTTCATTGTTAAAACGCACATTAAAACGTGACAAACTGGCATCGAAGCTCAAGCCCCGCCCTTTTCCCGTCGCCCGCGCACCGCTCGCTTTTTCCGAAAAGGAATAATTTGGATAAAATATGTAGTTACTTCAAAATCAATTAGCCTCAATTAGTCAGCCTCAGACGCCGCCTGTGAAACGAGAGGCCGCGGGTTCGATCCCCGCACCGAAACAAATATTTGTGTGATCCACAGGTATTTGTTTCGGGTCTGGGTGTTTGTGAGACCGAAAAGTCTCTCGTAGTTCCTAATACCCACGACACAAGACTCGATCTTAGTGTGGGGTCAGAACTATGTATGTGACTGTTGGGTGTATTTATTTATTAAATTTAAAATGATTGTGAAATTACTGTTTTATAAAATTAGTAGTTATTTGCAAGAAAAATTACAAAATTAATTGCTCTGCAATATTGCTTATTCGGCCTTTTTAGAGAGGCAGTGCTTCTCTCGTGAAAAAACAATTGAATAAAACGTGCTGTGTTTGTCTTCAAATCGAAAGAGGACAATTAAAATATCTGTAAGTTACCTATCTATACAAGCAGTTGTGATCAACCGACTAGTACACGTAAACAAAATATTTAAGTACTATAACAAAAAAATGGTACGTACTTAGTTTTCACCGGCACTAGCAAACACTGATATAAATTTTCTCACACCTTTTTTTCGAAATTCCGGAAACAAATGAATGAGTTTGCCTTTGGCATCAAGTATTTATAGTGGTGATCAAGTTCATGTCTGAACAAGCATTAAGCATTGTCGGGCGGATAGCGCTTTGCAAGTCTGTACACGAAATTGTACGTAATATCGAATACGCAAGTTTGGACATGTAACAGTCGCTTGCCTTATTAAAATATTATCTGCTTTGTTAGGTACTTAAAACAATGTAGGTAACCAACCCTTTTAAAAACTATGCTTACATTTTTGCTTTTACTATGAAAAGCAGATAAATTTTCGTGGACCCCCATTAACATCTTATGGACCCCCATTTTTTGTTCACACCTACGTAGACCCCCAGCAAGTCTCCCGTGGACCCCTGGGGGTCCACCTGGACCACTTTGGGAATCACTGGTTTACACAGTCGCGCCGAGCCACGTCGAGTCTCCGAGGCGTCAGTATACGTTAAACCATGGAACCAAACACTTTAGTGGCGTTTACAGCGTTTTTCTTTCAGTCTAAAATTTTGAGAAAAACCAGAAACTAATAAAAAAGGAGAAGAAAACCACGTTGGTGGATGAAACACATAAGATTACAAGTTCGTATTTATCTTCTATGTTGCGAGCGCACGAGGCAATACAAATGCGTCCCATGCAACCGAGCGGCTTACACTGAGCGCCCTTTGAGCACCGCCATTTACCGACAGCGAGCCTGCTCGCACGAACGATGCTCGCGCTTGGCAACGTTCGGATTGGCTCGCGAGGCAAACGCGTCTCCACACGGTCAGGCATATAAGATGTGTTATACGCGTATACGTACATATAAGTATTTGTGTACACAGGTCGTTGCGCATGCTTGAGTCTGGTTTCAGAGCAGTACGTGCTATAAAAAAGTTTTACCTCCTTTGAATTTTCACGTAGACACGACCATGTGGTGTTGTATCGATTAGCATATTATTTAAAAGTTCAAAGTATATCATGTATACAGAAACGTGCAATATCTCACAAAATACACAAAATTATATAATATTAAATATACACGAAGATGTATTAATCTATACATATAATAAAAATGTAAATGGTCGATGTCTGTACATGGAAGATATTTAAGAAATTTCAACGCGGGGGGTCTTTATAACAGCAACAGTATCCAAAACAATTTTTTTTAGAATTTTTGTCTGTCTGTCTGTCTGTCTGTATGTTTGCTTGCGCATCACGCAAAAACTACTGCACCAAATGAGATGCGGTTTTCACAGTTGTATTGCTACAGGTTCAACTTAAAAACTGGTATATTATGTTGCATTTGCATACAGGGTGTTTCTTTTTGTTTGCTTGCACATTACTCATAAACTACTGCACCAAATGAGATGCGGTTTTCACAGTTGTATTGCTGCAGGTTCTAATTAAAAACTGGTATATGTTGCATTTGCATACAGGGTGTTTTTTTTGTTTGCTTGCACATTACTCATAAACTACCGCACCAAATGAGATGCGGTTTTAACAGTTGTATTGCTGCAGGTTCAACTTAAAAACTGGTATATGTTACATTTGCATACAGGGTGTTTCTTTTTGGTTGCTTGCACATTACTCATAAACTACCGCACCAAATGAGATGCGGTTTTCACAGTTGTATTGCTGCAGGTTCAACTTAAAAACTGGTATATGTTGCATTTGCATACAGGGTGTTTCTTTTTGTTTGCTTGCACATTACTCATAAACTACTGCACCAAATAAGATGCGGTTTTCACAGTTGTATTGCTGCAGGTTCAACTTAAAAACTGGTATATGTTGCATTTGCATACAGGGTGTTTCTTTTATTTTGCTTGCACATTACTCATAAACTACCGCACCAAATGAGATGCAGTTTTCACAATTACAATGGTGCAGGTCCAACTTAAAAACTGGTATATATGTCATTTAAATACAGGTTGTTTCTTTTTGTTTGCTTGCACATTAATCAAAAACTACTGCACCAAATGAGATGCGGTTTTCACAGTAATATACAGGGTATATCAAGACCGCGACCGAAAACGAAGCCAGGTGGTAGTATTAGTGACTTCAGACACAATGCAATGAAAAATTTCGCAAAAAAATCGTCAATTTTTTTTGGTCATTTTTTACTTATCGTATTTGGGTGATAAAAATACATAGTTTTCCTAAAATAACGATGGACACCTTTTTATTTTTTAAGACGCAATGGTACGATAGGATTTCAATTACTATTTTCGCAATAACTAGGTATTTGCTACCCAAAAACAATGATTTGCAAAAAATTGCAAAAAAAATCTGTCGCTTATTTTGCGAAATTTTTATTTGCATTATGTCTGTAACCACTAAAACTACCACCCGGCTTCGTTTTCGGTCGCAGTCTTGATATACCCTGTATGTGCACGTCTAATTTGAAAACTGGTATATATTTTATTTATAGACAGGGTGTTTCTTTTTATTTACTTGCGCATAACGCAAAAACTACAAGACGAAATGAGATGCGGTTTCACAGTTATATAGGTACAAGTCCAACTTAAAAACTGGTAAATGTCTTATTTACATACAGGGTGTATCTTTGTATTATGGAAGATAAATGAGAAAAACTAATATTCCCCATATTAACATTGGATTAACACTTAGGCTACATTTTATCCAGATAAATTAAGTGTTCCCGTGGGATGAGGACGGAAATCCGATATATTTGTTACTTTTTATACCCAAAGGGATGCGATGGGCGTGGATTATATACCTTGAGTGAGAATGAGATAGGACGGGCGGGATATAACGGGACGGGACGGGACGGGTAGAGAAATACCAAATAATCTATACATGTATATTTTTTAAACAAAGTTAATCACGCAGACGAAGTTAGCGGGCAGAAGCTAGTACATAATAAATTGGTAATGAAAATTTCAACCAATTCGGTTAAAATTAACGAAATAGGAACACTTTTTCCTTATATGCGTTCTTCTGAAAAATAGCTATTCTGTACATGTCTCCTTTTATTTTGCCACCGCCAATAATAATTGTCAATAAAAATTCCATCATTTAAGATTATCGTGCATATATTATAACAAAAATTTCTGTATTGTCCTAATTTTAAAACATTTTGTTTTGTATGGCTAATATCGTATTTAGTTCCAATAAGAATCGATAGCTGGCGGTAATATAATTTAAAACACGGTATCATTGTATAGATTAAAAAAAAGATTTTAAAGTGTTACTCTGTAGTAATAGATGGCGTTAGTAGTACTTCAAACCTGCCTAAAGTTATGGAATTGATGGTTGAATTCGTATTTATAGCATCGGTTTTTTCTAATTTAATAATTAGAAAAATAGAATTTTATTGACTTATCATACACGTGGAGCTCCTTGGGGGAAGCCTATGTTTATCAGTGGACTTCCTATGGCTATTCAGCCATATATATCATTTATATATTATGATATCTATTCAGATATCATATGTATATGATAATGTGTTTCTAGGGTTTTTTACCTTTACAATAGACCAACAGGAATAAAATTCGTTAGGCGCACCGAATTAACGTTCATACACTTGGACATTATTTAATTAGATACAAGTATAATTTTACAGCAAGAAATAATAACGGTCATTTTGCATACTCAGAGATGGTACTCCGTATTCCTATTCTCCGTGTGATATAATAAAATCAGTAACAAATTTTGTCACAACGCCATCTATCGACTAGCAGCTGAACTATATGTCTATTTTTTTGTTTATTTCAACTGATTCATGTCTTTCATGTCACTTTGGAGGCAAAAAAAATGAAAGCGGTCGAGACTAAAATCTAAAGAGAAATACGTAACTGATGATAATGCGAACGATACATATAATACATACAGACATAATATTGTAAGGTTAGTTTATCATTTTACAATATAAATACTTAAATAAGTAATTAAGGCCAGTTTATTTTTTAGGCTCAGAATGGATGCAAGGTTACAGGGGAGCGGAACCTTATATCTAACCAATAAGTCATATAAGTATGGAGAGGAGTACCGGGTACAATTGAAAAATATGTGTGTCATGGAGCCTCATCAAGACCACATTCACACAAAGCAGAATCCTTTACATGCTGTTTACACAGATGAACAGTAGATGAGCAGTCAATTATCAACCGAGAAGTATTTGCTTAAAGAGGATGTCCCAGAACTAAATGATAAACCGGTAACCAGAGATAGACCAAGCTATGACGGCTAAGGAACAAAAGGCAGTTTCCTACGCACAGGGCTGATAATTACAGGGGATCCGTAGCAAATACGCCCCAAATAAAATGCATAAAAGTTTCTTTTCGATTTATCACCGGCTTTCTCAAATCAACCAAAGATAACAAACCGATTCCTCTTTCTCGACCGTGACATTGTTAAATGTAATGATAACTTTCAGAAGCCTTATAAATACTTTATCATTGTACCTATATGTTACGCCAAATCCTGTTAGATCTTCTAACATTCTGTCACACCATCGTCCGAGATAGGCAGCGAGTGTATTATTTAATTTGAGTACAGAAAGGGTCTAAAACACCCCCATGCCATTCATACACGCAGAAATTGTGTTTTGTTTACGTATCAATTTTGTTTTCCTGATCGAGCCACATGTTAGCGCCGTTTCATAAGCTTTCATGCAGAATTATACAGTTAATGATAACTTGGGAAAGCTCGTTCGAAGTGGTTTTATACTTTGCAGATACTCAACATATTTCACATAAAAATAGACAAGGGCAAGTTGGGCTTGCTCACCTAGGGTTCAATGCCATACAATACGGTTCCATACATTTCTTTTACTAGTCGCAAAAATATTTTTCAATACCATTAATTAATGTAAAAATATCGATTGATTACTGCATAATCGTATTGAAGCAAATGTGGCATATAACAAAACGAATTAAGATATTAGTTCTTAATTTTCAGATTTCAGGTATTAGGTCCCATGTGATTAGATAGTATTACGATAAGTACTGGTAGTAGAGTTGTTTAGTACAAATCTATTAATTAATACACATGTTATCTTATCAGATGCATTATGAAAAATCCTGTTATCGCTGTCAAGTGTTTTAGGAATTTAACACCCGGAATACCATTTATATTTTTTTCTAATTGCTTCTAGAAATCATGCACGCTTTTTTAAATACGAATTACGATCAGATACGATAACTATAATATTGTTTAATGGCCCTCTTGTAGGAACCAAATGCAGAGTTGAACTTCCGCTACTTGTCCTTGATCGAATCCCGACAGCTTTCGGTGTCTCGCTAGGCTGCGTATGCGGACTGCTTGATGCATGTAGCAACATAATAGGCACGATGGTTACGTTACTGGGTTCAAGTATTTTAGAAGTTTATTGAGATAATACCCAATGCCGCTCTATCTTAGGCATTTGATCCATTATCATCCAGGCGCTGATGTGTGTCATCGTAGAGCTATGTCGTGCGGTATTCCATTAGGGTAAATGTTTGCCGCGTGGTGCTAGTCCCCAGAGCGTCGACGTAGTTTGCTACGTTGACGATATACTAGTTATAGCATCTGGTAGAAAACTCGATGAGTTCGACAAGCCACATTAATAAAACTGTAAGGTGTTGAAATAAAACTATTTTTACAGCTTTCGTGGTCACGAGGCGGACTCCGTCCCATGACCACGAAAGCTGTAAAGCAATCGAAACGTATCGCGATAAACATACATAAACTCACGCCTTTATCCCAGAAGGGGTAGGTAGAGGCGCCACTAGGACACACACACATGTTTCGTCCCATGATGTGATAGGGGGCGAGCCTATCGCCATATCGGGCACAAATTCCTGACTCCAGGCTGATAATGAATAGAAAAACTTAATATCACTTTGCCCGACCCGGTATTTTAACCCGAGACCTCAGCTTTGTAGTCGTATCGTAATACAACTTCGCCACCGAGGCAGTCTAATCGCGATAAAATCCGTAACAAAATGTTTTATTTCAATGGGTAACGTTCGCGAAAATCTAAAAAAACATTCTGTAAGGGGTTTTTTTGCATTTTAGCACGTTATCGACAAAAATTAAGTAAAATGCATATTACCGAATTGGGGTAAATGTAATAATCGTTCATCGGTAGACTAATATTTCATCATTGTTTACGTAAATTCACTTTTTCACACAAATAAAGTTGTAATGTATTTTACACTATATTTAATTACGTTCCTTTGCAAGATTAAAATAATAGTATTTCTTAATTTTCTTTAAAATATGCAAATTATAAGTTTATTATGTTAAATAGAGCTACTCGGTATCAAATCCGCCTAAATTGGACTGAACGTTTTTTTTTCTTGTATAATTATTTTTTGCACGTTTATTCGGTGCTACCGACGATGTGTCCAGTTGTTTAAGAATGTTTTTGTCATCAATCAAGCTCACATACATATGTATATTATACGTACATTGGCACACGCGCACACACACACACACACACGCACGCACGCACGCACGCACGCACGCACGCACGCACGCACGCACGCACGCACGCACGCACGCACGCACGCACGCACGCACGCACGCACGCACGCACGCACGCACGCACGCACGCACGCACGCACGCACGCACGCACGCACGCACGCACGCACGCACGCACGCACGCACGCACGCACGCACGCACGCACGCACGCACGCACGCACGCACGCACGCACGCACGCACGCACGCACGCACGCACGCACGCACACACACACACACACACACACACACACACACACACACACACGCAAAAATTCTCCAGCATGAAGCTCACAATCCTTGCGGTGTTGGCTCTATCCGCCGTGGCCTACGGCAGGTACTTGGACATGGAAGACATGCTGGAGGACCTCACCGCGTATGGATACCTCAGCAAGGTCGGCTTGCCCCTCGCTGAAGAGATCCGCAAGGCTGAAGAAGAAAACAGCGGTGCGAGGATCGTCGGGGGTTCTGCCGCTTCTCTCGGCCAGTTCCCTTACCAGGTATTAACACAAACTGCTTGTATATATTACGCTTCACAATTTCGCTGTGACGCAATTAGTTAAAGAGTCGGATGTGAAACACGAGGCCGTGGATCGATCTCCTTTCCAAGACAAATGTGTTAGTGTAGCTCATAGGTCATAAATATTTCTTTCGAGTCGGGGTGTTGTAAGAACGAAAACTCTTTAGTTTCTGACTCCCACGGCACAAGAATTGTGTCTTAATGTGGGGAGGACTATGCGTGTCACTGTTGGATGTATTTATTTATTTAATCGTACCTGCCTTTGTTCCACAGTTCTTTGTTCAGATCAAACTATGTTCCTTGTTCAGACATGTCTTGTGCATACATCTATGTTATTTCCAGGTTGGTCTTCTCGCCACTTTCTCTGGGGGACAAGGTGTCTGCGGAGGTTCTCTGTTGAACAACCGCAGAGTCGTGACTGCTGCTCACTGCTGGTGGGATGGTCGCAACCAAGCTTCCTCTTTCACAATCGTGTTGGGCTCCGTCTTGTTGTTCAGCGGTGGCACTAGGATGAACACCAACAGTGTTGCCATGCACGGCAGCTGGAATCCAAACTTAATCAGAAACGATGTTGCTGTAATCTATCTGCCTTCTAACGTTGCTTTTACTAGTAAGTTCTATCATATCGCTACGTATTCTTGATCTTACATAAACTCAAGTATTTACAAAATATAATTTGAACTGCTTCGCGGGTAAAGTGAATAATGTATGTCCTACTGTAGAGCACGGGCCTACTCTAAAATATACAAGTCGATTGAGACGATAGCACACAGTTCAGACGGTTTTATTGATTAATTCTCGTAATAGTAATTTATATAAAAGGAAACAGGAAATTTCCTGACTGATTCTTAATGTCCAGCAACAATAAAATACGCCAGTTACAGCACCTAAATATTAGATACTCTCAAGGATACTTTCATATTTACTCTGAATTGAAAATAATACTGGTAAGCGCTATTACATATGAAAGGATTTTATATAGCAAAACATGTAGGTGTTCTTTCGATTAATAGGCTATGTATGAATGAACTGCCTCTACCACTCAAATGATTTACAATAGGTATATTTCTTATGGCCGTGAAAATTATTAGAAGACGCCTTCAATGGCATAGTTTACAATAAATGAGATAAAGCTGTCTATTCAATTAGTTACGCTCAGAATTACCGCAATATGAAATTTCAGTTATTGAATTTGTCTACAACCTGCATTATACAACAAGTGCAGCCAATAAACAAAGTATAATTTACTCGTAGACAACATCAGAGCCATCGCTCTTCCAACTGGCACGCAATTGAACGAGAACTTCGCTGGCAACAACGGTGTTGCATCTGGCTTCGGTCTTACGAGGGATGGTGAGTACATCGATATCAAAGTCTAAACAATATAATATGCCTTACATTAAACTTAATAATTTTTAAAGTTTCTACATACAATTTGTTTTCCAGCCTGTATCTCCTTTATATTGACCGTTAAAGTAAACCATATTGAAATTAAAACACACTACAATTTCTGGAAAACTTAGTGATATTTCCTTCATTCTTGTGATCAGTTTTAACATTTGCGACTTGTCAATCTGGTTCGGCCTTAACTAGGAAATCGTTCAGTAATATTGACACTACGCAGGTACTGGGAAAAAGTAGCGTCAAGTACGCTTGGTCAATCTCAAAACATAATTTAATATGATGTTGTGTACAGGTGGCAGCATCGCATCCAACCAGTTCCTCAGCCACGTCACCCTGCCCATCATCACCAACGCTGCTTGCCTCCCGTCCTTCCCCGTTATCCTTCAGTCTTCCAATGTTTGCACCAGCGGCGCCAACGGTCGCAGCACCTGCCAGGGTGACTCCGGTGGCCCTCTGGCTGTGACCAGGAACAACGTACCGGTCCTGGTAAGTTATAGGAATTTTATTTAACTTTGATTATTTCTCATTAATATCTTTTCATTTAAGCCATACTAGAAACATGTCGTGAATGTGCCTTTAACTTATGTTCTATTTCAGGTTGGTATTACATCCTTCGGATCTGCTCAAGGTTGCCAGCGTGGCTTCCCTGCTGTCTTCGCCAGGGTTACATCCTTCATCGCCTGGATCAACAGCCACCTTTAATTACATAAAATCTATTTGGCGAAGTCTTAAAATAAAATAAGAAATACGGTCTTTTATACATAAATATATAATTTATTCAAAAATATATTTTACTTGTCTCCTTTGATTCCTCATACTCCTGCAAAACAATTCAATAGTTTAACGTGTTTAGCGTATATTATACTTTATCAGAATCAAATTAGTCAAATTAGTTGACGCACAAGATACCCTAGTGTTTATTGATCGATATGTTATAGGGCGGCCCACGGTGATTCCAGATGGAGGGGAAGTATCTTAAACATTGTAGATAGACATTTACTGAAAGAAGACATCATTTTGATTTTGTTAACAATTCAAATCGCATTCAAAGATTTTTGTATAATTGCATTTCTGAAGTGGGAATTGAACCCGTTATATGGTAAAAAGTACCATCCATAACTTTATCATACGAATAAAAAGGCTCGATCATATGGATTATTTTTATTTATTTATTTTATGCTTATAAATAGGAAAACTTACAGCTAGGTATTAACAATATAATCTATCTATATCTATATCAGCCCATATACGTCCCACTGCAGGGCACGGGCCTACTCTACAATCGAGAGAATCGATTGAGAGTGGTTAGGCCATTTAGTCCACCACGCTGGCCTAGTGCGGGTTGGCAGACTTACATACCGTAGAAATTCTTTAAAATCGCTACGGTATGCAGGTTTCCTCACGATGTTTTCCTTCACCGTTAAAGTGCGTGGTGATTGACTATCAATACACACATAACTCCGAAAAGTCAGAGGTGTGCCCTGGGATTTGAACCCGCCACCACCGTGAACATGTAGGCAGCCGCGTCTAGTCCGTTACCAACAGGCCACCACGCACTTTGCACGCACCATGCTTGATGCATGTAGCAACATAATAGGCATGATGGTTACGTAACTGGGTTCAAGTATTTTAGAAGTTTATTGAGATAATACCCAATGCCGCTCTATCTTAGGCATTTGATCCATTATCATCCAGGCGCTGATGTGTGTCATCGTAGAGCTATGTCGTGCGGTATTCCATTAGGGTAAATGTTTGCCGCGTGGTGAGTATTCCCCAGAGCGTCGACATAGTTTGCTACGTTGACGATATACTAGTTATAGCATCTGGTAGAAATCTCGATGAGTTCGACAAGCCAAATAAATAAAACTGTAAGGTGTTGAAATAATGTTGGAAACCTAAAAAATAACCTTGAGACTCTGAGTTCAATGTAACGTTTATTCTCCAGTAAAAGTATAACAAGAATGAATAAAATATATTAGAAAATAACTAATGACAGGTAAAGCACTCAAGCGCCACAAACGACAACAAGGTGCAACTACTCAAATAAAAACTATTTATGTATTTATGTTTACTATTTCAACATCCTCCCTTAAACATAAATCAAGCCCATCTTGGTAGAACAATATGCCAGCTTTGAGTATGGTGTCGCTTTAGTAAGTGCATCAGCTACCATCATATCCGTCTGTATAATATATTGCACATCAATGGCTCCTTCAACCAATTAACAATCGGAATCTGAAAGTTTAATAGAACTTTGATTATCGGTGTAAATAGCCATTGCCTCATTCTATAGCATAGAGGCCGAAATAGCCACATAGCTATCCTTTCTTTTCTTTAAATCCTCTTTTCCTTGCTTTTCTTTTGTTTTCCTCTTGAAAACCCATTTGCATGGTATAGCACGTTTATCTTCTGGAAGAATAGTCATTTCCCAAGTTTTATTTTCCAATAATGAATGATACTCCTCATCCATAGCTGCTTTCCAGTATTCAGCATCAGTGCCCGACATGGCTTCTTTAATAGTCAGTGGGTCTGCAATCTGTTGAACACACATGAAGTTGTTTTGCCTGTGATGAGATCTTAAAGTAATATTTCTAGTAAAACTTTCAGTGCTAGTATCATCATTTGAACTGGGATAATAGGTTTCATCCTCAGTCATTCTATTCAACACACAACTATCGAAAGATGTGTCAGGACTTGAGTGTGACAAAGTGTTGCTACTCCGTGTTCTATCTTCGACAGATATTACCTCATCACTATTTGCACTTAAAGGAATATTTATGAGCGGTTTGGTAGGTAAGGGTTCCGATGTATTACTATTATTATCCATAACTTCATTAATAAATATGACATCTCTACTAATAATAATTCTTTTCTTTACTGGATCATACAGTCTGTAACCCTTCGTATTGTCACAATATCCCACCAAAAGTAATTCTCTTGATTTACGATCCCATTTTAAACGATTTTGTTTTGGAATATGTACCATGGCTTTACAACCAAAAATCCTTAAATTTGAAAGGTTCGGTTTCTTACCAGTCCACTTTTCATACGGAGTTACCTTATCCAAAACCCGAGATGGTGACCGGTTGGTAACATAAGCTGCAGCAGCAACTGCCTCTGCCCATAACTGTTTATGCAGCTTTCCTGCAAAAATCATGCATTTCGCACGTTCCACCAACGTCCGATTCATCCGCTCCGCTAGCCCGTTTTGCTCAGGTGTATACGGAGTACTCGTCTGATGTTTGATGCCGGAAGCCCTTAGGAAATCCGAGAATGCTTTATTAAGATATTCTTTCCCATTATCGCTTCTAACTATTTTTATTTTGAGATCTAACTCATTTTCTACTTCTTCTTTAAAACTTTGAAAAACCGACTTAATATCCAACTTGTTCTTGAGAAAATAGACATAAACTTTACGGGAATAGTCATCTATGAAAGTTATGAAGTATTTCGCACCACCAGCAGACAGTGTCTCCATCGGACCACATAGATCAGTATGAACTATTTCTAATAATGCCTTTGCCCTAGAACCAGAGTCTGGAAACGGTAATCGTGTTTGTTTAGCTTCACAACATGGTATACAAACAGTATCAACATCTTTATTAGTGATAGTTATACCCTCAGCACATGATTCTAACCTCTTTACATCAGCCAAATTTAAGTGCCCCATTCTCTTGTGCCATGTAATAAGATCTGTCTTATTTTCACCCAATACAGCATAAGCAGTCACGGTAACAGTGTTCAATTTGTACATGTTATTGATCAAACTTGCATTTGCTATAAGAATCTTATGAACGTTATATATGTTACATCCCGTATCAGTGAATTCCACTTTACAACCATTTTTAGTTAGTTGACTAACTGACAACAAATTTACACACAGCTCGGGAATAAATAAAACATTTCTCACCTGGATTGGACACCCATCTTTGCAAAAAATGGTATGAATGTTTACTTTACCCATATTTTGCACGGAGACAGCATCATTATTAGCCACCTTTATTTGCTGAATCGGAGATGCTTGGATATCATACATCCAGTCGGAACGTCTCGTCATGTGCATAGTAGCACCTGAATCTATGTACCAGTCTTCTTTATTCACATTGCTGTAAGCTGAAAAAATTGCTGAAAAACTGTTATTGTTGTCATGGTTACATTTTTTCACTGTACATTGATTTTTGTAATGTCCATATTTATTACAATTGAAGCAACGAGGGCCTTTTTCTTTTTCCTTTAGCTTGGCATTGTTTTTAGAGGTATTTTTGTGCTTTGTAAATAAAACAGAAGACGCAGAAGACTCGGAAACTTTAACCTCCTGTAAAAGTTTTGTCTTGACAAAATCTGATGACATTTTTATTCCGGAACTTTCCAGACCCATGATCATCGGTTTATAATTTTCCGGTAAACCTGCCAGCATGAGTGTTCCCAACCATTCGTCATCAACTACGAAACCAATGTTTCGTAATTTGTATGCAGTACTCATTACTTTATTTACATATTCTTCGACGTTTGCGCAGTTATCCAGTGTTGTGTTGATTAAATCCCGCAATAAGCCAACTTTCCTCGATAACCCGGAGTCTTCGAAAGCATTTCGTAGGTTTGTCCATACTTCTTTCGACGTAAGTGCATTTTCAATATGGACATAGTTTATTGGTTCCACCAACAAAATGATTTTCGACTTAGCTTTTGTATCTTTCTTACTGTCGACATCGGTGCCAGGATCGACACATTCCCACAAATCTTCATGTTCCAGATACGATTTAACCGCAAACTTCCATGTCGAATAATTTTCCCGTCCGGCTAATTTTTCAATTTGTAAATTAGACATCGCCATTGTTTTCGGGCCGATGTACGATGGAATATTCTCGAATGATTATTGTCCGGTACTTTATGAGAATAAATATTAAACTTCGAATCTTTAGGTTTATGAGAACTGGGCCCATAACCTGTTGGAAACCTAAAAAATAACCTTGAGACTCTGAGTTCAATGTAACGTTTATTCTCCAGTAAAAGTATAACAAGAATGAATAAAATATATTAGAAAATAACTAATGACAGGTAAAGCACTCAAGCGCCACAAACGACAACAAGGTGCAACTACTCAAATAAAAACTATTTATGTATTTATGTTTACTATTTTTTACAGCTTTCGTGGTCACGAGGCGAACTCCGTCCCATGACCACGAAAGCTGTAAAGAAATCGAAACGTCGGGAAGCAAAAAATGTAACAATTAAACCTAGTCGCGATAAACATACATAAACTCACGCCTTTATCCCAGAAGGGGTAGGCAGAGGCGCCACTAGGACACTCACATTTCGCCTTGTATGTTTCGTCCCATGATGTGATAGGGGGCGACCCTATCGCCATATCGGGCACAAATTCCTGATTCCAGGCTGATAATGAATAGAAAAACTTAATATTACTTTGCCCTACCCGGGATTCTAACCCGAGACCTCAGCTTTGTAGTCGTATCGTAATACAACTACGCCACCGAGGCAGTCTAATCGCGATAAAATCCGTAACAAAATGTTTTATTTCAATGGGTAACGTTCGCGAAAATCTAAAAAAACATTCTGTAAGGGGTTTTTTTGCATTTTAGCACGTTATCGACAAAAATTAAGTAAAATGCATATTACCGAATTGGGGTAAATGTAATAATCGTTCATCGGTAGACTAATATTTCATCATTGTTTACGTAAATTCACTTTTTCACACAAATAAAGTTGTAATGTATTTTACACTATATTTAATTACGTTCCTTTGCAAGATTAAAATAATAGTATTTCTTAATTTTCTTTAAAATATGCAAATTATAAGTTTATTATGTTAAATAGAGCTACTCGGTATCAAATCCGCCTAAATTGGACTGAACGTTTTTTTTTCTTGTATAATTATTTTTTGCACGTTTATTCGGTGCTACCGACGATGTGTCCAGTTGTTTAAGAATGTTTTTGTCATCAATCAAGCTCACATACATATGTATATTATACGTACATTGGCACACGCACACACACACACACACACACACACACACACACACACACACACACACACGCACAACTTCAATTCTCAACTCTTACTTCGTTAATCAAAACATTTTACTTAACAATATCAACATCATTTATGAGTGTATATGGGGTACTTGTGTTATCTTTAATCAATTAATCTTATAAAATGAATAATCTAGGAATTATCTTAACGAACATTAATATAAAAAGGGCGTTTCAATGCTTGTACACCACACAACGTACGCAAAAATTCTCCAGCATGAAGCTCACAATCCTTGCGCTGTTGGCTCTATCCGCCGTGGCCTACGGCAGGTACTTGGACATGGAAGACATGCTGGAGGACCTCACCGCGTATGGATACCTCAGCAAGGTCGGCTTGCCCCTCGCTGAAGAGATCCGCAAGGCTGAAGAAGAAAACAGCGGTGCGAGGATCGTCGGGGGTTCTGCCGCTTCTCTCGGCCAGTTCCCTTACCAGGTATTAACACAAACTGCTTGTATATATTACGCTTCACAATTTCGCTGTGACGCAATTAGTTAAAGAGTCGGATGTGAAACACGAGGCCGTGGATCGATCTCCTTTCCAAGACAAATGTGTTAGTGTAGCTCATAGGTCATAAATATTTCTTTCGAGTCGGGGTGTTGTAAGACCGAAAACTCTTTAGTTTCTGACTCCCACGGCACAAGAATTGTGTCTTAATGTGGGGAGGACTATGCGTGTCACTGTTGGATGTATTTATTTATTTAATTGTACCTGCCTTTGTTCCACAGTTCTTTGTTCAGATCCAACTATGTTCCTTGTTCAGACATGTCTTGTGCATACATCTATGTTATTTCCAGGTTGGTCTTCTCGCCACTTTCTCTGGGGGACAAGGTGTCTGCGGAGGTTCTCTGTTGAACAACCGCAGAGTCGTGACTGCTGCTCACTGCTGGTGGGATGGTCGCAACCAAGCTTCCTCTTTCACAATCGTGTTGGGCTCCGTCTTGTTGTTCAGCGGTGGCACTAGGATGAACACCAACAGTGTTGCCATGCACGGCAGCTGGAATCCAAACTTAATCAGAAACGATGTTGCTGTAATCTATCTGCCTTCTAACGTTGCTTTTACTAGTAAGTTCTATCATATCGCTACGTATTCTTGATCTTACATAAACTCAAGTATTTACAAAATATAATTTGAACTGCTTCGCGGGTAAAGTGAATAATGTATGTCCTACTGTAGAGCACGGGCCTACTCTAAAATATACAAGTCGATTGAGACGATAGCACACAGTTCAGACGGTTTTATTGATTAATTCTCGTAATAGTAATTTATATAAAAGGAAACAGGAAATTTCCTGACTGATTCTTAATGTCCAGCAACAATAAAATACGCCAGTTACAGCACCTAAATATTAGATACTCTCAAGGATACTTTCATATTTACTCTGAATTGAAAATAATACTGGTAAGCGCTATTACATATGAAAAGATTTTATATAGCAAAACATGTAGGTGTTCTTTCGATTAATAGGCTATGTATGAATGAACTGCCTCTACCACTCAAATGATTTACAATAGGTATATTTCTTATGGCCGTGAAAATTATTAGAAGACGCCTTCAATGGCATAGTTTACAATAAATGAGATAAAGCTGTCTATTCAATTAGTTACGCTCAGAATTACCGCAATATGAAATTTCAGTTATTGAATTTGTCTACAACCTGCATTATACAACAAGTGCAGCCAATAAACAAAGTATAATTTACTCGTAGACAACATCAGTCCCATCGCTCTTCCAACTGGCACGCAATTGAACGAGAACTTCGCTGGCAACAACGGTGTCGCATCTGGCTTTGGTCTTACCAGGGATGGTGAGTACATCGATATCAAAGTCTAGACAATATATGCCTTACATTTTACTTTATAATTTTTAAAGTACATACAATTTGTTTTCCAGCCTGAATCTCCTTTTTCTTGACCTTTAAAGTAAACCATATTGAAATAAAAACACACTACAATTTCTGGAAAACTTAGTGAAATTTCCTTCATTCTTGTGATCAGTTTTAACATTTGCGACTTGTCAATCTGTTCGGCCTTAACTAGGAAATCGTTCAGTAATATTTAGACTACGCAGGTGCTGGGAAAAAGTAGCGTCAAGTACACTTGGTCAATCTCAAAATATAATTTAATATGATGTTGTGTACAGGTGGCAGCATCGCATCCAACCAGTTCCTCAGCCACGTCACCCTGCCCATCATCACCAACGCTGCTTGCCTCCCGTCCTTCCCCGTTATCCTTCAGTCTTCCAATGTTTGCACCAGCGGCGCCAACGGTCGCAGCACCTGCCAGGGTGACTCCGGTGGCCCTCTGGCTGTGACCAGGAACAACGTACCGGTCCTGGTAAGTTATAGGAATTTTATTTAACTTTGATTATTTCTCATTAATATCTTTTCATTTAAGCCATACTAGAAACATGTCGTGAATGTGCCTTTAACTTATGTTCTATTTCAGGTTGGTATTACATCCTTCGGATCTGCTCAAGGTTGCCAGCGTGGCTTCCCTGCTGTCTTCGCCAGGGTTACATCCTTCATCGCCTGGATCAACAGCCATCTTTAATTACATAAAATCTATTTGGCGAAGTCTTAAAATAAAATAAGAAATACGGTCTTTTATACATAAATATATAATTTATTCAAAAATATATTTTACTTGTCTCCTTTGGTTCCTCATACTCCTGCAAAACAATTCAATAGTTTAACGTGTTTAGCGTATATTATACTTTATCAGAATCAAATTAGTCAAATTAGTTGACGCACAAGATACCCTAGGGTTTTTGATCGATATGTTATAGGGCGGCCCACGGTGATTCCACATGGAGGGGAAACATTGTGGATAGACATTTACTGAAAGAAGACATCATTTTGATTTTGTTAACAATTCAAATCGTATTCAAAGATTTTTGTATAATTGCATTTCTGAAGTGGGAATTGAACCCGTTATATGGTAAAAAGTACCATCCATAACTTTATCATACGAATAGAAAGGCTCGATCATATGGATTATTTTTATTTATTTATTTTATGCTTATAGGAAAACTTACAGCTAGGTATTAACAATTAATATAAGCTTAAAATATAGAATGCCAATTACAACAGTTTGAATTTATGAAAATATAATACAATAGTGAGTAGTCTTATCAGATAATATAAATTGGGTAGACTTACATGGAAAACAAAATATTTGTAAAAAAGAAAGAAATAGACAAAAAAATATAATAATAATCTTTTGATTAACTTAAAGAAAGAAATGCTATGATAATTGTCACCAAATAACATAGCATTTCATATAAACGGAAGACCATAAAATTTTACATTTATTTTAAGACTTACGTTTTGCTTACAATTCATTTGATTTAGCAAATGAACAAAATGTGTCCCAAAATTTTTGTAGTACATAAAATCACACCCATCACAATTTCGCCCCCTTCGTTATTAATCTTTCCATTGTGATTATTTAAAATAATACGGGTAAGTTCAGTTGTAATTACTTCACATTTTTTACTACTCCTTGTAAACTATTTTTTTTATCTTTATGATCGAGCCTTTTGATTGGTATCGTACAATGATGGGTTATTTTTACCACATGGCGGGTTTGAGTCCCGCTTCAGACATGCGATTATTAAAAATCTTTGAATGCAGTTTAAATTGTTTTAAAATTTTAAGTGACGTTTTCTATCAGTAAAAAATACTTAAAAATTAAACCGACTTCAAAATTGTCATTTAAAAGAGAGAAATTAACCTTTTAAAATTTAGTGAGATGCAATAAGTTCGTCCAGATGCATAATAATATATCATTGATTTGGGGGGTATTTGTTATGGTTCCCCATAAGGGGCCGATAGGGCTACTATCAGCGCTGTCCGAATAAACTTTCCCCAAAGTCAAGTCAAGTGTTGATATTCTTGTGTAAGTGTGTGTGTAAGCGTATAGAACTGTTAGTACTGACGCTCCGCCTGTTCTTGCTGGTGTACCCCAAGTCGACCTCAAAGTGCAGCGTAGTGATGCGATATAATTCGGCCCGATATAACGGGAGACAATATCGATAAAATGTTTTTAACTTCACGTGAGCTTTTAAGAATCAATAAACAATGTAAGCCGCTCTCTGTTATACTCGTATACCGGGTGTTTCAAGACTGCGAAAATGAAGCCAGTTGCTAGTTTCAGTGGTTACAAACACAATGTAACTAAAAATTTCATAAAAAAAGAGACATTATTTTCTTGCATTTTTTTAAATATCATCGTATTTGGGTGCTAAATACCTCGTCTTTGCGAAAATAATAATTTAAACCCTTATGTAGGTACCATTGAGATTTTAAAACTAAAAAGGTGTACATAATTATTTTAGGAAAACTATGTATTTATCGGCTAAATACGACGATAAGTAAAAAATTGACGATTATTTTTGCGAAAGTTTAGTTGTGTTGTGTCTGAAGTCACTGATACTACCACCTGGCTTCGTTTTCGGTCGCAGTCTTGATATACCCTGTATAACAAACTGCTGGACGAATGGCAGAATAGATGGGAAGTATCATCGAAAGGGCAGCATCTTTATTAATAATTACTTACCTTACTTACGCGATTGTTTAAATACAACGCGGCTAGATTTCGATCATTGTTTTTGCCAGTTTTTGACTTATCATAGCAATTTTAAATGTAAACTGTTTTTATAAAAGTAGTATGTCAATATCGAGCACTGTAGAGATAAATAGTCATTGCCTGCCCTATGGCATGGAAGCATGGCGGGTACGTATGTATGTATTATTACAGATGACTTAGACTTTAGACTAGATATGCAAAAGGAACGAGGATCATGTGAATATAATGTGCTTGTCTGGAGGTTTCCTCGTGGTATACTTCAATTTTAACCATTTTTTAAAGAGGCAAAAACCACTATTTAGACAATAATTCTTGAGACAACCGTCCCACATGTCAGTGCCCCGAAATGCTGAATCGAAATAATTATAGACATTTTGTCTTTTTAACTTTAACTATGAAACGTCATAGTTAAAGTTAAAAAATCATCATGCAGAATGGTGACACCAATTCCCTAGCGCGTCAAACGAATTATGAACAATAGTCTTATTTGTGATAACACACCGATCGTAACACAGCGTTGCACGATTATTAAAAAGTATTGCGCTTTACAATGAAATTTGCCTGTATTGAGCAGTTGAATTTCTATGGCTGCAGAAAGAGAGAGAGAGAGAGAGGGAATCAAAGTCTTGTTAACGATTTTATAAAAAAAAATATTTTATTAAATAATGCCTTTATTTCGTGCGTAATTTTGTAGAGGTTTAAAGGCGGCTGTTGATCCAGGCGATGAAGGATGTAACCCTGGCGAAGGCAGCAGGCTGGCCGACTTGGCAACCACGAGCAGATCCGAAGGAAGTCACACCAACCTGAAATAGAACATAAGTTAAAGGCACATTCACGACATGTTTCTAGTATGGCTTAAATGAAAAGATATTAATGAGAAATAATCAAAGTTAAATAAAATTCCTATAACTTACCAGGACCGGTACGTTGTTCCTGGTCACAGCCAGAGGGCCACCGGAGTCACCCTGGCAGGTGCTGCGACCGTTGGCGCCGCTGGTGCAAACATTGGAAGACTGAAGGATAACGGGGAAGGACGGGAGGCAAGCAGCGTTGGTGATGATGGGCAGGGTGACGTGGCTGAGGAACTGGTTGGATGCGATGCTGCCACCTGTACACAACATCATATTAAATTATATTTTGAGATTGACCAAGTGTACTTGACGCTACTTTTTCCCAGTACCTGCGTAGTCTAAATATTACTGAACGATTTCCTAGTTAAGGCCGAACAGATTGACAAGTCGCAAATGTTAAAACTGATCACAAGAATGAAGGAAATTTCACTAAGTTTTCCAGAAATTGTAGTGTGTTTTTATTTCAATATGGTTTACTTTAAAGGTCAAGAAAAAGGAGATTCAGGCTGGAAAACAAATTGTATGTACTTTAAAAATTATAAAGTAAAATGTAAGGCATATATTGTCTAGACTTTGATATCGATGTACTCACCATCCCTGGTAAGACCAAAGCCAGATGCGACACCGTTGTTGCCAGCGAAGTTCTCGTTCAATTGCGTGCCAGTTGGAAGAGCGATGGGACTGATGTTGTCTACGAGTAAATTATATATTAAGTACTTCTTTTTTAGTTTTTTTTGTTGATTTTGGTTGTTGGCTGCACATGCAGTATATTGTAATGCTGTATATGTATGCTGTATAATGTAGTGGACAGATTCTATACTTGGGAAGTCATTCTGCTGTAGCTTAACTGGATGAATGGACAGAGCTTTATTTATGTATTGTAAATTTAGCTATTGTTGGCGTCTTTCCAATGACTTTTACTGATATTCAATTAAAAGGGCTTAAGTTATTTTACTGGTAAAGACAGCACATTAAATTCATGGTGCATTGGTTGGAAGAAAACCTAAGTAACCTCAGTAACATATTCTATACCTAAACGGTTTTTCATATAAAATTCTTTGCAATAGGACTGTCTATTTCGACAGCCTCCGTAGCGCAGTTAGTTAGACGCCGCCTGTGACCCCGCACCAAGACAAATGTTTGTGAGAACCACAAGTATTTGTTTCGGGTCTGGGTGTTTATGAGACCGAAAAGTCACTCGTAGTTCCTGATACCCACGACACAAGACTCGATCTTCGTGTGGGGTCAGGACTATGTATGTGACTGTTGGGTGTATTTATTTTATTATTTACCTTCAAAGCGGGTTTTTATACGTGACGGATGTTTTAAAAAAATAATTTAGGAGCATTTGCAGACAGACCTACATGAACTAGGTGTTACGTAACGTAATTAGGTGTTTGTGGCGTATTTCATTGTATTTTGGCTGTGCACTTCAGTCAGCAAGTTTTTTGTTAACTAAATATTAAAATTACAAGAATTAATCCTTAAATCACCTGAACTAAAAATGTTAATGCCTCGCCTCTCAAGTAATGTTTTATAAAATATTTGAGTTAACGTGAGATCATGAATGCTTAGGAATATGAAAGAAACTTACTTGTGAATGCAACGTTTGAAGGCAGACTGATTATAGCAATGTCGTTTCTGATTAAGCTAGGGTTCCAGCTGCCGTGCATGGCAACACTGTTTGTGTTCATCCTAGTACCACCGCTGAACAACAAGACGGACCCCAACACGATTGTGAAAGAGGAAGCTTGGTTGCGACCATCCCACCAGCAGTGAGCGGCAGTTAGGACTCTACGGTTGTTCAGCAGAGAACCTCCGCAAACGCCCTGTCCTCCAGAGAAAGTAGCAAGAAGGCCAGCCTGGAAATAAAAACTCAGTTGATATTTGTAACTATTGTTCTATGGCAGGATGCAGGCCGCTTCCAACAGGTTGATGTGGATGTGTCCATGTCATGTCTTATAAGGATGCCAATACTCAGGAGTAAGAGAACAGAGAGCGTCCTCTACTCTCCTCTCTCCCACATACGTCGAAACGTAAAAATAAAATAAATAAATAAACGTATATGGGCTGGCTCACCCCTCAGTAAAATACAACTCTTTTGGCATGAGAATCAGAAACCACGAGAAAATTTTCGTTCTCCTAACACCCTGACCTAAAAAAAATATATGTGGGCTACACACATACCCGTGGCTTTGTCTTTCACAGCCGGCTCTAAATCAACTGCGCCACGGAGGCTATCATGAATAAAACTAAATTTGCAAAAATACAAATATATCAAGACTGTGACCAAAAACGAAGCCAGGTGGCTGTTTTAGTGGTTACAGACACAAAGTAACTAAAAATTTCACAAAATAAATTTTACTAATATTATGTATTTATCACCCAAATACGACGATTAATAAAAAATAATAATAAAGAATTAATTTTTTTTTGACGAAAATTTTAGTTGCATTATGTTTGAAGTCACTATTAATACCACCTGGCTTCGTTTTCGGTCGCGGTCTTGAGATACCCTGTATAGTCAGAATACAATAAGACTTAAAGACATTGTGGAGCGTAAAATGTACAAATAGTTTGTGTTGATACCTGGTAAGGGAACTGGCCGAGAGAAGCGGAAGAACCTCCGACGATCCTCGCACCGCTGTTTTCTTCTTCAGCCTTGCGGATCTTTTCAGCGAGGGGCAAGCCGATCTTGCTGAGGTATCCATACGCGGTGAGGTCCTCCAGCATGTCTTCCATGTCCAAGTACCTGCCGTAGGCCACGGCGGTCAGAGCCAACAGCGCAAGGATTGTGAGCTTCATGCTGGAGATTTTTGCGGACGATGTGTGGTATGAGATTCAAAACGCCTTTTTATATTGAGTTTAAGCATGTTATCTTACAATAATCGAAGAATTAATTCATTTTAGGTAAGAAGTGCTTCGAATATTAAAAAATTAATAAGATTACTTGATTATTGATATGATTCGACAACCTCCGTGGCACAGTTGGTTAGACGCCGGCTGAGAAACAAGAGGCCGCGGGTTCGATCCCCGCACCGAGACAAATGTGTGTGAGGCGCACAAGTATTTGTCTCGGGTCTGGGTGTTTGTGAGACCGAAAAGTCTCTCGTAGCTTCTAATACCCACGGTACAAGACTTAAGTGATTGTAGTAGTAGTAAGAAAATAATATATAAGTATACATACAAGTGTAATCATGCTGACTATATAACCCAATTGATTAACATAATAAACGCAGTCTTATATCATCACTTGGTCGTTTTACTCATCTCCTGACATTCGCCCTACATGGCGACCCTGCCAGAGAGATCCGTGCGACGAATATGAGACTCGCCGTATATGGGGTGAAATATTGTTTCTAAGTGCACAAAATGAACTGAGTAAAGCTATGGCGTTATATCTTGAGCTGCGCTACGGTGCATACGTGTTCGTGATTCGCGAAAAGTTGGTGAAAAGTAACATCCGTGAAGATGGGCAGTTCTCCGACTAAAGAAGAGACCGTGATAGTACAGAACGCAGTGGGAAGTAACAAGGCAGGAGTTGAACAACTGCAATATCACCTGAGCACCGGTAATATTTTGCTGTGCATCATCGTGCTGGTACTTCTGCTGGGATCCCTGTATTGTTTGTACCGGACGTACAGGCGGTGTCATGTGAAGTGGATTACCACGGAGATCAATAGAAATACCTTGCGAAGGTCATTCTTCCGGCAACCACAACTTCCTGCAGCTACTAATGTGGAAGAGGCGACTCAACCCAGAGCGTATTATAAAGTGTAACCGGTTAACCAGTATTTGAAAAGTGATGTTTACGTGCGTATATAATACCTAAAAGTGTGGAAAAATGCGTTAAAAGTGCGCGTCTATTAATCGTGTGGTAATAATAATAAAAAAAGGCGTAATCAAAAATATAAATGCTTTATTTTGAGACTTTATTATTGGACTTTATTCATTTTACTATGTTTAATTGTCATCTAATCTAGTAATAATTATTACTATACACACATGTCAATTAAGCTGTATTTTATGGTACGTAAGTGATTATCTGTATGTACTGCGTTTGGTGGTAAGTTATGAATATTTCTTTAGAACATATATATGAAAAACTGAAACAAGTTAGAACATATTTAATTAAAATCGGACCGAGTAGACGTGAAGGTAAAATTTTAGAAACTAAGTTGAAAGAGGCAAATTTAATTTTTTGTGAATATTCTAAATGGTTATCAAACTTTGAAAATAAAGTAAAGGAAGGTACGATTAAATCTGATGATATTCCATTGTATGAAAACTATCGTAAGAATTTTGATTTGTTATATCAGGAAATTAAAATATTGTGTCAGCCTGTGGTTAAACCTGAAAATTCGAGCAATATGGATAGTTTCGATTTGAAAACAGCTCTGACTTTATTACCTGTTATTTCAGATGATGAGACAAGCGTAAAACAATTGTTAGACAATATTCAGTATTATGATTCCTTATTAGCCAAACCGGAATGCAAAAAGAATTTAATTAAATTCATATTAAAAAGTAGATTATCTCAGTCTGCTAAATTACGTCTTAAAGATGATTATACAAGTGTTGAGGCATTGATTAGAGACATGCAAACAGAGTTATTGCCAAAAAGAGGCGCCGCTGCAATTCAAAATAAATTGCAAAAACTAAAGCAAAATGATATGCCAATTACTGACTACGGGAAATTAATAACAGAGTTGTTTGTAGATCTCACGATATCGCAAGCCGACGGAAACACTGACTGCTATAATATCTTGAAACCTATTAATGAAAAACAAGCGATTAAACAGTTTTCCGATGGTTTACGAAACCGCCGAATCAGCACAATCATTTCCGCTCGAAATTACAGTTCCCTGAAAGACGCCATACAAGCTGCTCAAGATGAGGAGACTTCATCTTCGGCCGCAGGAGAGGTGATGGGTATGTCCAAAAAAAAATATTACTCTAGGAATTATCATAATAACTCTAGGTACCCACGCGACAATGGACGTAATCGGCAAACGTTTGCTCAACGAGGGCACTACTATGGAAACTCACAGCAATCGAGTTCATGGAGCCGGTCGAACTCGCGTGGCCAAGGACACCGAGGGCGTTTTAATGGAGGTACGTTTCGTAATAATTATTATCGCGGAAATCGAGGGATAAAAAGAAACACGGTTAATGTAATCAATGAAAATTTGGAATCAATTTCAGATGAACCCCGACTTGACAAGTTTTTTCGAGAATAAACAAAGTCATTCAATTTTAGCCAGTAGTAGTAGTAATTGCTTTATTCATTTATTGGTTTCGTCATGTAATAAAACTTATTCGTTCTTAGTCGATTCGGGAGCTTCATTGTCAGCCGTTACTTATAAACATGCGATCGAATTCAGCATTCCAATACATAAAGAGAATGTAATTATACACGGGTTAGGCGGCGAAGTGCAAACCATTGGATATGTTTATGTTCCACTAATCATTAATGGGTATGTTTTTAATCACAAGTTCTTTGTTTTTAATTCCTTACCAATTTCGTCAAATGGAATTCTAGGTAGAGACTTCTTGAATAGATTTGGAGCGTGTTTAGATTTCGAGAATAATGTTTTATCTATAAACTTAGGGTTGAACCAAACAATTTATTTGCCTTTGACTAATAACAATAATATAAATGTTTTAGAAATTCCGCCACGTTGCGAGTCCATACATTACATTCAAACTGAATCTCAATCCGATTGCATAATTTGTTCACAAGTATTACAAGATGGCGTTTACTTAGCCAGCTCGATAGCGACTCCAAAAAATGGAAAGATACCTATAAAAATATTGAATGTGACTGAAAATTTTGTAACAATGTCAGGAATAAAACCTACTATTCACAATTTTAACGATTATAATATTTGCAGTTTCGAGAAAAATGAGAAAAATTCAGACCGAGTAAAAATATTATTTTCCTTATTGAAATTAAATGATTTAAATGATTTAGAATTTCGGAGTATTCAGAACATATGTGCAAAATATGCAGACATTTTTTATTTAAAAGGCGACAGATTGACAACCACTGATATTTACACTCACAATATTTTTTTGAAACCAAATGTTAGTCCACTGTTTTCCAAACCTTATAGGTTACCAGTTAGTCAGAAAGAGGAAATAAATCGTCAGATTAGTAAATTGCTCGAAGAAGGTATAATAGAGCCTAGTAAAAGTGACTGGTCTAGCCCAATACTATTAGTGCCTAAAAAATTAGATGAATCGGGTAATAAAAAATGGCGACTAGTCGTCGATTACCGAAAACTGAACAACTGTATAGAGGATGATAAGTACCCTCTCCCCGATATAACTGAAATTTTAGAATCTTTGTCCGGAAGTGTATATTGCACGCATTTAGATCTATATCAAGGTTATTATAATGTTAATTTGGATAAAAATTGTAGAAAATTCACTGCTTTCAATTCTGGCCAGTACCAGATGACGAGATTGCCTATGGGATTGAAAACAAGTCCCAGTTCATTCTCACGAATGATGAATTTGGCGATGTCAGGACTTAATAATGAAAAATGCCTTATTTATCTTGATGATTTAATTATTTTTGGAAGGACATTGGAACACCATAATAAAAACTTACAGGATGTTTTTATAAGACTCAGATCCGTAAACTTAAAATTAAATCCTTCAAAATGTACTTTTCTTAAAAAACAGATATTATATTTGGGACATTACATTTCTAACGGAGGGATATTGCCAGATCCCGATAAAGTAAATACAGTAAAAAATTATCCTTGTCCGAAAAATGCTGATGAAGTTAAAAGGTTCGTGGCTTTCACAAATTACTACAGAAAATTTATACCCAAGTTTGCTGAAATTGCACAACCACTGAATCAACTTTGTAGAAAAAACACTAATTTTGTTTGGGATGAAATATGTCAAAAATCGTTTGAGACACTTAAAAACTGTATCATGTCACCACCAGTTTTAGATTACCCAGATTTTTCAAAAGATAATTATTTTATTTTGCAAACCGATGCATCTAATAAAGCCATTGGAGCAGTTTTATCCAATAAAAATGGCAGACCTGTAGCTTTTACTAGCAGAACTCTAAATAAGGCCGAATCAAACTATCCGGTTATAGAAAAAGAGTTGTTAGCGATTGTTTGGGCTGTGAAACATTTTAGACCTTACTTGTACGGTAAATATTTTAAAATCAGAACTGATCATAAGCCCCTGGTGTACTTATTTGGCATGAAGGATCCGTCGAGCAGGCTTATGAAGTTTCGTTTGGTATTAGAAGAATACAACTTTGACGTAGAATATGTGAAGGGTTCAGATAACGCAGCTGCAGATGCATTATCTAGAATCTGTTTGAGTTCGAAAGAATTAAAAGAATTGAATGAGAACATAGTCAATGTCATGACACGTGCTCAATCGCGAAAAATAAATAAACCTGATTCCTCCTCGTTGGACATGTTACATACAGATTTAAGGTCTGATCAGCCTAAGGTCGTAAGTAATCATGTCAAACCGGCAGAATCAGTAGAATTACGTATGATTAATAAAGAAGAATTGAATAAATTGAGAAAATTAAGAGTCATTAGTAAAGAAAATAAAACGTTTTGTTATGTTGAAAAGAAAAAGATAATTTATATTAAATACCTAACCTCTGACTCACGAATGACGCGATGCGAATTTGTGAGAGAGTTAGATGATTTCTGCAAAATAATAAATGTCAATGAAATATGTATAATAAAAAAGGATGATAATAAGCAATTTATTAAAAAACTAGTAGATGAGATAAAATCTATGAAAGATAGGACCGGTCCACCTATACATATAATAAATAATGTGAAGACAATTTGTAATGAAGATGACAGAAAAGTTATATTAAACGACTTCCATCTCCTACCTAGCAGTGGCCATGCAGGTATGAGAAGGATGGTCAATAACATTAAAAGGTATTATTATTGGCCAGGATTAGAAAATGATGTTAAGAACTTTGTTAGGCGTTGTGACAAATGTCAGCGACAAAAATTTTCGTTACCCACAAAAGAACCATTAAAAATAACAACGACAGCTAACACAGCTTTTGAAAAGATATATTTAGACTTAGTGGGTCCATTTGAAATTGATAATAATAATTACTCTTATGCTTTAACGCTACAATGCGAACTAACTAAATATATATAGAAGCCTATCCCTTAATTTCTAAAAAAGCAGACGAGGTAGCTAATAGTTTTGTTACTAACTTTATTCTTAGGTATGGAGTACCGAAAGTAATAACTACAGACAGAGGAAAAGAGTTCATTGCATCTACATTCCAAGAGGTATGTAAATTACTTAAAATAAATCAGTTAAACTCGACCGCGTACCACCACCAGTCATTAGGTGCGTTAGAAGTGTCACATAAAAATTTAAATGCTTTCCTTCGCATTCAAATTGATAGTCATCCTGAAACTTGGAGCAGTTGGTTACCTTTTTGGTCGTTTGCATATAATACAACAGTTCATACAGAGACAAAATTTACTCCGTACGAACTTGTCTTTGGTAAAAAATGTTTACTTCCTAGTAATTTGACTATTGACTTCGAACCACTTTATAACTACGATCACTATCCATGTGAGCTCAAATACAGGTTGCAACTATCACAAAAAGAGGCAAGAAAAAATTTAATACAGTCTAAGGAAAAGAGAAAAATTGTATGTGATAAATATAGTAGGCCTATAAAGTACAGTGTGAATGACTTAGTACTCTTAAAAAATGAGACAGGCAATAAACTAAGTGATTTGTACTCTGGTCCATATAAAGTAGTCAAAGATAGGCCACCAAATGTAGAAATAATTAAAAATGGAACGAATGAATTAGTGCACAAAAACCGCACAAAACGGTATATCCAGTAATAAATAAAACGCTATGTTTTGTCTAAGTACACTTATTAATAATATTTTACTTTTTTTTTTAATAACATTGTATCTTACTTATTTTATAGTCTTTAAAAAAAAAAAATGTAACCTTGTGTAAACATAAAATTTTGCATTGTATAAAAAGTATTCATACTTATATTGTACTGTACTTAAATAAAATGATAATCTAAAAAAAAAATGTTTCCTTATATTGTCACATTTTTTTTTTCTTTCGGATGGAAGGTGTAGTAGTAGTAAGAAAATAATATAATATAAGTATACATACAAGTGTAATCATGCTGACTATATAACCCAATTGATTAACATAGTAAACGCAGTCTTATATCATCACTTGGTCGTTTTACTCATCTCCTGACATTCGCCCTACATGATCTTAATGTGGGGTCAGGACTATGTGTGTGACTGTTGGGTGTATCTGTATCTGTATAATCTTTATTGTACACAAAAGAACATAACAACACAAAGAAATAAAATAATATAAAAGTACAAAAGGCGGTCTTATCGCTCTGAGCGATCTCTGCCAGACAACCTTTGGATGGATATAGGGGAAGGAGAGAGAGAGAGGGCAGTGTAAAAATAAAGAATAAATGCTCAAAAAAATAATAATTTAATAACTAATTCAAATACTATTATTACATATATGTAACATGATAAACATACGATATATATATATATATATATATATATATATATATATATATATATATATATATATATATATATGTCGGAGAATCATACAGATTGCGATTTATATGGCCGTCGTTGCCGTCCGACATGATGATTCTTATTAATCAGTCAGTGCGCACGTTTGGCGCTGTTCCGAGCAAGATTACAATAGAAACAATTAAATATTATTAAACCGATCACAGACTCTACTGACAGACCATTCAGCGTTACCATAGGCAACCGATAACTTAAAAGACTTCAATCATGTCGGACTGTGTTGCAATTCCAATAAAATAAGTAACATCAATGCGTATGGCATTCATCCTGCGTGGATCAAACTTGTGTAATCTCTAACACGGCCATTCTGCGCCTCAACGCGCTCTCGCGTTGCTTATTGACATCAGAGCCAAGCTACATGGAACAGCGCATAGCACCCAAGCACAGTATTTACACAAACAGCTTTCAACCTCACACACAACGCAAAGCGTAACAGCTTTCAGCACGTGACTTCTAACGTTTAGCAATGCGTCGTAGCTTTCAGCATCGACCTTTAGTCAAAATAAATCAGACCCCAATCTCACTGCAAAGCGTGATAGCTTTCAACAGACAACAAGGACAAAGCGTTAATGCTTTCAATCTATCCTGCAAAGCGTGGTAGCTTTCAACAAATCACAAGGATAAAGCGTTAATGCTTTCAATCCACCCTGCAAAGCGTGATGGCTTTCAACAGATCACAAGGACAAAGCGCTCATGCTTTCAATCCACCCTGCAAAGCGTGATGGCTTTCAGCAGATCATAAGGACAAAGCGCTCATGCTTTCAATCCACCTGTAAGGCGTGATGGCTTTCAACCGATCACTAGGACAAAGCGCTCATGCTTTCAATCCACCCTGCAAAGCGTGATGGCTTTCAACAGATCACAAGGACAAAGCGCTCATGCTTTCAATCCACCCTGCAAAGCGTGATGGCTTTCAACAGATCACAAGGACAAAGCGCTCATGCTTTCAATCCACCCTGCAAAGCGTGATGGCTTTCAACAGATCACAAGGACAAAGCGCTCATGCTTTCAATCCATCCTGCAAAGCGTAATGGCTTTCAACAGATCATAAAGGCAAAGCGCTCAAGCTTTCAATCCACCCTGCAAAGCGTCATGGCTTTCAACAGATCATAAGGACAAAGTGATAATACTTTCAATCCATCTTTCAATAAAGCATAGCAGCTTTGAGTTTCAATAGAACATTTTATCAATCACCAACACACACACCACAAGCTTCCAATATAAGATTATTATTTTTCAGCACAGAATTACTACAGAATTATCACTAAAATTCAAACAATGATTGGCATTTTTACACAACAGTGGCTTTATTAGTCATAACGACTTTTATCTTTCGTCGCCTGCTCGTCCATCCTATTCTTATCTTATTCCTGGTATTAACTCGTATATCCTAGTTGCATCATTCCTTAGTATTCCCTGACTGAGATTGGCAATTACCTCTTCAATATCGTTGTGTTACTAAGTTTGCTAGAGGCCTGATCTACCAGATAATTAATTCTGCTTGTCATCTATTTTTATGTCAGGAGTTATAAATTCAGTACAACGAAACCAGCATGTGCCGTACACATATCATCTATTATTCTTCTTCTTCTACTTCTACTTAAGCGTTATACCGGCCGGTGCCAGTGTCCGCCTTCCGGCTTAGTCTCCTCCATTTCGCCCGGTCTTCGGTATCCTCAATAGTAAGGTCATTGACTCTCATATCTTCCTTGACGACATCAAGCCAGCGCTTCTTCGGTCTACCCCTCGGTCGAGGTCCTGGAATGTTGAGGCTCAGGCACACATTGCCGACGTACTCCTGCGGCTTTCTCAGGACATGACCTTACCATCTCAAGCGACACTCTTGGAGTTTATCTGTCACATCGCGGACACCAAGGCTGCCGCGGATGTGCTCGTTACGGATGTATTAATGTTAAAATCAAAGGTTTGGAGACTGTTTTACTTGATTCCAGAACTCCAGAACGCCGCAAAGCACGAAATTTCGTCCTAGTCTGCACTAGGTCCATGTAGCATACAATTCCAGATAATGTTTGCATACTAACCAACACTATGCTCTTTTTGTTAAAGACTAGACTCCCAAAGTAAATGATGCGCGGACTGTCTATATTCGCCATTAAGTGCTGAACATGTTCATGTTGCGTGTTCACGCATGCGAATCAACGAGCTTAAATTTATAGTACAGTTTAAGACTTTAAGTTACCTTGGCCAGTAAGAAAGTGTAAAACGCAATAATCAATATTAATCCACCCATTCTACCTTATAAAATGATGAATTCAAAAGAGTTAGTCGTAATCGTAAATGTCCGGCCACGGAAGTATTGTCTGAAGTGACCAACTGCTTTTACCATGGCAAGAGTTCCAGTTTTATTATTTATAACGGCACGACTGTTAGTGACAGAGTTATAAAAACTCCTTAGCGGAGATTACGGGGGTGCCACGTTGGGCATCTTCGCCACTCGACACAGGGTGCAATGCGGAGGTACCGTGCAGGGTCTGCGGCGCCGGGCTGGCCACACTCCGGGCAATTAAGATAGTCGACAGCGTTCTACAACAGAAAGTTCATTCATATGTATCGATTATTGTAATTTCTAACCGCTACTTTATTCATTCAAGAAATCCCTTAAAAGTCGTTGGTACTTACTTTCACACTTTACAACAGCAAAGTGACCATAACCCGCACGATGGCAAGCGCGGTGTAAACCAAATGGAATATCAACTGGTACTATATGTTTCACTCTCGCCGATCCACACAACTATGCCGGTCCAATTACACACGGATATACACGGGATGGTCTCAATACGCTAACGTAAGTAACCATAATGGGTATCTATCCACTATTCACTGTCGTAGCCATCCGGGCAGAATTAAAATCCTACCACTAGCAAAATGGCCTTCGACCATCTCACTCACATAATAATAATAATATTTCTACACGTCACGCCGGCCTTCTATAAGAAAATGGCAAAACACCTGCAACACCAACACCTGGCTGCAACGTGGCTTGCTTATGTCACAACACGATTCTGCTAACATCGTAGTTTTGCTCAAGGATGCGATAGGCCTTAGTTTCATTCTTACAGGTTAGAATAAAATAGCACCATAGCCATTGGCACTGGCATCTGAATTAAACTTAGTATAGATTCTGTGGCTTAAATATCATTGGTTCATTGGTTAAGATATGAGCTTTCTACTGCCGTGTTTGTAGCAATTATTCGCTAATTCAATTAGGCATTTACCGAACGCCAATTTATAATGCTGGATCCATAAGAATTGATGAATTATGGACAAATTGTTTCATCTGTGTAACAGTATTAAACGTGCTATGTGTTAAGACTTGTGTTTACAGACGCCAACCTTGTCAGATACAACTAATGTGCGGACATTCTTATTTGAAAACTATAATTCAAAATGTCGCAACCCAATATTTTATTTTTGCGACGATTCTTTACCAGCCAAAAGTGAAATACAATTTCAATGCTTGAATCATTAATTTCTACCAAATATAACAATTACACAGTAAGTATTGTATCCCTGTTTAGCATAGGACTTCTCCATAATCGAGAGCTCGACTGAAAAGAGCTAGACCACAGACCACTATGCTCAGGCAGCGTACGTTGATTTGTTTAACACATCACAGCAATGTATGCTGGTTTCCTCTCTATATTTTCCCTCACCATCAACGCGTGTGACAATTCACATCAAGAAAAGCACCTGGCCAAACAATATCAATTCGCTTACCTCTTAACTTGCGGCAGACTCTTTTGCAAAGAGATACTCAGCGCCAAAGTAAAACCAAATTTAAAACAATTTGGCTTTTAGTGTTTCGGGGAGCAGCTCGGCCACACATAATATGTCAACACGTTCTACAACAGATGTCGATGCTGCGGCGCTGGACCCGTGAGGACAGCGACTCACCATGTGAACTGATGAACCATACCTGTAACATACTGGCAAGCAAGATTGTTGGCGATAGCCAAAACTCGTCATAGGAGCAATTAATGATATCTTAGCCTATTTTCTTTACATGCCAAATCTTATGTCCAAGCTTATTGCAGGCATGACAATTGATCTACGAATGCGGAGTAGATTTCGGACTATTCACGTTTTGACCACGATAGAAATGTTACCAAAAGTGTCATAACCTTTAGATACAATTCGTACGACAAAGTTATTCAAATGTTCACGTCGTACCTGGACAATTTATCCGCAACAACCACATGGATCCTCCTAATATTTTACCAATCGTTGTAACAAGTTGATACCTTTAAATAATTACTTCCACCAATTGCATGTTGATGAAAGCGTATCATCTTTTTCAACGTCAATTTGATCTATCAATCTTCTTTTAAATTCCAATGGAGTTTTAAATGCCAGAATCAACGCTTGCTTTTGCTGATTTTGCATCTTAATAAATATTCACCATTGTAAGCGTATAATTCCTGGCGTATTCTCCACATCCGTAGTTCTTTGCCTAGACGTCTGTGATTATAGAAATCTCGATATCGTTAGAGCTGTCAGGATCTAGCCCATCTATCAGCGCTGCTTTATTGGTAGAATACTCGATGTACGTGGCCGCACTACTGAGTCTTACGTTCCGACCGAAAATATTCTTCAGTTTGGGTAGCAGGCAATGCGGTAGGCACAAGGGATGATTATGAGATCGATCCCACCGCTGCTGTCGGAGAATCATACAGATTGCGATTTATATGGCCGTCGTTGCCGTCCGACATGATGATTCTTATTAATCAGTCAGTGCGCACGTTTGGCGCTGTTCCGAGCAAGATTACAATAGAAACAATTAAATATTATTAAACCGATCACAGACTCTACTGACAGACCATTCAGCGTTACCATAGGCAACCGATAACTTAAAAGACTTCAATCATGTCGGACTGTGTTGCAATTCCAATAAAATAAGTAACATCAATGCGTATGGCATTCATCCTGCGTGGATCAAACTTGTGTAATCTCTAACATATATATATATATATACATATATATATTTTAATTATTGTACTATGAAATATATAATATGAATGACAAATAGCAATAGAGAAAAAAACAGTGTTGATCAATGTTTATTGCGAAAGGTAATACTCTTTCATCAGCTTTTTGAAAGAAGACAAAGTTTGAGCCTGTCTCACCGTTATAGGAAGAGCGTTCCATAATCGGACAGCTTCAACAGTAAAGGATTTATCCGTAAATGTTGTGGTGTGTACGGGCATTCTCAGTTTCAGATTCTCTGACGATCTCAAGGATCTCGTATGTGACTTATGAAGAAAAATAAATCGGTCTTTAAGGTAAGAAGGGGACAGAGGATTAAACAAAATATTGTATAAAAGAGAGAGAATGTGAGTATTCCGACGAAGCCGTATAGGTAACCACTTGAGCTTAGCACGAAATTCAGAAACATGATCATATTTGCGTAGTCCAAATATAAATCTGATACAGAAGTTTTGAAGACGCTCAAGTTTATTAAGTTGGTCTTCGGTGAGGTCTAGATAGCTGACATCGGCATAATCAAGGATGGGAAGAAGGAGTGTTTGCGCAAGTGAAATCTTCGTGGCAATAGGTAGAAAATTGTGTAACCGTCGCAAGGACCTTGCCGAGGCAAACAGCTTGCGACTTGCTTCTCGAAGCTGCGGACCCCAGGTGTACGATTGATCAAAGTGTAGACCAAGATTTCTTACAGTTTCACTGTATGGAACAGTAATCCCATCACAGGAAATACTTGGTAGTTGGGTACGATCTAGTCTCGAAATCATCCTGGGGCTGCCGACAACAATGGCCTGAGTTTTCGAAGGATTAACTTTCAAACCATATATCTTGCTCCACTCACATATGTGATGAATGTCAAGATTGATTGTTGTAACCGCACTTACTATCCTGTCTAAAGGTGCTCGAGTGTAAATTTGAAGATCATCAGCGTAGAGGTGGTAGGAGGAGCGAAGGTGTATTTATTTATTATTATTATTATTTATCATTATTTATTATTTATTATATAACTGCCTCGGTGGCGTAGTTGTATTACGGTACGGTTACAAAGCTGAGGTCTCGGGTTCGAGTCCCGGGTCGGGCAAAGTGATATTGGATTTTTCTATTCATTGTCAGCCCGGAGTCAGGAATTTGTGCCCGATATGGCGATAGGCTCGCCCCCTATCACATCATGGGACGGAACATACAAGGCGAAATATGGGTGTCCTGGTGGCGCCTCTGCCTACCCCTTCGGGGATAAAGGCGTGAGTTTATGTATGTATGTATTATGAATAACTTGTTCACACATAACTAGTGTAATAATATTATAGTCGTAAATATTGTGTTAAATTAATTAATTAAGCTAGGTACTTCTAAAAGAGCCTTCTCAGTTAGTGTTTGATTGTTAGCAAATACAGTGCTCAACAAAGTCTAGGGAACAAGCCAAGTATATGAACTTATTGAAATAAAACTATTTTATACGGATTTTATCGCGATTTGGTTTAATTTTTTCATTTTTTAGCTTCCCGACGTTTCGATTACTTTACAGCTTTCGTGGTCACGGGGCGGACTCCTTAACTTATTTAAAAAAAAAGTGCTGGCCACGAAGATACAAAAATGTAAGTTGACACTTGAAGGTTAATACTTGATGTGAGTTTTTTGGTTCGAAAAGTCTTACGCATTGCCTGCGACCATAACTTGTTTCCAGTATGGCGATAGGTTTACACCTTATCACACGTTTGAGGCTGAAATAAAAGTTCGGCGAACTGTGGGTGGAATTAGTATCACCTTTACCTACCCCATAAGCGAAGCCGACGTCAGCGTATGCGTGTCGATAAAATAATAAATAAGTAATAATAGTGAAGAAAACAGTGTAGATTCACTAGTTCTTTTAAAGGAACTATGAAAGGAACTACTGAGACCAAACCCAATGGAAACATTTTTACAATTTATCAATAAAGTTAATAATCAATAACACGAGCCACTAATTATAATCCATAATTATGCTTTAAGATTAAATAAATTCTGTTTACACGTATATAAAATAATCTAGTATCGAATAATTTTAAGTAATTTACAATCGTATTAAATCTTATCGTATCAATATTTATTGCGGGGAAAACCTAATAATTTGCCAAACAATATTTTTCTAAGATTGTCAAATAAGCATAGACTTTGAGTGACGTAATGATAGAAAATCTGTCGTTTATGATATTTACGTCAGGCTCGACTATAAAAACCCGTCATAGTGACCTCACTACTGTGTGGCGTTTCAGCTTCCGGTATATTGTAATTTACATATACTATACCCGAAAAGCCACCCGAAAAGCTTTGCTGTCTCGTTTCGTTCGGTGAGTAAGATTGGCATATGCCCTTACCCTTACCCTACCTTTACCTACCCTACCCTTTTCCTCTTCCAATTCTTTTTCCTTCTTCGATGGATCGGCAACACATCTTACGTTCATGGGCGGCAGTGACCACTTACCATTAGATGACCTGGTTTACTCATTCACCGGACCTATGTGATATATCCGTTTCGTGTAGGTGTAAATGTATCGACTAGTAAAAGATAACCGGCTCTCGCCGTTGGTAGCTCAATTCGGCTTGTCATCATTCTTCCCGCATATATCGTAGTTTAAAGGTTTCCAGTCCCAATTGGTGTAATTTTGTGTGGGTTGCTCCATGCGAAAGAAGTGATTTTCAAAACATTTTTTGTAACAGGCGACCTAAAGGAGATAATATTTGGATTTCTGGGCACTCTGAGTGCGCCATGACTAATTAGAACTCTGAGATAAACGACAGAATATTTCGCTTGTGTCTGACGAAGACGCCAATATCTAAAACGACTATATGTTAAAAATGGGTATATTTCTATGACGATTTTACACTCAGAATGACTTTGACCTTTATCCACAAAAGCCCTTTTGGGTGTCTTTTGTATTACAAGCTAAAAACTTCTAACCACAGATAAAAAAAATTGCTGAGTATATTTCCTAGGGAATAATTAAACCAATGTTTTAATTAATCTTACATTAATTATTGGTTAGGATGAATTTAAGATTTTATTCTCCCGATATTCCATGAAATAACATTGCATTTCTTGTAATCATTATCGGTTGTTAATTAGATAAGTCAACACGTATTTTCCCAATGCCAGGATAATATATCGATCTATATTAATTATAATTACTAGAAATTATTTATTTTAGGGGCTTTAGAAGATTTGATAAGAGTATCATAATCACAGTCACTTGTACAATTAGTGATTATATAAAGAGAACTAAATTGTTCTCCAATAATATAATTTTTAAAATTATAATACATGCTATTAGGGGTTTTTTTAATTAGTTCCAAATTCTACAGCATTATGTTAAAGTCGTAGCAGAAAATAGTAGACTATGTGATAGTAGATCTATAAGTAGCTTTTTTGGAATTATATTACAAATTGCTATGGTATGCAGGTTTCCTCGCGATGTTTTCCTTCACCGTTAAAGAGCGCGGTGATGGACTATCAATATACACGTGACTCCAAAAAGTTGGGGGTCTGCCTTGGGATTTAAAGCTACGACCACACTGAACATGTTGGCAGCTGGTTCCGGTCCGTTGCCAACAGGCCACTATTTACTTATCCTATACCTAATATACATATAGCTATCGGATAAGGGTTAATAGAAAATATAGTTTATTAGTTTATGAGACATAAATAAAATTAAATAGGACACTAACTCCAGACTTACATCTGGTCATGTGACTATATACAATAATAATAAAATACTTTATTTATACAAAATAATTGTATGCAGACACAAAGTATACTTACATTGAAACACAGCTTGAACCAAATGAGTTATGAATAAGGATCGTTGAACACCGGTGTCTAAATTAAGAGTTAGCTTGTGTTATGGACATCGTTGTTCATATCGAGCGAATTATTGAACTCAATGGTTTCTAGCGGTGCAGTAGGTAGTATTTTTACTGCGGGCAACGTAGTTAAAAATGAATATGACTAGTGACTCCCTATGTGTGTTAAATGTAAGACTGTGTTGATGTATGGGAGTGCATTTATATGTATGTATGTGATAGTGTTATGTGTGTGTGAGTGTGAAAGCGTGTGAATGTGAGTGCATGTTAAGTTTTCTGTCTAAAATTAAAGCAATTGTTCAATGTCGGAGTAACTTTTCGTAGCTAGCCATTCCATTACTTTTGGTTTACATTACGTTATCACAGAACTTATTATCGCGTTATTGACGTATAATTAAAAAAATAATGTTTGTCGATAACGCCACGACAAATATGTTGTAATTAAGGAGATTGAATAAGATTAATTATGGTACAGGTGGTATTAAATCGATAATAGATTGAGTCAAGTTAATTATAGATTATTTACTAGCGGTCAGCCCCGGCGTTACTTGTAGTGAAATTTCTTTTCTACGCCTTTCAACATTAGTTAGCAAAAATATTTTAATTATCCTGTTCCGAAATTGATTACTTCCGATACTAAAATTTTTCTGCTAACGGCTGCTAAGGGTCAAGTTTGGCGTTAAAAACTTATCTTGGAAGTTCTTTAGGATTCACGATATCGCTTTTTTTAACATGCTTTTATTAGCTTCGGCTGTATTTATGTATGTTTTAAGGGAATCTTTGAAGTCAATTTTCGACCACTTCATAACGTCGCTTTACAAGTTTGTGACATAATTTTTAAAAGCATTAGCATTTTTTTTTAAAAAGAAAAAAAAAAATAATATGCGCGTAGTAGCCTTTCTTGGATATGATATTCGTTTTTACAAAAAAAAAAAAAACTTTCAAAACTGAAAAAAGAAAACACTTAGCTGGGGTGCTTACAATAATTACAAGTATCGTCAAGCACCCAAGCTGTTTAACTGTAAACTGAATGTATTTCAGTCTATTTTCTAATTTTGAACTGATTAACAATTATTGAATTTTTTTAGTTGGCTCATTTACTACAGCACGTGTTTTTTTAGTGTTTTTAAAGTATTATTATTTTATTATGTTAATTTTGATGAATGGGGAGCGCACGGACAAGTATACCTTTCATTTTATAATAGCATGAATTACATACGTTTATCAATCTTAAATTTTAATACATTGTTATTACCTAAATTGGTGCGATAAGCCTTAAAACGAACAATACCTGAATGGACCGTTGCTACTTATCATGAATAATTCGTGTTGTTTTAAATATAATTGTATTCGTAGTAGTGATCAATGAAAGTTTACTATCGTCTATAGCGTTTCGGATTTAGCCTGTGTACCTTTATGCGTTTTCGGGCATCCTAAGATAATTATTGTTTGGTCCCCAGAACAGATGAATATGGTTGGGAGGGTAATACAAGCGTTTGACACGACGCGTGGTTGAGCTCAGTGACTCTTAACTGCCGCGGATGATTTTTCAAGTTAGTCGCAGTCGAAATGCTTTGAAGCGTTGTGCTCCAACGAAACATACTAAAATGCAGTCTTGTGCTTTTTATCCTGCAGTTCCCTGCTAAGCGTCGAATATCAAGCAAGGACGAATTTTATGTCAAAATTAAACCAAATTTTATTGATTTTCACCTTTATTTTGAAATTTGCGGTTATTCGTTACGACATTTCAAATATTATATTTTAATAAATATTTTAGATGAAACCTCAATATAATATATACATTGATGATTACGCGCACATACAATCCACGCGAGTGCTAAGTTCCTACGCAATGCATTTTTGTTCTGTCGACTTCGAAAGTTGTCACATGTCACGTAGTGTTGTAGTCATGTACAAAGTTACTACATCGATGTAGTTATTATATATTTCTGTTTATCAAAGCCTTTAAAACAAGAAAACTAAATCAAATCCTTTAATAATTTTAAATAGAAGTAACCTTTGGTAACGTTGACGACCTTGACTGTCCCGCCCTCACACCCGCCACTGCAACTCCTGTAAGCCAGGATCAACAGTGGCACGCATTTTAATGACACTGAACAGTGAAGCTCAGCGCGTCTCTGGGAATGTCTAACTTGTCTTTAACCCGCAACGAAATCAATCAAAAAAGTTAAATTAATAGGAGGAGTTGGAAATAAATTATTGTCCACTTCCCTCCCTAATAAAGCGGGTGACAAAAAACAATGAACTAAAGAGGTAAATAACCTCGCATAAAGACGTTTACAGCCAGAGAAGCCAGCTGTAAAGCACCACGGATTAGTCATTATAACATTTAAATGGGACCTATAATGTAAGCTGTTATACTTGATTCCAATAATAGGTATGGCAAAATCGCCGGAAAGCACGGAAATTCTTCCTAGTCTCCACAAGGTCCGTGTAGTATACAACTCCAGATGTTATTTGCATACTATCTAGCATGGTTTTACGCTCATTCTGCCAAAGACTACACTCCCACAGTATATGATGCGCGGACTCCTCATATTCGCAATAAGGTGTTGAACATGAGCACGCAGGCGAATCAACGAGCTTAAATGAGTACAGTTTAGACTTAAAGTTACCATGGCCCGTAAGAAACTGTGATACGTAATAATCGATATCTAGCCAAGTCTTTGCCAACCGATCACGCACGCATGGAAAATATTGGTATAGATGCCGACCCTTCAAAGATACATCCCATCTATTTTGCCATTCATCTATTAGTTCGTTATATACAACTGAGAGCGGCTTAAATAATCTGTCTACTTTTAAAAGTTCACGTGAATTTAAGAATCTTTTGTCCATATTCTCTCTAGTTAAGTAATACATCGCGGCGCGACGTTGTACCTCCAGGTCGACTGGAAGTACACCCGCCAGGACTGGCAAAGCTTCGGTACTAACAGTTCTATACGCCTTACACAAGAATATCAACGCCAAACGTTGGCTCTGGAGCAATTTCCGTCGCACAGCACCGATAGTGGCCCTATCAGCCCATACGGGGGATCCGTAAGTAATACATCCTAAGTAAGTCGCTCCATAGATGGTTTTTAAAGTATTGAAAGATAGCCCCCACGTTGACTTCGATATTCTTGTCAAAGCAAAAAAGTTATTTTTCGATTTTTCTCCGACTTTCTTAATATGTTCAAGAAAGGAAAAATTCCTTTCCAAAATTAGACCAAGATAACAAACTGATTCTTTTTTCTTTACGGTGATACTATTAAATTTAATTCGCGGCGGTGATTTTAAAATTCCTTTTAGAAGTAATTGGAACGTTTTATGTGGTGCGAACTGTAAGCGATTTCGATCGCCCCAATCAGATATTAATTTTAAACACGTGTCTGCCATATTTTCGAGTCCCGACCTACTGTTTGACTCAATAAGCAAGAGGCCATCGTCCGCATATCCAATCAAAGAACACCCCGACGGTAAGGGAATTGTAAGAAAATCGTCGAAGCCTAAATTCCATAAATAAGGACCCAAGACCGAGCCCTGTGGACAGCCCATCGACAGTGGCTTCGACACGGCATGGTGTCCAAGTTTAAGTTTTGTTGTTCCGTGCGAGAAATACGAGTATATAAGTGAATATATATTTTTAAAGCAACCTCGCAATTTTAACTTAAGAAGCAGCATTGGCCACCAAGCATTGTCGAAAGCACCGGAGATGTCCAGGAAAATACCGAGTACATATTTGCGTATCGATGTACTTACTCTTCTTCTAACCGAAATTACCGCGTCAATAGTCGACCTACCCTTAGTAAAACCGAACTGTTTTTCATGGAATATTGGTCCACCTGGTAGCAATCGAGGGACGGTAAGACGTTCTAAAAGTTTACCTAGCGACGGCAAGAGTGTAATGGGTCTGTAAGACTTAGGATCTTGAGGAGATTTATCGCCACCCTTAGGTATTATCCGAATGAAACCGGTACGCCAGACTCGCGGAAATACCCCTTCAGCAATACATCGATTAAAAACAGTTAGTACTGCATTGCCGGCCGATTTACACGCTTCTTTGATCATTTTGTTGGATATTTTATCGTCACCGGAAGCCTTGTTTAGTGGCAAAGATCGAACTATTTCACTAAATTCATCAAATGATGAGAGATTTGAATCGCAAGAGTTTGGCAGTTCCGCGGCCCACATCCTAATCTGCTTGTGGTATTCTGTGTCATTCCCAACATTATCATCCGGTATTAACGATTGTAACAAAGCTTCCGTTGTCTCCTCAATGCCAGTTGTGTAGTTGTTATTAATTTTTATATTCTCAATATAAGCTAAATTGATTGACCTATTAGCTTTAAACTCATGGTATAAAGGAGACCACGGACCTTCACTATCTAACCGGGCTACAATTTTACGTAATAAATTGCCTTTAGATTTTTGGACAGCCGCTCTATAATGTGATCTGGCAACTCTCAGTTCATTAAAAGCAGATGTAATTGCTTCCCCTGTAATACGACGTTTTTTAAGCCCGTTGAACCGCCTACGCGCTCTGCGAAAAGTTCGACGTAGTTGGACTAGTAAGTCATTCCACCAATCACACCTCCGAGTCTTTGTGATGGGACCTCGACCAATGGTAACGTCCGCGCAATACGTAAACGTGTCCGACATAATCTCGGCACAAGTCTCAGCTGACAGATCATCGCGAGTGAAGTCCCTGGCATGCTGAGCAAATAAAGAGCTAAATAAATCCCAGTTGGCACCTATGGATTTATATCTAAAATTACAATTATTATGTACCGGACTCTGTGTCACTCTAGGCAAGAACTCGTACACAATCAGGCGATGGTCACTACACGACGCGTCCGGCAGGACGCGCCACCTATCAATACGGACGTCTCCACTAGAAAGTGTGACGTCAATAGAGGATTCGCCCATAGGGCAGCTGTAAGTAGGTGGTGCATCGGGGGCGTTATGTACTTCGAGGTTCATCTCTGCAATGAAATCTTCTACAGCGCAACGTCGCTCGGTATCGGTGGAGCGATATTTGCCATACCAAAGGATTGATGACGCATTAACGTCAGCACCTATAATAATTTTATGTCCAGCGAGGGACCGCAAGACATAGCGGAGGTGATGCAAGTGGGGACCCACAGGGTCAGAGTATTGAAAATAACAGCTCACAAGAAAAACCTTACAGATCGGACTCGACACCTCCGCGACAGCACAGTGTGACGTCATAAGATTACGTACTGAGGTAACGGTAAGATTTGAACCCGACACGAAAATACCTGCTCGTGAGTTGTTATCGAGTTGTATCACCCTACTACGTAATCGCGCATGTTGGTATTGCTCTTGAACCAGCACGACATTCAGCTTATAATCGCGAATTAACATGTCTAATTCTGACGTCGCTACCCTATCGTTATGAAGATTTAACTGACCGATTGCAAAGTTATCCATATTTATTTAATATTGGGTCGACAAAACTAATTGCTCGAGCTTATTCTTGTATGTTGGGCATTCCTGAGACCCACAACGATGATCGTGTGTTTTTTTAAATCGTTTACAAGGCGCACATACAGGCTTAAACTCCGGGTTCGATTTTTGCGGGCACGCCTTAGTTTCGTGTGACTCAGCACAGATGGCGCACGTTGGTGTTTTTACTGTACAAAACTTTTGTACATGCCCGTAATATTGACAATTCATACAACGAACTACATCAATGTCATCGTTAAAACGGCAGGTGGCCCAATCAATGAAAAGTTTGTCCTTCGTATTCATTAAGTGTTTACGAACCTCTGAATCTAATTCTATGCCTATCCATTTCCGACCGTTATCTAAAATTCGTCTGCGGGTTATTTTAACGGACTTTGAAAAGTCATCCTCCTTTATAGGCAATTCGTCCTTGATGTTTTGACGATATAATGCGGTTAAGAAAGCGCGGTCTTCCATGGAGGATGGCACATCTTTAACTAAAATACGGGGACGGCGGCCCTTCGGTTTTTCGAGACGCAGCCCCGCCGATTTTATCGCGGCGACGGATTCCAATTTTTTAATTTGTGACTCATTAGCGAGGCGCAGAGCAACACCAGACTTAGAGGTTTTTTTAACGCCCACGATTTGGAACCCATCGTCACTAGGCTTAATTGCCTTAAAGAGCGCCTGTTTAGTCGCGGATGATGTCGGTAGATCAGCTGACCGTTCACTCGTCGGGTAAGCTATTACGCACGGAAGGGGGGCGCGCGGCTGCACTACCGGAGTGGGTTTAGCTAAACGCAATTTTAAATTATCGGCAAAAGACTTATTGGATTCTGCGGTGGAAATGTTAACGCGTTTATATTGATCTAACTCGCGTTGCATATTAGCCAACTTGGTTTCATTGCACGATGATTTTAACGCGAGTAACGAAACAATCGAAGTTACTCGTTGCGTAATGTCTAACACCGCCGATCTATTTGCAATATTCATGCGCGAGCCCTGGTCATTAACGAGTTCGTTAATCTTTGACAAATAGCTCGATACTTCCGACACCATATCGCAATAGTCCGCGCGGCTCGCGTCGCTGCCGTTATCTACAGACAAAGTATCCGCCGATTCCGATAGTTGTAGACGTTTGGATTTTACGGGGGAGACATAAGTTGGCGAATTAACATCGCTGAATAACCGTTTTGCCGAACTTGGTGACCGAGGCGTGAGCCTACTTTGAACGAAAGGGTCTGGCCCAGGGTCGGGCGGATCGTTACTATGGGTCGACATTGACTTTACAGAAGTTAAATTCAATTAATTTATAATGTTTATTGACACTAACAAGAACTAATTAATGTTAAACAAAACAGCTGACTGACCGGCCGGGCGATATTTTATTTCGCGGTACCCACTATAGAAAAATAAAAATTACTTACCGAGAATAAATTTGAATAAATCCACGAAATAAACGAAATAAAACTTTATAAACTTACGAATCCTTGCGTACAATACGAAACCAAACAACTATAAACAACTCACGAACCGATAATCGTCTTAAAACACACAAAACACAATTATTATTGAGGAGCACGTAATACACGTCACTGTACTGTGCCCCCGCGGGAGGGGAAGTGACGTTGACGACCTATCCTTAAAATGTTCTAATATCTGCTTAACTTGAGAACAACATGTGTTAGTCATGTCTGTTCCCGTTTGTGATTTAGTTCCATACCCAGTTCAGGGAGGAGCCACATAAGTCTATGAAAAGGCATTGTTATTTTTTGTCGGGTAAGAAAACCATTATCTTCCTGTTTTCGCTATATTCTAGATAGCCTTAGGTGGTATACTGGGGTCACCGGATTCCCAGCTGACGTGTCTTTGCAGGAGTGAAGTCTGGCTTCCTAACACAATAAACCTTCGCCGAGGGATTAACCCTCAATGACTTGTGAAACACGTAGGAATTTGCCTCGATAAGGCATATAAGCGTGCCACTGATAAAGTTATATTTAACAAAAATAAATTCATTACATTATCAAGATTAATTATGAGTTCTTACTCTGAATAAACGCGCCCTTAAAATTGTTTTTAAAATGCTAAGCAATGGTAGGAATTTGGTGGCGCCATACATTTATTATACATATACATATTCGGCAGCGACTGGATCCGTAAAGCAGCAGACCGGGCTCTGTGGCGTACCTTGGGAGAGGCCTATGTCCAGCAGTGGACTGCAACGGGCTGATGATGATGATGATGATGATGATGATACATTTATTATTACTTACTTTCAGTTACTAAGGTCGTAGGTTGCCGCAGAACAGATAACTATTGGAGTAAGCGTGTTCTGGAATTGGACCCGCGACTTGGCAAACGTCGCGTGGGACGCTTTCTGGCCAGATGGCAGGACGACTTGCACAAGAGGGCCGGCAGCGACTGGATGCATAAGAAGCAGACCAGGCTTTATGGCATACCTTGGGAGAGACCTAAGTGGCAGCAGGAACTGCAATAGGCTAATAATTACATTCTTTTCGAAATAATGTATTTGAGTTTGTTGTTTTTTTAAAATGACTGTATGCAATAATACGAGAGTTTATCACATCATCATCCATTTCCACTCATCCACTTTCTTTACTATGATTATTAACGGTTTTGACTAAAAAAAATACGTCTAAGCCTCAATAACATTATGAAATTCATCAGACTCGTGTATTTGAGGAAATAAAGTCGTATATAAAGTGCGTAGTGGCCTGTTGGTAATAGACCGGAAGCGGCCGCCGCGACGGTGGTCGCGGATTTGATTCCAAAGGCTCACCTATCATTTTAGAGTCATATGTTTTATTGATAGTCACTTCGCACTTTAGCGGTGAAGACAAACTTAATTATGAAACCAGCATACCATAGAGATAACAATATTTTATGGTGAGTGTAAACTGTAATCTGAATTAGGCCAGCGTGATGACCGAGCCCCTTCCAACCGGACTTTCAGTTGTAGAAAACTCCGTGTTCAGGGAGTTACTCTATGTTCCGAAACGAATTTTGAATGTTCGAACGTTCGACGTTCGAAGTAAGTTAAGTTTTCCAATTTTAAAAATCTATATTATTTTCTATGACACAAATCTTTCACTCCGAACTTAGTCTAATGTTACTACGTGCATACGATCTATCGTATCCTTTAGGATTCGAACATTTTATGGACTATCTAGGCCCATACATGCAGTTTTACGATGACAGAGCAACCCCCCCGTAGTGGTACAGCAAATTTGCGAGGGTTCGGACAGATAGTACAGTTTGATACAGACTCCAGAGAGTTGATGGCTGATTGCTAAAAAAGAACTGGCCAATTTTTATGACAAAAAATGACGAAACGCCCACCTAATAGAACGCCTGTGTATAAACAAGAGCAACATAAAGAACTTTATTATTACATTAATCACAACTCTCCTTTACAAACTTCAAACATTTGCGTTAAGTTGAGGCCATAATTATTATGGTTTTATCTTGTCGCCGAATAATGTGATATCTAATTTTATGATCGGCCGCTCCTCCCAAGTCAAATCTTTTAGACTTATGTCTCATTATTTTATGTAAATATCATACCGGTAAGCTGTGAGCTTCCTTCAAGTGTAATATTGGAAAATACAGTCAATATATGATGAAGGGATATCTCCCAGCCAAATAAGTCTTATATTGACTTATATTAATTTTATTAAATTCGCTACATATTATTAAAAGGACAAAGTAATAAATAATAATTATGCTTGTCCAATAATCGCACGATGTAACAATTGCCTAACACAATCTTACAGGCATGAACGCATACAATCTGTATTGCCATACAGATTGTATACATTGCCATGTATCTAACTTTGTGTTAAAGCATCAATAACAATATTTATATTTATTTACTAGTGGTGGATTCGACTCCGCTCAGGTACAGCATATTGTTTCCCGTACTTTTTATTTATATTTAAACTCAATACCGCTCTCTGAGGCCTAATATCTTATGTCTCAGGATGGCGAGAGCCGAGCGCAGTGGAATGCCCAGGATTGCTTTGTAATTCATGGTGTTCTTTGGTTTTGCTATAAATAAATAATAACAAATAAATACACCCAACAGTCACATACATAGTCCTGACCCCACACTAAGATTGAATCTTGTGTCGTGGGTATCAGAAGCTACGAGAGACTTTTCGGTCTCACAAACACCAAGACCCGAAACAAATACCTGTGGATCACACAAATATTTGTTTCGGTGCGGGGATCGAACCCGCGGCCTCTCGTTTCACAGGCGGCGTCAAACCAACTGCGCCACGGGGGCTATCATCGTATCGCTTACAATAAGGCGATTGGCATGCTCGGCTGGACATACATTACAATATTTTTTTTTAGATAAAATAATATAGATATTATATTATGTATACAGGGTATATCAAGACCGCGACCGAAAACGAAACCAGGTGGTAGTTTTAGCGGCTACAGACACAATGCAAATAAAAATTTTGCAAAATAAGCGACGGATTTTTTTTTACAATTTTTTAAAAATCATCTTTTTTGAGGGGTAAATTCCTAGTTTTTGCAAAAATAGTAATTTAAACCCTTACGTACCATTGCGTGTTTAAAAATTAAGCGATGTACGTCATTATTTTAGAAAAACTATGTTTAATCTCTCAAATACGACGATATGTAAAAAATAACAAAAAAAAAATGGACGATTTTTTTTGTAAAATTTTTACTTGCATTGTGTTTGATATCACTAATACTACCTCCTGGCTTCGTTTTCGGTCGCGGTCTTGATATACCCTGTATATGCACGACTGTACTTCGTGGTAAGCAATTGTCTCGTTAGTGTCGATTGTGTGTATAGCACAATCAGTATTTAGTCGTGTCGCCAATTCAATTATTTGAAATGTTCCTGGGGCATACGTGTTCCACTTTTTTATATTCGTAAAATCTGAGAGACCATCAAATAAGATGTATTCTGCTCTACATTACATGAGTCATTTAAAATATCGCAGGTACAGTGACCCAGCCGAATAATATGTAATGAAAGTGTATAAAAAGCTTGTATAATATGAATGTAGCCTACTTATCATTCCAAATGGTATGTTGGCCAAATTAGGCAGTTCGGTCCAAAAATATCAACCCATTTTAAGAATTTAAGGGCCAACAAAAAAAAATCTATAGGTATGTTTGAAAATATTTCTTTAGTGGTTATTGGTTATTAACCAAATTATGATTTTTTATATCAATAGCTTCAGCGGTTTTGATATCAAATACTTCATTATTTTAATGAATCTAGCTGTATGGGAAAATCTCTTTTATTTAATGCCGGGTCTTTCCATCGCAGTCTGAAAAAAGGAGTTTAACAAGCAAACTGTTTTGAGTAGAGATTACATTCCTCTTTTGCCAAGAAGAGTTTTCACTTTTTTTTTTGTGTCCAAGAGGAAAGCTATTAAGCACCCCTTTCGGTACCCCGGGGAGGCCAAAAGGGGTATGTCAGTGTCTCTGGCCTTCCAACCCGCCGCATTGCGGATTGTGGTCGAGCTGGGACCCTAACAAAACCTACGCCAGCATACTGACTAAAAACCTTTCGGTGACCTTCACACGCATTATGGGCGGCACCGGACATCCCAGGGCGACAATCGCCCCGATATACGTCCGCGTAACCGCCCGGCGCAAAACCGTTGCTGGTCCTTATGTAGTGGGGGTCTGAATGCCCCACATTTACTTCTAGTTTGGACGCCCGTTTAGGATGTTGTGGGCGTCCACGATAGAGTCTGACCCATGCACTCTATCACACGTTTTCACCTGGACGGCTTTGTACCTACCATTAAATATTGTGAAATTTATCCAGACAGACTAAAACGCACTTCAATTGTATTTATTAGAGATAAGTTCCAACGTTTAAAAACAGATAAAACGATTAAAAGACACGCGTTTTGTAGCGCTGTGTTCTACACGTCATACATTATCATAAATACTATTTAAAAAAATAAACAAATAATAGTGGCCTCATATTCGCCTATTTTCCTCGTCAATCAGTTTAATATATATAAAAAAAAAAAAAAAAAAACGTTGGTTGCGCTATTGCGTCCCATCAAAACTTATATTGAATGGTTTATGAATAAAGCCGCATCACTTAGTAACGGAAATTAAGCAATTGCCACGTATCTTAACTACTAGTACATCCATCATTACTATATCTAGAAAATTGACCTCCGGTAAAAATAATTTCAGGAAGTCTTACCTATACTTGCCACCCTTGGCAGGCGGGTTGGCGAGTGGAGCATGTAGTTTTTCGCACTGATAATATGGAAACCTATTATTAGCTGCAATGTTTGAACAGTTGTTTAAGCTTGCACTATGAGAACAAATTCCCGAGTCACATAATATGTATTTTACATATTTTTTATATAAATCTAAACATATTGTGTACGCATTCGTACCTGTATCTCATACTTATCAAACTTATATGATTATAATTAGTTTGGTTAAAATTATGTACACGCGTTAGAAATATACTTCTATGGCGAATGGAAAAAAATAACTAAAATGCAGTAGTGATTAACGATAAATATTAAAATTTATCAAAAAGATTTTATTGAAATAAAAAAAGGTTTTATTAACGTAAAAATATGACAACACAGTAAAAATATATAATCATTAATCATTATGGCAATGAATCAAATATATTAATAAACTAGCGGCCCGTCCCAGCTTCGCCTGGGTGCAGATATCTTTTGATTCAACTCCACATCAGATAGATGTTATTTTTCGTACAAACTCTTGTATACCTCTTGAAAACTAAACTCGACGTAGCTACCCTACTGTCGCTTCTTTTTTGATTATGACCTGTCCGCCTCAATCCCGTCCCGTCCTGTCTGTCAAGTCACATCCGATCCGTCCCGTTCTTTCTCTTCATTATCCATTCTGTCTCGTCCCGTGCCTCTACACTTCGTCCTATCCCATCAAATGAAATCTGTCAACTATCCAATCCTATCCCGTCCCTCTCACTCTATTCTATCCCATCGCTCTATACCCAAATAGTGTGCCTTACGATTTTTTGACATTAAAACTTCAATGATTGCGGATAAGGAAAATCGGATGAGTAATACGGACGCTTCAGCGATTTTGGTTTCCATACAACATCTCATTCCTTATTTCACCTCAAAAATTTTCTTTTCCAAAATTGTTAGTTGCCATTATTTTTCGTTTGCAATAAAGAGCTGAAATATAATTTTTCATAGAAATAACTGGTTTTGATTTTCTATACAACATTCCAACCCTTTTTTCAACCGCTTTGGAAAAAATATAGACTATGACACTCAGAGATATTATATCTTTTTAACGGTGAAAGAATTTTTAAAATCGATTCACTAGTTCCGGGGATTATGATATTATGTGATTTTTTAAATTATACTCGTATACTGGTGGTGAAGGATAGGACATAGTAAAAAATTGTGATAAAAGTGATTTCCGATTTTAAAAAGAAGTTTAGTTTACACAAAATACATTTCTGAACACACGCATTTAAACATTTGACAGCCAATTTAAATGTCAACCCTTTTCATTAATGACATTATTCTAATATTTAAAATCTAAAATACGCCATTATTCGAATATTGTGGATATAATATGTTGTCGATTCGAAACCTTTATTGAAATACGTTCTTTAATTTGAGGGAAGAGTTTACTGTATCGACGCGACGGTACGAACATGAAATGTGTGACCGTTGCGAAATATACAACTTGAACAAAGTTATCATGCTACCTAGAACTAACTTTACGATGTAGAATTCAGTGTCGGTGTGCGCGCGCATCGTAAAAATTCACTCTCATCATTTTTCTCCATCGCGCCAAAAGAAGTATAACTTCAAATTGTATGGAAAATGACCGACTTCGGTAGCCCAATCGTTTGTCAAATGCCGTAACCGTCATTGACGGTAAAAAAAACAAAAGAAGTATAAATTAAATATGATTTATTTGCTCATCGTGGTTGTTAATTATGAATTTGTCATAAGATTTAAAGGCGGCTTCTGATCCAGCTGTCGAAGGAAGACACGCGGGCGTAGACGGCGGGGTGTCCGCGTTGGCAGCCAGAGGCGTGGCCGAAGGAAGTGGCACCAATCTACAACAAAAACAAACAATTAAAGTACTCTACTTCCCTCTCTTCACATTCACTGTGGAATATAAGTAGTTACTCGATGTAGGCCGCTTCCAACAAGTCTCTATGGATTTTTTTGAGGAGGCTTAATGGTTTAATGATTAAATGTATTACTAACGCAACTATTGTATAAAGGATATGGAACAAAATGTACATATTTAATGGAAAAGACCCTTTTGTCTGTATTGGCGCTATCAATAAGATTGTAATTAATGCCATAGCATTCGGAGAGAAACGTAAATAAACGTGGCTGCAACTATTATGCAATTATAAACCACTTAGGACAGTAAATATTGAATGAATATTAACATAAACATAGTAAAGAAAAAATGCACGTTTATAATAATTTATTACAAACCCGTCATGTGCTATTGCTAGTCAAGGTCTTCCTTCCATTTGTCGCATGTTTTTGAAGAAAACGTATATACTCAAACCATATAAACTCAAATAAAATCATACCAAGATCCGTCTGTTGTTGTCAGTGACAACGAGGGGGCCACCGGAGTCGCCCTGGCAGGTGCTGCGGCCTCCAGCGCCGCTGGTGCACACGTTGGATGACTGTACGGAGGACCCGAACGTCCTGGCGCATTCGTTGTTGGTGATCACGGGCAGATTCACGTGGTGCAGGCTTTGGCTCGACGAAATACCAGCTCCTGTGAACAAGCATAACCGTTTTTGTAATTTCGAATATAATACATTCGTTTTTTTTTTAAATATGAAAAGTGAAAATGTATCATTTTTAATTTCTTCTAACGAAAATCTTAGAAACAAAACAATTAATATATTTTATGTGAGTTTTTGAGAGTGCATAATAGTGTGGTGGTGGTACGTTGTGGAATGAAAGAGGATGTAGTGACCAGAATTGAGAAAGGAAGGGTAAGATGATTTGGGCAAGTAGAGAGGATGGATAAAAGGCAATTAACAAAGTCGCTAAGGTTCAACCTCATAAAACCTAACCCTAGACCCTCAGTCAAAGACCCTACACAAGGAGATTAATGAAAGTGGACGAAGCGAAAGTAGTATATCAGGATTGAGCGAAGTGGAGATCTATAGTCTGCCTGGGATACAGGCGTGACGTTCATGTATGTAATATTTTTTTATGGAGTGTTAGGTGAACAACTTTCTCCAGATATGGTTTAGAATTTCTTTAGAATAGGATATAATATTAACGTAAATATAGTAATATCCAATTAAATGGGTCGCATATAATTAACTGTATATATTTCTCATACGTTATTTTTCACATCTTTTCTATATTTAGAAGCAATTATTAGTGAGATAGATTACTCACCGTCACTAGTACGACCGAAGCCAGACGCGACCGCCGTTCTGCCAGCGAAGTTATTGTTCAGTTGGGATCCAGAAGGTAGGGCAATAACGGCGATGCTGCCTGCAAGTACACATAATATTTTAGCATGCACAAGAAGTTTCATATACTCGATTATTAAAAAAAGAAAATATTTACTTGACATCGGAACGTTGCTTGCCAGCCGGATCATAGCAATATCGTTTCGTATAAGGTTTGGATTCCAGCTTCCATGCATGACAACATCTCTGGTATTTTGTCTGTGTCCGCCAGAGAACAAGCGGTTAGATCCAAGAACTACGGTGAATGACTGAGCCTGGTTGCGACCATCGAACCAGCAGTGAGCGGCAGTCAAGACTCTGCGGTTATTGAGCAGAGAGCCTCCACAAACGCCTTGTCCTCCTGGCATTTGGATGACAAGTCCGGCCTAAAATGAGACAATCAACTCGTAATTTGCTAGTTCTTTTTAATTACGTCTCTAATTAAGTAAACAGACCTGGTATGGGAACTGGCCAACTGAAGACGAGGACCCTCCTACAATTCTGGATACGATGCTTTCTGCTTCTTCCGCTGCACGAATCTCGTTTGCGCGTGGAATTCCATATTTCTCAAGATAGTTGTAGGCAGTAGTGTCCTCGAGAGAGAACTCGAAGTCCACACTTCTGGCCTGCACGAGAGTGGCGATGGCCAACAAGGCTGCTACGGCGAGTTTCATCGTGGCTGTGAGGAAGACTTGATGTGAAGACTACCGCTGCTTCTAAGTTTATATATCCATTATAATCTAGATAACATAGATAATAGTGACATGATAATTAACATAATATTTATCTTGTCTTTAAATGAGCGTCAGACATGTTTTGCATCGATATATAAAATTATCTAATTTTTACAGTCGAAAATAATGTTACTTTCCTGGCAAACTTTCTTCGCATAATAAGTTCAATTTTTTAGCCCAAATTATATTGCACATTACTTTATCAATAACAATTTGAACCGTCATTCCCTATCTAAAAAGGTGAAAACCCAAAATCCTTGATATTCAAGATTATTCATCTATGTTAATAAAATTAAAATTTTCAAATTCCATACTTACAAGAAACTGATAATGTCTTATATTTGTTCACGTTCCCTTCTTACTTTAGCGTGTTTTATGCAGGTATACAGGTAGCTGATACCCTATATTAACAGATACGCTACTTTTCATCCTGAAAATGTAGTGTTCCAGTGGGATGAGCAAGGGATTGACATGTGTGTTTTTACTAATTTTTCAAACTCAAAGAGCTGGTCTAGGGTAAAATATGGATGAAATGGGATTCAAGAGGACAGGATTGCATGCCTTGAGTCATGGAACCGATTGGGACGGGACGGGACGGGAACTGGATGTAACAAGGTAGGGCGGGAAAAACAGTATATTTGATGGCACTCACGTTGCATTCCAATATGAAACAGTTCGTGCGCGAAACAATGTTTCTAATGTGGACTGGACTCAAAAAGTATCTGCACCCGGGCGAAGCCAGGCTAGGGTACTAGTCTATGATATATTATGCAGATGCCTCCGACATAACAACTATCTGTATGCCTCTTAAGTCCATCTATTCAGTGGTATAAGTTGTGCGTTGTACGGTTAGTCAATTGGTTGCTTTTTATACATATTTTTAGATTAAGTAAACCACATTGACGCTTAGTGTATTTCAATAATTTTGACAAGGCTAAGATTTGAACGGTGTCAGTTTCTATTTGACTAAAGTAGCCAAAAGAATAGTTAAATATAGTCAAATAATTAAAAGATGTTACAGGGTTGACGAGTGAGCCACACCGCTGCTGTTGTCGACGAACATAGGCCATACACAGAACATAGGCACGGTAACCTTGCCATTAGACAGGGCGTAAGCTTATTTTTGCAATCTTAGTGGTATAATGGTGGCGAGCAAGTTTGTTCGTAGGTAAATAATTCTACTTAGTGCATATTTTATCGATGTATTACATGGCATCCACTGCGAAGACAAGTACAAAATGAGTTTAAAAACCAAATCGCTACCATTTCCTAGAGCGAGAAGGAGATGTGTATCAGACTGAGACAGCCAGGTATACCGAAAATCTCGGTCTGCCTTTACATCCTTATTATGCCCGTTTCATATGGTCTCGAACAAATTGCAATACTCGCTGCAGTCAGTTTTGCTTTAAATCGTGTGTACAAGTAAGCTTAGTTTTTTGTGTTTGTTAAAGCGAGAAACAACGCAAAAAATGGGAATAAAAATAATACATAAATAGTGAACGACATTAAACTCAGATATTCTTACCCATCGCCTGTGATGAAGTTATCGTTTATTGTAATAAAAAATGCTGTTATCCAGCGTCAATGGAAGTGAAGGTAACCACTTACATTATTATGTTAAAGTAGAATACCAATAAAAATACAAAAAAAACTCTCCGGCGGGGAATCGAACCCCGGTCTCCCGCGTGACAGGCGGGGATACTTACCACTATACTACCGAAGATATGTGTGGAGTTTCCAAATTAGCACACGCCTAATATTTGCTTTAAGAACGATTAATTGAAACGAACACTAAATTAGTGTGTTCATGATTCTTCTCTCTACCTGAATAAACCAACCCAACGTGGCCGTAGATCAAGTGAATAGTGTTTAAACAAATTCTTTGGGTTAATACGAGCTGGTGAATGATTTCATCGCACTATGCGTCAATAGGTGAGATGGCCATCCCTACTACCCAGATTATAATACTTAACGGTGCGATTTACACAGAGCTTTCTACCCCGTCTAACTTCGGATTCACCTCTCTCCAGCGGTATTTTCGGACTGATCACCTAGAAATCGTTATGAAAAGACCCTCTTCCTTTCTTTTTTTTCAGTCACAATACGTCTTCAGCTGAACATGGCCCTCCCCCAAGGATTGTCGCAGTGACCTGTTAGAGGCAGCCTGCATCGAGCCACCTCCTGCAACCTTAACTAGTTTTGTCCACCTTGTAAGCACACATTTCGTTTGCCGGTACGTTGCCTCCATTCGAGAACTTTACGATCTCATCGGTCATCAGTTAGAAAAGAGCCACGCTGTTGTCTGTCATGACTCAGCATGAATGGACAGGCTCATCAAGGGCGATACCACTGTCTCACAGGAAATCGACTTGAAGCGACAACTTAGCTGTCGCTTTTCATTTGGTGAGTAAAATTACCGGATGCTCGATACCTCTTTTCTGTTCCTATCCTTTTTCCTTATGGCTCTCCTTCCAATGTGATGTGCCGGCAACACATCCATGATTTTAGATCCAGGATTGTGGATGTTCATGGGCGGCAATGCTCACTTACCATCAAATGACCTGATTGATCTCTATATGCAATAAAAAAAAACTTGTGTCAAATGATAAATAGTACTATTTAATCCGATAAAATTTCCGCGATAAAGAGATTTGAAATATGATTAAAATCGTGACAATTATTTTTTATTATCTTGCACATATTATGAATCGTCTGAGATAATAAGTTAATATTATTAACGCGAATGTTACACAATATTTAAATGGCTTATTTCCTATGTCATTTATCCTAAAATCAAAAAACAGCTAAATAAGCTAAGTGACATACGTTGACTCCAAAAATCTAAAACTAAGTACAATGCAGTCCATGTAGAATATTAGAAAGAAAGAAAAAAGCTTTAATTATCACATGCATATCTACAATTACATTTAACTCAAACGAACTTATAACATTGCTTGTCACAACAACAGCTCATGCTCAGCATGTGCTAGTAGTAAAACCAGCGCTGGTCTTCCGCAACGCCTTATTATTACTCAGAGCATACGCCATGATATTATTTGGTCCGCACAATATGACCGAGTTATGATATTATGCTAACATAAAGTTGTTACAACTTGTCTTACGCCATTATTATTTGTACTGGTGATAGGCCACTCATATGTGAGAGGCCGCCTGGTAAGGTAGTTGGTACCACCGCAGTGTCTATTTCTCTTGCCAAACAGCAGTGTTAATGCACTGTTGTGTTCCGGTTTGAAGGAGAGTAGTAGAGTAGTCAGAGTAAATACTGGTTATAATGAAACTTAACATCTTACGTCACAGGATGGCGAGCGCAGTAAAATGCCAAGCATTGGTTTGTATTACATGGTATTGTTTTGTTTTACTACTGTCCAATAAGCGGTCGTTATATCGCTATATTATATATCGCTTACCACCAGGCGAATGGCATGCTCATCTCGCCAATCATTGGAATAAATAAAATCCTCTTTCAAAATCCACAGAGCATCACATTCGATATTGTTTTGACAATCAACAAACCAATTGCACTCGTCTTCTTGTCAAGCCATTATTTGCCCCTAAGTACGCATGCGCGGTTGGCAAACACTATAAGTACATACCATTTCAATGCATATAAAGATCTCCATGGCAAGCAAGTTACAACTGAATACACCTCTGACGTGTGTGGTAAGTGAAGTGCTTTGACCCCTACAAACTGGAGGTGCACTCTGAGATTCGAACCCATGACCACAGTTTTGGCGGTTCTCGGCCGATTAATCATAAAAACCACGTCCTTTTTATCTTTATTAATATAATTTTTCGTAATACTTTTGATTATTGCGATAATGCGTTTGTTTTTCTTGCTTTCACGCCCAACTTATTATCATACAACTTTGCATTCACAGCTCAAGATATAAACTAAAAAAAGGATGTTCTTTGGATGCGGAAATTACTTTTAAACGACGGTGCATTATTATGATTCCGCTAATCGTAGGATTAAATAGCAATAAATAAATAAATAATTGAATATAGAGTCAGTTACCCTGGATGAAAATGAAGAAGAGAGAAGATATTGAAGGCGGGCCAACAAGTGCCAAACTTGTAGGATCTAAGATGCCATATATTTATTATAATTAGTGTTTTTACTTAAATTTCTACGTCTTCGTTACTTGGCGACCCGCCTTCAATATGTTACGCATATATTATGTTGACTTGTGAAGTCAATAAGTAAATAAATCAACGTTTTAAGTACATTTAGAGTTACGATAGATTAGATTCTAGATTCTAGATCGTACCTGTATCTCATACTTATCAAACTTATATGAATATAATTAGATTAGTTTAAAAAATAGCAACATAGAGTCGACTTGAGAACCTCCTCCTTTTTTTGAAGTCGGTTAAAAAAATGTATGGAATATGACAGACTTCGGTAGCCCAATCGTTTGTCAAATGCCGTAACCGTCATTGACGGTAAAAAAAACAAAAGAAGTATAAATTAAATATGATTTATTTGCTCATCGTGGTTGTTAATTATGAATTTGTCATAAGATTTAAAGGCGGCTTCTGATCCAGCTGTCGAAGGAAGACACGCGGGCGTAGACGGCGGGGTGTCCGCGTTGGCAGCCAGAGGCGTGGCCGAAGGAAGTGGCACCAATCTACAACAAAAACAAACAATTAAAGTACTCTACTTCCCTCTCTTCACATTCACTGTGGAATATAAGTAGTTACTCGATGTAGGCCGCTTCCAACAAGTCTCTATGGATTTTTTTGAGGAGGCTTAATGGTTTAATGATTAAATGTATTACTAACGCAACTATTGTATAAAGGATATGGAACAAAATGTACATATTTAATGGAAAAGACCCTTTTGTCTGTATTGGCGCTATCAATAAGATTGTAATTAATGCCATAGCATTCGGAGAGAAACGTAAATAAACGTGGCTGCAACTATTATGCAATTATAAACCACTTAGGACAGTAAATATTGAATGAATATTAACATAAACATAGTAAAGAAAAAATGCACGTTTATAATAATTTATTACAAACCCGTCATGTGCTATTGCTAGTCAAGGTCTTCCTTCCATTTGTCGCATGTTTTTGAAGAAAACGTATATACTCAAACCATATAAACTCAAATAAAATCATACCAAGATCCGTCTGTTGTTGTCAGTGACAACGAGGGGGCCACCGGAGTCGCCCTGGCAGGTGCTGCGGCCTCCAGCGCCGCTGGTGCACACGTTGGATGACTGTACGGAGGACCCGAACGTCCTGGCGCATTCGTTGTTGGTGATCACGGGCAGATTCACGTGGTGCAGGCTTTGGCTCGACGAAATACCAGCTCCTGTGAACAAGCATAACCGTTTTTGTAATTTCGAATATAATACATTCGTTTTTTTTTTAAATATGAAAAGTGAAAATGTTTCATTTTTAATTTCTTCTAACGAAAATCTTAGAAACAAAACAATTAATATATTTTATGTGAGTTTTTGAGAGTGCATAATAGTGTGGTGGTGGTACGTTGTGGAATGAAAGAGGATGTAGTGACCAGAATTGAGAAAGGAAGGGTAAGATGATTTGGGCAAGTAGAGAGGATGGATAAAAGGCAATTAACAAAGTCGCTAAGGTTCAACCTCATAAAACCTAACCCTAGACCCTCAGTCAAAGACCCTACACAAGGAGATTAATGAAAGTGGACGAAGCGAAAGTAGTATATCAGGATTGAGCGAAGTGGAGATCTATAGTCTGCCTGGGATACAGGCGTGACGTTCATGTATGTAATATTTTTTTATGGAGTGTTAGGTGAACAACTTTCTCCAGATATGGTTTAGAATTTCTTTAGAATAGGATATAATATTAACGTAAATATAGTAATATCCAATTAAATGGGTCGCATATAATTAACTGTATATTTTTCATACGTTATTTTTCACATCTTTTCTATATTTAGAAGCAATTATTAGTGAGATAGATTACTCACCGTCACTAGTACGACCGAAGCCAGACGCGACCGCCGTTCTGCCAGCGAAGTTATTGTTCAGTTGGGATCCAGAAGGTAGGGCAATAACGGCGATGCTGCCTGCAAGTACACATAATATTTTAGCATGCACAAGAAGTTTCATATACTCGATTATTAAAAAAAGAAAATATTTACTTGACATCGGAACGTTGCTTCCCAGCCGGATCATAGCAATATCGTTTCGTATAAGGTTTGGATTCCAGCTTCCATGCATGACAACATCTCTGGTATTTTGTCTGTGTCCGCCAGAGAACAAGCGGTTAGATCCAAGAACTACGGTGAATGACTGAGCCTGGTTGCGACCATCGAACCAGCAGTGAGCGGCAGTCAAGACTCTGCGGTTATTGAGCAGAGAGCCTCCACAAACGCCTTGTCCTCCTGGCATTTGGATGACAAGTCCGGCCTAAAATGAGACAATCAACTCGTAATTTGCTAGTTCTTTTTAATTACGTCTCTAATTAAGTAAACAGACCTGGTATGGGAACTGGCCAACTGAAGACGAGGATCCTCCTACAATTCTGGATACGATGCTTTCTGCTTCTTCCGCTGCACGAATCTCGTTTGCGCGTGGAATTCCATATTTCTCAAGATAGTTGTAGGCAGTAGTGTCCTCGAGAGAGAACTCGAAGTCCACACTTCTGGCCTGCACGAGAGTGGCGATGGCCAACAAGGCTGCTACGGCGAGTTTCATCGTGGCTGTGAGGAAGACTTGATGTGAAGACTACCGCTGCTTCTAAGTTTATATATCCATTATAATCTAGATAACATAGATAATAGTGACATGATAATTAACATAATATTTATCTTGTCTTTAAATGAGCGTCAGACATGTTTTGCATCGATATATAAAATTATCTAATTTTTACAGTCGAAAATAATGTTACTTTCCTGGCAAACTTTCTTCGCATAATAAGTTCAATTTTTTAGCCCAAATTATATTGCACATTACTTTATCAATAACAATTTGAACCGTCATTCCCTATCTAAAAAGGTGAAAATCCAAAATCCTTGATATTCAAGATTATTCATCTATGTTAATAAAATTAAAATTTTCAAATTCCATACTTACAAGAAACTGATAATGTCTTATATTTGTTCACGTTCCCTTCTTACTTTAGCGTGTTTTATGCAGGTATACAGGTAGCTGATACCCTATATTAACAGATACGCTACTTTTCATCCTGAAAATGTAGTGTTCCAGTGGGATGAGCAAGGGATTGACATGTGTGTTTTTACTAATTTTTCAAACTCAAAGAGCTGGTCTAGGGTAAAATATGGATGAAATGGGATTCAAGAGGACAGGATTGCATGCCTTGAGTCATGGAACCGATTGGGACGGGACGGGACGGGAACTGGATGTAACAAGGTAGGGCGGGAAAAACAGTATATTTGATGGCACTCACGTTGCATTCCAATATGAAACAGTTCGTGCGCGAAACAATGTTTCTAATGTGGACTGGACTCAAAAAGTATCTGCACCCGGGCGAAGCCAGGCTAGGGTACTAGTCTATGATATATTATGCAGATGCCTCCGACATAACAACTATCTGTATGCCTCTTAAGTCCATCTATTCAGTGGTATAAGTTGTGCGTTGTACGGTTAGTCAATTGGTTGCTTTTTATACATATTTTTAGATTAAGTAAACCACATTGACGCTTAGTGTATTTCAATAATTTTGACAAGGCTAAGATTTGAACGGTGTCAGTTTCTATTTGACTAAAGTAGCCAAAAGAATAGTTAAATATAGTCAAATAATTAAAAGATGTTACAGGGTTGACGAGTGAGCCACACCGCTGCTGTTGTCGACGAACATAGGCCATACACAGAACATAGGCACGGTAACCTTGCCATTAGACAGGGCGTAAGCTTATTTTTGCAATCTTAGTGGTATAATGGTGGCGAGCAAGTTTGTTCGTAGGTAAATAATTCTACTTAGTGCATATTTTATCGATGTATTACATGGCATCCACTGCGAAGACAAGTACAAAATGAGTTTAAAAACCAAATCGCTACCATTTCCTAGAGCGAGAAGGAGATGTGTATCAGACTGAGACAGCCAGGTATACCGAAAATCTCGGTCTGCCTTTACATCCTTATTATGCCCGTTTCATATGGTCTCGAACAAATTGCAATACTCGCTGCAGTCAGTTTTGCTTTAAATCGTGTGTACAAGTAAGCTTAGTTTTTTGTGTTTGTTAAAGCGAGAAACAACGCAAAAAATGGGAATAAAAATAATACATAAATAGTGAACGACATTAAACTCAGATATTCTTACCCATCGCCTGTGATGAAGTTATCGTTTATTGTAATAAAAAATGCTGTTATCCAGCGTCAATGGAAGTGAAGGTAACCACTTACATTATTATGTTAAAGTAGAATACCAATAAAAATACAAAAAAAACTCTCCGGCGGGGAATCGAACCCCGGTCTCCCGCGTGACAGGCGGGGATACTTACCACTATACTACCGAAGATATGTGTGGAGTTTCCAAATTAGCACACGCCTAATATTTGCTTTAAGAACGATTAATTGAAACGAACACTAAATTAGTGTGTTCATGATTCTTCTCTCTACCTGAATAAACCAACCCAACGTGGCCGTAGATCAAGTGAATAGTGTTTAAACAAATTCTTTGGGTTAATACGAGCTGGTGAATGATTTCATCGCACTATGCGTCAATAGGTGAGATGGCCATCCCTACTACCCAGATTATAATACTTAACGGTGCGATTTACACAGAGCTTTCTACCCCGTCTAACTTCGGATTCACCTCTCTCCAGCGGTATTTTCGGACTGATCACCTAGAAATCGTTATGAAAAGACCCTCTTCCTTTCTTTTTTTTCAGTCACAATACGTCTTCAGCTGAACATGGCCCTCCCCCAAGGATTGTCGCAGTGACCTGTTAGAGGCAGCCTGCATCGAGCCACCTCCTGCAACCTTAACTAGTTTTGTCCACCTTGTAAGCACACATTTCGTTTGCCGGTACGTTGCCTCCATTCGAGAACTTTACGATCTCATCGGTCATCAGTTAGAAAAGAGCCACGCTGTTGTCTGTCATGACTCAGCATGAATGGACAGGCTCATCAAGGGCGATACCACTGTCTCACAGGAAATCGACTTGAAGCGACAACTTAGCTGTCGCTTTTCATTTGGTGAGTAAAATTACCGGATGCTCGATACCTCTTTTCTGTTCCTATCCTTTTTCCTTATGGCTCTCCTTCCAATGTGATGTGCCGGCAACACATCCATGATTTTGGATCCAGGATTGTGGATGTTCATGGGCGGCAAAGCTCACTTACCATCAAATGACCTGATTGATCTCTATATGCAATAAAAAAAAACTTGTGTCAAATGATAAATAGTACTATTTAATCCGATAAAATTTCCGCGATAAAGAGGTTTGAAATATGATTAAAATCGTGACAATTGTTTTTATTATCTTGCACATATTATGAATCGTCTGTGATATTAAGTTAATTCCCTGCTTTAAATATTATTAACGCGAATGTTACACAATATTTAAATGGCTTATTTCCGAAGTAATTTATCCTAAAATTATAAAACAAAAACTAAATAATAAAGGTAATTACAATGCAGTCCAGGTAGAATTTTACTCAGAGCATACGCCGTGATATTATTTGGTCCGCACAATATGACAGAGTTTAAGATTTTATGCTAACATAAAGTTGTTACAACTTGTCTTACGCCATTATTATTTGTACTGGTGATAGGCCACTCATATGTGAGAGGCTGCCTAGTTAGGTAGTAGGTACCACTGCAAAGTCTATTTCTCCTGCCAAACAGTAGTGTTAATGCACTGTTGTGTTCCGGTTTGAAGGAGAGTAGTAGAGTAGTCAGAGTAACTACTGGTTATAATGAAACTTAACATCTTACGTCACAGGATGGCGAGCGCAGTAGAATGCCAAGCATTGGTTTGTATTACATGGTATTGTTTTGTTTTACTACTGTCCAATAAGCGGTCGTTATATCGCTATATTATATATCGCTTACCACCAGGCGAATGGCATGCTCATCTCGCCATTCATTGGAATAAATAAAATCCTCTTTCAAAATCCATAGAGCATCACATTCGATATTGTTTTGACAATCAACAAACCAATTGCACTCGTCTTCTTGTCAAGCCATTATTTGCCCCTAAGTACGCATGCGCGGTTGGCAAACACTATAAGTACATACCATTTCAATGCATATAAAGATCTCCATGGCAAGCAAGTTACAACTGAATACACCTCTGACGTGTGTGGTAAGTGAAGTGCTTTGACCCCTACAAACTGGAGGTGCACTCTGAGATTCGAACCCATGACCACAGTTTTGGCGGTTCTCGGCCGATTAATCATAAAAACCACGTCCTTTTTATCTTTATTAATATAATTTTTCGTAATACTTTTGATTATTGCGATAATGCGTTTGTTTTTCTTGCTTTCACACCCAACTTATTATCATACAACTTTGCATTCACATTGATATGAGGAGGTACAGCTCAAGATATAAACTAAAAAAAGGATGTTCTTTGGATGCGGAAATTACTTTTAAACGATGGTGCATTATTATGATTCCGCTAATCGTAGGATTAAATAGCAATAAATAAATAAATAATTGAATATAGAGTCAGTTACCCTGGATGAAAATGAAGAAGAGAGAAGATATTGAAGGCGGGCCAACAAGTGCCAAACTTGTAGGATCTAAGATGCCATATATTTATTATAATCAGTGTTTTTACTTAAATTTCTACGTCTTCGTTACTTGGCGACCCGCCTTCAATATGTTACGCATATATTATGTTGACTTGTGAAGTCAATAAGTAAATAAATCAACGTTTTAAGTACATTTAGAGTTACGATAATAATCACTTGATACGTCGCTAGCTGGCTCTAGCAGAGCGGAGTCTCCGTTCTTAAAAATAAAGGGGCTTGTGTCTTAATGTGCTCACTGCTGGTACACATCGATTCAGGATAAGTAGGTTCTTTCCATCTTGCCCATCCTTAGCCTAAATGATTCGTAAGAAATCTCTATTTGTAAGTTTTCATAAAGCGGCCTATTCTACATTTCGCAAGAAACGTAGTATACTTTGCTGTATCCCAAATACTTCGATGAGTGTTTTATTTAAGTAGCGCTCGAAATCAAGTACCTGAGGCTTCGGTAGCAGAGAGTTACTTAGTGGAACACTTTTCAAGTCCATTGGAAGTTACCTCCCTTCCTCCGCAGAATATTAGGATGGTAAGTAACAAAATAAAATGAGCTCATCTGATTTTCTGGGTACATTATTATTTTGTCTTCTCATTTCTTTTGCTGCCTCATTCTTCCATTTCTACTGCTGAACATTGGCCTCATCTAAGGATTTTCAAAGTGCCCTGATGAATATTATTCTAACCTAACTAGGTCGTCTGTCCACCTTGTAGGCAGATTACGGTAATTACCAGAAGAAAATTTTACAAAAATATATGTTAATTAATGTTTTTAATAAATTGCAATGTACATTATCATTGTTAATGACACAATCAATCAATCTTATATTTTGTTTCATATCCTAATCTAGTAGTTATCATAATTAATACATTAATTACACGCAGCTAAATTAAAGTAATAATAATTATTACTTTTACGTCATACCTATGTTATTGTGGGTAATAAAAAGAATATTGTAGTTCTACTATAATATTGCGCTTCGCACTGCGGTCAGGGGGTGTCAGAATTCCGCCACGGTATCTTCTGCCCATCGCGTTTAGTGAGGCAGTGCACCTTCACTAAACGCGATTCTGAAATGGACGACAGATCGCGTGGCCTCGCTTCTGTCGCGGACGCCCATGTGACGTTGTAGAATGTCACCCGGATTAGTTTAGGTCTATGGCTCAATAATCATATTGTCTATGCCAATCAACGCCTCCATTGCGCTGATTGGTCGATTCAATTCTGACAGCTAAAACGTGCGAACTGTCTTCGTACGCATAAATACGCGTGTAACCTCGCTCGCGTCCTCTTTCTAAAAATAAACTGCGTGGTACCACGCGTGTTGTGTACCCGCTGGGGTGAGTGTTAAAAGTGCTAACTTGCTAACCGCTTAACCGCTTGCTTCGCAGCTTATTCTGCCGCCGGCTTGTGAACTACCACGAGTTGCTGGCACGGAATGTAAACCTAGTTTGCATTCCGATTTCTTGGACGCTGATTCCAGGTTCATCCTATCTGCTATCTACTCTCTTCCTGCTTACGGCACGGAGCGTGCCGTGCTCAGGCTTCACTCCGCACCGCTTCCTGCCCGTGCTGTGACCGCACCTGCGCCGAGCCGCTGACCTGAGCACCACTACCGGCCACGTGGCAGCCAACCTTGCCGGCGAGCTGTCGTCGGAAACCGCCACGTGCAGAAGACCCGGATCAGTGTCCACAGAAGGCCAGTGACTCTTGTTGCATAACACCAGCAACAGTACCGAGTGTAAGACGGTGATGCGAAATATTAAAGCCTGAACCACGTAATTACTCTGAGTTCTTATTTTCTACCTACTCCTATCTGCGGGCGGTCCCTAAACCCGCCGCACCCATTACATCTTGAAGGGGCGTCCAAGTTTAGACGTAAGTGGTGAGCAACTTTATTCCCCAAGTAGAAAGAACAATCTGCAACCTGGTTCCGCGCCGGGCGATCACAGGGAAGAAATCGAGGCGCTTCTAGCCCTGAAACATCCACTGCCGCCCGAAATGGGCCTGACAGCCACCGAAGGTTTTTAGTCAGTATGCTGGCGTAAGTTTCTTAGGGACCCGACTCGGCTGCAATATCCGCAGCGTGCCGGCATGGTAGGCCAGTGACACTGACATACCTCTTTCAGCCTCCTTCGGGGTACCGAACGGGGAGCTTTACAGCTTTTCCTCGTGACACAAAACAAAAATCTTAATTGTTTCTTAGATTTACGCGAATGTAACACATTGAAATAAAAGTAATTTCTACGGATTTAATCGCGGATTTGGTTAATTTTTTTTAACTTCCCGATGTTTCGATAGCTATACAGTTTTCGTGGTCACGAGGCGGATAGTTCGCAAAATAAGTTTTATTCCAACAAAAAACAAAAATATTGCGCTGAACTATAAAATCCTCTTTTCAATTTGTTTAAGAGTTGATTAAATTAATCACCTATAGAAAGAGCGACATTATCATTTGCAACGACAGTAGACGAACATGACGTAATGAATCATAATCTCTGACAATATAGAAAATTCTAAGACCAGACTAGAGCCCATTTACCCAGAAACCAGTAATGAACCTCAGCGTGATGGCTTAAAACTCAATAATTTAAATATGATGAGCGAAGCCGGTGACGTGTATTAACTGTATCGACTGATGTGGATAGATAAAACAAAGTTCTGTCTGTTAAGGCAAAATTACACGAGATTTTGTGTCAATTTAAACCGCCTTTTCAAGTATCTCGAGAATCAAATGTAACATTTGTTACAAGTTTTGAGGGACTTGCAAACTGCCTCATTAGTTCCGTGGACGCTCGTCGGTCCCACTGCTACTAACGGCGCCAAAATGCCGATTATGAAATAGGTACCCTAATACAATGTATATTTCTAGTATAGTTAAATAGATTAGTGTTTCCAATTCTTGTATGACTTGAAACTAGAATCATTGCGAGGTCAGGTGCGTCTTTGGTGCTCGGACGGCAGATGTCGAAATAAGTTAGAATATGAGCATGTTATGCGGTTGGGTATGCGAACTATGGCGTTATAAAATATGCCAATACCTTTCCACTATGATATAAAAAAATGATATAATATTACACTATAAAACGCCATTGTACCATTAAAACGCCAATGCACTTAATTTCGCAAACATCTTTTCTAATTATTAATAATTTCGCATTAATAGTATGGCGTACAAAACTGACTCTTGCGTGTGTGATTCTACCACATATGCTTGATTAAATCTAAAAGATACCGCTAACTTTTACAGGGTTGTTAAAAATTTATCTTGATATAGGCACAACTTTAGGTTTTAAGAAAATCGAAAATACGGATTTTTTTTAATCGACATATAAACGACCAATGAAACCAACATGTATAGTCGAAAAATAATATTTGTATTAGTTTTTTTTGCAGTATTCTGCTTGTCAGGTTTTGTTTGTATTATATACATACAAACATGAACTATATAATATTATTATGACAGTACAATATCTGAATGATATTTGTAAGTTACATAACATGGAATGATCATAATATTATAATCTACGTCTACATTGGCATTAAGTTATCTTTTAAATGTATTATATAGATAAAAACATACAGTAGACTGATTATAGATATTATAATAATGCTCCCACCTTAAGGTACAAAACAACGAATTATTTTCAATATCCATACTTTCCGAAAGTTTATTTTTTATCAATCAAGCTTTTTGTTTTTTGGCCGGAAAACGACATACACAGTCTATCAAAATCTACGACACTTAGATCGTGGATGTTTTGCTGTGCTTTTTAAACAGATTAAAGGGATAATAGTTTCTTAGATTAAAGTGAATAATTTTTTCCTCCCTTTTATTTTGAAATAAAATTATGCGGAATTAAATTAGTTAAATTTTTACATGTCCCGTGACCACGAAAGCTGTATACTAATCAAAACGTCGGGAAGTTAATAAATTTAAAAATTAAACCAAATCTGCGATAAAATCCGTAAAATTTGTTTTATTTCAAGATAAAAGGGAGGAAAATATGATCGGGGTGAGCGTTGACATTGAGCGTCTCGTCATGCCTTCTCACCTACCTAACAAAATATGTTAGCAAAGGCGATACTTTGTGTTTGTTGTCTATAAGGCAGAGGTATCACAATCACCCGGTTCAAGCGGACCCATTCTTTCGGCATTCCAAACTAAATGCAGCTAGAGCTAGACCCACTGTCTCATAGAGAAACAACAAGATTGTTTATTTATAAGATTGATTATTTTTGCGTTTTCTTCGCTGATTGAGGTTGTCGTAGATTACGTACCTGGTGGTTACTTAGTAATATACGCCCAATTAGTGAATACTGAAAATGATGGTGGAAGTCCCGAAAAATATGAAAACGCATCGTAGTGTCCTACGCAAATATGTCGCGTTTCGACTTCAGCCTAAGTATGTACCTACATCTGCTCTCTAACTGGCAGATATAAATGGGTCGACAAGAGGCTTTTAGCGATCTCTCGTCGTGCGAGCTACGAAGCAATTTTATGATATTGTATTGCAATAACCATCAGGCGCATTACAGTCTATTTGGCGATTAGGGACGTACGTCTTTCCACATCGTCACTGACGTGTGTGGGTTTGAAACGCTGTCTGCAGTTTAAAAGTGCGATGACCGGAGTGCGATGCCGACTAGATTTCTGAATCTGTGTCAGCCCATGGCCCTGCACTGCTTAACACCTGAACAACAACCATAAAAACTGAAAACACCTATGCAACTGAGAGTTCGATTGAGAAGACTTAGGCCAACGAACACCACGCTAGCCTAGTGCGGGTTGTTGTATCTTAGAAAATCTTATTCTTAAAGAGTTTGCTTCCGTATCCGATTGTGCCAAATAACAAGTCATTTAAATCAATATATTTATTCAATATATATTGTACTTTTTACAAAGAAGAGGAAGGAGAGTTTAAATGTGTTGGGTGATGAAATCGATGAATGACGTCACGCGGGCATAAGCTGCCGGGAAGTTCATTTGACAACCGAGGGCTGAGCCGAAGGAAGTGATACCGATCTGAAAAGAAAATTGACATAAATTTTCACTTCATAATTTATTTTAATTTTAAACTCCATAACTTCAAACTTTCTGCCGCATCCAGACATCACACAATCAATGTATACGTCGCCCGTCAATTAAAGACAGATCATTTTACGTTGGTTGTACCATAAAGCTTGAACTTCTTTTACGTCTCCTGTCAACCAAAGACAGACCGTTCTATATTGCGTGGTGTCCCAGGTTCGAAATCTTTACTTAATTAAATTTATTTATTCATTTTATTTATTTCCCGTTTCGTCTTATTCTCACTCAAGGCATGTAATCAAGTCCCATCCCATCCCTTTGAGTATAAAAAAGTTACAAATATCTTGGAATTTTTGAGATATAAAGTGTTAATCCAGGATGTCAGCTACTTTCATACAAAATTTCATCGAAATCCGTTAAGCCGTTTTTGAGTTCATTGCGCATAACCGCACAGACAAACAGACAAAAATTCTAAATATCATTGTTTTGGGCTCTATTACGTTAATACAGACGCCCCGTATCAGTTTTTCTCATTTATCTTCCATGTACAAATATCGATCGGTTACAAATTTGTGATTTGTATAGATTGTACACAATAACATATTATTATAGTGGCAATAAAACAACAAAGTGCAAATGGCTGTCTTGTTGCCATTGCTTATTGTATTAAAATTATTGATTTTGCAGCACATATTTTAATTAAATATAAGGTTACTGGATTTCTTCACTATATAATCTTTAACTGTGCCAAATTTCATGCTCCACTCTCCTCGCAATTTTCGTAAGATTTTCCTTCACGTATTAATATTATAAAGATAGATACAATGTTGCTTCATTATAACTATATGCATGGATGCAAAACATTGTATCTCCAGAAAAGCATACCTAAATTATATATTTACCAACTTAGTTACTATAATTTTGATAGGTCTCTCATATGTGAGAGACAGCCTGGGTAGGTAACACCGCAATGTATATTTTTCCATTCAAACATGTAAAATATGCACTGTTGTGTTTTGTTTTGAAGGACAATGTAGCCAGAGTTATTTCTGGAAATAATGAGACTTAACATCTTATGTCTCAGGACGGCTAGCGCAGTGGAATACTAAGCATTGCCTTCTGATTCATAGTGTTGTTTCGTTTTGCTACTGTCCATGAGAAATTGTATCGCTTACCATCAGGCGAATGGCATGTACGTTTCGCCATTCATCGCTATAATAATAAAAAAAAAAAATAATACAATATTCCCATATTGCTGCATCTGATTATTTTGTAAATGGGAAAATGTCTTACCAAGATGTTTCTGCCGCCTCTAGAGGCAACAAGAGGACCACCGGAGTCACCGCGGCAAGTTCCGACACCACCGACGCCGCTGGTGCAGATGTTGCTAGACTGCAAGATCAAGGGGAAGGCGGCAGAGCAAACGCTGTTGGCGATCACGTTCAACCTGACATGGCTCAGGTACTGACCAGCAGTGAGACTGCCACCTGAAATATCAAACTATTGTTATCCTGGCACGACAAAAATTCAACTGATGGTATGTGAAGTCCAAATATCGTATTAAATCCTTAAAATTAGTTGGATAGCAGTCGACTGGAGGATCATTTAGTGTAAAAAAAAAAACACAAAAACCGACGTGAATTGGCTATGGCTCGCCAGTCAAATGATGCATATTATTTTAGGATATTCAAAACATGAACACGAAATTATATAGAATATACATGGATACAATTTTTATAGACAAATTTATTTTTAGCCTTAGATGTGTGATATTTACTGTCAGAGGTCAGTCCGAATCCAGAGGCGATAGCTGCAGTTCCAACATAGTCGTCTACGAGTTCAGATCCAGAGGGCATAGCAATGGGGCTGATCGAGTCTGAAAAGAAGATAATTTAATTATGTAGGCAAGTTATCATTTAATATTTCATATGTCGGCCAGTAAGAACTTCAATAATAATCCAGCGCATATAGTACGTCTCATATATACATATATCTCACAGCCGGGCAGGGACCCCGTAACCATGAAAAGTTCTATTAAGAAGGTTGGATCTGCCAAGCTGGCCTAGCTTGTTGTCTCCTCACATGCGATAGAAAAAGTTGAAAATAGAATGCAAGTTTCCTCCTCACGATGTTTTGTACAAGTGCAAACGAATGTCTAATATGCCTGTCTTACCAGATGTGGTAAGACAGGTTCAATCACTGACCTTATTTAAAATTAATAATATGCATCACTTACTAGAAGTAGGAATAGAGTTAGGCAGATAGATCACGGCGACATCATTACGGGCCAGTCTCGGGCTCCAGTTGGGATGGGAAACAACGACGCTTGTGTCAATCCTAGTTCCACCAGAGAAGAGGGTGACGGAGCCAAGGACGACAGTGATACGCCAGCCCTGGTGTACGCCGTCGGACCAGCAGTGGGCAGCTGTGACGAGTCTGTTAGAGGAGATGAGCGAAGCGCCGCAGACACCGGAGCCAGTAGCGCCAATAATAGCAATGATGAGACCAGCCTAAAATCGAATGTTCATTTATTGAAAACAAATAAAAATATTTTTCTATACTATTTTTTTGTGATATCCTAATGTGGATTTATATTTATATGAGTACCTATGCAATTTTGTTGAAAGCATTTCATTTAAAAAAAAATCAGACGTGGTAATTAAGGTATGTGTGCAGAGCATGTATCTGAACTATACAATTAAATTATAAATGACATGTTTTATGCCATATCCGTCCACGATAGTCTGGTATGGGTTAGAGGACTACACATACAACAACTTTGATGTAACGTTTATATTATTTTACAATAAATAAATAATATAATAATAAGATGAGTCCTTTGTGTTATCATATAGAATCTATGGAATCGTTATAGATAAAATCTTCCCTCCGTTGTAAAGGAGCTTGTTCTAAACAACCCCGGAAAATTGCAGTTCCCTGTAACCATTTGGAAGAAAACATTAAAAGTACCTGGTAAGGGTATTGGCCTACAGCGGCAGGAAGTCCTCCAACAATTCTCGATTCAAGCTGGGCCTCTTCAGCTTTACGGATCCTCTCTGCTTCAGGGATACCGAATCTTTCCAAGTAACCATACGCAGTGTTGTCAGAAGAGATGAACTCCGCGCAAGCGAAACTCACGAGGAACAAAAATACTGCGATGGACTTCATTCTGACGTATCCCGCAACTGAAATTACTTCGAATTGAGTCGATCTTTAATTTATATAGTTAAGATAATGTTTCGTTTGTGACGCGAGTCTAAATTATGATAACGATTACATGCCAGATTGAACGATTTGATTTTATTACCAATATTTAAGATCCTATAGGGGCAGTGGCAACAAACGAGTCATGTTGATATGTGTATCAAAAACATAGCTTTTATTTATAGATAACATTGCGTTCTTAGTAGGAGCAGCTGATATAGAGTTAAATTCTTTTCTATATGCCTCTGACCATAATTAAGCATGACGGTTATTCTTGATTGCGCTTTTCTTAAATAACCTAGGTCTTTTATCAATTAATTTTGTTGCAAAACTCTATTCGTAGATAACATTTATTTGACTTAAATAATAATAGGAACGATATTGTAATTCGGAAACACCATGCACATATATCTCTGCAGGAAAAAAGGAACGGAGTACGTTAAGTATACGACTAGAAAGAATGAAAGAAAAATAAGAGGACATTTCGTGTTACTGAGGGAGTTTCTTGCGCCGTTTCTTCTTAAATAGGTTTGTAGCATGTTCCGAAGCGGTGACAGTTATAAATAAACGATTCAAGTGATCTTGCGAAAGACATTTCAAATATATATTTTTATTGAAATTATGTAATTTAATTGGATAATTCATTGCAACTACAATTCACCTGATAGTCATAATATCGTTTAATAATTTAGTTTTTTAGTTCAGTGTCAAAATTATCCTTTTCCCCTATGCGAGTGTTATTATTAATCGATATGTTTTGGAGCTAGATAACAATTATCAATGATTATTGTAAGTGAACGATACATTTGTATTGCATATCGGTTCTAATCCGCTGTCGCAATTAAAATTATATGATAATGACATTCTTCGTGGCGCATCAGGCTTAAATCCGGTTAAAAATGAGATATCGTGTGCAAACTTTCTACTTCAAGACCTAATATTTTCAAGTTACAGCCACGAATTATTAAAATGTGGCTCTATTTTAATTTTTAAACATATTAGTATAACATATGTATGCATTAACTTACGCCTTTTTTCAGAAAGGGTAGGCAAAGGTGCTACCAGGATACCCACGTTTCGCCTTGTGTGTTCCGTCCCACAGTATGATGGGGGCGTGCTTTTCTCCATATCAGGCACCAATTTCTGACTCCAGGCTGATAATGAATAGAAAAATCCAATATCACTTTGCCCGACCCGGGTACCGAACCCAAGAAAATTATTTCTTTATTTTGCTATAAGTATTATTTTTTTAAATACAAAGTTGGTATATTAAGTGTAGGTAATAAAGCCATTTCCAATTAATTGATCGGCTATGCATTGTGTATCTATAACCGAGAGTTCGATTGAGCTTGCATAGGCCACAGACGACAATTCTGGCCGACTGCGGGTAGGCGTGGTTTCTGTTACCTACGACAGAAGACTTGATCTTATTTTTTGATTGCAATGTATGTCGAGACGAGCATGCCATTCGCCTGATGGTAATCGATACGACCGCACATGAACAGACCAAACTATATCATAAATTAAAAATCAATGCTTAGCATTCCACTGCGCTCGCCATCCTGAGACAAAAAATGTTAAGTCTCATTATGTCCAGTAGTTACTCGGGCTACAATTTCCTTCAAACCGGAACACAGCTTTGCTTTTACACTGCTGTTTGGTTAGAGAAATAGACATTGCAGTGGTACCTACCCAGGTACTCTCTCATGTGAGAGACCTACCATAAATAAATCTTACTTGTATCTTAGTGCGGGGTCAGGGCTATGTATGTAATTGTTGGGTGTACATACATATTATATAAACGTCACGTCTGTATTCCATAGGGGTAGGCAGAGACTATGGATCCCCAATTCGCTCTATCCTGACATATTACTAATTTTCCTTTGTCCATTTTTATCAATCTCTTCATGCATTCTCGTCGGTTCAAGGTTCGGTTGACTGTATTTATTATTATTATTTAAATTCTTTACGTGATGCCTCATAAGTCTAATACGAGTATCAGTGTATATAAACCGCGAGCCTGTGTTCGTTTCTCAGGCTGGACATTTAATTTTGTAAATTTTATGTTCGGGAAAATATCAAACGTATTTTTGGATAATTTCTCGTAAAGGATTGATGTCAGCCATAATAAAGGAAATTATTTGTCACTCTGTATAATAAATATCGTATTGCCCCGTCTACACGAAGGAATAGGATGAAAACAAAAATAAGTGAAACAGCGACTTAAGGAAAATAATTATGAATAATACAGATTGTATAATTTTATTATATTATATTTATTAGTATCCATTGATTACATCGTTCAGAACAGTTAAATCAAAGATGTTGGTTGATAAAATCGATGAACGCTGTAACGCGGGAAAACCCGTTAGGGTAGCCAATATCACAACCAAAAATGGAGCCGAATGACGTCACTCCAATCTGAAAAAGAAAATAGACCTTTTAATATAAAATAATATGATTTCCAACGAAAACTTTGCTCATCAAATCATAGGTGATTATTGACAACTATAATCAAATTCCATTAAAAGGACTGCTATGTGAGTGTGTTGGTACCTATATTATATATTGGTATATATTTGGGAATTAATGCTGTCTTATTAGCAGAGCTATTTTTCTACGCGTAGGTTATTTGACGTGAGTATTTTATGAAACCATATCTTCCTGGTCACACCTGAGATTTACCATTTGTCCAGTATTTTGCGACCGTTTATGTCCATGTGGTCTCGAACGTACCTTTTGTACCCTTGTACCCTTTTCAGTCTTCATTTGCGATATTTCATGCCAATACTACGTACGACAATATGTACAATTTGTTCTAGTTCGACCACTAAGAAAAAATTTAAGACACCCGTTAACAAAGTCTAAAATTAATCTTAAAATGTCCCAGAAATAAAAAAGACCGTACAGTGATATGATAGAGATAATTACCAAGATGCGTCTGTTATTGCTGGAGACGACAAGAGGCCCGCCCGAGTCGCCGCGGCATGTACCGGCCAGAGAGCGCGACCAGGTGCACACGTTGGTAGACTGGATGACGGACGGATAGTAAGCATTGCACAAACTGTTGGGGATCACCGTCACGTTCACGTGACTTACAGATTGGTTCCTGGAGATGGCACCGTCTGGAAACAAACAAAATTATTGCAACAATTTGATATAGAAATAGGATCATCATCAACAACAGGAAGACTATTCATAATGATGGATCAAAGGATTCTTCCAGTGTTCCGTCGATTTATTTCGTTGCGAGTTGAACATGACATGGATTCTCTGATACTTGCTGAGCTTCAGTGCAGTGGTGTAAGTAAAAATTTTTACTATTTGCTTTTATTGTAAGTTTATATTAAAACGGAAATCGTAAGTACTCACTGTTAGCAGTTAGTCCGTAACCAGAGGCGGTTGCAGTATAACGTACGAAGCTATTTTGAATTTCTGACCCAGAAGGTAGAGCGATGGGAGCAATGGTACCTTGAACAATTAGAATAGTACATTAAAAATAATTAATTTTAAATCGAGGATGTAGTATGAACATCGTATAGGATGTTTATTGGTGGTTTACTGGTTCTCTCATATGTGAGAGGCTGCCCAGTGTCTATTTCTCCCGCCGAACAGCAGTGTAAATGAACTGTTGTGTTGCGGTTTGAAGAACATTGTAGCCAGAGCAACTTCTGGAACTAATGAGACTTAATATTTTATGTCTCAGGATGGCAAGCGCAGTGGAATGCCAAGCATTGCTTTGTAATTCTTAGTGTTGTTTGGTTTTGCTACTATCAATGAGCGTATAGTTTACCATCAGGCGAATGGCATACTCGTCTCGCCTTTCATTGCAATAAAAAATGTTCAGATTAGATCCTTTATTGTAAAATTCTGTCTGATTTCATTACAAGCGATTTTTATGAGATTGAATTCCCGGAAAATATGAAAAAAATATCTACTATATTAATCGTAACATCAATTAGAGTATCAGCCCATATACATCCCAGTGCAGGGCACGGGCGTCCTCTACAATCGAAAGTTCGATTGAGAGAAGTTAGGCCGTATAGTCCACAACGCTGTCCTAGTGCGGGTCGGCGAACTTTACATACCGTAGAGTTTTTTTTAATCGTCACGGTATGCAGGTTTTTTCACGATGTTTGACTTAAAAAAAGTCAAAGGTGTGCCCTGGGATTTGAACCCGCGCTTTGAAGTCGCGTCTGGTCCGATATCAACAGCACTTTCAGTACACGCCCGGCAAAATTATAGTATTGGTCAGTATTCATTTCACTTTCACTTCCCCAATTATCACCTACTTACTTGAAAAGCTTACACGCCTCGGAAGGTAAATCATGGCGACATCATTGCGAACAAGTTGCGGGATCCAGTTGGGATGCGTAGTAACGTTGCTGGTTTCAATCCTGGTGCCTCCGGAGAACACAGTTAATGACCCCAGGACGACCTCGTATAACCGGGCTTGGTTTTGCCCATCGTACCAACAGTGAGCAGCCGTGATAAGCCTGTTCGCACTCAAGAGCGAAGCACCACACAGAGCTGAACCATTGTAATCACGCAATGATATTAGAAGGCCAGCCTGAAATATAAAATGTCCATGTAAACGACTATTTGACAGAGTATATTTTTAATAAAATGATAGATCATAATCTGCGATGATAAGTAACAAATATAACAGTCGTCTTCTTGTAACGTCTTATTTTATTCTTGATTTAGCGAGGGGCTTGCACCTTAAATCACCTATCTACTTTATGGATTGTCAAATTCACATAAATTGGTTACATTATATATAGGAGCAGCGAATAACTCACTATAATTTTGCTGAGGTACTGTTTATGGGCAAGATCGCAAAGAGGTAAAGGTCAGAAACAGTTATAAAATTATAAGACTAAAAAGGAAAGTTGCAAGTAATTGAAGATTGCATGTAGCGAACGCATATAATACAATAAATGATATTAAACTAACCTGGTACGGAAACTGTCCAGCTTTCGCAAGACTACCACCGACGATTCTTGTTGCAGACCCTTGCTCCTGCTGCCGAACTCTTTCAGCAGCTAGTACTCCATACTTGAGGAGGTAGCCGTAAGCAGTGTTGCCTTCGAAGACTTCACTAGCATGGCTTAAAGCCACGAGAAGTAGAACTACTGCCAAAGGCGTCATTCTGGTGAATTTACGAAGTAGAAAATGCCGATACATTTCGAATATTTATAGAGCTACTTGTTAGTAAAGTGGTACTTAAAACCGATGCTTGGAAAATTAATGATAACCTAGGGACTGTACGGTTGACGATATGACACATACATAAGTTAATGATTCATGTTCCTTTAAATAATAAATAAATAAATAAATAAATACACCCAACAGTCACACAGATAGTCCCGACCCCACATTAAGATCAATTAAGTCTTGTGTCGCAGGTATCAGAACTACGAGAGACACTAATATTAATTTACACTAATATTTTACGCGAAAATGCTGTCTCTCTTTTTTTTCTCTTTTCAGCCACAGAAAGTCCACTGCTGAACATAGGCCTCCCCCAAGGATTTCCACATTGACCTGTTGGAACGGGCTTGCATCCAGCGATTTCCTGCAACCTTAACCTGGTTGGCGAATGCCTTGTAGGCGGCCGTCTGACACCGCATTTGCCTGTACGTGGCCTCCACTCCAGAACCTTTTGGCTCCAACGACCATCAGTTCTTTGCGCTATGTGCCTGGCCCACTGTCATTTTAACTTGCTAATTGTTTTTGGTTATGTCGACAAGTTTTGTTTTTCTACGGATTTTCTCATTCCTGATTCGATCTCATAGGGAAACACTTAGCATAGCGCTCTCCATAGCGCGTTGAGTGACAGTGAGTCTTCGTATAAGGTCCATAGTAAGAGGCCATGTTTCGGGGCCGTATGTCGTCACTAGCAACACACAAAAGTAAGAAAATGGCGTAAGTGACTGTTGGGTGTATTTATTTATTTATTTATTTATTTATTTATTTATTTCAATGACATACATATGTGTCATAATATTATTTTCAAATAAGAGTATATATTATTATTTTATGTTTCTGGTATTTTGAAATGTGAAAACGAAACGAATACATAAGGTTTAAAATATTATGGCATTTCAGTATTGCTAGTTATGTAAATATTTAAGCAGAGATGGCGTTGTCCGAAATTAGTTCAGCACTTTCAACCTAGATGGCGCTAATTAAATATCTTGAACGGCGCCACTGAAAAATTTTGTATCTTGTTTGCGTAGATAAAAAACTGGCAGGGACAAATTACGAGTATTAATTATCCAACAGATCATGAGGTAACCATTAAAATTACATCTTAGTACATCCTATTCCTATGTACAATAAACGTTAAGTCTGCATATGCTCTGGTAGCAGATCATATTATAGTATAAGACCCAGACCAATTATTCGTCTCGGAAGCCTCGAAGCAGTGGGGCCTGTCAGTCAACAAGGTCTTGGGTTCAAATCGGTTGGGCACTCAAATTGGTGTGAGTTTTTCTATTTGAAAACTATCACATGAATTATTCGCCACTGGGATTTTGCATGTTATGACTTTACACGCACCCACATAATTCGTTCTTGACTTAATTATTAGACCTATATAGTAATATACTAATGCCACCTGCCTACCCCTTTACTGACAGCGTGAGCTTATAGATGTACGCCATAGTGAATAGGTATAACGTAGCGAACCCGCTACGAGTGAGTGAGTCATTAACCAATGACTTAGATTCGTTAAATAAAAGTCAAGAAATTAATCAAACCAAGTATTCTTATTCTGACTATAAAGCTCGGAAAAGGTAACATTAGCGTCTAGAAAAGGTCAAAAAAATTCTCACCGAAAATATTGGCTGAATTATTGAACAAATATCGTAGCAGTCGCGGTTACTATGCCTGCTGTTGTTTTATCATGTAAATACGTTGATAAAAATATATCTGATGAAACGTGAGATAAATTTCGTGAATATCTTTATTATCACCTACGTCGTATCGGGGATATTATTTTAAACTATTGAGAACTGAAATAGGTATTTGGGGATTAGTTGTCGACTGTTTATTTTTTATATACCTAAATTATTGACTTTTTATTCTATTTTCTATTCTTTGGTGCATTTATAAATGTCAACTTTATTTAACGTACTTACTTTGTGTAGTTATACTTTGTACAGTTTTTAAATAACTCATATTAAAGTTTTCATAGAATGGGCAGTCTCAATTTCATTAGGTACCCAATTTAATTTAACAATCATAATATTTTTTAATAATAATAATAATTATTAACACTTTATTATACCACCACAAAATCATATTACAAAATAAACAAAACGAAAAGGATAAAACAGACAAAAAAAAAAAAATGGTGACATAATCGACGGTCTTATCGCTTTAAGCGATCTCTTCCAGACAACCGGGTAGCAGAGGAAACATTGAATTGTTGCTGGCGGTGCTTATTATCTACAATAAACATACATGCACATTTACTCAATTTTAAAATAATTTCGTCGTTAAAATTAGCAATTGTATTACATTCTGGTATTTAATATAAATTATTTATTTAATTATATGAAATAAATGTATTTATTAACTCAAAATAAATATATAAATAAATACAATATTTATTGTTTCATGGTATTGTGTTATTACTATGAAATAGACTTTATAATTTCATTTTGTGATAATTTCGATAACATAAACAAGTATTACTAAAACAAAGTAATCGAAAAATACTTATGCTGGAATTACCCACTTTAGATAGTGAATAGGTAATTAATTTATCATTTCATTTTAAATACTTTAATACACAGATTTAGACGTTCTCGCCGATAACACCCGCATGAATGTATATCCGTCCTAAGTTATAATTGAGGGCGAACGTATCGCTATGCAGGGCGCAAACTTTTACACCGAAAACAGATAATATGGTTTTTTTGCTAGGGAATCGAACCCAGGAGCTTATGGTCCGCAGCATACATTAAGAGACTGGACCGATGCGCAACCGATTTTATATCCGTAAAGAATTGAGTTGATCTGGTTAATATTAGCAAAAGTTTTACCTTCATAAAATGTACTAGTTTTATAAATTATTGTTTGGTATACTATTAAGAAAATGTTAAAAGTCTCATACCTATACTTAATAGGCGTATCAAAGTTACAAGCTAATGCAACCCAGGTCCAGCTTCACCAGTCGTAAACAGCTGAGCCATCAGTTCTAAATATATTTCGTATTTTGGTTGAAAAATTCTCACAATGTAGATTGCCCGTTCGTATCCAACGCTACACTTACCAAAAAGAGGTCTAAGTGGCTAGTGGGGCACCGAGCGCCCTTCGGTTAGAGGCAGAGAGTATTCCACGCCGCTGTATTCATTCCATATGTATAAATACCGAACTCCAGTATTCCCTACATTTTTGCGTGGTTTCGGTCTCACTCCTATTACCCTAAGGGTCAGGAAAAACTTGAGCGTCAATATGGTGGGATTATACGAGATAATATCTTGAAAAGCTTGCCACCAATATTAAGTACTATTTTTTTTTATTCAATGAATGGCGAGACAACCATTCTATTCGCCTGATGATAAGCGACACGACTGCTCATGGACAGTCGCAAAACTAAAGAAAACCATGAATGACAAAGTGATGCTTGGCATTCCACAGCGCTCGCCATCCTGCGACATAAGATGTTAAGTCTCATTATGTCCAGTAGTTACTCTGGCTACAACGTCCTTTAAACCGGAATTTATAGAATAATTATCTAAATGTGTTCGAAGATATTCAATAAAAATACTGATACCAGCCTAAAATACCAGCTATTTTGACTCAGCAAGATTACGAGATTACTCTTAGTATTCCTTAAATATTACAAAATCTGATTGCGCCAATATTTTATACTGAATTAGTATCTTCAAATTACCATCTCTTTTGTATTTGATAGTGTTGAGTCACTGCCTTGAAACAGTAATTATTGTAGCTGATAAAAACGCCTGGACAAAAATGCATGGAAAAAAATAAGTTTGCTCATTTATTTTAAGCGTGCGCCGGGATCACTCTTGTTGTTGCATTACAGTAACATATTATAAAAATGAGACTTGACACCTCTAAAGAATCATTTCTTGGTGCTCTTTAAGTAAAAAAAATAAAAAAAAACCAAACGATCTAAGTTTTCTTCAAACCTTCAAAATTACATGTCTTAACAATGCTCGTCGGTATTACCTAATTTGTTTACCACATAGGCATTTAAATGCATTGTTACTAAACGGAATAAGCGATAATATCAAAAAAGGGCGAGTCAGAATATGAGAATGACAGCGGAATATTCACGAAAAGTACTGGAATGTTTAGGTTTATGTTTCATAGTTGATAGGCCGGTTTGCCCGCAATGCGCTCCTACAAACAATTTCAGTCTCTGCAAGCACAGGGGACTGTCACTCAAGCGCTCTCGCGGAACAACCCAATGATATTAGCTGGCCACTTAGGCTAGACCCACACCACTCGTGCCAAGACCCCTCTCGCCGTCTTCAATCAAAGCGTTGTGGGGAGTACGAGAGCTCAATTTACTTTGGCCTTTCTGTTTAGTCTAAAGTCGAAACTCTTTAGTTAAGCTGACATTGTATTTAGATTCAATTCACTTACGGACATGCCGGTTTGGTTATCTTTCATTTTTGTCGGTATGTTTAAATTTAATTGTTTTATAATAACGGATTTTCTTTTCTTTTCGGATGGTATAACAATTAACTATTTTTATATTTATCTGTAATTGGGCAGCTGCTAAGGATATTTTATGACAGTAAATTGATGCATTAATATTGTTTTGTTGATTAGAAAACAGTATTGAGATATTGGCGCGATAAACATCTTATCAATAATTATTTTATTACATCAGTCAAATGTAACATAAACCAAACACTGCCGAGTATTCTGTACCTAGATACCTTGTGATATATCGTCGAATGTAGGTATTTTGTCCTGTTTGTATAGTTTTTAATACCAGTTCAAGAATATTTTGTTTCCTATTTTCACAATACTTATTTTTATCATAATATCTCTCTGTATCATCCCATATACGCCCCACTGCCGGGCACAAGCCTCCTCTACAGCTGATTGAGAGTGGTTAGGCCATATAGTCCACCACGCTGATCAATTATATGATAATAGTAACAATAGTGGGAATAAAACCGAAAATTGGCATGATAACTCGGTAAAAGGATAGTAAATTATGCACATTAGATCGAAAGAAGTAGGAAACGTAACGTTGCGCCGAATTGAGATTCGATTAGTCGCACCGAACTCGAAACGGAGTGAGTGGTGGCGGGCTCAAACATTAATCGAATTTCGGTCTTCACCGGGCGGACGATCAAGTGTGCGTTAGTTCACATTACCAGGCCTCTCAACTCTCACTCGATACTTGCACTCGAGTGCTCGATATACGATATCGACTCGAGATGTCTGCCGCGAGTGATTGCAGGATGTCAAGGGCCGTAACAGTGGAGCTGTGCAATGCGATTCACAATGCATGGCAGGACAGCGAGCACTCATTGTCCTCACATACCGTGGCCGGCTCGTATTTTCAATGAACTTAACTATTCAATCAGTCGCTCAGCGTGTGTAACTGACGGTTATCCGAGCATTTGTTTCAGCTCTTAATATCGTGATGTTATTAATTAATTATTATTCTAGCATGAATTATCGTTGTCTGATATTGATAAGATGTCTCGAGAGGACACGATGCTCGTTAAGGTTGCGTGTATTTTAGAGAATTTTGATTTATAATTTGGCTTATGAATTTAGCTTTCTAATTTTTGTCTATTACGATTGCCCATAAAATATAAAATTCCAAACGAAAATGCTCCAGCGTTTTAATTATTAAATGGATTTCGTTTTTTCATTGTTCAATAATCAACTTGACCACAATAAATATGAATTCCAACAAAAGGATTAAAGGCAAATGAAACAGCGAACATAAGAGTGCGTGCTATTGGTGTAGCTGCAAAGATTATCGCGGCTCGTAAGCTCGGCTTAGCTACAATTTACACATAACTCGCCCATCGATCTGGCCTGATTGACGCGGGGCTGGGGCGTCGACAATGCGTAAACTATTCTGCTGTCGCTCCAGCTAGTAAATACAGCTATTTATGTTGTAAGCTTTGAGTATTCATGAGGTGTCTATCAGAAGTCTGTGCATGGTTTTGTTGTAGGTGCCACTATCAATTTTGAACAGGAGTGGGCGTTTTGATTTTGCAATATCTTATACGTATGTATCTTATAGAATTGTAAGTAATCAAGTGTGAATTGATATTCTTTTAATAACAAATTCAATTCACCTTTGATATGTATGTTATATAGAGTAAGTATTTTAATGATTTATTAATACTTATATTCCAAACTTAATTCAGATATGTACTATATAAAATCAACTCAAAATCTGTTCCCAGATTTCAATTACAATATCTCACTGTCTATTTGTACAATATTAATTTATATTTTGTCGAATTGATTTACATATTTACAAACCGATAAGATATTTTAGATATTGCACGTCTAAATTTAATTATCTTGATTTAAACCTTGGCAAATATTCAACCAAAATTTTCGTAGATGGTAGATATGTTTACGTAATTTGATTATTTTAATACATTATTCATTGTTATTTTATAATCTGATACAAATATAAGACTTAATAGAAATTGTGTAAGTTATACTGATTTGAGTTGATTAGGTATTGTTATGAATGATTATTGCACTATAAAGAAAAATAATTACAATGTAATAATATTAAAAAAAGAAAAAGTACAAAAGGCGGTCTTATCGCACTGGGCAATTTCTTCCAGGCAACCTTGGCATGAATATAAGAACAGAAGAATGAGAGGGCAGTCAAGTAGTAAATAATAATCTAGAATGATAGACATTCAATTCTAATGAAGCAATAAAATATTAGAAAACTGAGAGAAGCATGAAACCAGCAGATACATCAAGAACTACCTTTTCCTACGAAACTTACAGATGTCTGCCAATTTGCCAATACCAAAACACGCGTATCGACAATTTAAGAATAATAAATGAAGTCGGTTAAAAAGTACAAAACACAGAAAATAAAGTATTGAAAAATAAATATAATGAAGCACGAAACGCGTTCGAAACGTGACAGCGACGGGACATTAAAGCCACCAACAGACTAAATAACGTTAGAGCACCCTTGTTACAGCAATTACGGGCGGCGGGTCGGTTAAAATGTAGGCCCGTTTTAAAGTTTTCATCCGGATTTAGCGCCGCATCGCGCGACAGAGTTTAAAGCATCAATCAAGCTCGCTCGCCGCCGCTTTATGGCCATTGCTTTTTGATTTCATCCCTTTGTGTTTTTATTGTTTTATTGGGTAATGAGTTGCTTGCCAGCTTTTTTGGGATTTGGCGGAATGTTTGGCAAGGTTGCGTTTTTGCGAGTTGAGCTCCGTCGAGCAATGAATGAAAAGCTGTTTGAAACGAAAAGTATAGATTACGGGATCGAAACCAATTTCTGTGCATCAAATATACATAGGTTCTTGTCTGGATGTTTTAGGACCGAATATTCTTTTTCAGCTCCTGTAAGGTACAATATATTGCATGCATTTTAATGTATGGTTTATATCTGTAATTCTAATCACTCTTTTACCCCACAATCATTGAACATTTCACTATTTCTATTCCTGGGATACATACATAACTAAACTCACGCATCCTTCCCCCTTATTTCTAGAATATCTAGGATAACTTATTTAACTCCTACCTCCTACTTTTACCTTGTTTTTGGCGAGGCCAAATTTTAAGGTATTTTACTATAAGTCAGAAAAAAACTAAAAACAGAAAAAATAATTATATAAATATTATAGCATTACCCATTAATAAAATGTTAATTTCAGATAAATATCAAATAATTAATTTTAAAATTCGTTCTAAGTATTTCAACTCTTAAGTTTAGTGCAAGGCAACGCCGTCGCTAAACCGTATTGTATGCAACAACTCAAGGCATCATAAGAATTGTAGCTGATATTTACAACATTTTATTCCGCATTCATACTTAGCATGCAATGGCAATAATATATTAATTATATTTGTTTCTATTGATACATACATACATAAACTCACGCCTTTATCCCCGAAGGGGTAGGCAGAGGCGCCACCAGGACACCCACATTTCGCCTTGTATGTTCCGTCTTATTTTTAACATGTTCCCTACGTATACATTGTATAATAAAGACATCTGCCTTCTAAATGCGGGCTTTGTTAAGTAAGTGTTTGATGTGTTATTAAGCATTTACGCTGAAATGAATATAGTTATTATATCTAAATTTAAGGGTAGTTTTTTGTGTTGATTTGAATGAATTATACATACAATTTACGTCATTAAATTCAATGACCTAACTTACTCGAAGGAATATGATTTTTTTTTGTATCGTGGACCGTAAATATAAAAATAATAGCAATAAAAGTACAATAAACCATAAAACAATTATTATTAAAATTGACAAAAATATACATATCCATGTTTTTAATATTATCGTAGTAACTTATTTGTATGGTACAAAAAAGATAAATAAATAAGTATACATACATAAACTTACGCCTTTATCCCCAAAGGGGTAAGCAGAGTCGCCACCAGGGCACCCACATTTCGCCTTGTATGTTCCGTCCCACGATGTGATAGGGGGCGAGCCTATCGCCATATCGGGCACAAATTTCTGACTCCGGGCTGATATTTAATAGAAAAATAAAATATCACTTTGCCCGACCCGGGACTCGAACCCGAGACCTCAGCTTTGTAACCGTACCGTAATACAACTACGCCACCGAGGCAGTAAATTTTTTATGTTCTACAAATATGCGGTACGGAATTCGCCATGATGGAGAGCGATATGTTGTCTTTCCGTGTGTAAATAGTAAACCTTACATGCATCATCAAAGAAGTTCTAGCACTAGGTACTCTTTCAGTACATTATTTTTCAAATAATTTAAATAAAATATTACAAGACATTAACTCATGTCTTCTTCTACCTGGCGTTAATCCCGGCTATTGCCAGGGTCCGCCTTCCGACTGAGCTTCTTCCACTTTGCCCGATCTTCAACATCCTTATCCGTCAGGCCATTGGCTCTCATGTCGGACTTGACGACGTCTAGCCAGCGCTTGCGAGGGCGACCACGGGACCTAGCTCCAAGGACAGCCATATTCATGCATCTCCGACCTACGTACTCCATAGGGCGGCGCATCATGTGGCCATACCATCGAAGACGACACTCTTGCAGTTTTTCCCCCACGTCACGGACACCAAGACTACCTCGGATGAATGAGTTGCGTATGCGATCGGATCGCGTTACACCGCTCATCCATCTCAGCATCTTCATCTCCGTGACGCGAAGCTCCTGGGTGTGTCTGCTTAGTGCTGGCCAACATTCAGCGCCGTATAGGAGGACAGGCCGTATGATGCATTTATATATCTGCCCCTTGAGCTTCGGAGGCATTTTGCGGTCGCATACAACGCCCGTGACCTCGCGCCACTTCGCCCAAGCCGCGCCTATACGTGCTTGGACATCGTCGTCCACGTTGCCAGACTCGTGCAGCACGGACCCAAGGTACCTGAACGTTTCGGACCTTGTGATCAGGTCCGAACCTATTCGGATTGTGTTTGAATCCGCGCTGCCACAGGACATGTACTCAGTCTTCGCCACATTTAGTCTCAGACCACCGTTTTCCAGCGTGTCCTTCCAAATGTTCACTTTGCGCTCAAGGTGGGCTTTGTTCTGATTAACGAGGGCAATGTCATCGGCATACATCATTAGCCACGGAGGCTGATCTTGGATGTTTGCCGTAACCACATCGAGCACCACGTTAAACAAGAACGGGCTAAGAGCCGAGCCTTGGTGAACGCCAACAGATATTGGAAAGACATTGGATTCGCCAACAGCGGTCTGGACAGAGGACACGGAATGACGGTACATGTCTCCGATAGTGTCAACATAGGCCTCGGGAACGCCCTTGGAGCGAAGTGCCCACCAGATGGAACGCCGAGGTATACAGTCGAAGGCCTTCTGCAGGTCTAAAAAGGCCATATGCAAAGCTCTCCTTCTCTCTCTGTAAGCCTCAGCTAAGGTCCTTAAGGCGAACACTGCGTCCATGGTGCTGTTACCCGCCCGGAAGCCATATTGACATTCAGAGACAGTGCACTCGCTACGGAGCCGTGTGTCAATGATGCGCTCGAATAGCTTCATGGTGTGGCACATGATCTTGATACCGCGGTAGTTGCTACAATCCTGTACGCTACCTTTGCCTTTGTAGACAGGAATGATCAGGCTAAATCGCCATTGGTTCGGCATTTCCTTGGTGATCAGGATGCGGTTAAAGAGATCCGTCAGAAGGTCCACACCATGTGGGCCCATCGTCTTCCACACTTCAATTGGCACATTGTCGGGCCCGACCGATTTCCCGCTCTTCATGTGACGAAGAGCAATGCGGGTTTCGTCAGGGGAAATAGGGGAAATAAGTCCAAGGTTAGGAGGCGGTTCGGGAGGAAGGTTTTGGGGATGCTGTTTGTTAGACAGCTCCGCGAAGTATGTACGCCATCTCTCCTTGACAGAGGGGGCATCGTAGAGCAGCTTACCCTGCGCGTCCCTTACACAGAGACATTTGCTAATGTCCCGTGTGGCTTTTTCCCGGGCACGCGCCAGCTTAAATAAGCTTTTGCCCCTCCGCAGTTTCCAGCTTGTCGTATAAGGGCGACAGACTCTGGCTGCGGGCTCTGGCTACAGCTTTTTTGCAGGCGCGCTTAGCCGCTGCATATGTCTCCTTGTCATCCGGAGAGTTGGACCCTTGCCACTTTTTTAAATAAACCCTTCTTCTTCCGAGTCGCCTCCTGCACCCCGTCATCCCACCACCACGTCTCCCTCTCCATGGTGCGGCCACCAAGAGAAGTGCCAAGGACTTGCATACCCGCGGCGGTGATTGCTAAATGCATCCTACTCCAGATCTCGTTAGCGGATTCATGCGGGGCACTAGTCTCGAGATGGTCGACCTCCGCGATGAAGTCCGACTGTTTAGGACCATTAAGCAACCACCACTTAGTGCGGGGTTTGCGCTTCTCGATCACTTTCTTCTTTGGCACGACCGCAAAGTCCAGGACAAGGAGACGGTGTTGAGCTGTTAGGCTTTCGCCTGGGATGACTTTGCAGTTGGTAACCTTGCCAATGTGGCACCGTCGCACCAGAAGGTAATCTATTTGGGTTGAGTAGGCACCACCACAGTACGTAATAAGATGCTGGGGCTTCTTCTGAAAGAATGTGTTCGCGATGGCTAGGTCAGACACAGCGCAGGTCCTGAGTATAGTGACTCCCTCTGCATTTAGTTGGCCATAACCAAAACCACCGTGAACACGTCCGTGCTCTCCAGCAAACTGACCCACGTGACCGTTGAGATCCCCCCCAACCAAAACACCTTCGGAATTGGGAATAGCGCGTAATACGTCCTCGAACTCATCCCAGAAGGCCTCCTTTTCAGACTCACAGCAACCAGTTTGAGGAGCATAGGCGCTGATTAGATTCGTTACCGACCCTTCGATCAGCACCCTAACTCGCATCAACCGGTTGCTGTATCGGTCTACTTCAAGGAGTCCATCCTGAAGGTCCCTAGACAGCACTACGGCCACTCCGTTCCTGCCCGACGGTGTTCCGGTGTACACTAGCCGGTACCCCTGCCCGATTTCACGGGACTTATTCCCCTTCCAGCGCGTCTCCTGAAGGAAGGCGCACTGGACCCGACGCTTCGCAAGTACGTCCGCGAGTTCTCTGCAACGTCCTGTTAGGGAGCCAATGTTCCAGGTGGCAAAGCGGAACTTCCTTTTGGGTACTAACTTCTTTAGCCGTGACCGTACTTGACACGGTAGCCCTAGCCCACTTATCGCAGGTTTAGGGCGATGTGCCTGCGCGTCGTTGTGCGGCGACGCCCTAGCCCGAGTACCCTTTCTTAACTTGTCCCTGTCCATATTAATATTTGACTGAAGTTGGTTTTACGTGGGGCGATCAGCCGTCTGACCCCCACAACCCTACGAGAGGGAAACCAGGTTCGCCAGAGCCTCGTCCGTTAGACAGCAGGGTGCACCGCTAGCAGGTAAGGTTGGCTTGGGTCCTTAAGATGTAAACGGACCCCATACACCCCAAGACATTAACTCATGTATAATGCAATAATTCACGCTTTACAAAGGACAGTGTTACATTACGACGCCTACTGACGTAGTCACTCGAGACACGGCATCAACCGTTTTCTCACAAATACGCACGGAAATTTTAAATTTTAATTTAAAATGGACTTTTAAGGGACTTGCCGATTGGATACTTTTTTTTTTTTACTAGTTTATTTTTACCTTAGGAACAGCTTAAGATACTTTTCAAAAAAGAGTGGAATACCCTATTTTACGCCGCCCAATACTCTTATTCACCCTCGGATGTTCCACAGTCAAGACTTATTACTGCATTATTTATTACTAGCCTTTAATTCGAATGTATTATTCGAAAACATGGAAACAAATTCTATTGTTACAGAACTATAATAGCGCCATCTATTATTTTAGCCAGACATCAAATACACTTGAGTGCAGACGCTCCTGAATCTGAAGTTGATAATACAGTAGTAGATAATAAGTAATAGTAAAAGCAAAACGATAGCTAATAGAGCGAATGCTGTCTAGCCACACATATTCGAAGCTAAATAAGCGCACGTTGCATGACAATAGGGCGTTAAATGGTTTTGACGTGAGCGCTACAAGCGCTTTATGATGCGTATAGGCTTAGTGTCTTCTCTAACAAAGGCGAAGACAACGATTATTGTATTTGTTCTGACAAAGGCTTTGATGATAAGATCATAGGCAGGTCTTAGTGCCATAGTGGTTTGTAATCTCTAGGTATTAAACATGAAGAGGTATAGGCAATTTTAGTGCGTATCCTCGAAATATTTGTGGCATGTAGAACAATGGCTTTTTCTGCACAAAAATAGTAATTCCAGATCGATTTCCTTAAAAAAAATTACATGGAAAATGTTAAAGGCTGCGAGATTAACTAATTCTTAACAATTGGATAACATATTATTTATTTTAATATGGTTTTCAGAATAAATGTAGCTTATAAATTATCACTTAACTGAGAGGAAAATGTAATGAAATTTATAGAAATAATGCTGGAACTAAATGTTCCACGAACTTCCACAGTTTTCTTAGGAGTATAAAAACGTACCGTGAGATGTCGCTACATTAAATTACTCATAATTATTGACAGCAACTGAATTGTAAATGAAACAAAAATTATATTATACATACATAAACTCACGCCTTTATCCCAGAAGGGGTCGGCAGAGGCGCCACCAGGACACCCACATTTCGCCTTGTATGCTCCGTCCCATGATGTGATAGGGGGCGAGCCTAGAAAAACCCAATATTACTTTGCCCGAACCGGGATTCGAACCCGAGACCTCAGCTTTGTAGTCGTACCGTAGCTTAGTACAACTACGCAACCGGGGCAGTCGCCGAATTATATTATGATTAAAATGTGTTCTTTCTGTTTCGTATTTTTCAAGTAAGTGTGACGCCCATAATAAATATTGCAACAAAAAATTGTCTTCACATAAAGTTTTGATTCTCATTAACCATTGCTAAACACGTTAAGTCTCGATCTAGGATTTCGACTTTCGGAAATTGAGAAAGCTAAATGGATAACTCTTTTTCTATTAGTCAGTCGACTTAAACCTCTCGGTAGCTATTCTCTCGCATTTTGGCTATTGCGGTTGCACCAGAAATCGAATTTCCCTGGACGAGCGCTGTGGAATGCCAACATCACTTTGTTATTCATGGTATTGTTTGGTTTTCCTATAGTCGATGAACGGTCGTATCGCTTACCATCAGAAATGGCATGCTAGTGTCGCCTAATAGCAAAAAAAAAAGGAAAAGATAGTGGTTTAAAGTGACAGCCTCCGTGGCGCAGTTGGTTAGACGCCGGCTGTGAAACGAGAGGCCGCGGGTACGATCCCCGCACCGAAAGAAATGTTTGTCCGGCCCACAAATATTTTTTTCGGGTCTGTGTGTTTGTGAGACCGCAAAGTCTCTCGTAGTGAACTGCGACACAAGACTTAATTGATCTTAATGTGGGGTCGGGACTATGTGTGTGACTGTTGGGTGTATTTATTTATTTATTATTTATAATCCGTACAATACCATACCATAGTATGGACAATAGCACACCTTTATGTGACACGAAGTAAATACACGGAATTGGGAGAGGATAAATGAGTCAATCAGGCTGCGCATTAATTTCACCGTGAATTAACTCATTGCCCGCAATAAATATCAATTGTTTTTTACACGTTTCAAATTGATTACGGCGTCTACTGATTGTTTTCCACAAACTGACGTGAATGTAATGCATTATGCATACATTATTATTCTGGACGTGTGAAGTTTGTTTATTTAACAGGATTTTGGTAATGGATCGTGAGGGTAACGGTATGTTGCAGTAAATGTTGCAATCTGCCTCCATGGCACAGTAAGACGCCAGCTGCTAAACGAGAGGCCACGGTTTCGATCCCCGCACGGAAACAAAAATTCAATTCGGCTGTAATGGTCTGCATAAAATAATTGGTAGATGGTCATAATATTATGTTTAGTAGCTATTGGATCAACAACAACGAATAATATTTAACTTTTTTTGGCACAGGACGGGCAAGGATTGTTAGGCTGTTAAACATACAAAAGTCAGTTCGTGAAACAAGATAGCTCTGGTGTGGAGCGAGTCATAAACTGCACCGAGCAAAGCCTGGCGAGGCTTCTAGTATAATCGAGAATTGATATTACTTTTTATAGTGGCACGGCAAATTTACTAAAAGTTAATCGGCTCGAGGATAGCTTCTCTCTCTCTCTCTCTCTCTCTCTCTCTCTCTCTCTCTCTCTTCAGACACTGGAAATCCATTGCTGAACATAGGCCTTCCCTGGATCGCCACATAGACCTGTTGGAAGATAAGATAGAAGATAGCTTACCTATAGGTTTTTTCAAAACTCGCTCCCTGAAGTAACATTGGCATACATAAATTCCATCAATCGCCAAGTAATGGAAACATTGTTTTTCAACTCACACGTAGTTATAGGCCTTTAACGAGACATCAGCAGTGAGTGGCCCCACTTGTCCCAGCAACTTCCGACTTGGCCGGGATGGCACGGTAACTGAATTAAATAGTTTCCCCTTAAAACTGGGTTGTCGTAAACAATTTGCTCGACTTAGATGGACGGTGGGCGCCCGGCGGTTAGCGAATATTGTACTAGTTTAGAACTGTTGGTTCACTTGGTCATCATCTTGTAGTTCAATTATGTGAGTTTGTGATGGATGTTTTATTTGTGTTTAATGTGTTTGGGAAGTTCATAGTCTTGAATACAATATTTGAATATTGGGAACTAAAACATAAACAATAGCGAAATACAGATTATAGCAAGCCATGCAGGTGTGCAGCGTTTCGGCTCAACCTGTATATACAAGTTTGAGAAGACCAGCATGATTTTACTTATTGCAAAATAAACAAGAAAAAACAAAGCGATTTTTCTCATACATACACACATAAACTCACGCCTTTTTCCCCGAAGGGGTAGGCAGAGGCGCCACTAGGAGACCCACATTTCGCCTTGCATGTTCCGTCCCATGATGTGATAGGGGGCGAGCCTATCGCCATTTTTTTTTTTTCTCATCTGCTTCAATAATATTTTTTGACTATTTTTCGAGTAATTTGCCATTTTTAGAAACGTCAAACGTCTTTCGAAGACCTTTATTATGACATCAAAAATACTCGTGAGTTCTACAATTGTTTTAATTGAAAATAAGATACAGCCACATGCGTACGTATGCCATGTTCGTATGTCCTCCTTATACGAAAGACTGTCTAAAATGTTAATAAGCGTTTTTCGGTTTGGAGGGTAATTCTGCTAGGGAATCTCTTAGTATTAAAAGGCTTATCACCTATAGTTTTGGGGTTAGGGGCACAGTGGGATGCCATGCAGTTTTCTATATCTATATCAGCCCATATACGTCCCACTGCAGGGCACGGGCCTACTCTACAATCGAGAGAATCGATTGAGAGTGGTTAGGCCATATAGTCCACCACGCTGGCCTAGTGCGGGTTGGCGGACTTTACATACCGTAGAAATTCTTTAAAATCGCTACGGTATGCAGGTTTCCTCACGATGTTTTCCTTCACCGTTAAAGTGCGTGGTGTTTGACTATCAATACACACATATCTCCGAAAAGTTAGAGGTGTGCCCTGGGATTTGAACCCGCGACCACCGTGAACATGTAGGCAGCCGCGTCTGGTCAGTTACCAACAGGCCACCACGCACTATATGCAGTTTTAGTTATTATAAATTCGGAGGTCATGCGTCATGACGTTCAACATTAAACGAACGATGAGCTTGTGATGCCGTTCTTGATAATAAAATAAACAATAAAGCTTAGTATATAACAAGCCTATGCTCCTTATAGGCTTCATTCACCTGAAATTAAAGTTTAGACCGCACAATAGTGTTTGTTATTTAATCCTCAATAATCGAGAGTCTGATAATAGGCCAGTTGGTTCACGAAAGGATGCGGCCGTCTAATCCCTCGGCTATTCTTCCCGTAGATCAGATCTCAGGGGAATAATGCTCTTATGGACAGTCTATAATAGTCTGGCCACAGTGCAATGTTACTTCAGTTATGAAAGTCAGTACACTGATAGTAGAATGTAGGATGTTTGTATCTGCCCAGTTAACGACCACTATACTTTATAAAAGAAAATATGGCATTGTGATCCATTCATGTCGCAATTCAGGTTTAGTTTGTATTTTTATCAAGCTTCAATCAAGTCGGCATAATAAACCAGTCGATCAGTGGGACGAAATCATTACTGTGGTGAATTTATCTTGACACTGAACTTATGGAAGTTACGTTATCACAACAACAACTTATAGCTGATTTTTTTTTAATTTCTTATTTTAAATTTTGTTATGATGGGGAAAAGGTCTAAAGTCGAGTAAAGCTCATAAAATTGACTAGGTATCATTAAGTAGTGGTAATTATTAGCCATATCGTGAAATGGCATCTTAATTGCTTTCCTTAAGCTGTATATAAAATGCATTTAATAATTATCAGGTGGTTAGCAATTTATTTATTCTTTGTTAATAAAGTAAAATAAAATTAGAAATGGCGGTCTTATCGCTTTTAGCTAGCTGTTTGCAAGACAAACAACTATGGGATGGATATAAGAAAAGACAAAAAAACAGTGTACAAATAAATAATGAACACTACAATAAACAAAACAATCTCAAAAGTTTAATAATGTATTTACAAATATAAATACGCATACAATTTGGTAGCGTTTGACCAACATCTCTAGATAGCAAATAGAGTAGATTAAACTTATCAATGTATCAATATTTACCCAGATCATTCAAGTGGTAATATTACTAATTAATCATGTTTGTGTAGTATAAAATATATTTATTGATTATCATATAAGATAATTTAAATATTGAAAGATGGCAAAAATTGAACCTGGAGGTCTCAGAAACTATGAAAGATTTGTGTTTCAAAATCCAACTCAACGTAAATTTAATCTCTACCATCTTATTAGACATCGAATATAAATAAATTAGAAAATAGGATCATCTATATTTACATTATATTTGATTAAGAAACTAATTTATCACATAAACTACGAGTACAACGTGATATATACAGACACGTGAGGTTGAGAATAATGTTAATCGTTAATTGTTTCCAAGTACTCGTAGGTCGCATCATTTCCTTTGAGATATTATCTAACAAATATATAAATAACACGTATTGACAGCCTCCGTGGCGCAGTTGGTTTGACGCCGCCTGTGAAACGAGAGGCCGCGGGTTCGATCCCCGCACCGAAACAAATATTTGTGTGATCCACAGGTATTTGTTTCGGGTCTGGGTGTTTGTGAGACCGAAAAGTCTCTCGTAGCTTCTGATACCCACAACACAAGACTCGATCTTAGTGTGGGGTCAGGACTATGTATGTGACTGTTGGGTGTATTTATTTTTATTTATTTATTTATTAATCACATACATATTAGGATGATTAGGAGTATATAGGGACTAGTATAAATTGGGTTTAAGAAGCATATTGTACGTAGATGAAAAGAGTAACTAAATTTAAATGATGTATGACATTTTTAGATTCATCATAGTTTTTAAATTTTAATTCCTTCATTTCCTTCCTTAAACTGCCGATTTTTCAATTTACATATAGGTTATTGCAACTATTAAGTTATTTACATTGATGAAAGTTATAGTATTTTATTAAATCATACTAAAACAAGTTCCTTTCGTAACAAAAATAATATTCTGATTTGCTATATTTGGACACTGATCTACCCCGCACTGTGGCACAAGTCAGTTGTCCGTACCATTAGCAAAGTTAAACCCGTGGTTTGCCGACTTACCCGCGTATATCACTCTTGGGAAAATATGGAATAAGTAGCTATAAGTAATAGATAATGTATCGCTGTGTTATAAATTTACAACGCAATTTTCCACAGTTGCAATTTTTTTTATATAATTTGTGATTCATTTTCCGGTATCGAAATACTTTTTTTGCTATTTCCTTGAGTTGGGTTGGAGACGTTTTCGTGAAATGATTTACTCGTACTATTAAGTGGTTTTTAAATCATAACTTGACAGGAGGTCTGGAACCGTTCCTAGGAAATTGGTTAGCTATCAAATAATGTCACTTCTTAAGAAAACCCGTGTGTAATCACACCACTCCACCTCGCATAATAGACACAATGTTTAATACAAATCTAGTCCGAAACACAGTTCAGCAACACGAACGGGATTCGAACCCGAGACCTCAGCTTTGTAGTCGTACCGTAGCTTAGTACAACTACGCAACCGGGGCAGTCGCCGAATTATATTATGATTAAAATGTGTTCTTTCTGTTTCGTATTTTTCAAGTAAGTGTGACGCCCATAATAAATATTGCAACAAAAAATTGTCTTCACATAAAGTTTTGATTCTCATTAACCATTGCTAAACACGTTAAGTCTCGATCTAGGATTTCGACTTTCGGAAATTGAGAAAGCTAAATGGATAACTCTTTTTCTATTAGTCAGTCGACTTAAACCTCTCGGTAGCTATTCTCTCGCATTTTGGCTATTGCGGTTGCACCAGAAATCGAATTTCCCTGGACGAGCGCTGTGGAATGCCAACATCACTTTGTTATTCATGGTATTGTTTGGTTTTCCTATAGTCGATGAACGGTCGTATCGCTTACCATCAGAAATGGCATGCTAGTGTCGCCTAATAGCAAAAAAAAAAGGAAAAGATAGTGGTTTAAAGTGACAGCCTCCGTGGCGCAGTTGGTTAGACGCCGGCTGTGAAACGAGAGGCCGCGGGTACGATCCCCGCACCGAAAGAAATGTTTGTCCGGCCCACAAATATTTTTTTCGGGTCTGTGTGTTTGTGAGACCGCAAAGTCTCTCGTAGTGAACTGCGACACAAGACTTAATTGATCTTAATGTGGGGTCGGGACTATGTGTGTGACTGTTGGGTGTATTTATTTATTTATTATTTATAATCCGTACAATACCATACCATAGTATGGACAATAGCACACCTTTATGTGACACGAAGTAAATACACGGAATTGGGAGAGGATAAATGAGTCAATCAGGCTGCGCATTAATTTCACCGTGAATTAACTCATTGCCCGCAATAAATATCAATTGTTTTTTACACGTTTCAAATTGATTACGGCGTCTACTGATTGTTTTCCACAAACTGACGTGAATGTAATGCATTATGCATACATTATTATTCTGGACGTGTGAAGTTTGTTTATTTAACAGGATTTTGGTAATGGATCGTGAGGGTAACGGTATGTTGCAGTAAATGTTGCAATCTGCCTCCATGGCACAGTAAGACGCCAGCTGCTAAACGAGAGGCCACGGTTTCGATCCCCGCACGGAAACAAAAATTCAATTCGGCTGTAATGGTCTGCATAAAATAATTGGTAGATGGTCATAATATTATGTTTAGTAGCTATTGGATCAACAACAACGAATAATATTTAACTTTTTTTGGCACAGGACGGGCAAGGATTGTTAGGCTGTTAAACATACAAAAGTCAGTTCGTGAAACAAGATAGCTCTGGTGTGGAGCGAGTCATAAACTGCACCGAGCAAAGCCTGGCGAGGCTTCTAGTATAATCGAGAATTGATATTACTTTTTATAGTGGCACGGCAAATTTACTAAAAGTTAATCGGCTCGAGGATAGCTTCTCTCTCTCTCTCTCTCTCTCTCTCTCTCTCTCTCTCTCTTCAGACACTGGAAATCCATTGCTGAACATAGGCCTTCCCTGGATCGCCACATAGACCTGTTGGAAGATAAGATAGAAGATAGCTTACCTATAGGTTTTTTCAAAACTCGCTCCCTGAAGTAACATTGGCATACATAAATTCCATCAATCGCCAAGTAATGGAAACATTGTTTTTCAACTCACACGTAGTTATAGGCCTTTAACGAGACATCAGCAGTGAGTGGCCCCACTTGTCCCAGCAACTTCCGACTTGGCCGGGATGGCACGGTAACTGAATTAAATAGTTTCCCCTTAAAACTGGGTTGTCGTAAACAATTTGCTCGACTTAGATGGACGGTGGGCGCCCGGCGGTTAGCGAATATTGTACTAGTTTAGAACTGTTGGTTCACTTGGTCATCATCTTGTAGTTCAATTATGTGAGTTTGTGATGGATGTTTTATTTGTGTTTAATGTGTTTGGGAAGTTCATAGTCTTGAATACAATATTTGAATATTGGGAACTAAAACATAAACAATAGCGAAATACAGATTATAGCAAGCCATGCAGGTGTGCAGCGTTTCGGCTCAACCTGTATATACAAGTTTGAGAAGACCAGCATGATTTTACTTATTGCAAAATAAACAAGAAAAAACAAAGCGATTTTTCTCATACATACACACATAAACTCACGCCTTTTTCCCCGAAGGGGTAGGCAGAGGCGCCACTAGGAGACCCACATTTCGCCTTGCATGTTCCGTCCCATGATGTGATAGGGGGCGAGCCTATCGCCATTTTTTTTTTTTCTCATCTGCTTCAATAATATTTTTTGACTATTTTTCGAGTAATTTGCCATTTTTAGAAACGTCAAACGTCTTTCGAAGACCTTTATTATGACATCAAAAATACTCGTGAGTTCTACAATTGTTTTAATTGAAAATAAGATACAGCCACATGCGTACGTATGCCATGTTCGTATGTCCTCCTTATACGAAAGACTGTCTAAAATGTTAATAAGCGTTTTTCGGTTTGGAGGGTAATTCTGCTAGGGAATCTCTTAGTATTAAAAGGCTTATCACCTATAGTTTTGGGGTTAGGGGCACAGTGGGATGCCATGCAGTTTTCTATATCTATATCAGCCCATATACGTCCCACTGCAGGGCACGGGCCTACTCTACAATCGAGAGAATCGATTGAGAGTGGTTAGGCCATATAGTCCACCACGCTGGCCTAGTGCGGGTTGGCGGACTTTACATACCGTAGAAATTCTTTAAAATCGCTACGGTATGCAGGTTTCCTCACGATGTTTTCCTTCACCGTTAAAGTGCGTGGTGTTTGACTATCAATACACACATATCTCCGAAAAGTTAGAGGTGTGCCCTGGGATTTGAACCCGCGACCACCGTGAACATGTAGGCAGCCGCGTCTGGTCAGTTACCAACAGGCCACCACGCACTATATGCAGTTTTAGTTATTATAAATTCGGAGGTCATGCGTCATGACGTTCAACATTAAACGAACGATGAGCTTGTGATGCCGTTCTTGATAATAAAATAAACAATAAAGCTTAGTATATAACAAGCCTATGCTCCTTATAGGCTTCATTCACCTGAAATTAAAGTTTAGACCGCACAATAGTGTTTGTTATTTAATCCTCAATAATCGAGAGTCTGATAATAGGCCAGTTGGTTCACGAAAGGATGCGGCCGTCTAATCCCTCGGCTATTCTTCCCGTAGATCAGATCTCAGGGGAATAATGCTCTTATGGACAGTCTATAATAGTCTGGCCACAGTGCAATGTTACTTCAGTTATGAAAGTCAGTACACTGATAGTAGAATGTAGGATGTTTGTATCTGCCCAGTTAACGACCACTATACTTTATAAAAGAAAATATGGCATTGTGATCCATTCATGTCGCAATTCAGGTTTAGTTTGTATTTTTATCAAGCTTCAATCAAGTCGGCATAATAAACCAGTCGATCAGTGGGACGAAATCATTACTGTGGTGAATTTATCTTGACACTGAACTTATGGAAGTTACGTTATCACAACAACAACTTATAGCTGATTTTTTTTTAATTTCTTATTTTAAATTTTGTTATGATGGGGAAAAGGTCTAAAGTCGAGTAAAGCTCATAAAATTGACTAGGTATCATTAAGTAGTGGTAATTATTAGCCATATCGTGAAATGGCATCTTAATTGCTTTCCTTAAGCTGTATATAAAATGCATTTAATAATTATCAGGTGGTTAGCAATTTATTTATTCTTTGTTAATAAAGTAAAATAAAATTAGAAATGGCGGTCTTATCGCTTTTAGCTAGCTGTTTGCAAGACAAACAACTATGGGATGGATATAAGAAAAGACAAAAAAACAGTGTACAAATAAATAATGAACACTACAATAAACAAAACAATCTCAAAAGTTTAATAATGTATTTACAAATATAAATACGCATACAATTTGGTAGCGTTTGACCAACATCTCTAGATAGCAAATAGAGTAGATTAAACTTATCAATGTATCAATATTTACCCAGATCATTCAAGTGGTAATATTACTAATTAATCATGTTTGTGTAGTATAAAATATATTTATTGATTATCATATAAGATAATTTAAATATTGAAAGATGGCAAAAATTGAACCTGGAGGTCTCAGAAACTATGAAAGATTTGTGTTTCAAAATCCAACTCAACGTAAATTTAATCTCTACCATCTTATTAGACATCGAATATAAATAAATTAGAAAATAGGATCATCTATATTTACATTATATTTGATTAAGAAACTAATTTATCACATAAACTACGAGTACAACGTGATATATACAGACACGTGAGGTTGAGAATAATGTTAATCGTTAATTGTTTCCAAGTACTCGTAGGTCGCATCATTTCCTTTGAGATATTATCTAACAAATATATAAATAACACGTATTGACAGCCTCCGTGGCGCAGTTGGTTTGACGCCGCCTGTGAAACGAGAGGCCGCGGGTTCGATCCCCGCACCGAAACAAATATTTGTGTGATCCACAGGTATTTGTTTCGGGTCTGGGTGTTTGTGAGACCGAAAAGTCTCTCGTAGCTTCTGATACCCACAACACAAGACTCGATCTTAGTGTGGGGTCAGGACTATGTATGTGACTGTTGGGTGTATTTATTTTTATTTATTTATTTATTAATCACATACATATTAGGATGATTAGGAGTATATAGGGACTAGTATAAATTGGGTTTAAGAAGCATATTGTACGTAGATGAAAAGAGTAACTAAATTTAAATGATGTATGACATTTTTAGATTCATCATAGTTTTTAAATTTTAATTCCTTCATTTCCTTCCTTAAACTGCCGATTTTTCAATTTACATATAGGTTATTGCAACTATTAAGTTATTTACATTGATGAAAGTTATAGTATTTTATTAAATCATACTAAAACAAGTTCCTTTCGTAACAAAAATAATATTCTGATTTGCTATATTTGGACACTGATCTACCCCGCACTGTGGCACAAGTCAGTTGTCCGTACCATTAGCAAAGTTAAACCCGTGGTTTGCCGACTTACCCGCGTATATCACTCTTGGGAAAATATGGAATAAGTAGCTATAAGTAATAGATAATGTATCGCTGTGTTATAAATTTACAACGCAATTTTCCACAGTTGCAATTTTTTTTATATAATTTGTGATTCATTTTCCGGTATCGAAATACTTTTTTTGCTATTTCCTTGAGTTGGGTTGGAGACGTTTTCGTGAAATGATTTACTCGTACTATTAAGTGGTTTTTAAATCATAACTTGACAGGAGGTCTGGAACCGTTCCTAGGAAATTGGTTAGCTATCAAATAATGTCACTTCTTAAGAAAACCCGTGTGTAATCACACCACTCCACCTCGCATAATAGACACAATGTTTAATACAAATCTAGTCCGAAACACAGTTCAGCAACACGAACGGACTTAGTTTTCCTTCCCTTTTTTCTTATCTAGCAATTAAAAACTATGAACCTTGACTAAAGAATTCCCTGGTCTGCCACGGTCCGAAGACTCAAGTCCCATAATTTAATTTAATTCGTAAAAGTTAGACCACTTCTCCCTAACTGTTGAACTTATCCCCTCAAATCTGACCGGAGGAGACAGGGCACGTCACTGCTCGATCCGTTATGAGGGCGGCTAATGAATGATGATAAATTGTTTTGACAACCATTACCGCAGCCGAAAGGGGAGAAGTGTCTTAAGATTCCGCTGACAAATAGTGCTTGAATTTTATAGTTTGATTGTGGTTATTATTAATGTACTGTGTCAGTTCATCATTGTCCACAGCTGTGCACGAAGTTTCTCTACAATTCCATTGCGAGAGTCCATCACGCTGGCACATTGTAGTTTGACGGTCTTCACGTACCATAGAATTTTTTGTAATGATTTTCTTTCATATTATGCAGGTTTCATCGCCATATTATTTTTGTTTTCAGTTTCGTGGAATCAATACTATAGGTATATCATTATTATGCAATAATGCAATCATGCAAAAAATTACTGATTTAAAGTATTTTCTACGAAATATATAAGCTATATCTGGAGTGCGTGCTGTACATGTGTACGGTGGTCGCGGGTTAAAATCCTAGGGCACTTCTCTAACTAATCGGGGTCATGTGTGTATTGATAATATTAATCAACCATCACGCACTATCACGGTGAAGGAAAAAATCCCGAGGAATCCAGCATACCGAAACAATTTGAAAGAATTTCTAGGTATGTAAAGTCTGCAAACTTGCACTAGGCCAGCGTGGTGGACTATATAGCCTAACCCCTCTCCATCGTATTTTCGATTGTAGAGGAAGCCCGTGTCCTGCAGTGAGACCTATATGGGCTGATACAATATATAATATAAGCTATATCTATCACGGATTCTATTTCATGGAAAACTGGAATCTGAAATTCAAACCGCCGGAACGTAAATACTTTGCAGTTTATATCAATATAAAAAAATACACAATACCCTCTAACTAAAATAATCCTAAGAAAAGAAAATGCGTCATTCCAATAAATTACGCAACAGGGCTAATAAATCGATACGAGCGAACTTCATCCCAAGATGTTATTCTGTGTACATTGCTGCTCGCATGAGTGGTTGTACCCGAAACACCACTTAGTCCGGTATAATTTTCAATGAGTAATGACTGCAGTAGCAAGCAGTTCGACCTAGGTCAACGCATTACTGGCCGGAGGAGCGGTTTCCGTTGCAAACAATGAAACTGTGGAGACGGCATGATAAGTTAGCAAGATAAATAAAATTACAAATGTGAATTTTGAAATAAAACTAGCTCTTGGGAAATTTATTTTACATTGTTTATTTTATAGTGATTTTTAAGTTAAGTAATACTATGTGTAACGAAAGCTATTGAAAACACTTATATTATGCCCTATGTAAAAACACATCTTAACGGTGATACAGCTTACATCATTACATTAAAATCTTTTAGGGTATGGATTCTAATTGTCATAATATGCAAATATTACAGCGATCTTTTTTAATATTTTGAAGTGTTTTGCAATTTAAATCAATCGAAATCAAAATATTCTTTATTCAAATAGTCTATTACAAGATATTTTGATTCTGAAGGATAAAAACAATATGAACAATCAAAGTAACCTAGTTAAGCTTATGACACATTTGTGTGTTTAAAATATTCCTAAGCAAAGTATCGTAACTACCTAATTTGTATTGAAATACCCCATCATTAATTATTACGGATTAGTAAAGAAAAATGAAAAAAAAGTGTTCAAAGTCCTCTCTTTGCCTTTTATTCCACGGCAAACTTGGTAGGGCGTCCAAAGATCCGTTACGCTTATCTGGTATTGTAAACATCATGCGATGACGTGTCAGATGGGTGACGAGATACCGAGGGACTGTAAGTAGGGGATGAAGCCGCGGTTCATTTACCTACTCACATTCAAACGTTAAGAGAAGGAAATTACATAGGAAACGCCATAGTAACGCGCTATGTTTCTAAGAAAATCGCATTTATCGATCGACCTTAGTCTTAAATATTTGATATAATTTGTTTTCAAAGAGTGTGTAGTAATTTACTATTAAATAAATGCATATTAGACGAATTAAACAATAATAATAATATCATTAACATCTTTAACGCAATTTTTATTAATTCTAACAATAACAAAGCTAACAAACCTATTCGAAAAGTACTCGGGGATGAGAGTTAAAATAATTGTAATATTAATATCACACACTTATACAAATGGAAACAACGCGAATTCATGCAACACTGAGTTTAAAAATAGCTACAAAAACGGGGCTGACATTAATTTCAAAACTCACTGCGGTAATATTAAATGTGTTTTTGTGTGTTATACTCGTACCTTCTTGAAACAAATAAAACAATCGGCCGTCTTTAAATGCAGGTGTATAAAGAAGTTAATGTACAAAGCTGTAGTGGAAAGCCTGGCTCATTGCTATACTAGTCTATTCTCTCTAATCTCCACTGTTTTAATGGTGCTTGGTGTATGTTATAAACTATTCGACATTCGATTTTTTCTCTCTAAATGCAGTGGGAACTGGGAACGTTATCGGAAATGAAGTTCTTTAAAGTAAGAGCAAATAATTAGTTAACTGGATGCAAACTTACTTAAGGACAAGACGAGGAATCGTGATTACCTGTTACATTTTTTGCAATATCTCGGTGCTTGAATGCCTTAACTTTATTGCGTCGAACTGTTATTAACTGTATTGTCATCCAACTGAATTATGCTGATATGTTTCAAGTAAATATTATTTAAGATACCCGTAAAAGACTGTTAATAGCTTTCAATTAACATATTTGTCTATTCTAAACACGGTTTATGTTCTTAACAAATCCCATATCTTTTAACGTTCACCCATAAACTTAGCTCGTTCTACTCTCTGATTCCTACAAATTAGGCCATCGGCTAACATAATGCACAACACACAGCACTCACGCGCCGCGATTGTTCTTTTCTGGCGAGGAATTAGCAAACATTGCGAAATGCTTTTTAATACTGCATTCAGTATATCGTACCTAAAAGATTATGTATGGAAGCTTTTAGCTTTTACGATGACTTATGCTCCGAGCATGGATATGTCTAATCCAGGATTCCGTTCCGTGTGAATAGAATATTATTTTCAAGCTTATAATGTTTTGGATGAATTGTTTTATTTATAATATTATTTGTATGAAAAATTAAAGTATCGGTAATTAGAGATTCAAAGACCCTTAATGAGGTGACACCGAATGCAGAAAGGGGACTTTTACTATTTAACCCGTCACAATATTAATTAGGATAAAATAAATTCAGGATTATTACATGAACAAGAATATTATAACGTAAGATTATTATGACATAAACAGCAGAAAATATTGGTTAAAAACGTGTTACCATAGCTAAACATATTTTATAGAGATACAACACAACTTATTTTTACATACATTATAACTAAAGTAAAAGACAACACTCGGTAGAAGACGTTGTTTAAACACAGCATTCCTGTAACGTAATGGCATTGATGCAACAGCGCTGGATGGTGGACGGTGGTGGCGTGTGGTCGCCACGGACATCGCTCAGCAACCGCAATGCCGCCAGACAGGTGTCGGAACGCGCTGCAGCCGACCGCAATACGCACCTGTTGGCACTTAGATAGTGAGCTGGGGATGAAAGTAAAGTAGTTTTATTTTGTAGGTTTGTAGATTTTAATGTCATGTGAGCTGGATTTATAATATAGCTATTTTTATTAAATGTTAAAAAATAGTACTAATTAGCTTAATATTAAAAAAAAAAATTAAAAAAATCAATTTTAGCTTTTGATGTCAAAGCTTTCGCTAGCGATTTTTTCCGATAAAAACTGGATAGCTAGCAATTAAAACCGAATTTGACAGCGGTAAAAATGGAAATGAATAGGAATAATTAATACCTAATTTAATTTACATAATATTTTAATATATTTCTAAAACATATTCTTTTCTGCAGTGTGTTCGAAATCCCAACCATTAGCACGATTAAGGCAGTTGGGTGATACTTATTTTCATTTAAGGTGAATTTTTAGCTTAAAAGTATTTTAAAGGTAAATAAGAAGAGACTAAGTAAGTCGATTCGAGAAATTTCACGAACTAAATCAGGTTAGGAATGTGTTGAATGAAAATCTTAATACCTTTTTCAGATCAAGTTTTTAACCTGTAAAAATATATGATCATTCTTCTACATACTGCAAAACTTTTAGATCAAATATTGCTAAAGCTTAAGGAAAGAATTGAGAAGGAAATTCCTTAAAAAATATATATATATATTAAAATTATTATTGTCATATAAAATTATACCTCACAATAATTACCTTATGTGGTCATATAAGTGTACTATGACATTTTATATTATGGCCAAAATAGCTAAGACAAGTTTAAAATTAGATGTCTAAATGTCACCAACAGACTATAATTCATCAATATTAATTAAAAAATAAGCATGATTGTAATTTTAAAGCTCAAAAAATATTTTTAAACAAATTTTATATTTGCTTATTCTTTAGTAAAGATTTTAAAGATTACACTTATTTCAATTACTCTAAAAGTTTGGACTCTCTAATCACGTTAATACGTAACAAAAGACAATTTTATTTTACGAGGTTTTTAGTTAAACTCGATTTTCCAATTAACCCAGTCTGACAGCCTACTTAGTAATTACAATTATTTATTTAATCAAAAAGCTATATTGTTAATAAGTATAGCCCTTTTATATATCAAAGAGTTAAGGCAGATTTTCAATGGAATATTAAAGTGGCACAATTGGCCAATTATATATTTTTTAAACATCTGTTGTTTTTGAAATATTCATGTTGTATATTATCTGAGAATTAGTAAATAACATTGATAAATCGGTCGTTATACTTTATACCAATGACATACGAAGAGGATTTACTCTGGTCATACCAAGACGTTCTAATGTATGGCACGGTACATTTGGCGCCATTCGACTGTGACTAAAATTATGTACGCACTCAGAGTTCCTACATACCTAGATTGTACGGTAAGCATATCTAAAGTGGACATTAAGTGCTTTGCAAATTGATAATAGCTTGAGCATTGTCCATAATTGTGGGAAATGTGTTCGAAAACAAATGACGTCATTGTATCTACCTAAAATTCAACTGTATCACTAGGTTCTTACGGTTTTAGAAACTAATAAAATAATTATAAATTGATTAGTCCATGTTTTTTATTTTACTTAAATACCTTATTATCTACGAGTGACGCGATGCCTATGAATTATAAGGCCCCAGGTTAGATAATTTTAACTAATTTTATTGTTTATGAGTGCACTAATTTAGCTACAATACAAACCTTTTTCGCGTCATTAATTGTGAAAGTTTGGTACTATGCAATTTTATATATGAAATGAAATGAAAATATTTTATTGAATCCATTAAAAAGACCATAATCGTCTGTCTAATGACAATGTGGAGGCTAATTAGTACATTACTTTGGAACAGTTTTATGATTCGCTCATAAAATAAGGGACTTTAAATTATTTCAGTTATATTCTTCTTAAAATGCACTTTGAATCTTATGTCCTAGTACTTTATGACAAATAGATTTGTTAATTTAAAAAATCCATAACTTGAGGGTATGAATACTCGCTTTGTGATTTATTTGGCTGAAATTCCCTACCATAATGGGGCAAAAACTAATGCCCAACATTAAGCTAACAAAGAAATAAAGATAGAATAGGTAACCTCGTTGATTTTTTTCAACTTTACAACAACACTAATTTGCTTGAGGTTTGTTTAATGTAATTAATGCAACACAACGCATCCGAAATCCTACGCCATTTTTAGTTAAAACTAAACCGAGTGCATTCATAAAATTAGGGTTGAAAAAGATCATCCGTGAAACATGTTTTTAGGTCACATACGTGTTTTTTTTATAATCAGCGCAATTGCGAAAGGAAGCAAAATAATGGTGGATGAAACACGAAAGTTTAGTGCAAGGCAACGCCGTCGCTAAACCGTATTGTATGCAACAACTCATGGCATCATAAGAATTGTAGCTGATATTTACTATTTAGAACATTTTATTCCGCATTCATATTTGGCATGCAATGGCAATAATATATATTTGTTTCTATTGATGTATTATTTTTATTACTTCCTTAGTATTGTCAAGGAATTTATTATCTTTAGCCATATATTAATGCAATATATTAACTTTTAACGGCGAAGGAAAACTTAATAAGCAAAGCTTGATAATAGTATGAAGATCTTCACAAAATTTTCTTTGTTATAATAATTATGAAGTCAGTCAATAAGCAATTATGAGCCAGCGAGTTGACTATGGCCATATGCCCTTCAATCGGATTCTTGCTAATGGAACCGTTTCTAACCATACACTGGACGATCATAGTCTGAAACAGCATACTGCCTCAGCAATCATTTTATCGTTAATGCTTTACTTTTTTGCCATATGATTCAAATCAAAGTTGCAATAAATCTAATGGATTTTGTGTTTCATTAACTATTTGTCAGTGTAGCCTGCCTCATCAATTTTAAATATCTTTATAACCTTAAAACTTGCTGAACTAATAAGTCTGCGAAACCTAGTAAAATAGTGCCCGCGGGAATATTCCTAGGATGAATATCTTACAGACACATTTTAGAGTACTTTCAAGGTTAAAATATAGTGTAATCGTCTGTCATTTCGTGCGTAATTAACGTAACAGTAATTATTAATAGTTTAATACTTTAAAGTGATTATATTATATTTGATACATTAAAAAGTATAACATAATATGTAGACTGGTTTATTGTAGGTAGGTTTATAATATTAAGGCGAAATGTGGCTATAGGTTTGGGCATGTCCCATCTTGGGACGGAAATAGGCACGACGAACTATATTATGCGGCCTTAGTGGATTCTGCCTGTCTGTTTTGGTGTATACCTGATGATGTTTGGCAAAAATATTTTCAGTAAATGTAAAGAGCAAGTAATGTAATACTTTTCAGCCTCAAGCAAAGTTAAGTTAAAGCTTAAGTACCAGCTTCTTTCGTTTTCTTTGATGTTATTAATATATGTGTAATTTCGCAAAAAATCGTTAGACTACAGAAGAAATTTCCGTATTATAAAATTCATCTCCAATTCCACTATCAGACTCTATCAGAATTAGATCACGCCCAGACAAAAATCCGCCTAACAAGTCCCTGGATTAATAATTAAACCACGGATATTATAATTAAACCTGAAAGCGCATTAAAATGACGCCGAATCCCGGGATAGTCCGTGCAGTTCGGCACCCCGTCATTAGCGAGCCGCCGCGATGCGTGACTCTTTATGGGCTATGGGCCGTGACTCCTGTTTCACCCGTTCACCCCTTCGCTCTAAACGTGAGCACGTGTGCGAATTAATCCTGATTTTTTCCCGATAAATCACCCGCCGACGGAACGGGTCCACGGAGCGGCTCCGTTGTATTCAATTTTGTTTCTCGTAGGCATTCCGATTAGCAGGATTTTGATAACCTGCATTTTAAGATTTTTAATTTGATAGAATTTGGTATAGTATATTATATAAATAAATTTATGTAGAAATATGCTGGATATTTTATTGTTGAATTGTTATTACATTAATTATTTTTCATGTGTTCAAAAAATATTTTCTTTATTCAGGTTTACCTTCTAACAGTTCCCACGGTTTTACATAGTGCCATTTTATATGGTTTAATTTAAAATTTTGCATTAATTGCATAACAAATTACATGCAAACGCAGCGAAACTTTCATCTAAAATCTTTTAATAAAAGCAATTATTCTACATTATAACAACAACCTAATGTATAAGATATCACTGTAAGATTCAAGATATAAGATTCAAGATAACATTATTCTATTATCTTTATATCATGTAGGCTGTTATGTACTTGATTGTAAAACAATAATAATTTATTATCAGACTTTTATAATCAAAATCATCAATATTTATTCGATTAGTTTTTAAAATTAATTATTCATATTTGCAAATAATGTATGTTACTAAGAACTATCAAATTTAATATAGACGTGTTGTCGTCTTTCAGCGATAATGTTAAAGAGATTTTTACATTTCGCTTATCCTTATTTACCCTAGTTAGTAAGTATTGATTCATTATGTAACACATTAGTTTAATGCTACGTTTAGCGTGTAGAATGTAAAGACTTAATTAGTATAATGTAGGAATAAAATTGCGTACGTAAAAGCATACACTGCTTAGTTGAGATGATCCCGACATTAACACTTCAGGAGTCGTGTTCAGCATTACGAGCACACCCATACGCTTCGCACGGGGTAAGTAAAGCCGGTGAAATTAGAATTTGTACATTATGTTGTAACAAATAATAAATATCGCAGGGTACAAGCAAAATCACTTTCTGCGGCGACATTACGTTTCGTAATGTGTGAAAATACAGTACTGGCCCCCGTTCTTCATCATTATTTATTTCGCTCCCCGATTAACCGCGAACCTGACATGTTTCCAGTATTTTATGGATAACAATACGTGCTTATAAAATTTGCATACCTTCATTCGCACTCTTCCTCGACCATTACCTTTCCATTTTGTAAATAATTTAGGAGCCCTCTAGGACTCCGACCAAATATTAAAAGTGATGGGTCCCCGAGGTTTAATATTAGACTCCCCTCGTATTAAATTTTCTGTCACGCGAAATTCCCAAATGCATACGCCAGATATTTTTTGCACATGTTCGTATTCGTGTCTTTTGTTCTCTCGTTCGATACAGAATGTCACTCGGGCACAGTCGATACTTAGATTCGAGGTAATCGATTTCATACATTATTCATTTTATAATTCAATTTCATATCTGACGTTTTGAAATTGTTTTGTGGGTGAATGGGTATGTGTTAGATTGGAACGATTTTTTGTGATTCTTTTTTTATAACAGCTATAATCGCTCTGTATTTAAAAGAATTAGTAATACTAATAAAAATATTTTACATTAAATTATCGTTTTATTAAAGTATCTTTAATTTAATGTAATACCAAATACAGCTTAGTTTTCTGTACAGATAAATAAACACTTTATTGTACTTCGTTCGTATGTCTTACAAATAAATGAGGTTCATAAATAGTAATGAACGAGTGTGTCACAATGCGTATTTATATTAGACAATCTGATAGGCGCTATAGTTCCGTGGGGTTTTAAAATCTCATTGTACATGCATCAAATTCACAGAACAAAACTAATTTAGGGTTCCGAGGCAATAAAAATGTCCCACTTGCCGGCGCTGCATTAAAAATAGATGAGCACAAGGTGTAATCTCAGCGATTCTTATTATAAAATTTTGCATCTTAAATGTTTCTCATTTTTCAACACACTTCATTTCGTTACGCCTCGAAAGAGAGTAATTCTGCTACTACGTCAGACAAAGTAGACTTGAAAATAGCTCGGCCAACTTACCTATATAAAAAGATAATTTGATTTTGGATGTTCACGTGAAAATTAATTATATTTAACGGTAACGTGCGTCGGAGAGTTGGTCCTCGGTCCCAGCAGACTTTTAGCAATAGCAGCAGTCCTAAATAAATTCGCCAGTGGAAAAAAAAAGGTCAATTACCTTGTTTTTGGTACACTCTCCATTCACAATATTATTATAGGCTAATACTTGCAATTTGATTAGTATAGTTGTCATATTCTAGCTTTGAATAGATTCCATTTCTATGACTTCTTTATTGTAAAGAACGGTGACGTTCCAGAAGCAAATATAATAAATCTCAACAACAATAAGCGTTGATTTATCAAAATTAAATCTCTTTGTAGAGAGCAGTAATCAAATTTATCGCTCATTTGAATCTTCAATTCATTTCAAAGGGCCCTTTTCACGACTTTAAAATAATACTGTTTACATTCAACTCGATGCAATTACGCTAATAACGTTATGTCTTTCTTAGACATCGAATCTATGTCAAATAAAAAAAAGGATGTTTCGGCGAATCTTTACCTGTTCCGCGTTTCTACTCGGATGCGCCCCTTGTAAACGTACAAACATGCTACGACGTCCCCCTGTCTCAGAGTAACAGGGACATTGTTTGTTCTTCGTATTTTTATAAGCCCCGCAATAAAACGTTTGCATTTTACATTTTTGGGGCCCCATAAATAAAAACACGCACGTAAAATTGCATTTTAAGCATTTCTAAAAGGCGACCCGTCACCTTTGGCCGAAAGGATCCACGTAGCGTTTGCAAGGGGACATTAAACTTTCACAATAACGGCCGGCCGCGCGTATTGTGATATTGCGGAGTTGGAAAATTTATAGCCCATTATAAAATAGTCATCTCGACCGATCCTAGTTTGGATGTTTTGTCGCCAATCAGTCCTGAATCGTGTAAGCAAATAAATTAACAAAACAGATTACATTTTCGGCCATGTCCTGCGTCGCCCGCGGCGGTGTCCGCCCGTGTTGGGGTTCAAGTGAAATTAAATTACGCGTTGACAAAATGAGTTACGCCCTTTTCTGTAGATTAACAAACAAAAACTGATGGTATGAGGGTCAGACTGGCATTAATGTTGTTAGAGGCAAATGACTCTATTCTTCGCGAACGTGTCGCCGGCCCGTTGTTGGCTCACAATGCTACAATTTAAGCTGTCCATTGTTCTTGCTCATTCCGCTCTCGATTTAGTTTTGCGCTTTTATCGTTGCCCATTTGAATCGCGCGACACAGGCGCGATCTGCCTGTATCTCGTGACGCTTCACTTGCTCTCTGCCGCTCTATTATCGCGTGAATAAAAGTTGCTCCGTTCTGATATATTATTCCATGCACGGCGCAATAAATAGCTCGTCCAAGTAATATAAACACATTACTGAAGTCACAACTCGTATTTTTGGCTGGATATATGTTATAAAATTAAATTGGTTGCATAAAACATAGTATTTATTTTATTTATTTATAATTCTTTATTCTACACAAAACATAGGAATAACACAAACAAGGAACTTAAATAATAGTACATACTTCTATTTTATTTTTTCGACAACTATAGTAGATTGAATTCGGATATTCAAATCAGATTCAAGAAGACGTGGAATGCTATTAATCCCTTCTGATGTCTTGTAAAAAAAAAAACAATATGGCAATTATTCAGTTATTTCAATCATTCATTCGACGAGTCACAATCTTCACTAGCATCAAAGTCATTACTAGAACGCATCTACGAGTATTTGTAACTTAATATTGTATCAAAATGAACCAACAAAACCTTTAAGTGCTCACATAAAAAACATACCAAATCTGGCCACAACGCAAGGGGTTGCTCGTTGAAATTTTCCACGGCTCCCAATCCAATTAATTTAAAAATCACCATAGGTCGGTGCGTGGATGTATTATTGTTATGTAAATTTGTGCAAACTTCGCGGGCAGATGAAGGCATGACTAATTGTTAATTCGGCTAATGCGCTTACTAGAGGGCATCAGAACCCGCACTGTACTTAATAAGGGATTACACGCTTGACCACGTTGAGTTTGAGGCATTCACAGTGTTATAAATCATATCTATCTATGTATACATGTAGTCGGACATACTATATATTGCTGAGTGTAGATCAGCTGGAGTCAGGTCTCAGTCTACGCTAGTCAATTGTGGAGTATAATAGTACAAAAACTTTAAAAATGATTGTAGGATGCGTTTATGTAGGGAGGTTATAAATTGTTAATCCTCACCAGTTTTAACCTAATATTAACTAGTACAACCAGATGTTATTCTTTTATAAATTTCAGACACATGAGGTAATAATAATTAGATAGGAATATTAATGAAATAAAATTGATAACATCATGTATTATTTTCTAAATTAAGAGAGATGATAAACATACCCTACATTAATATCATCTTCAAGTTATTACCCGTTTAGGTATTACTAAAGATTTCCAAAGATATATTCGACGCAACATGCATACGGCGACCCTTTACAAAACACTTGATGGTATAAAGTTTCTTGTACTTCCCTATAGGTTAATAGTTCTGCATAGAATAATACTACAGTCACTTCAAACTAAAGATACATCATGCAGGATGTCCACCACACCAACTAACTCTGTCTCAAATACACCGTAAATAATTATTTAATGTAGGCGAAATCCGCAGCAGCACGCGCCGGCCCGCCGTGAAATAATGAATTACATGCTCCACTGATGCAATTGAAGACTTCTTTGATGCTGTTGTATGGAACCCTCTGCTAAATTGTATTAAAAATCAAGCGATTATTTGTTTAAGTTTATGCTACTTTGTATTGTTCTGCCTGCGAGGGTCGGATTGACCGTTAGGGACTATAGTTAATACTAAGTATACGCGAATGTGAAAAGTTTTTGGACGTGTTGACAACTTTGATCATAAATAACATAACATAAAATAATATTAATAAAATGATTTGTTTATCCAACATAGTTGATGATCTTTGATGCCTAGTAAATAGTAAAAAAATAATGGCCGTGTTCTTCTACGAAAAAAATAAAAGAAGAGCGTACAATTTACACACGGCAGAAGTGAAACTTCAGAAAGGTAGCCTACGAGGGTATGAGATAAATATAGAGTATCAGGCATATTATAATAAATAAAATAAATAATAAATACACCCAACAGTCACATACATAGTCCTGACCCCACACCAAGATCGAGTCTTGTGTCGTGGGTATCAGAAGCTACGAGAGACTTTTTGGTCTCACAAACACCCAGACCCGAAACAAATACCTGTGGATCACACAAATATTTGTTTCGGTGCGGGGATCGAACCCGCGGCCTCTCGTTTCACAGGCGGCGTCAAACCAACTGCGCCACGGAGGCTGTCAGTATATTAGGATAAGTTAGGTTTATTATTTTTCTACTATTTTTAGCAAGCTTAAAAAAACATTTTATATTTTAATAACTTTTTGTCCAATGAGAGGGGTCTGTAATTACGGGTAGATATTATATAATTGAGACATTTAGACATTGGATTCTGGGTAGAACTTTGTAACTTCAGTAACCTGATCCTTTCTTTTTCGCCCTAGTACTTCTATAGGTACTTCTGGAAATTATTACGGATATTGGTGACTCAATTAGACAAACTGCTTCCTGTCTCTGTCGTCCTGGTACATTTTATGCACTGAGTAATATTGCACATATTGGTGTCATAATTTTAACGAAACCTCCTTCCTCTTAATCGCCCTAGTCCTTTTTGTGTTCATTAATTGATGACATATTTGTTTAATGAAATCTCTTTCCGTTCTCTGCTGGCCTAGTCCATTTTGTGTTCATTTATTGATGACATCAGTTAAACGATACCTCCTTTCTTTCTCTGTGGCCCTAGTACTTGTGTACTAGTAGTAGGTATGTGTGTGTACTACTCAGCCTAAATTAACGGTGCTAAAGATGTATCACTTCAAAAATATGTGCATAAGTCTGTCTCAATGCTGGACACGGACCTCCACAAGATTTCCAAACTATGAAAGTTTGGATCTTACACAAGGACATTCACATCAGCTGTTGAAAGTAGCCTATATCTACCAATTTATATTTTATAGTTTTGAGTTGTCTACCGCTTTATATACCTCATTTATTTATTTTATGTCTACAAAATTACCATGTACTCTATACTCCTCCAATTGCAATGTAGTGTAAGTTATGATAAATCGGCTAACTCCCTTTCTCAGGCGTGTGACGTAATCTGAAATCTAATCTAGGAACCGTTTCTGGAGACAAACTACTTGTAACTTGTCATCCGTTGGATTCACAATGCATGTTCGAGCTTCTCTAGTTATTTCTTCGCTATTTGATAGTATTCAAATACTACGTACATTGTACAGTGAACGTAAACTAATTTGTTCAATGTGAAGTCGAGACTTACTGATTTCTATTCAGCCTAGCCTTGAGGAATACTAAAGAAGCTAAGTGGTAATTAACTATAACCTCCCATAATGATAGAATAAATGAGATGGGTGTTAAACAATAATAACAGTCAACAGTTATACACATACAAAATATGTATGTATGTAGTCCTGTTCCTGCAGAAATTTAATGTCTCATACTTGCCTAAAACTACAAAAAACTTTAGTGGGGTTTTATTGGGGCACACAAACATTAACCGATTCGATTTCGGGATCGAACCCAAGACATTTATTTTCAGAGTCGGTTTCTGAACGCGCCAAGAAGGTTATTCTTGCTTGAGTTTGGTTAATTTTTTGAATTTAGTAGTCAGATTTTACGAGCTGCTTTATAGGCGTGTTTTTTGTGAACAAAGTTAATATTTACAACCGTTCACGCAAAAAAGAGCTCACGAGCCTTATCGCGGAGCAGAACGAATTAGCTTATTACGTCACTGAATTGCAGTATGCCGTGAATCTAGACTTGGGCAGGTAAATATTCAAATGCCCTAATTCCAAGCAGCAAGCGCGAACACGCCAAGCAATCGCTTACCATTTAGGCAACTCCACTGAATATTTAAACACACGCGTTGATTAAGAATATAATGTGCTTTTGATTATCGTATCACAACTAAAATATCGTTTAGCATGTACAAAGGACGGTAATTATGAATACTTCGTACAACACGCGACGCTGCCTTGACAAACACAAGGTCATAATAACATGCCTCCCTTCATCGTCTATTTAATATTATCGGCAACAGCGTCGCGAACACGTAGCATTAGCGATTCATACGAAATAACACATAACAATAGTAATCAGCCGTTTGGTTATGAAGGAAAAATCACATTTCGCCGGCAGGCAAGGCGGTGCCAAGCACAGATTTCGTCGGCAATGTATCGTGAAATTAGTTTAGTGGCACTATATAATTACGCGCCCTCAGTTTTTATGGTCCCTCGGTCGACGGTCCTGCGAGGGTGCCGTTGTTATGACGAAAATGTCAACCCAGTATGCGACTTGATGAATCGACACTATTTTAAACATTTTATCCTCGTGTTAACTTTGATAGCCGTAATGCAGACTGACAGCGTTCCTTTTCACAGCCAAGGGTCATAATAAAACGCAAACAAACTGAAAGATACATTTTATAGATTTATTATATAAAATCTTAACGCTACACTTTGAATTTAACTTATTATAGTAACATGTGAAATTTACAGAGCTATTCCGTTAGTACATATAATAGTAATTAGTTTATAATTATTGCGCAAGATGTTCCCGGACAGCGGGAAATCCTTAGAATCACTAAATACTTAAATACTGAGTCTTAGCTAATACATAATAAACGACAAAGCTCAGATATTTCTTACGAATATATCTAATTAATTTCATGTATTTACATTATGATATGAAAAAAGTTTGAAAAATATTTATATTTGCAAAATGAAAGCATATTTCGAAGCACCTATTAGGCTATATAACTCTACTATAGCGGAATTAGCGTATGGCCTGAGTTTTAAAGTAATGGTATAGAATTATCACTTTATTACGTTAAAATCAAGTAAATTGAGTAATCTATTAAAATCTACATTACTAGTAGGTAACCAGATGAGCAAGTTTATAGAGACACCTGTATCCATCATATTTAAAAGCTTCAACAAATTTGGATAAAAAATTGTTTGGACATTTTTAAAAATTTTGACAATAAAAATTCAAATACATCACATACTATCGAATACAGACTGAAGTTTTCCAGATACAAGCGTCGCTAGTGTTAAAAATTTCAATGTTTGGAACACGTTTCCATGGACTGATATACGAGTTACTAACACCGACTTATTTAATAAAAACATGGGCAGCGGAATGTTAAATGGCGTTTTAGAATAAATTTCTAGAAAAAATATACACGTTCCTATAATTTTTATAAATTTCATTATTTTAAAATTTGTTCGCTGCGTGTATAAATATATTGGTGTGTTGATGATCGATTTAAATATGTACAAGTTATTAGGTACATTCTTATGATATGGAATTACGTTTATGTAGAGTTCAAATGATACGTGACAATTACACTACGTATTATTATATAAAAATATGCACAATCTAATAGTGTTTTGCTAAATTAATCTGTTTAAGTTGCATTATTGCAGGGTAATAACTGCTAAGAACGCTTCCGGACGATAAAATCTTTTCCACAAGATTTTAAATCGTTGGGTTGAGATTCGATAAGACGAAAGTTGAGTGCACAAGACTTACTTTATGCTCGTTATGTTCTTAAAGTTACATTACATACAATGTAAGGAAAGATGTATTAAGAACTGAATTCTTGAGCATTTTCATTATTACGATCCAATACTGTATACTACCACAACTTTACTGTAATTCACATGAACTGTGGCAAAATACTGAGTTTTGTCGCATTTCCTTTGTACCTTCAATAATGCTCTATATTTTTTTCGAAGATTAATCGATATATGTTGTAGATTCATGTGCCTCATAAGGAATTTATCAATCAGCTCCTTAGTCAACGTACATCTTGATTAATCATATCCTGGCTAAATAGAGTGCCACGTTTTGAAAAACAATAAAGCATTGTTAATTGTATTGCCATCATACAACATGCAGTTGAGCCATTTAATAACATGTTATAAAATTTGGTACGAAAACAAATTAATCAAGTGAAGTTGATTTTATGAGCATTCTTATGATGGCGTCCTTAAGTTACCCTGCCTAATGAGTATCGAGTCTAACCATAAAACCACTATTATGGCTTGTGCACTAACTATAATGCATACTGTATATTACCTATTTTATGTACTGGTGTAATAAATTAAAATTATCCGTGGATCGAAACAAAGCATTCGAGTATGAGGACAAATTTAGTCTTAAATGCCATCCACTGGTAATACTTAAATACACTTTTCCTAAACGATTTTTTTTCTTATTATATCACAGGCTTAAAATATACATTACCATTAGGGACGTGCATACTATACGTACACTTATAAATACAGTCGAACGAAATTAGGTAACTATTTACACAAATAGGGGAAAAATAATGAGGCGTACCCTCCCACAACCCTCGGAGATTTCAAATTACGACCGCCATGTAACCCACGGCACTACGTATCTCTATACTTGCATCGCTATACCGCGACGCACGCACCTTGATCGTATAAATAAGGAAAGGAAATCGCCTACACAAATATAAATAATCACCAAATATCTTATATAGCTCTTTAAAATTATATTATCAGACATACATTTAATTACGACTATAATTAAAATACTCTTTTAAAATAATAATAAATGCAAAGGAACGTCTATAAAACTCGTCTAAGTATATCAAAACTAATTCCATTCGATAGCTCTAACAATTTCTCTATTCACTTACCCAACGAACAAAGCGTACTTACATTTTTGAAAAATTTCGATTTCTAAATTATTTTTACATACCATTATACCAACAAAGCAACTCACAACGCTTGTAATTATATCGTTCCATCGAGAAATTTAATAATAAAAGTGTCCGTAATAATTTTGAGTGTCCAATCACCTTCTCATGTTCCCGCCGGACATGTGGAACGATGCACTAATTTTCACTATATTTCAATATGATTTTAGAAAAGCTATGGGCTGTCACGTTTGATTAAATACACTACAATCTTGAGCTCGTACACTATAGAATCGATATGAATTTATATCTTGGAGCGGATGTGTTGTGACGGATTTTCTCACGAGAATATGTTGAAGTACTTCAGGCCAGCCGACACGTATGGTATGGGTATCGCTCCTGCGTAGTAATTAACGGATTGAAACATGAGATAGGCGATGTTCAGGAGCTATCACACTATTTCATTTGGATGTGTGTTCTGATTCGAGTCATTTTGTCTCGCGCATTGCTGGAAAACGAACAATTCATTAGTCATCTATTTTTACATATTATTATTATAGCAAAGCTGTAATTAAAAATGGTATAAATATTACCTCTTGCTTTCGTTCCCATGTTTTCATAGCTGTTTTATACTTTTCGAATTCATGGCACCAATTGGAGTATATTTTTTGGTATTCATTGCTCTTTTCGGGAGGAGAACATCTGTAAAACGGAATAACAATTATTTTCTGCCTCTGATTACGTGTAAATCCTTTGTTCCTTCCTTGTTAAATCTTACCTGTGGGTATCAACGGTAATATTGTATGAACAAAGCAAGGAGCCGCCGAGCCAGCAGTCGTATCTACCCGCATCCGCTTCGTTCACAGATATTATCAACAACCCGTGTTCTGACGTTTCTATGTATTTCTCCGGTTTGCTGAAAATAATAAGCAATGATCAAAATCGTTCCATCCCTGTTCATATTAAATGTTGCTTACAAAGGTTTTAATTTTGTGTTTTTACATTATTTCATAATTTTCATCGAGTTTCATGATGTGCGTAGTTGCAATAAATATTCTTTATGAATGTTATTTGAGTAGACGCCCCACGGCGAGAGTTATTATGGGTCAAAGCGAAAGTAATGAGCTTTTATTTTTTAATTATCAACTAAGGCATTAAAATTTAAAAGCCTTGTTACACAGTAGTTGGCTATGTTAAAGGAAAAAGATTTCATCGCATTTTCACTTTCATCATTTTCATTTGGGTTAACAAGAAAATTGTGGTCATGTATTGTAGAAAAACATAATTTATATAGGTAGTAATGTATTTATAGATTGACCTACTTAGATAAAAAAAAAATAACCCAATGTAGTGAAAGTAATATAACTTGATTATAAATGTTAAAGTCTTGCAGCTATAAAAGACATAATTTTATACACACTGCTTTAGTTTCTATGTTTTCAAATTGTCAGCTTTCGAGTATCTATTCGAGTATGTATCTTCTATACCTACATATAATACATTTGTAACCGATCGATATTTGTACATGGAAGATAAATAAGAAAAACTAATATAGGGGGTCTATATTAACGTAATGGAACCCAAAACAATGGTTTTTAGAATTTTTGTCTGTTTGTCTGTGAGATTTTGCGCGATGAACTCAGAAACGCCTGAATAGATTTCAATAAAATTTGGTATGGAGGCCTTTTCCAAATAAAGTTAATTTCAAATAAAGAATATAATCACGCAGACGAAGTTTTCGGTCAGAAGCTAGTGAGATAAATATGTCAATTCACATATGCCTACTGATCTGAACACAGGGCTCATCTACAATGGAGGGTCCGATTGAGAAGGCTTATTTAGTTTATTACCATAACTAAATAAAGGTGCGTGCATAAGTAATCTGTCCAATAACCACTGAGTTTACATTAAGATACAAGTTAACAGTGCTATATTGGTCCGTGGAATCTATCTCATAAAGCATTAATTTACTGTTTTATTTTGTGAGAAAAATGCTAAAAAGGGACGAAAGGACACAATTAAGCACATGTTTACTCAGTCCTAAATGCAAAAGGCAGTATTTTCGTTCGCACAGTGAATTAGAAAGCGTAAACAAAATGTTAATACCAAAGTTTCCCCTTGCATTTTAATTGTAAAGTCGGAAGTGCGATAACAGAAGATTTGGGAGCCCTTTAATTAATGTTGTTGCATGCGTGTTCAATTGGACTGTTTTCTAAATTACCTCACCTATTTAATTTGTATTTATCTTCGCTTTTGTACAAAGTTAAAATACTGCGCGGGTGCCTTTGCTGTAATTAAATTCTGGGTATTTTAAGCACCCATTAAATACTTTTTGCCGCTTTCACGGCGTCAAGGATGTTAATATGATATGTTTTATAAAGTATGAATGAGTTAAATACGCTCTTAAAGAGATAAATATGTTTGAGCGAATGGAGTTGAACACCTGTTTGAATATGGCGATTATGACATTTTCTTTTTTAATGCGTGGCCACATTCACTGTTGGTTTGTGAAAAATGTTTGAGTATAATACGCTGAGAGCCCTATTAGGACTTTTATGGATATTTTAATTAAGTATTCTTTGCAATTAGTTAATAAGATATGTACGGGCTTCGTTACTACGTCGGCGCAAATGGATTATATGGCACCATTAATTTAATAATGAATTTAGATATCCAGAGTAGTTTCGTTGAATAAAAATCTATTGCCTCTGAACTTTTTTGAACTCATAAGCGTCTGGTATAATTATCATGTTTATTTAAAGGAATTTTTCTAACCATTCAGAAGTACACTTAATAAAATTAAACATTTAAGTACTTTTATGAACAATATTTAAAGAGACAATGGTTAACAATTTTATAGAAAAACTTACTTAAAAGTAATAGGATGGCGTCCCTTCTCCCTGGAGTAGTGGTACCACGTCACAGCTCGCGGCTGCAGAACTTCAGGCATTTTGACGAAGCTGCCCAGATGAAGGCTCTGGCCCCAGGTCGCTGACACACTCTTCCGTGCGATTGACGAGTCACATATATCCGCTGTTTCGTTGGCTACGTCTTGTATCAATCTAGAGAAGAAGAGGATTATGATATTGGAATTTTTGTTTTGTTTGTTTTTTTTTTTTAAATTCACCATTGATTGCAAAATACTAATTACTGTCCGATAATAACATGTTTTTGTACAACAAAATATATATCTCAAATAATAATCGGGCTTATGGGCTTTTTACTTGGATATAAATAGATAGATTTATTGTTACATGTGTATAATATTTTCTATTAACATTTAATTCTGTCGCACAAAGTTTTTGTGACACACAGTCTTCGTGGCCCAGTTGAGTTTTAACTCAAGAAATTTATCTTATTGTGGGGTAAAGACTACATGGCAGTTGAGTATTTTTTACATACCCTGGCACATATTCCCGGCAGACTCCGTTATCCCGGTCCCATCCGCAGTAAGGGTCGCGGGCGCATCGCACACACGCGTCGTATCTCCTAGCACACAAGGCCAAGCGCAGTTGCAGCACTCTCCTATCAGACGCCGCGTACAGAGAACCATGGGTCCGAGATATGGCCATCGCCTGTAGAAAAAATGCATCCATGATATCGTAGTATCATCGTAGCTGCTGCAGAGCTGGACGTTGAAATTTATTGATTGATCATAAAATAATAAGTATTGTGAGTCAAATACACGATCTAAAGGAGAATTAATTCTAGGACCAAGAAATCGCTGTAGTTATTGATGGATTATAATCAACAGGGAGATATGTATCTGATAACTAAATAAAGAGAAAGGCCCTGAAAAAATATTTATAAATTTGATTCAGATATGTTCACTTTTATTTATTTTACTTTTTCGACAATAGAGCAAATCCTCACATGTTTTTACGTTTGTTATGCCTTGCATAAATATCTTACCTGGATTGGTTCGCCTGGTGTAACATCGAAAATGTCGAGTAAAGCGGACTGACTATCACCATTCCGAGACCATTGCACGATCTTGTGAATCTTTCCTTCATCTGTAACAAGCAGAAAAAAAAGAGTTATTAAGTGTTCTTTTATTATTATTTCACTTTCATCGCTACTCCAACAGCTGTTGCGTTCATCGTTCCACTTAGCTCTTAAGATTCCATTTATTCTACAGCTGATATTTCACTCTAGTTGTTCTCTTCTACCTTCTACTTCTGCGAATAATATAACCAAAAACGTTCACACTCTTTCTTGCTAGTACTTTAAGTTATTTTAAATTATTTGGTACTTTCGGATCATTTTTTTTTCAATTAATATTTCATTGTAATTTCAAAGGAGGTAAAAAAATATTATATTTGCTTTAAGAACTACTAATACTAAAGCGTAAGCTTCATATTAATCATAGTTATCATATTAATCATATCATAAAGAAGCAACCGCGATAATATAGCTACCGTATATTCATGTATGGATAATACTATTAAGGAAATTCCAGTGGTTCATTGCGTTCCCGGATCAATTAGTGGGATCTCAGCGGGTAAGATGTTTGCTGGAGCTTCTCAATTATTATAATTGAGTGCTAATTTATTAGCATCAAGTAAATAAACGGGCGAAGTGTCTGAATACTCGCGATTTAGTTTCCTAACATTTACAATTCACATACTTGCATATAGACATTTATATCTAACTCCTCAATGATAAGGTTTGTGATACATTCATTTCTCTTCTGGCTTAATATTTTCGCGTTTAGTTCACCTTATAGATAACTGATAAACAATTGATGCAAACTAAAAACTAATTCCAAAGTTTTTAAATCCAACTGGTTGAAAAAGTCCCAATACAACTGTATTCCATTAAGCATCCACCTGCAAAGTTGTGGCGGTTTCATAAACGACTTTCAAAGCTATAAGTCACGAAAACAAAACAAATGATGCACGATTCAAACAGCTTGTTCAACCCTGATAAATAGTGGGTGCCCGCGAAAACGACGTCGTCAATTAATTTGTCTCGACGCAAACTCGCACGGTTCGAATGTTTATTTATCAACTAACTTTTGTATTCAAACGAAATGTTGTAAATCACGCTAACTTCATGTCTAACTTGGATTGTTATGATCTGTTTTTTTTCATCGAATTGTTTTCTAATTGTGGGCTTCTCATCATTGTTTTCTGTGTATATTTACCATCATCATACCTTTTTCCTACAATTAGATTATATCGAAATATAAATGTAAAAAGGCTCTGCAAGCAGTTGTATTGATAAAAAAAACACAATCAAATACAGCAATAGACTTCGCTGTAATTCTTGTTTATAATACTTAAGAAAATCAATAATTACCGAGTCCATAATTAACAATACTAGGAACGCTTTTATCCTATTCTTGGAATGTATTATTGATTTATATCGATAGGATATTTATATGGCTGTATTCAGTAAAGCTCGACTCATAATGAATGGAAAGTAATAAATGGCTAATATGACTACTAAAGTAAACTGCGTCTATAAAAATAAAGGGTGCTTTAATATCTATCTACGAATGTAGGTCCCACTGATGAGAATAGAACCCCTTAATAGTATCGATGGGGTAGGGTAACACTGTCCCAAAGCGAATAAGCCGAAACATGGTATTTTAGAATAAGCGCAAGTATAAAGAAGATAGTTCGTAGAAAAAAAGAAGTAAGTAGGTCTGGATTTATTGTTCAAAGCTACTAACAGCTTCGTGAAGATCGTAACAAATCTGACAAATAGAACCGAGTGTATACTAAACGAATTACGAAAAAACTTGTTCGAAGCAATGTTTGCAGACACGAGCGTGGAAAAGGAAACACAATCGGCGTGTACGTGATTACAAAGCTGCGTACATAAGGTCACGACGCACCCCGCAGCTTCCTTACAAAGCGGCCGAATCACGATTGAATTAATATTCGGCCCACGAATCTTAATAGCTAATTGGATTAGAGGCATGTACCGAAATTACTAAACCCGGCTACGTACAATGCTAACTCGTACGTGTAGCAGAATGTCGCCCTACAGCCGTGGACGGCATTATTGTTCGTTATAGCCACCCAGCTATAAATCAGTAATTATATTAGCCCTCTTGTTAGTTAGGATGGTAATATATTGATTGTGTGAATTCGCACTTATTGTACAATCGTAAACATTTGTTTCGTCGTGTTGCAAATCGAATTGCTTTCAAAATAACTGGAATATTGGCGGATTTTCTGATATTTGAATCCTATTGTTTGTTTATTAACAAATACACTTTGAGAGTGATTACTGGACCGGACCATTTGGCAATCTAGCTGACCTCTACATGAGTTTCAAATGCATGTGCAGGATAGGAACTTGCTCTAAGTCAGTGTGATAGATAAAGACCTAAACCCTTCTAAATCTTAGAGAAGACCCTTGCTCAACGAAGGGCCATATTATATGAGCAGATATTTTGGACAAATATTGTTACATTTGGGAGAAGATATTAACCAAAAATACCATAATATACAAGTAATGGTCAAATAGCTCACCTCTTAGATGGGGCGACAGAAGATAATTGAAAACGAAAACAAAAAAAAAACAGTTAAATAAGAATTTTAAAGATGGTGAAGTAGTGTATAAAGAATATTAAATATGAAAGATAACGGTCTGGCCATGATTACTTTTCTAATAGTTTTACCTACATTCTCCTTTTCTATTTAGATGACATAAAACTCGAGAAGTTTATAATATCAAGTGAAGAGGAAAAGATAAAGTAGTAATTTAAATAATATTAAATTCATCGCATTCATTTGCATTGTTGTAATTTTGTTTCGGTAAACACTGGAGTTTCATGAAAATGTAAAGTTATAAAGCAGGAGTAGCTCCTTTCTTCACATCCGCATACATTTCGGCAACACTAGAATTTGAAATATCCTTATTAGCAAGTCTGAACTCACCAGGTAATCCATAAAGTATTTGAGCTCATTTTGCGTAAGAATATTTATAGAAGGTCTTACTAGCTCAGTACATTCTATTATTATTAGTGGATAAATACTCGGGAACAGTTTACTAGGTGGAAAATTTTGTTATGTCTATTAAGAGAAAATATTTTGAAGGTATGAATTACTTATTTTAGCTAGGAATTTCGGCGTCTCTATAGAATAAAAAAAAAATTCTTAGAAACAATTTAAACTAAAACATTGATATTTTATCCAAAAGTTGTTGGCGCTAAAATATTGCGAGGAATAGAAAGCACTAATTCCTTTCAGTTTTCGCCACGTTTCATAATTGTATTCTAATTTGGCCCAAGATTTTTCTATCTTTATTTCAGCTAAAAACTATAAAAAGTTAGCATTCCCTATCGAATCAACAATCAAATTAGCTAAGCCCAAACCATATGTGCCTTTACAATCAACACGTATATAGTAAATAAAAATTGATCGTTTGAAACCAGCCGTAGTTAATTAAATGCTGCGAGACATCAGCGTGACATAGCAACCCATTAGTTTCGCAAATCGACGCGCCTGTGATTGACGCAAACAAGTGCCGGTAATTATGTTTCCTGAATATAATATGAACTTTGGTCCGTAGAGAGACTACACACGATCCAATAATATTGACAGTTTAGCCTCGCCGTTGAACTGACGAGCAAATATTGGAAAGAACAATGGCGAATTCTTGATTGGTCTTAATTTGAGCGTCTTTAAGTGACATATATACAAAACAAGTTCTAATAATTTTCTACGTTTTATCAAATAATCAAATGAATTATTCAAAGCGGGTGAAAAAAAATCCTTAAAATGGAAAGTAATTTGAGTAATTCCGGGTTTATATACTATTATTGGCTTAATGTTGCCATTCCATATTTATTAGATTAAAATAGTTTACCATAGTCAAGTACTGTAAATCGAGGTAACTTTGTCCTTCAGTATAACATTGTCAAACTATCGCAACTCGTCAGATAAATTATGTAACTAATGATACTTAATTGATATTTTATTTGCTTGCTAAAGTAATAGTAACTATCTTTGTTTTCTCAATAACAAATATCACAATGATATATATGTCAAAAATCTATATTGCATTTAATTTTTTTTAAACGCCGCCTCGTGGATTTCCATATTTGTTCAATGCAATTCAAACAATCTATTTTTATATTTTTTCTGTATTAAAATATAAATACATTAAAAGTATGGTGTGATTCTGGCAAAAGGACTAGTAATCAAAGCAAATAGTCGATTGACATCTCGCCCGCTAGAAAAGTTCATGACAGACTTTTGAGTTTTGACGTTTTCGTTGCATGAATTTAGCTATTAATCATGAAATAAATTACAATACGTCATAGCACGGTCAGCCATTGTAGTCATTATTTGACGTAGGCGTATAAATATTAAAAATCAAATATGAATATCAATATTTCTCTGCTTTCTTTAACAACAATTCTTACATATATTGAATTAGAAAAAAACACTCAACCTAACGAGATTTTTTCATGTAAAGACGTTTAATTTTAATTTCAATCAAAACAATGTATGGGCAGTTGCCATTGTTCTTTATGTATGATCATTATCAAACATACTGGTGGCTATAGTCTTTTCGTCAATGAAAAAAACTAAGAACACACTACTGAAGACATATTCTGAAAACTTATACCATTACTGCCAAACACACATTAAAGTTTACTACTCATTCGAACCTAGCAACCAATTCAGCAACACCCAAGTTAAATACATTTGTGAATTTTACTGAAAGTTTTAACTGATCGTCAGCCGTCATCTGTGTAATTAGAACGTACATTCAGTGATTAGCTAGTTAGCTTTGCACTTTGCTCCGTGGGAGATGGCTGAAAGATTTGAGTACATGACGTCGAGTTTGAAATCGAATTTGTTATGTAAAGTGCGTATGGATGACGTATGTGATTAAATATGCATGTTAAATCCTTATAACATGTTTAATATTAGCAGCAAGGATGGAGGGATCAGAATAATAATTTATTTATGAAACTCCGAAGTCAATTTGTTGGTTTAATATGCTGATATATGTATGCTCGTAAAGCAAACACAAAATGTACACGATCATTAAGTAATGTAATTATTTCAGCAGCAATTAACATATTGATATTTTGTAAATGATGAATTGATATATTTGTAATGATTATAGTCATAACTGATTATTATCAGTCCAAATATGTGGTAATTTGTCGAGTATGGTGACTAAATACATACATAAACTCACGCCTTTTGTCCAGAAGAGTTAGGCAGAGGTGCAAACAGGACACCTATATTTCGCCTTGTATGTTATTAAAATAAAAATCGTTGAAAGAAAAAAACATCGCAAGGAAATCAGCATACTTGAGAATTCTGTACAAGAATATCAAAGTAATCAGAAGTCCACTAACTTACACTTGACCTGCGTAGTGGACTAATTCCTACACCTCTGTCAACCAGAAGGGGTCCGTACTCGGCAATGGGATGTGCGATGAGTTCGTATATCATTGTCAGTACGAAGTCAATGGTGATTTATCATAGTTAATTTACCATTTTAATTACAGAGTTAACCCGGCTAATGATTATATATCAATATGTACCATATACGTACAAACGTATAATGAGGAATTTTATACTTTAATGCATTTCACTGAAGTAACATTTCCATAATAAACTCACTGAAACTTACAAAATATTTTGAAACGCGAAAAATCCGGTAAAGACACAAAAAACTAACACTCTTCCAATAACAAGAGTAGACACGTCGTGAAGTGTTTTGATGCTGTTATCGTCTGTACACGGGAAAGCATTCACCAAACTTGTGTACAAATGTGGGGTGGTACACGGCCCCCGCTCAAATCTGTTTACCGGGGCCCTGTAACATGTTTTAAGCTTTAAGACGTGACACTTCGTAATGTGCCAGAGGTCTATATTGAGTACATCGCTTGTAATGCTTCAGCTACTTACATTAGAATAGCATTGTAAGGAAATGGGTTGGAATATTTTGTATTATTATTAATGTTTCTTGTAGTTAATTCTCATAATGAAGTTCACCAGGATTGTACTTGGAATCTTGGTTATTTTTAATGTACAAAAATTTTATAAATAGAAGTGTTCATACAAATTTATATAAAAAAAATGTGTGTGTGTATTAGTGTACACACGTAAGAAGTGAAACTTCTTTATGACATCATTTTTCGAAAAATGATCTACTATTTACAAATTTACAGAATTGGTAAAATAAAGCTAAATTAAATAAAGTTTAAGTTTAGGAGGGGGGAAATTTTTGAGGGAATTTGGGATTTCTATCGGGGCCAATTTGTAGCCCTCACCGAGACGGTTCCGAGGATACCAAGCTCGGTGGGTCCACGACCTTTATTGGCCGAGATAGGTTTAGGGGGGGTGAGGTAACAATTTTAGGTGGGGGTAGGGGCGTGGTGGGGGGGGGTATTGGGCACCTTAAAATATTTTTGGGTGGTGAAAGTTGTGGAGGGGGAATTCGGGAATTCTGTTGGGGCAGGATTGTAGGCCTCACCGAGCCGGTTCTAATAAACCCAGGGTCGATGGGTCTACGATGGATATTAGCGGAGATAGGAATAGGGGGGGTGAGGTAAAAATTTTAGGTGGGGGTAGGGGCGGGGGGGGGTGTAGGTTTCGTGGGGAGGCTATTGGGCACCTTAAAATATTTTTGGGGAAAGTTGTGGAGGGGGAATTCGGGAATTCTGTTGGGGCAGGATTGTAGCCCTCACCGAGCCGGTTCCAATGAACCCAAGGTCGGTGGGTCTACGATGGATAATGCCGGAGATATGAGTAGGGGGGGTGAGGTAAATTTTTTAGGGTGGGGGTAAGCGGGGGGGGGAGGTTTCGTGGGGAGGCTATTGGGCACTGTTTTGGATTTAGGGTGGGGGAAGGCCAGAGGGGGGGTAAGGATCAAATTACAAAAAAGTGGGTGGGACTTAAAATTTTGGGTGGGGCTTGGAAACGGTTGGGGGTGTGGCTTACTGAAGTGGGTACTAATTTACTAAATAAAAAAAGATGGCGCGTAACGCAAGAATGTGACGCGTAACGAAAAATTTTTTCCAACCCCGATAAAGAAGTTTCACTTCAAAAAAATTGATTTAAAGGTTGGTGAAAATTGCCGCCAATAAAAGCCCACATCAGTAGGTGATCACGCAACATATTTTGGTTTGGTTAAGAGCTGGGAAAGGCACAAATCATTGGATTTCTTGGCAATCTCTTTGAATTAAAAAACCTAAAACCTAAACTAGTTCAAGTAGATGATTAATGCGATGTAATCAATAGCTAAACGCTCACTTATATTTTTATTGAGATGAAATTATTATGAAGATTAATGAACAAAAGCGTCAACGGCAGATTAACGTTACGTATTTATACATCACGAGTACTAACAATAGCGTTCTATAAATATTTTCAGAATATTAATAAACAAATTAATCTTACCACCCTCTTGAATAAGTTACCAGATAACTTTTATTGACGGATCTACCTTCCGAATTGGCGGCCGGTGCGGTTTATAAATAAATTTACTTCTAGTGATTAATTCCGATCACGGCCCGCCCGAGCAAAATAATTAAACAATCCCATGTTGGGCGGGAACTGACGGGTCGCTCCCTGAAGACCAACCGCCGGCGCCTATATAATAAGGAATTTCGCAAAAAATATTCAGCGAAACCGTAATATTATCCGCATGTCAAACTATCAAAAAATAATTGTTGTTAACCCTCAGGCTGGCATTATACAAATTGATTCTCTGTTTTTGTAGCTTTTTGATAAAGGCTTGTTCGAAAAAATTCTCAACTATAAACGGAGCTGTACTACGGATTGTAATTATCTTTCCATATTTCTTTCTCCCGGCGACCGATGTCATCTGCGACAATTTCAAAAGAAATAATCCCGCAATCCAATAAAGATTTCGCTTCGACAGGCCTAAGTGAAAACTTTTTTGCGATCCCCGAACAATATAAGTTTTATTCCTCAAAGTGGTATAAATTCCCAAACACAAAGTAGCTCTAACATCTTTATTGCTTTTCATAAAAAACGTTCCCGTTTAACGCATTGAGGTACCGGTTAGAGATTTAGATGAATCCCCTTATGACGATATTTTTGGTACCCAATGTCACTTCTAATTCATAATGTTCATAAATTGTATTATCTGGAACCAAAGGTACAAAGTATTTAGCTAAAAACAATAAATAATTTACTAAACTGAACGCTTAACTGTCAAAGATCTATTAGATATTTTGTTCAATATTTATTTTATGATTTATGAGCATTATTTTTTACTACAAATGACGTACACACATGCACGCGGTCAATGTATGGTATCTATATTAAGTAAGTATACATGCACTTAATATCTTAAATACATTTTTTTAAATATTATAATAATGTATTCGTTCAATTTTATTGATATTGTCTTAACTTGTTTTTTACAAAAAGTCATTTATTAAAAAATGTTTCTAGTGTATTTACATTTAAATTAACCCTCGTCGAGTATTTCATTGGTGCTCTATTTATTAAATGGGTTGTATAGAAACGTAATTATTGGTCTTATTATTTAGCCCAGGGATTTAATTGCTATATTTCCACTATTACGGCAATTAAATAAAATAACTACTATGTGACATGTGGGATTACAGACATGATTAGACATTAATTGTATTCAATTAAGAATATTCTACTATACCGTATTATTAATTGGCGGGTCTCTCATTAATTCTCTCTTCAAATGAAATTCATTTTAAAAACGATTTTCAACGATACCATTCCTTCTTTACTCTCCTATGACTGAAAATAGGACTTCCTAAGAATTAACGAGCATGTGAGCAAAAATAGGTAGATTTTGTGGTGTTGCTGATTTAAGAAACTGGGTGTGAAACGAAATGCCCCGGGTTTGATCTTTGCACAGACAACGGGCACTGACAGTCAGCAAAATACCATCTAGGTAGATTATCCATCGCCAACAGAAAGTTGCCTCCTGGTCTGAATTCTTTATTATTTTCATATAGATATTAATGAGTTGCCACTGGGCTCATACGCCAGAAGCGTCAGCATAAATATAGTATTAAGTTTGATGTGTTCCAGCGATTCCTAGCGTCTATTCTGGTAGAACTTTTATCGCGAATCGCAATATGTATTTTATAGGCGCCGTAAATCGAGAGGTCGTGGGTTTTTAACGTTTGCCTGCGAGCGTTGAGCTGGCGTTTACGAGATTCTGCGTCCGAAATGCTATATATCAGAGTATAAGATTTTGTTATATGTGACTTTGTCGTGATTAAGATGTGTTAGCGATAATAGGATGGATCAGTTTGAGGATGGTGTCGTATTTTAGCTCTTTGTATATCCTATACCTTTTTAATTTTTAAAGTGATTAATTAATTTGTTAATGGCATCATGATCAGGAGCCAGACGACATTTATGAGATCAATTATATACTACAATTTATGCTAAATTTAGCAGAAAATAATGTACTGGTTCGTTACCGCAATGGCGGTACTTAAAACAATAAAAATAATAAAATAAATTTCATTTTTATACCTAAATATAGTTCCAAAAATGTGTACAAGAACGACGTCTGAATCGGTAAAGTATACTACAGATTTAAATTTATTAATAGTCCAGACGTGACATATATTTTGATATATTAATATAATTTTTATTTTATTTTATACATAAGCAAGCGCGCAACTGATTAAGAGAGCGATTATTCCCAACACGTCTAAAGGTGTATTTTTAAAGGCTTTCATCGTGGCCAATATTAGGGATGCCGCAACCGCGCCTCCCAACCTCCAAAACTTTTCCGTTCGCGCACTTTTGATATTCAATATACTACGGCTCCTAAGCAATCCTTTGATGAGATGTTTTATGCAAAAAACGTTGGGCGACGTTAGCGGGGAGCGAATAACCGTTCAAAAGTGAACACATTAGTATTCCCGATCTCGCCCGAATCCGCGGCCTCCCTCTCCAGTTTTGGGGGAATAAAAAATCAATGTTTATTCCCGTTGGACGCGATTCGAATGCTAATTATAGGTATAACTAATTGCTTTGTGTTTGTGTGAAGGTGCAATCGTTTTATAAATGGCTCTCGAGTGCCGCGCGACGAATCCGGATTGAATTTTCCCCTGGTTGAGCTATTTCGGTAATGGAATAATTAATGAATTTTTAATTTCAATTGACGGTCGTCCTTTTTGTCTGTTCTCTGTGTCGCGTGCCGTTTTAATATCGGAATTCGTTTCGTCTTGCGATTTCTATTGTTTGATGTATCAGCAGCGCAATGCAACTTGCGGGTAAAACCAAAATATAGAGTAGCGGTGTACGCTCGTAGAAGCGGAAGGCAAGGTGTGCAAACTATAAATTACTTTGGAAATTCCGTTCCGGCATATCGGATCGCAACTCGGCAATAAATATTGTTCATTTTCGTCCTGTGGGCAATGCACGTCGATGAAGCACGGAACTATGCTACGCTGGGAACGCTACCAGATCGCAAACGCGGTTCTATATTATATCTACGCCGCGATTGTGGCAACCCGAGCGAGTGGCTCATATAAGCCCCGTATCTAACACACTAATACCTTAGCTACACCTTAACATATCATTTTGCATGGACCGCATTTCATGTATATGGCAAAACTTGGACTTCATGCACTTAGGCAAATGGGTTTCCGATACTTACAACAGCGTTATTCACTGCGCTACATTTTATACAAGCAGTTTTATAAATTATTGCCCACATTATATTCTGTTGCGGCATAAATAAAGATACTTTGCGTAACTTCACAGGAATGTTTAGCAAGTGGATTACAAATATATTTTATGTGGATTATATATACTTGCAGGGCTGATGTGGATTTAAGTTTCGAATAAAGCGATTTCAGTTGGAGTTATTAATATGAGATAAATTATAGTTTATAGAATAAAAAATACGCTTTAGTAAAAGGCCCATTTAAAAATAATTATGTATATCTCAATTTCTATTCTTAAACTCATTGTCAAAGTTATTTTTACTTTTTTAGTTGGGTCTTATACTTTTTACTTTTTTTTTAACTATGTTTTTTTTTTATTTTAATAAAACATTACGGATATTATATGTAAGTAAGGCAGCTGCGTGCTACCCACATTTTTTTTCAAAAAGTGTAAATCCTGAAGGCCCTGGCAAATGTCAAAACTTTTCAAAATATTACATTTTCATCGTTCTTTGATAAGTTTGCAAAATTTCAAATCATTACGACGTTTGAATGCTCGAAAATTGAAATATTCCTTTACATACATACATGCAGCTGAAGCTAATAAAAGCGTGTTAATAATTTCGAATCATCTCGATGGCTCCAATGAACACTCCTCTAACTCAAAATTTTGAAATTTTCGTTTTTCACGTAAATTGCTTTACTATTTAGTAAGTATTACGCCCACCAAAATTTAGAAAAATATTGTGAAAAATAAAGAAGTTTTCAGGTTAACATAACGCTAACTATATGTACTTTTGGCAATCGTGCGATAGACATACCGCCATGTTAATATAGCGGAGTTTACACGGCGCGCGCGGCGGACAGCCCGCGTGGAACATGTCGCCATCTAGAATTGGCGGAGAGTCATTTGTTAATATTTACTCTTTTTGACAGTTGGCGGTATATTGCCCGTTTGCGATCACTTTTTAACCGACTTCAAGAAGAGGTTATCAATTCGTTGTGTTTTTTTATGTATGTACAGCGATTACGCTGAGATTTATGATCCGATTTACGTAATTCTTCTTTAGTTGGATGCAAAATAGCTGTCATTTGGTCCCATAAAAATGGTTCTTTTTGCAATAGGTTCAGTATTAAAATCAAGTTTTAGTGAGGTAGAGAAGGGAGTAGGGGTTGGGAGGGGGGTGAGAAAATTAATATACATGTAAATACTTAATATCTTCCGTAGCATTGAACCGATTTCAGTGATTTCTTTTTCATCGGTAAGAACATTATTTTTAATGTACACATTTGTTAACGTGGACGATATAATTTTAGTTTGTGTACGGTTTTAAGTTATTGTAGACGTTTTGCTCTTATGAGCGTTGTTAACGGAAATTAAGTTTAGCTTAAAGACACTAAAAAGTAAAAACAAAAATACGTATAAAAAAAACGACTTCAAGTACTGAAAAGTATAAAACAACTTAATAAAGGTTTAATTTAATACACCTCTTATGCAAACCTATAGCTTTCATATCAATAAAATACAATTATTTGTATGTGCTACCTATTGATACCAAGTCCTAAACAAAATAAAACTTAATATTATAAACAGCTTAGTTACTGTAAAGAAATTCCTACGCTAAAGATTAACCTACATAAATAAACCTATAAGCAATGTGAATTAATGTGAAACAGATGAAAACTTTACGATAATAAATATATGTATATTATATATATAAATGTACACGGAAAGCCTTGCACTGTTATAGAGATGAAACAAAATATAATTCTCGACTTCAAAAACGCCATTGTTATAAAAAATTGTACCAAACATGTATGTAATGAGAAAGTATTATGGAAAAAAATTAAAGAAATTGAAGCTTCTCCAGAGAATTATGGAGTTTTGAGTTACAATTAATACAGCTTAGGTGATGAAGAACGGCAACAAATTCAATGCTTCAAAAAATTGGGTAATAGACAGCCTCGTGTGGAGGCTTTACCACAAAAGGCATATGAAAACGTTTTGGCAATTAGCAAAGCTAAGTACAAGGACTTAGTTTATTTTTGTATTAATAGCATAGTCCTTCAAAAATATCACATTTTATATAAGAATTTGTCAGTGACAAGAGAACCCGAAACGAATAATAATTATGAAGAAAATTGATTAGCAAAATTCATAACATTTTTTGTTTTCTTAAATTTTGATAATATTACATTTATTATCTTTTGTTTAAGATTATAATTTTTGAAAAAATATTATAAACATTAATATTACAAAATATTGTCAATACATGCCATTACTTGATCTCATCATCTCTTTAAAATTCCTACGAACATATTACTGTGATTTATTATGTAAGAATATTATTTCCTAAAAGTTTTTAAGTTAAAATTATAGTTTTATTCGTACCACAAGATTGCTGTGTTATTAAGACATTTTGAAGATTTTAAAGATTTATAATAAAAATAAATAAATATTCTGTTTAAACCTAAACTTTGTTCCGAATTATACTTCCCTACTACATAAAATAAAATTTTAACAACGTTTTTGACTATATTATACCAATTGGATACTCCTTAATGGTTTGTTAGATTTACGCGAATGTTACACATTGAAATAAAACTATTTATACTTTATATTTTATATTTTTTTGAGTCCGCCCCGTGACCACGAAAGCTGTAAAGTAATCGAAACGTCGGGAAATTAAAAAATGTAAAAATTAAACCAAATCGCGATAAAATCCGTATAAAATAGTTTTATTTCAATAGATACACCTTATTATTTAAAAAGCTAAAACCAACTAGGGTGCAATCCTACGATTTTCTTTAATATGTACTAATACAAACCGCCAAGTCCATACACATTTTGAGTAACATTACGCTATATTATTGATAGCGGTTTGTATCACGGCCGAAGATTTTCTTATTATTATAACTATACAACGCCAACTTTTATAAGTTGATAGAATGGGTCTTATTATCAGAAAATAATGGTTATGATACTGTAAAATACTTACAAAATTGATTTTTAACGTAAGTAATATGTGTTTTTGTTCTGACGCGGATTTAATTTAAAGTTATGTATTATTTAGTGTTCCCTCATATACTCCACTAACTTTGAGTTAGCGGAGTGTATCCTAATTTTGAATAAGAGTTTTTTCTGTTTAATTCCGCTAAGTAGAGCTAACATTAAAACCAGAAAGATGTATAAAATATTATTAATGGGGTTTAAAGCAACAGTAAATCAGCTATTAACACAAAAAAACTCATAATTAAATCTGCAATAGTAAAGGTTTTATCAACTTTTTTCTTTCAAATGCTCCTCCTGTAAACCTATGAGTTTTGAGTTAGAGGAGTGTTCATTGGAGCCATCGATCTAATAGTATCGAAGGGGTTTATTTGCGCACATTTTAGGACCTAAAACAAGAAAATACACTACACATACAATATGCAAATCGTCGTAAAGCATCTAACTTAAACTCTGCCCCGATCTGAAATTATTGGAAGCTTTAATATCAGGTTAGGTTACGGTTTCGGATTGATTTTCATTTCGGATATCCAATAGTTTCTGTTACGGTTACGATGCAACATAACATCCCTATTTGCGACTAGAGCATGATTTAAATACACAATTCGTGTGCCTCTTTTACAGCGCGGGGTAGATTTGTAGCATATTTTTCGTTCGCAATGCAATAAACACTACGTATGCAAAAGAGAATTTCCACAGAATATCGTAGCACTAAATCCTGCAGAGTGCAACAGATCCGTTCGAAACTATATTTCCAAACATCAAAGGACGTTTTGCGACTTTGAGCTTACTTAATTACGTCATCAAATTGCTATGATGTATCCGCCGGCGGTCCGGTGGCTAGGCCTTCTGTGAATTTTAAATCGTTTTTAATAGTACGCCGCCGCATGACGTCAAAGCTGACCCTTAGCTGCAATTGGATTCCATGAACATTTTTCATCGCTATCGCTACATTTCTGTACGATAGCAGTTAGATTGATATATATACAGAGAGCATTTGTACGGGGCACATTTCTTTTGTGTTTAAAACAAACGGTATGTAATTACGTTTGAAGATGATTGCGGAGCAGCGTGCGCCCGTGTGATACGTTTACATTAATATGTTCGTTTGTTTACAAAGGCGCCCTTGGTACTAAAGAGTCGCGTCGACGATGTCTAACTCGGTGTATTTAATTAACTTCGTTAACTTCTAAATACTCTTAACGTCTTTGATACCTCCACTCCCTTTCATTGACAAACACGATCTGTGCGCGTGTACACGACAGTCGCTGTCAAACTTTTATCAACCTCCGTGGAGCGTTCAAAAGTTGTGTGGCAACAGTGATTTAGGCGTGATAAAACAAATGGAACGGGGCGAGGCGAGGGCCCGCATTGCGGGAGCATCATACGCTCATTTCTCATTGTCTGCTAGCACCTCGAGCGGCGCTACAACTTTCTGCCGGTGTAGTTTAATGCATATTATAACGCGGTAAGCACTCAAAATGGAGTGAGCGGGGGGGCAATATCGCTGCGGTAGACGCCAGCGCACGGCCACGCTCTTTATTGAAAGAGTAAACTGTCCTTTTTCACGGGACGCCTCGAGCTCTTTGTGACGAAATTTCGCGCAACTTATTTTGCACTCGAGTGTACATAATAATGAACTAAGAGCGCTCCGGATTTCGGACGCTGGCTCTTTTTCTCTGCGGTTTGAATACACGCTACCATTTATAGCCGCCGTCGGGCTTCGGTCGGCGGCCGTACACTGCGCCCGTCGCGGCTTGCCACTTGCATTTAAACACTTTATTGAGTTACCGTCCTAGTTATGCAATTAAACACGAATGTTGGTGCCTAGCGGAAAGTTTCGCTCGTTCTAAGAACACCGAAACAATGTTATATTGTGTAAATTGAGTTGAAGTAATTAGGGTACGTGGATATGGTACTGTGGGGTGCGTCAAAGGTAACGTTTAAACAATTTAATATTCTACACACAGGCATTTGAAACGCCAAACTCAAACGTAGCTTCTCCTTTCGTAAAAGTTGTTCCGTAAACGGGGGGTTCCTTCGTTAGATATCTACGTGAGTTTAATTCACTCGGCGGGCGGTTCGGTCGGGACCGATTTTCGAGGAAAATTGTTGAAAATTGGAACAACATAGGCGAAAATTACCACTTGGAGGCGTTGTTTAGAGACGCGACGGCGGCGGCACCGGCGGGCCGAATTTATGCGCCACTGGGAATGTGACGTGGAGGCTTCGCGCCGTGCCGTGTGTACGTATTGTGTATGAAGCGACGCGGCGCACCTCCCGCGAACCACACGCACACTACGCCAAAACGCCGACATAAAAGTCCAAATAAATTCTCATGAATCCGTTATATTACGTGCCGAGTTTATTGTTATAAAAGAGATGCACCCGGTGGAGTGTCTCGCCATTAAACCGCGGGGAAAATTAGCTGAGTACTGAAATAAAAGTTTATTCAACACGCAATGTTTGTTCAAACACTTTGGTGAAAACATTTTTGTTGCCAGCCAAAGGTGGCTATCGATACAGCCGGTCGATTTGACGTTCAACATTTCAATCAGCCCGCTGCACAACAAACATTTTGATTGCAGTGTACGGATTTATAAGCTTAGCGCAAGCTTTTTAAGAGTCAATAAAATTGACGGCGAGCAAAAACGTTTTAAACTATACCCTGTTCGCGCGCCATTCGGCTAAAAACAATAAAAGTATAATAGATTTTTCATGTTTTGTACTTAATCCGTTTCGTGGGTACATAACCTGCGTGGTGTTGGAGGGGAGGGGGGGAGGGGTTATAAGGGATGGTGCGATGGCATCCAGACGGGAATCCGAACGTCCAGCCGTCACGGGCGAGACGAATTATGGCCTTTGTGCCACTTTCACTCGGCCGCCACTTTTTAATTTCCCAGTGGGAAGGCATTTTTTAATTCGTGAGCTTTTATGAAATTTTATGTCCTCTCGTCCGTCCGTACGCTGATTTTTTCGAGTGTTACTCTCCGTTTTGGAATTCGGTGATTGTTTCAAACGTGAATTTAACGTCCACGGTCGTTCGTTTATTTTTAGCATCATCGCCCTTTTGTTTTTATTACAATGAAGTGTGCGATTTTTCGATGGTAATATACGAGTAATTTATTATTCTTGCGAAATTTGATTTTCGACTATGTTTATTTGGGAATACTTCTTATATTTATTCTCCATTTAGAAT